>OZ012672.1:2649178-3849178 GCA_963942505.1 Lordithon lunulatus
CATTAAATTTTTTTCCACCAAATGATACGAAAAATCTGCAAGGTTGACGCAAGACTAAAGTTTAGCCTAAAGTAGTTGTGTAATTAAAATGTAATAAAAACAAACAAACCAAAAATAAATAAAGAATTTACATAGATACCAAACTCAAAATCATTTCCGTTTCAAAACAATTCATATGTGACTTACACGACTCGTATAACAAATGATATTTTCTAACGACTATGCTTCAATGCAGCTATTTTGCAGAAATGGTATGAATATTTATTATCGGTGGAAACTGCACGACGACTGGAATTCCATCTAGTATATCAATAAATATATAACAAAACTTATTTTTTTAATTTTTCTTTTAATTTTTTTTAATGGGTCTGAATATTATCGATGGAAACTGTATTATCTATCCTGTTTTTAAAATGATTATAAGTTTATAAGTATATAAAAATTAGCAAATGATATAAACTAAAGTGTATTTATATCTTGTGTGCAGGGACGTTGTGGTGCCCAAATCTCAAGCCACCACAGACGAATCAGCAAGAAAACGTCAGGATTCAATCGACGAGTCGGAGGATGATGTGTTCTATGACACAGAGGATGATCCCGAGGATGATACAGATGAGGATCTCAGCGATTCTGCATTGTAAGTGATTACAAATAATATATATAATCAATCTTTATTTGGCTATCGACCCATACATGGGTCTTTCCATCTTCTGGATAGTTCTGGATAGTTGGCTGGAGGGTAGCATAGCTACAGACACTTAGGCCTCAAAATGGGCCCATTGTGAAACCTCCCTTTAAGGCTGCTCACTCGTCCCACCAGTCAATTTTGCGTGCAAGCTGCAAAACTCTGGCGGGTGAGGAGCTGCCAATGCTGACCATACGAGGCCTTCCATCTTACAAATACACCGAAATGTACATATATGAGAACAAGCTAAAGGACGTGATAGGGAGGAGGTACACTCAGTACCTAAACCAGTTATGGTGAATGGAAACAAGAGTTAATAAAAGAGAGAAATAACTTTCGCGAATCGGAATCCGTATAAAATTGAAAATATAATATAATTGATTAAATTTTCAATTGTATACGTATTTCGATTCGCGAAAGTTATTTCTCTCTTTTATCAACTCTTGTTTCCATTCACCATAACTGTAGTAGGTAGTGAGTGTACCTCCTCCCTATCACGTCCTTTAGCTTGTTCTCATATATGTACATTTCGGGTTTCGCTATTCTTAAGGACCATTCACAATAAGCATGGTAGGAGTAACGTAGTAATCGAAATTGCACACACATGTATAAAAATGCGGGCGTTTACAGCAGCGTAGAAAAACTATGACATAGCATGTGTATGTATTTCTACCATAATTATTGCATAGCATTACTGCCCAATTCTGAACGTCTGCATTTTTATATCCATGCAAAATTTATTGTGACCCATTATCCCTCGTGAACGTGTACTCTTCAAATTTTCCAATTAGACAGCGCGCTCCTGTTTTCCTGTAAAACTGGCGACTCGACGGGCCATAAAAAACCCGTGTCGAACCGCCGCCCACCATTAAACGCGCCATCATAATCCGTCATAACGGATTTAATGGGGGTGTGCGCCGTAAACGTCGTCTCATTACGGGACGGCGGTGGCGCCCTGGGGAAATCGAGGGACGCGCGCGGATTCAATTAGCTATTTCAACGAAGTACGTGTAATGCCGCAATGTACGTGGGTCATTTTTCGCCCGATTAATGGGGCGGCAGCGCACAGGCAAATATTAGAATATACGACGGTTAACATGTATGTCCCGTGGGGAGGCTGTTATAGTTGGAAATTACTGGCTCTAGGATGTAACGGGCATATAAATAGAAGCACACGAAAAATACGAGTATTTTGTGACTTTAGAATTTTTAGAATATTATATTTCTCTTCAGTATTCAACGAGTTTTGTTTTAATATCAAACTTGCTGGCAAACAGATGTACTTGTTTGGGGATTTCACCCAGTAATAAAATCTAGTTTCAGTATTTATTTACAAGAGTTCGTCGCGACTTAAAATCTATCAGGGTAGCTACGATGTTACCATGATGTTAACTAGTTATCAATAATATAAGTAAAGGTGGTATTTACTTTTAGGTCAAGTCATTTCTAACCAAATTAAATACTAAAAGTTAGCTTAAATCAAATTGAAATGGCAATTAAATTCATTGTTAAAACTATTCCCACAATGTAAATGTTAGCGTTGCAATCCTTTACAACATTTCTCATTAATTATCTCTTTTGGCTGTGCGCGATTGTCCGTGCAGGATCTGGCCGCCGCATTTTTCGTCGCGCTCACGTTTAATAAATCCGCGCCGCCGTCGTTTATCAAAGCCCGTCATCGGAAAGGGGGTGGCGGCGGGCTGGTGTGAGCACTGAAATATGAAGTCGTCGTAAAATGCGAGCGCGCGCGACGTCGGCGCCCATTTATCTCCCGCACATATTTATTTATGCCCGCCGGGTCGGATTTATGGACGCTCATCGATTCGTGTGTGTGTGCGCGCGTGTGTTTTTCGCCAATTTCTATTCTGGCATAGTTCACAATCTTCGTGGAAATTGTAATAAATATTCAAAGATTTTCGAGAGGGTTTTCGGGGGGAAACTTATATTATAGATTTAGCAGAAAGAAATGCTATAAAACACATTATTAACTGTGTTAAAAGATATATCATATGTATATATTTTTACCCCCGTATTCGCCGACGTTCCATAAATCTATCAATAGCTATTGAACCCATAAGTAGTCGTTGTTATAACAACAATAAATAAATTATCTAGGGAATGTAATTACTTTAGAATCTCTCCATTGGAAACACTGAATTATTAAATCGCGTAGTGTTCACACCGCCTTATAATCTCAATAAATACAGTTTCGAAATAATCGCACGCATATTTTGCGATAGTAATCGTGACCCAGTTTCTCAAGTGCTCAAATCGGCGTGACTCAATCTTGGGGGGTGGCTATGGGGGGCGGCGGTGTCGCGCCTCCTCCTCCTCCGCGCGCGCGGGGTAATCCGATTTCGCCTAATGGAATCGACGCCCGCGCGGGGACGGACGCTCGGAATGAAAATAGCGAGAATAAAATCGGAATTGGATTACCTAACGCCGGATGGGCGAGAGCGGGCCATTTAAATTGGACGAAATAAAAGGACGTGGAAGGAAGCTAGTTGCAAGCTTAAAAGGTTTCTCGGCCTTATGTCCGGAGTGGACTCTGTTTTATCAGTAAGTTGATAGTGTTTTAAACGAGCATATTTGTATATAAGTTATTTCTATATTTAGGTATATTTACACGAAAAACAGTCGATATTTTTGTGAATTGTGTAAATTTTCTACAATTAGCTTCATGAAAGGTGATCGGTATCACTGACAGAACTAAAAGCTTGACAGTAATTAAGTTCCAAACATTATTTATTTTCTACCAGAAAATATTTTCCATATATTACTCACTTTTCATCTCCAAACTCAGCTACCTATGCAATATATGGGGCAATACAACCGCAACAAATATAAATAAAATGCAAAGACAGCAAAACATGTGCCTCAAATTGATTTATAATATGCCAAGACTTACACCTACAAAAATCATTTTCAAAAATACGAAGGAGAAAAAATAAAAGAAATCATATTACAAACCTAATTAACACATATCCACAAGATGAAAACAGGAATGATTAAGAGCAATATTACCTTAAATTACAACAACGACATACACAACCACAACACCACATCCATCAATATTGTACTTTACACGATCAGTAATACTGTACATACTTTAGAATACTGTCAGTATTATTTACCGTGTAAGGCAAGTTTTGTGGAGTAAGGCCCAATTGACATATAAGCGTCGTCGGACCTTACTATTCCTTACACGTGCAGTTATACTGGTTATACTGTCAATATTTTAGAATAATGAAAATTATAAACATATTATCGTACAGTAAAACATTCTAAAATATTGACAGTATTATTCATCGTGTAAGGTGCCTTTATAGCAAATCATATAGCGATCGATCAAAAATCACATCCCAGAGCTTTATCAGATTTTTGTTTTAATACTGGCTACAGCTTGGTTATTGAAACAACTATTATTATTGTGTGAATTGCTATTCAAACAATTTTTTTTTGTGATGAATATAATACGTGTATATTCTGGCGTTTTGATGAGGATTTTTTATCACGCCAAATGCACGTTTTTAGCTTCTCTGCTGTGCGCGCGAATTACCGGCTTAAAATTGTCACGACAGCTGACAGCGCTCGGCCAACCACCCCCCCTGGCCAAAACCGCAGTTATCGCGCGCGCTTGGACGCCACTAATTTGCGAAATTCAGGGCGTCAAATAAATCTCGGTGCTGTTGGCACGCGATTATTTGGACAGAAGACATTAAGAATGGTAAAGTTTGACTGAAATTGTAACATTTAAATTTAAAAAAAATTGAGGTCGGTGCACATTACTGTATCATAATAATGCTACAAATAAATTGGAATGTACTTGGAAATTATTAACGAACTTTCACCATATCGGGCCACCCTCACTTAGTTTAGCCTGTAGGTCAATACAGTTACCGGGGTATGGCACTGGGAGCCATAAGTGAGAGTTGGGTACTCTGCGAGGACCAGTTGCCACCAGCCATCTCTCGTCTAACCAGTCTAACGCTCGATGTGACCGCTGTTGGCAAAAGGGACTACCTCTACAGTGTATCCCCATATACCCCACACTCAGAATACAGCTGATAATTAAAATTTACACTTTTGAAAGTTGTGTAGGTCCAGTTAAAAAATTATATATCACATAATTTGTGCTTAATTTAGTGTAAACTTTGTATGTATCATTTGCAAAAATATAATATCTTAAAAAATACTTTGTTCAATTTAAAATTGGCCAACAAAAGAAATTGCGCAGAGATTGATCGATGAAAGTGGTGCAAGTACAATTTCTTAGACAATATCTCGATGAATTATATTAAAATAATTTCGAATTGTTTATAAATAGTCTTTCTAGTCTGGTATTAAATTTCAGAATCCCAGTTCTATTATGAATAGTATTTTTGAGAAGTTATATTGATGTAATTGTCTAAAACACCCCAGTTTCTTTAGTAAATTCGTTGTATTTTGAATAATCATATTCAAAAATATATGAGATTTATTTCGATTTATTTATTAATAGTTATTTTAATATGGTACTAAATTTGAGAATCCTAGTGCGACTATTATTGAGATTTTCGAGGGGATAAATTATTGATATAGCCAAAATCACTTATGTTTATTCAGAAAACCGGCTGTAATTTAGTTAATACTCTCCGAAATGATTTTAAATTACTTTAAAATTGTTTATTTATAGTCTTTCTAATACGGTACTAAATTTGAGAATCCTAGTTCCATTATTAATGAAATTTTTGAGGAGTTAAAATGATGTAATAGTTAAACAACATCAGTTTCTTTAGAAAATCCGCTGTATTTTGAATAATAATTTTCAAAAATATATGAAATTAATTTTAATTTATTTATTACTAGTTATTCTAATATGGTACTAAATTTGAGAATCCTAGCTCGATTATTAGTGAGGTTTTCGAGGGGTTAAAATGATGATATATCCCAAATGACCTATGTTTCTTCAGGAAACCTGCTGCGATTTAGTTAATCATTTTAAAAATTATGTGAATTTGATTTCAAATTGTTTATAAATAGTCTTTCTAATATGGTACTAAATTTGATATATATATAATCCTAGTTCCATTATTAATGACATTTCTGAGGAGTGAAAATTATATAATAGTTAAACAACCTGAGTTTCTTTAGAAAATTCGCTGTATTTTGGATAATAATTTTCAAAATTATATTAAATTGATTTTGATTTGTTTATTAATAGTTTTTTCTAATATGATACTAAATTTGAGAATCCTAGTTCTATTATTAATGACATTTTTGAGGAGTGAAAATTATGTAATAGTTAAACAACCTGAGTTTCTTTAGAAATTCGCTGTATTTTGAATAATAATTTTCAAAAATATATTAACTTGATTTTGATTTGTTTATTAATAGTTATTCTACTACGATACAAAATTTGAGAATCCTAGTTCTATTATTAATGACATTTTTGAGGAGTGAAAATTATGTAATAGTTAAACAACCTGAGTTTCTTTAGAAAATTCGCTGTATTTTGGATAATAATTTTCAAAATTATATTAAATTGATTTTGATTTGTTTATTAATAGTTTTTCTAATATGATACTAAATTTGAGAATCCTAGTTCTATTATTAATGACATTTTTGAGGAGTGAAAATTATGTAATAGTTAAACAACCTGAGTTTCTTTAGAAAATTCGCTGTATTTTGGATAATAATTTTCAAAATTATATTAAATTGATTTTGATTTGTTTATTAATAGTTTTTCTAATATGATACTAAATTTGAGAATCCTAGTTCTATTATTAATGACATTTTTGAGGAGTGAAAATTATGTAATAGTTAAACAACCTGAGTTTCTTTAGAAAATTCGCTGTATTTTGGATAATAATTTTCAAAATTATATTAAATTGATTTTGATTTGTTTACTAATAGTTTTTCTAATATGATACTAAATTTGAGAATCCTAGTTCTATTATTAATGACATTTTTGAGGAGTGAAAATTATGTAATAGTTAAACAACCTGAGTTTCTTTAGAAAATTGGCTGTATTTTGGATAATAATTTTCAAAATTATATTAAATTGATTTTGATTTGTTTATTAATAGTTTTTCTAATATGATACTAAATTTGAGAATCCTAGTTCTATTATTAATGACATTTTTGAGGAGTGAAAATTATGTAATAGTTAAACAACCTGAGTTTCTTTACAAATTTCGCTGTATTTTGGATAATAATTTTCAAAATTATATTAAATTAATTTTGATTTGTTTATTAATAGTTTTTCTAATATGATACTAAATTTGAGAATCCTAGTTCTATTATTAATGACATTTTTGAGGAGTGAAAATTATGTAATAGTTAAACAACCTGAGTTTCTTTAGAAAATTCGCTGTATTTTGGATAATAATTTTCAAAATTATATTAAATTGATTTTGATTTGTTTATTAATAGTTTTTCTAATATGATACTAAATTTGAGAATCCTAGTTCTATTATTAATGACATTTTTGAGGAGTGAAAATTATGTAATAGTTAAACAACCTGAGTTTCTTTACAAATTTCGCTGTATTTTGGATAATAATTTTCAAAATTATATTAAATTAATTTTGATTTGTTTATTAATAGTTTTTCTAATATGATACTAAATTTGAGAATCCTAGTTCTATTATTAATGACATTTTTGAGGAGTGAAAATTATGTAATAGTTAAACAACCTGAGTTTCTTTAGAAAATTCGCTGTATTTTGGATAATAATTTTCAAAATTATATTAAATTGATTTTGATTTGTTTATTAATAGTTTTTCTAATATGATACTAAATTTGAGAATCCTAGTTCTATTATTAATGACATTTTTGAGGAGTGAAAATTATGTAATAGTTAAACAACCTGAGTTTCTTTATAAATTTCGCTGTATTTTGGATAATAATTTTCAAAATTATATTAAATTGATTTTGATTTGTTTATTAATAGTTTTTCTAATATGATACTAAATTTGAGTATTTTTGGGGGGCGGCGAGTATTTGGGGGGGGGGGGGGTCGGCGAGTATTTTTTGGGGCGGCGAGTATATTTTTTAGGGGCGGCGAGTATATTTTTTGGGGCGGCGAGTATTTTTTTGGGGCGGCGAGCATTTTTGTTTGGGGTGGCAGTCGAAATAGTTCCGCAACGTATGCTCTAAATTTTTTTAAATATTGTTTTGGCTGTTACTTAATTGATTCTATCAGGACATTTATTTAATGTTTCTAATTCAAAACTGTTTGAAATTTATTAATAGTATAGAGTTAAATATGTTAAAATATATCTCTAATTCTACACAAAAATCGGTGTAAAAGAGTGCTGCTCTTTGCTTGAGATCCACACTAATTCAGAAAGTATTTTAATAACTAACATATATTTAATGTTTCTAATTCAAAACAGATTGAAATTTATTAATAGTATAATTTAGAGTAGAATATCTTAAAATATTTCTCTGATTCTACACAAAAATCACTGTAAAAGAGTGCTGCTCCTTGCTTGAGATCCACACCAATTCAGAAAGTATTTTAATTAAACCCCAAACCCTAATGAACACTTAAACAACTCCCGCAATCAGACTCCCCCAGTTCGGGGAAATCAATTAGCGGTTGCAATCTCGCAATCGGTTCAATAATAGACGGCGACGTTCGGGTCCGGGCGGTCGCAACCATTTTTCCGGGTAACTATCGAAGTTTCGCGCTTCGCAAAACTTTAAATTGCTATTGCGATTTTACGCTCAATCGGGGCGACCTTTTTTTCACGTTTCAGATGCAAGACGTGCCCCGTGGTGAAACCGACTTTCCTCTGCGGTTCGGACAACCGGACGTACAGCTCCCTGTGCCGGCTGGACTACCACAACTGCATCCACCACACCTCTATTCGGGTCATGTGCAAGGGTTTCTGTCCTTGCAAAGGTAATTATTGTTTTATATTTAATATTTATGTAGACACATTTGCGACAAACTAAAATATATGTCGCTTTCATGCGAATTTTAATTTGAATTTGTACTGCTGTAATTACAAATTATGGTAGAAATTTAAAAGATTAAATGTGAAGATTTGGAAACAAGGCTATACAATTGATACATTTTTAGTTCTTTTTAGATCTATTACAAATTATGGTAGAAAATAAAAAACCAAATGTAAAGATTTGGAACAGAGCTATAAAATTGACACATTTTTAGTTCTTTCTAGATCAATTATAAATTTAACAGACAAGGACATATACCCCAACAGATTTGATAAAATGCGGATTAAAATCCTTTGCATCTAGCTCACTATATCAAATTCTTTCGTCAATTTACCTCGACGTTTATTAGAAACAGATACCTACAGTACTATCATTTCTCGCTTGAAATCGAATGTAATTTTAGTTTGTACTGTAATAATTACAAATTATGGTAGAAAATAAAAAAATCAAATGTAAAGATTTGGAACAAAGCTATAAAATTGACACATTTTTAGTTCTTTCTACATCATTTATAAATTTAACAGACAAGGACATATACCCCAACAGATTTGACAAAATGCGGATTAAAATCCTTTGCATCTAGCTCACTATATCAAATTCTTTCGTCAATTAACCTCGACGTTTATTAGAAACAGATACCTGCAATACTCATTTCTCGCTTGAAATCGAATGTAATTTTAGTTTGTGCTGCAATTATTACTAATTATGGTAGAAAATTAAAAAATCAAATGTGAAAATTTGACACATTTTTAGTTCTTTTTAGATCAATGATACATTTAAGAGACAAAGATATATTCGTCAACAGATTTGACGCTTATAAACCATCTCTCTAGTATTTTAAATAGAGACTACAGAGTTGCATCCGATGAAAAAATATGAAATTCACACTTTTCGTGCTGTAGCGCCAAGCTAATGTGACATAAAATTCACATTAGCTTTGCGCTACAGCACGAAAAGTGTGAATTTCATGTTTTTTCATCGGATGTAACTCTGTAGGGTCTCCTCCAGAGCACGAAAAGTGTAGGAGCTAGTGAATATCATCTATCATCAATCTATAGTGCTATGAATACTCTACATTTTCGCCTATAAACCATCTCTCTAGTATTTGAAATAGAGACGCTATAGAGTTGAAACCGGGGGAAAAACATGAAATTTCATATTTTCTCAGTCCTACAGCACGAAAACTGTGCGGGTTAAAAGCCTTTGCATCTCAGATTCTTTCACCAATTAACCTCGGCGTTTATTAGAAACAGATACCTACAATACTATCATTTCGCATCTACGATGAATAATTCAGCTCGTTAATAACTGTTTTCACTTTAATTCCGCCATCTGTGGGCCACCAGGGAGCTAATTAAAGCCTCATTGTTTCGCAATTAGTTTTAAATTGGCAATTATTTTCGGCCCGCAACCGTGCCCGAAGTTATTTCGCGTGCCCTCGCAGCGGGGCGCGCGTTGTCAGGGGCAATATCCGCACAAAGGCTTCAAAGCTCTCTTGGCTGCTCTATATATCTCGTTACCTCTCTCCCGCTGCCAGCCAAAAAACCTCACGAAGCTCGATTTGTCCCGGAACGAGCTCCTTAAATTATCGATCACAACTGCAGTGGTACACATTTTATTGCGGATGAGTGTTTTTTTTGTTGTTGCTGGCAGTTCAAATAGCTGGACAAGTCAATGGGGTATAGGTACTTGATTTAGTTGGCTTGGCAGGTTGGTTTAAATTGGATGTTTGTTTTGTTTGAACATTATTTGAACAAGTTAATACTATAAATTATTTGAAAATGCATATACATATATATATTTATGAATGATAAATGAAAAATTGGCAATTAAAATTTTAAAACGGACGTGTTCGAGCAATTTTTGCCAACATTATAAATAAGGTTTTATCGAATTTATTTCATGCTTTAGCGATACCTTGTATACATAGATAGATATAGATATCTATATATTGGACCATGGATCTATATAACACGGCACATTCACCAAAATAGTGCATGGAATTGTTTTGTTTTCGAAAGAGTATAAAGAGATTTTAAAAGATTATATATATATATATATATATATATATATATATATATATATATATATATATATTTATATATATATATATATATATATATATATATAATCTTTTAAAATCTTTTTATACCCTTTCGGGTGTCGAGATTATTGAAAATATATACAAATAAAAAATATTTATATAGGGAGATGCATTTCTTGGGAACCGATGAAGGGCATTGAAAACTCCTTTTTAAATATCTATATTTCGATCATTTATATTGAGCATTCTTTATAGAAGTGGCTAATGATTTAGTTGGTCTAGTGGATTACATAGCCGAGCGGTAAACGTAGCAGACTCTTATACATTGTGCTCTGTTCATATTTCTATTCGTTTGTGTTTCAACTATTTTTGGTGAGAAATTATTCAATATTTATTTATGTGTAACCTCGTTTGTGTACAAACTAGAATACATCGTTGTAAATGTCATGATACAAAATAATTCCACGCACTATTTTGGTGAATGCGCCGGGTTATATAGATCGATGCCCCAATATATGGATATCTATCTATCTATGTTTACAAGATTCCCTAAAGCATGAAATAAATTCGATAAAACCTTATTTATAATATTTGCAATTCATAAATGGCCGAAAAATTGACACTTTCATTAAAAATTGCCCGGACACGTCGATTTTTTATTTGAAATTACCAATTTTTGAGGAATCTTTTATATATGTCTTGCCGACCATAATATATAGTTATATATTTTTATAATAATAATTATGGGCGTTGTTGTATAATATATGTTGTTACGTAAATTATTATTATTATCAGCCCACTGTCATAAAATTGATTTGAAAAAATTACCAAATGTTTATAACAAAATGACAATGGAAAATGGAAAGTTACAAGCTTAACACCTTGTTCCTTCTATTTATTTTTTATTTTTAACTTTTCCGCTCCTATCTCGATTTTAGTGGCTGGGTCGATAAAAAAATTATGCAACATATTTTGTTTAATTTTTGTACAGATCTTAGTGCAGAACATATCAGTTTTTTTTTCAGCGACCAAGTCGACATGTTTCATTATTATTATTTTTACCAGACCACTGTCATACAATTGATTTGAAAAAATTACACAATGTTTCAACCTGAGTACCTTGTTCCTTCTATTTATTTTTCTATTTTTAACTTTTCCGCTCCTATCTGGACATGCCGATTTTAGAGGCTGTGTCGATAAAAAAAATAGTGCAACATATTTTGTTTAATTTTTGTTTAGAAACCTAAGACGCTAGGAACATCGGTTTTTATTTTGAATTATAGTGAACAAGAGTGAGAAATTTGGATAATCACTTTATTTAAAAAAATAATCTTCCTGAAAGGTTTCCTGCTCTGCAGAAGATACGAGATTTCACTTATTAAACGACGATATACTCATTAGTAACCGCAACCATTCAATTTTCCATGTTAGCTTTATTTATAAACCCAAAAAAATGTAGAAATGTAGTAAGTGTCCAATTAAGTTAAAAATATTAAAAATAAATATAAAAAAATAATAATAAATTTATAGTTCTATTGATCAAATAACCTCCAGCCCCAAGTGTTCATGAACAAATAACTCTTTTGTTGTAATAAATGCATTCATAAAAGCAAATAATTTGTATCAAACTTCAAAATTGCTAATCTACTCGGATAAAATTTCTAAAATCAGGCTCATAGGGTACTGTTTTAATGCAATAACACCTAGCAGTTGAACAAAATCACAGGAAACATCCACTCCACGTTTAATTTAAATTCTCTTTAATCTCCTTCGCCGTGTTTAATCCCGCCAATCAATTTTCCTCTCTTGCTTTCCACGGACGGCCTTTTTCGTTTGTAAGGCGCCCCTTTCGTTCTGCACCGTATCAAATTTATCGCCCCATTTATTCGGCCGGCGATAGCGTAGCTTTTGGGGGCGCGCGATATTTCGAGTCATCAGCATGTTTGGGGCGCTGGGGTTGGAGGTTATTATCCGAGGACTAGTCTGTAATCTTGTTCAATTAGCTTAAATTAAGTTCGCAGGAGAAATTTATTTAACAACAAAAAAAAAACAACAGAATTTGCATGTTTTATCTTTTACAATAAATATGTTTGTATGTGTTTTCACTCAACGTGCAAGTTTGTTTTTATTGATCTAGATGGACTGTTAACTGTAAATAATTGTAAAATATGAAAATATAGGGAGCGTCTAAAATTACTACCACAGTTAAGGTTGTTTTGAAAATCAGAGATTGTCCATCTTGTTGATGATGTACAATCACCTGAAACCGCCGTTTCCTTTTTCAATGTTATATTGTTCTAATGTCAAACTGTTAAATTATAATTGAAAAGGAAATAAAGACACTTTATTATTATTATTTGAAATGGAGAGTTCAACGCCACATAGAGTAACAAACCCATCTAACTGAATCGACTGTCTTAAATATAATAAACGTTGTTGGTGATGATATGAAAGGAATATATATATATATATATATATATAAATATATATATAAATATATATATATATATATATATATATATATATATATATATATATATATATATATATATATGTTGTTTGTAAGTTCTGTATAAACTGATTTCTATCTGTGTTGTTACTATTTAATTTACAACGTGTGTATGTTTATCAAGTATGAGATGACTGTAATGTGATATGTAAATTATTAACATAGAAAACGAACTGCACCTGCGAAAGAAGCAGAGGCAGCAGGACCGCCTCAATTCTTTCATGAACAAGTACAAAGCCACTCTGGACAAAAGTGGCACGGTGACCGGTCCTATTAATGGGGAAAAACCTGCACAGCCACCATCCAAGAGCGATGTCTACACGTTCACACCGCAAGACTTCAAATACGAGAACAAACACTATAAGTACATCAAATACACCAAATACAATAAGGTAAGGCAAATGAATTATTGAAAATAAAATTTTCTCAATCGCGTTTTTAATTGAAATACCTAAAAAAAAACTGTATTTTTCTGACATGTGGAAAATTAATTTCAGGGAAGAAAGTGAATGAAATTACTCAAATTAACAAGAAATAGAATGGTTTTGGCGTCTACTACGTGGAAATTCATTTTCAAACTACTTCTTTCATACAATATAATAAGTGGTAAAAACATATTATTATTGAATAGAATATAAATAAATGGATAACAGTGTAGTGCAGAGTTCAAGTTATTTGAAATAGTGAACGGACATAGTTTGGTTTGTAGGGGCCAACCACCCACCCCGTCTTTGCTCGCCTAGTTTTTTCAATGGATACAAATGTTTAATATTGTTGAAACCATTCCCAGGAGAGCGTTATCCTATGGAAAAAACTATGCGAACAAAGGTGGGGTGGGCGGGCGGCCCCTACCAACCAAACTATACCCGTCCACTATTTCAAACGCCTTGAACTATGCATTACATTATTTTTCACATATATTTTTTTAATTAGTCTTAAATTAATAAATGACAACAACTTAATCATAGAAAATAACGGATGATAGTGTAGTGCATAGTTTGGTTGGTTTTTATTATTCATCTCCTTTATTGAACAAGAAATAATTTAATTTATTTTCTTCTATAAAAATTATTTACCACATAAGTTGTTTTCGTCTATGCTTTGGGAACTGTGCCACTGTTCGTCTCGTGTTAGATTATTCGTGCAAGCTGTTCCTGAAATGCACGATTTTACTATGCGATCAAAGGTGGGGTGGGCGGTTGGCCCCCACCAACCTGACTATGCCCGTCCACTATTTCAAATGGCTTGAACTATGCACTACACTATTATCCGTTATTTTCTATGATTAAATTAATGTCCTTTATTAATTTAAGAAAAATTAAAAAAATATATGTGGAAAATAATGTAATGCATAGTTCAAGTCGTTAACTTAACTATGCCCCTCCACTATTTCAATCGACTTGAACTATGCACTACATTGTTCCTCACATTTGTTTATGAATTACGCATAAATGAATAAATGAAAATAATTGAATCATATTAAGTAATGGATAACAGTGTAGTGTAGAGTTCAAGTCGATTGAAATAGTGGAGGGGCATAGTTAAGTTAACGACTTGAACTATGCATTACATTATTTTTCACATATATTTTTTTAATTTTTCTTAAATTAATAAAGGACATTAATTTAATCATAGAAAATAACGGATAATAGTGGAGTGCATAGTTCAAGCCATTTGAAATAGTAAACGGGCATAGTTTGGTTGGTAGAGGCCGCCCGCCCACCCCACCTTTGTTCGCATAGTTTTTCCATAGGATAACACTCTTTTTGGAATAGTTTAAACAATATAAAACCTCTATATCCAATGAAAAAACTATGCGAGCGAAGGTGGGGTGGGCGGGTGGCCCCTACCAACCAAACTATGCCCGTCTACTATTTCAAATAACTTGAACTCTACACTATACTAATCCATTAATTTATATTCTATTCAATTCATTCCATGTGTTAATTTACGCCTAATTCATAAAAAAAAGTGAGAAATAATGTAGTGCAGAGTTCAAGTCATTTGAAATAGTGGACGGGCATTGTTTGGTTGGTGGGTCGCAGCGCCGGCACCGCGTCTTCGCCTAAAACACAGTAGGGTTTCTGCTGGGAAAGGGAAACTCGGAAAGTTGCAGATATCCTGAGGAAAACTGTGAAAAGTTATTCGTATTTCAGCATCCACTTAGGGATTCAAACCCTCGCTTGAAATGGACCTCGTTTTTTAAGAAGCGGGCCAGTGTGTGGAAGGGGGGGGGGGGGGTTAATTAATATAACTTCAAACCCGAACTTCGCATATTTACCACAAAATATTAAATTATACTTATTGTAGCTTTTATTAATTTTATTATTAAGGACAACAACGCGATGTATGCGGAGGACAAGGAGCGTCGCTACAACGAAGTCACCGATAACAAGCTCTACGGCAACTCTTTAGGGCTAGTCCCGGCGACTCCGCCAGCAAAGCAATGCCCGCCCTCCGCTCTGCAAACCATGGGCAACCGTCTGCTCGACTGGTTTTCTGTTGTCATGGCAGACTCCTCCAAACGAAGGAGATCCAGGAATAAGTCTAAAGGTAAGTCCTTTTTATAAACCGAGTTCTACTCTTCTAAAAACAGCATTATACGGACGAAGACACTTCCCACCAAATTCAAAACACGTGTAATTGCTACAAACCTGTTTTTCAAAACATTGCCATTTTTCTTCTTTCGAGTATCACTGCTAAACCCACCACTAATCGCCTCTAGTTCTCAATCTTCTGCAGTTGTATTCCCAACGAGTGATCTTTTATATATATATATATATATATATATATATATATATATATATATAGAGTAAATATTTATTTTACTGTATAAGTATAATTCAAAATAGAAAACTTTGTTTCTAGCTTATTAGGGTAGTGCAGCAATAAAACGCTATTTTCCTTGAAGTACACTTTACTTCCTTCTTGCCAATATTTCGTAGCTAATTCAAAAACTATGATGAAGTAGCTATGTTAGCTACGAAATATTGGCAAGAAGGAAGTAAAGTGTACTTCAAGGAAAATAGCGTTTTATTGCTGCACTACCCTAATAAGCTAGAAACATAGTTTTCTATTTTGAATATATATATATATATATATATATATATATATATATATATATATATATATATAATTTTCTTTCAATTTCTTGTTGTTAAGAGCATTGTGTATTGGGGAATGTTTGCATTTCTTGAGAGGTATGCCAAATAAAGGTCTATTTTTTTTTTTTATTTTCTGTATGCAGCTCGTTTTCCGTCGGTGTGCAAGGGTGAGGTCAGGTGGATGTTCCAACACTTGGACCTGAACGGCGACGGGCGGCTCTCGCTGAAAGAGCTCTACGACCTGGAGCACGATCAGAGCGAGATCTGCCTGAAGCCGTTCCTGCAGCAGTGTGACGTCGATAGGGACGTGAATGTATCACCTGCTGAATGGTGCCGCTGTTTCCAGCGAACAGAGAGGCCTTGTGCCGCGGTCAAACGCAAGATTACACCAGAATTACTAGGTGAGTATTAAAAAAATATAAAAAATAGTAATGTTGATACAGTACAGAAAAGTGCAATTTTGGAATGGTTTGGAATTCCAAGCAATTTTTTTTTTGTGGATAAATGGTTCTCGCAATTAGGACTATAATTATTTTTTTAAAGGTGTCTACGTACCCGACTGCGATGTCCAGGGGTACTATAGACCCACCCAATGCCACAACGCCATCGGCATGTGCTGGTGCGTTGATAAGCATGGCGTAGAATTCGCTAACACGCGCACCCACGGCAAACCAATGTGTGGTGAGTACAGTCAAACCTTTATTGATATATATTATTATATTATTTATATATAGATATATATATATATATATATATATATATATATATATATATATATATACATATATATATATATATATATATATATATATATATATATATATATTTATATAGATATAGATATAGATATATTATAGCGAGCAAAAAATTGAGGTGGCATTGAAATATTGTTCTTTTTAAATAATTTAAATAATAATTGTGTACACATCTTAATTGGGGATCGTTGCATTCGATTTATTTCAGAGAGCCTAATAAACAAATCAAATAACGACGCAACGCAGTCTAACAACAACAACAACAACCCGAACAACAGCAACAACAACGCAAGCGATGATGAAGACGGCGATGACATCGATCAGGACATTGAGGGCAGCGCTGACCGTCCCGAGGACTATTAACCAGCCACAAACACACATACACACGCGCGCGCGTTTTGTCCATAACTTAATTTAACCGCCCCCACCCCCACCATAAAACAAATAACGCTGTGTAAATTCATATAAATGAGGCATGCGGGTCAGTAGTGTTGTTTTATATTATGGAAATATATAAACACCAGTAAAAGGCTTCGTATATAATATAATACAAAATAAGGGAAACGTACTGATGAAATTACATTCCGCCATCGCTTGTGTTTGTCTATAGTAAATATTAGGGATGATTCGTTTTTTGTGTATATATTACAAATTTTAGGCGTGTGTTTAGTACCTCTACCAACCCCCCCTCACACTCGCGGAGTAGCGTCGTTTGGTTTTTGATATGAGAGCTCAGCAGCTTCGTTGATAGTGCCGTCTTTATACCTTTCAATAAAAAAAAAACGCATTCATGTACTAATTAGGCATTTTAACTGTAAGTAAATCATGATTGTTACATTTAGAGATGATTTTTGATGTCCGACTTTTGCGTAGACGAGTTTATATTCTATAAATTTTATTGTAAAGATTTAACAAACAGAAAAGGGAAAAAAAAATCTTCACCATTATTATATATAGAGCGACAGAAACGAATATTTTTTAGTGTACATAAGATTAACGAGAAGTTTATTTTCCTAATTTATTTTTTAAAACAATGTGTGTGGACTACTGTTGATTTCGGTTCCGAGTTTTTTTGTTTGGTAATTCGACTTCGATTAACCCCCCCCCGCCCACGAGCCCACTCTCTCTATCTATCCATACATACATATATATATTTCTAAACGAACACACATTTACCACACATGTAACTGTATGTTTTCAAACATAATAAATAATAGAAATTAATAAATAAATGATTTTAATTATTTATAATATTAATGTTTGATTTTTTTTACAGTTCTTGAAATATTATAACGTTAATTTTTTTAGATAGAACATAACGGTATATGTAAACATATATATATATATATATATATATATATATATATATATATATATATATATATATAATGCATTCGTAAAACGTCACAGCTATAGATTGTACGGTGATTGTACGAGTCCAACGTACGGAAATTTGTGTACAGAAAAATAAAGAGTCGATGGAAAAATTATTATTACACTGATAAAAGAAATCTGCGCATCAAGCCTTTTGAAATAGTGGACGGGCATAGTTTGGTTGGTGGGGACCGCCCACCCAAACCACCTTTGCTCGCATAGTTTTTTTTTCAATAGATACAAATGTATTATATTATTGAAACCATACCAGGAAGAGTGTTATCCTATGGAAAACCTATGCGAAGAAAGGTGGGGTGGGTGGGCGGCCCCCACCAACCAAACTATGCCCATCCACTATTTCAAATGGCTTGATCTATGCACTACACTATTTATCCATAATTTTCTATAATTAAATTAATGTCATTTATTAATTGAAGACTAATTAAAAAAAGACATGTGAAAAATTATGTAATGCACAGTTCAAGTCGTTTGAAATAGTGGACGGGCATAGTTTGGTTGGTAGGGGCCGCCCGCCCACCCCACCTTTGTTCGCATAGTTTTTCCATAGGATAACACTCTTCCTGAAATGGTTTAAATAATATAAAACGTCTGTATCCATTGAAAAAACTATGCCAGCGAAGGTGGGGTGGGCGGGAGGCCCCTACCAACCAAACTATGTTCATTCACTATTTCAAACAACTTGAACTATGCACTACACTATTTCAAACGACTTGAACTATATACTACACTATTATTTGTTATTTTCTTTGATTAAATTAATGTCATTTATTAATTTAAGTCCAATTAAAAAAATATATGTGAAAATAATGTAATGCAGAGTTTAAGTCATTTGAAATAGTGGACGGGCATAGTTTGGTATATATATATATATATATATATATATATATATATATATATATATATATATATATATATATATATATATAGAGAGTAGCCAGACATACGGAACTCCCACCGAGTTTGGGTCCCGGCGATCCTGTGGCTAGACAAGGAGGCGATGAGATGTAAACAATATATATATATATATATATATATTGTTTACATCTCGTCGCCTCCTTGTCTAGCCACAGGATGGCCGGGACCCAAACTCGGTGGGAGTTCCGTATGTCGGGCTACTCTAAACAGAGTTAGGAGCCACCATCCCAGCCAGCCCGGCAAAGTGATACGGGCGAAACTGAATTTCCTTATGCCCGTATTCACGTTATAGGTCCCATAATCTATTGATTGAATAAATTAACAACGTCATTGTGACAGAATATGCCAAAACAAATGTCAAACATCTTGAATAGCGCTTGCGATTGGGGTTTTGATGACACCTTTTGTTTAATTAGTCAGTGTTTCCAATAGAGAGAATCTAAAGTAACTACATTCCCTAGATAATGTATTTATTCTTGCTATAAACAACTAATACTTATGGGTTCAATAGCTATTGATAGATTTATGGAACGTCGGTGAATACGGGGGTGAATGTGGTAGAATAATCGGTCTACGAGAAGCCGAATTTGTATTTTGTTGAAACTTTCATCGTTAATAAGAATATAGTTTATGGAACGTCGGTGAATACGGGGGTTAGAGTAGAGTATTGCGATTTATTATTTTTTTGATGGAAAAAGAGAAGTGGGATGACTCTTAATATCTAATAGCGTCGGGGTCGGAACGAAGTCAAAGTGGCTGAGGAGTTGGCCAAGGGAAGCCGATAATTCAAAGGTGGGTAATTGATTCTAATAGGGAAGCCCATCACGCAAATAGTTGTGAAGGGCCCCAGAACATCTTGGCAATGCGACGCCATCCTGCTCCCTATTATGTCCTAATAACTCCATAGTAGGGCGTCTTTCGGATGTCGCCTCATTGGGCCCCCACACCACGACAAGGTGTGTTCCTTCGTGGGGGTGTATCTCGATAACTAAAAAGGATATAGGGTTGTGGTTTGTTGCATTCGATTCACCTCGGTTTTTACTTCCCGAATTGCTATAATTAATACTACATTACTATTCAGATACACCCAGTTTAGAACATATCGTTATTGAAATTGTAAAGGTAAAATCAATGTTTTGAATTATTTTTCATTTAACTCACTGTATGGGCAGTATTATTAACCAAATTGCACATAAATTGAATATTAACATTATATTATTCTTTTTCTATTGGAAGTTTTTCACTATCTCCTATTGTTTTCCCGGAAAATACAAAAAACTGAACCAAAAGTGATTTTGGTGTCAATTATCGGTTTTTCGGGCATAACTTTTTTATATTTGATGCTACAAAGATGATTCAAATTGCAAAGTTGTAGAGAATTTCACGCCCGACAAACGGCCCATTGGCAGTTTTTCACTATCTCTTATCGTTTTCCCGGAAAATACAAAAAACTGATAAAAAGACGTGATTTTGGTGTCAATTACAGGTTTTTCGGGCATAACTTTTTTATATTTGATGCTACAAAGTTGATTCAAATTGCAAAGTTGTAGAGAATTTCACGCCCGACAAACGGCCCATTGGAAGTTTTTCACTATCTCTTATCGTTTTCCCGGAAAATTAAAAAAACTGATGAAAAGACGTGATTTTGGTGTCAATTACAGGTTTTTCGGGCATAACTTTTTTATATTTGATGCTACAAAGATGATTCAAATTGCAAAGTTGTAGAGAATTTCACGCCCGACAAACGGCCCATTGGAAGTTTTTCACTATCTCTGATCGTTTTCCCGGAAAATTCAAAAAACTGATGAAAAGACGTGATTTTGGTGTCAATTACAGGTTTTTCGGGCATAACTTTTTTTATATTTGATGCTACAAAGATGATTCAAATTGCAAAGTTGTAGAGAATTTCACGCCCGACAAACGGCCCATTGGAAATGTTTCACTATCTCTTATCGTTTTCCCGGAAAATACAAAAAACTGATCAAAAGACGTGATTTTGGTGTCAATTATCGGTTTTTCGGGCATAACTTTTTTATATTTGATGCTACAAAGTTGATTCAAATTTCAAAGTTGTAGAGAATTTCACGCCCGACAAACGGCCCATTGGAAGTTTTTCACTATCTCTTATCGTTTTCCCGGAAAATACAAAAAACTGACCAAAAGACGTGATTACTTGATAATAGATTTTGGAAGGTTAAGAGAAAATGACGTTCACCATCAATGTCCTGCCATGAAAACACCATTAAATTGAAGCAAAATGACGGTCACCAGCTACCCACTAGATTTTGCAAGGTATAGGCTAAATAACGTTCACCAGATATGTCCTGATATGAAAACCCCACTAAATTTGCATGGTTGAAGCAAAATGACGTTCACCAACGATTCCGGTGATATGAAAACTCCACTAGATTTTGCGTGACTGAAGAACAATTATGTTCATTGTCTATGCCTTGCTTTTAATTTGTATGTGTCTCATTTTGTCTATTTAGCACTGTATCTCGATAACTCCAAAAATAGAGGGTTGCGAATTGTCTCATTTTCTTCAGCTCGTTTTTTCTATCTATACAGGGAGTAACAGTTGCTTGTAACATGGGAGATTTTATACGATTATACAGTGTAGTTCATAGTTCAAGTCGTTTGAAATAGTGGATGGGCATAGTTTGGTTGGTAGGGGCCACCCGCCCACCCGACTTTCGCTTGCATAGTTTTTTTCAATGGATACAGACGTTTAATTTTGTTTTATCTATTCCGAAAAGAGTGTTATCTTATGTAAAAACTATGCGAGCGAAGGTGGGGTGGGCGGGCGGCCCCTACCAACCAAACTATGCCCGTCCACTATTTCAAACGACTTGAACTATGCATCACATTATTTTTCACATATATCTTTTTAATTAGTTTTAAATTAATAAATGACATTCACCTAGCTATGGCCTGACTATTTTTTATATGCATTTTGATGTCTCGTTTTGAAAACGCACTATATCTTGATAACTAAAAGAAATAGAGAAGATAATTCCAATTTGTCATGATCGAATATAAAATTAAAAACGGCAATAATTTTATTTTCACAAACGATACACTTATAGACAATACTGAGACTACAACGTCACTTTTTTGTTGATACCTCGCTTTGAGGCGCCGTGAGGCTTGAGTGTGTCACTTTTCCGACCCGGCAGTTCTTCCGCAGAATCACATGCTGGCCGTGCGAGCCCTGTTTGAGCTGCTCTATTCCTATCTGCGTCAACTCCTCGCATTTCATGCTGCTGCGCGAATCGTCACAGTAACAAGGGATGAAAATTGAGACTTCGGGGCATCCGCAAATCGGATGTAGCACGGAAATATAACCAGGTCCGTTTTGACTGGCTAGATATGTCAAGGATGGATTTGATGATTTTACGGTGCTTGGCGGGATGTTTTTGGGGGGTGTGTTGCTGGTAGGGAGGTTTTCCGATCGTTGTACATCATTTTGGAGGACAGATGTGCAACATTCACATGTTTTACTGGTATTAACGCCTTAAATTTATAGAAAAGTGTATTATTCAGCAATATTTATATACTCTAAATGAAAACCCAGTAAACGCTGATGTATTTTGATGTAATTTTCAGAAAACGTTTTTCATATTAACGATAAAAATGTCAACAAATTCGGCTTTTTGTAGACCGATTATTCTACCATATTCACCCCCGTATTCACCGACATTCCATAAATCTATCAATAGCTATTGAACCCATAAGTATTCGTTGTTATAGAAGCAATAAATACATTATCTAGGGAAGGTAGTTACTTTAGATTCTCTCTATTGCAAACACTGAATAATTAAACAAAAAGTGTCATCAAGGCTCCAATCGCAAGCGCTACTTAAGGTGTTTGACATTTAACAACGAATATTTATGGGTTCAATAGCTATTTCAATAGCAAGAACTCTTTCACTATATACACATCAAAAATACATCGATTACTGGGTGTTCATATATTTATGGGGGGCGAGTTTATTAAGAATGCCATTCTTTAAAGATGCATTTATTTATACCTTTATTGATACGCTTCTTAGGTCTCCCATTCTTCCTCACAGAGTCGTCCGTGGACGTGGCACTGAGATTCACTCGCCTAGGTATGCCCGACTTTGATCTCAGTTTCTTCCGCCTTCCGACTTTCGGCTGCGAGGTGATCACAGAGGGCTGAATCCGTGGCAACAGCTCGGCTGAATTTTTCGGACTCACATTCAATCGTTTCGCCTCAAAATACTTGTTCCAAAATTGATCGGCGCTCAGTCCGCCACGGTCAATCAACCGCATCGCCGTGTCGCTGGTGATGAACCGCTGGAAACTCGCCGTGATTTCTGGGGAACGCAGGAATTCGTAGAAACACTCGTATTTTTTGTTTAATACATCTGTGAATAATAATGAGTACAGAAAAGTTTGATCCGTAGCTAAAATATAAGGTTGGTCATAACTGGAGGACGAACAAACATGAAATATAATATATTTATTATAATATATATATATATATATATATATATATATATATATATATATATATATATATAATCTTTTATCTTTAATCTTTACAGAAAAATGCATATTCACATAGACACACATACAGACATTTTCCAAAAATAGTCTATTTTGACTAGAAAAGTCATAAAACGTGAAGAAATTGGCAATTCGAATTTTTCGCGAAAACAATATTTTTCTTATACAGCAGTGTTGTATTCGGAAAGTAAAATCACCATTAGATAATTTGTTGTGAATTATTTACATACTTTGATTTTTCTTCTTTTCCTCCGTTTCGTGAATAGTATCCAACCAGTGAGTGCCTTTGGTTTCGCACGTGTACACCGTCGTAGATATTTTCGGGAACGCCGATATGGCTGGAGTCTTGATAGGGATGATGGAACGACTCGATTTCTTATGAATAGTATTTTCTGCAAATAGCCTTCTTCTCTTAGATTTCGTACTAATTAGAAACACGTCACTACCTTTAATTTTAACCTCTGATTCAGTAATTGTATCAATCCATTCGCTGATGTGCGCGTCATGATGTCGCACGTTTGAAGATACCTGCGTGAATGTGCGCGAATTCAAACTACCCTTAGTTGTGCTGACCTTCCGTAGCATCTTGTAGTTATCTTCCGGCGTTTTTTTCTTCCTATTACTAGACTTGTCTTTGGCTACGAAAATATATACCCTTTACTGCTATATAACGGTTTCACAATAATTGCATTTCCTTAACTAGTTTACGGCAAAAAACTGTTATCAATATAGATTTGTATTGTACATAGAAGACTATTATTTGTGGATGATCATATTGGCAGAAAGAGTATGAAAAATAGGGCCTTGAAATAAATATGAAGAAAACCCAATGTATGACAATTGCTATACAGGCTCACGACATCTAGTTTACTAACCAGTACCAGTACTTAGGAGTGACTTTAATAGCAGATTGGAGAGATAACGTGGATATGCAACATAAAATTAGGAAAGCCAAGGCATATATTAAGCAACTACTTTTCTCCAGTTCCTTTTTCTTCATTCATATATGATAGTATTTTCTATAAATGACTTGACGTCTTTTGGTCAGTTTTTTGTATTTTCCGGGAAAACGATAAGAGATAATGAAACACTTCCAATGGGCCGTTTGTCGGGCGTGAAATTCTCTACAACTTTGCAATTTGAATCATCTTTGTAGCATCAAATATAAAAAAGTTATGCTCGAAAAACCTGTTATTGACACCAAAATCACGTCTTTTTATTAGTTTTTTGTATTTTCCGGGAAAACGATAAGAGATAGTCAAAAAACTTCCAATGGGCAGTTTGTCGGGCTTGAAATTCTCTACAACTTTGCAATTTGAATCAACTTTGTAGCATCAAATATAAACCGAAAAACCTGTAATTGACACCAAAATCACGTCTTTTGGTCAGTTTTTTGTATTTTCCGGGAAAACGATAAGAGATAGTGAAAAACTTCCAATGGGCCGTTTGTCGGGCCTGAAATTCTCTACAACTTTGCAATTTGAATCATCTTTGTAGCATCAAATATAAAAAAGTTATGCCCGAAAAACCTGTAATTGACACCAAAATCACGTCTTTTGGTCCGTTTTTTTTATTTTACGGGAAAACGATAAGAGATAGTGAAAAACTTCCAATGGGCCGTTTGACGGGCGTGAAATTCTCTACAACTTTGCAATTTGAATCAACTTTGTAGCATCAAATATAAAGAAGTTATGCCCGAAAAACCTGTAAATTGACACCAAAATCACGTCTTTTGGTCAGTTTTTTGTATTTTCCGGGAAAACGATAAGATATAGTGAAAAACTTCCAATGGGCCATTTGTTGGGCGTGAAATTCTTTACAACTTTGCAATTTGAATCATCTTTGTAGCATCAAATATAAAAAAGTTATGCCCGAAAAACCGATAATTGACACCAAAATCACGTCTTTTGGTCAGTTTTTTGTATTTTCCGGGAAAACGATAAGAGATAGTGAAAAACTTCCAATGGGCCGTTTGTCGGGCTTGAAATTCTCTACAACTTTGCAATTTGAATTATCTTTGTAGCATCAAATATAAAAAAGTTATGCCCGAAAAACCTGTAATTGACACCAAAATCACGTCTTTTGGTCAGTTTTTTTGTATTTTCCAGGAAAACGATGAGAGATACTGAAAAACTTCCAATGGGCCGTTGGTCGGGCTTGAAATTCTCTACAACTTTGCAATTTGAATCATCTTTGTAGCATCAAATATAAAAAAGTTATGCCCGAAAAACCGGTAATTGACACCAAAATCACGTTTTTTGGTCATTTTTTTGTATTTTCCGTGAAAACGATAAGGGATACTGAAAAACTTCCAATGGGCCGTTTGTCGGGCTTGAAATTCTCTACAACTTTGCAATTTGAATCATCTTTGTAGCATCAAATATAAAAAAGTTATGCCCGAAAAACCGACAATTGACACCAAAATGACGTCTTTTGGTCAGTTTTTTGTATTTTCCGGGAAAACGATAAGAGATAGTGAAAAACTTCCAATGGACCGTTTGTCGGGCGTGAAATTCTCTACAATTTTGCAATTTGAATCAACTTTGTAGCATCAAATATAAAAAAGTTATGCCCGAAAAACCGATAATTGACACCAAAATCACGTCTTTTGGTCAGTTTTTTCTATTTTCCGGCAAAACGATAAGAGATAGTGAAAAACTTCCAATGGGCCGTTTGTCGGGCGTGAAATTCTCTACAACTTTGCAATTTGAATCATCTTTGTAGCATCAAATATAAAAAAGTTATGCCCGAAAAACCTGTAATTGACACCAAAATCACATCTTTTGGTCAGTTTTTTGTATTTTCCGGGAAAACGATGAGAGATACTGAAAAACTTCCAATGGGCCGTTTGTCGGGCGTGAAATTCTCTACAACTTTGCAATTTGAATCAACTTTGTAGCATCAAATATAAAAAAGTTATGCCCGAAAAACCGATAATTGACACCAAAATCACGTCTTTTGATCAGTTTTTTGTATTTTCCGGGAAAACGATAAGAGATAGTGAAAAACTTCCAATGGACCGTTTGTTGGGCGTGAAATTCTCTACAACTTTGCAATTTGAATCAACTTTGTAGCATCAAATATAAAAAAGTTATGCCCGAAAAACCTGTAATTGACACCAAAATCACGTCTTTTTATCAGTTTTTTGTATTTTCCGGGAAAACGATAAGAGATAGTGAAAAACTTCCAATGGGCCGTTTGTCGGGCGTGAAATTCTCTACGACTTTGCAATTTGAATCATCTTTGTAGCATCAAATATAAAAAAGTTATGCCCGAAAAACCAATAATTGACACCAAAATCACGTCTGTTGGTCAGTTTTTTGTATTTTCCGGGAAAACGATAAGAGATAGTGAAAAACTTCCAATGGGCCGTTTGTCAGGCTTGAAATTCTCTACAACTTTGCAATTTGAATCAACTTTGTAGCATTAAATATAAAAAAGTTATGCCCGAAAAACCTGTAATTGACACCAAAATCACGTCTTTTGGTCAGTTTTTTGTATTTTCCGGGAAAACGATAAGAGATGGTGAAAAACTTCCAATGGGCCGTTTGTCAGGCTTGAAATTCTCTACAACTTTGCAATTTGAATCAACTTTGTAGCATCAAATATAAAAAAGTTATGCCCGAAAAACCGATAATTGACACCAAAATCACGTCTTTTGGTCAGTTTTTTGTATTTTCCGGGAAAACGATAAGAGATAGTGAAAAACTTCCAATGGACCGTTTGTCGGGCGTGAAATTCTCTACAATTTTGCAATTTGAATCAACTTTGTAGCATCAAATATAAAAAAGTTATGCCCGAAAAACCGATAATTGACACCAAAATCACGTCTTTTGGTCAGTTTTTTCTATTTTCCGGCAAAACGATAAGAGATAGTGAAAAACTTCCAATGGGCCGTTTGTCGGGCGTGAAATTCTCTACAACTTTGCAATTTGAATCATCTTTGTAGCATCAAATATAAAAAAGTTATTCCCGAAAAACCTGTAATTGACACCAAAATCACATCTTTTGGTCAGTTTTTTGTATTTTCCGGGAAAACGATGAGAGATACTGAAAAACTTCCAACGGGCCGTTTGTCGGGCGTGAAATTCTCTACAACTTTGCAATTTGAATCAACTTTGTAGCATCAAATATAAAAAAGTTATGCCCGAAAAACCGATAATTGACACCAAAATCACGTCTTTTGATCAGTTTTTTGTATTTTCCGGGAAAACGATAAGAGATAGTGAAAAACTTCCAATGGACCGTTTGTTGGGCGTGAAATTCTCTACAACTTTGCAATTTGAATCAACTTTGTAGCATCAAATATAAAAAAGTTATGCCCGAAAAACCTGTAATTGACACCAAAATCACGTCTTTTTATCAGTTTTTTGTATTTTCCGGGAAAACGATAAGAGATAGTGAAAAACTTCTAATGGGCCGTTTGTCGGGCGTGAAATTCTCTACGACTTTGCAATTTGAATCATCTTTGTAGCATCAAATATAAAAAAGTTATGCCCGAAAAACCAATAATTGACACCAAAATCACGTCTGTTGGTCAGTTTTTTGTATTTTCCGGGAAAACGATAAGAGATAGTGAAAAACTTCCAATGGGCCGTTTGTCAGGCTTGAAATTCTCTACAACTTTGCAATTTGAATCAACTTTGTAGCATTAAATATAAAAAAGTTATGCCCGAAAAACCTGTAATTGACACCAAAATCACGTCTTTTGGTCAGTTTTTTGTATTTTCCGGGAAAACGATAAGAGATGGTGAAAAACTTCCAATGGGCCGTTTGTCAGGCTTGAAATTCTCTACAACTTTGCAATTTGAATCAACTTTGTAGCATCAAATATAAAAAAGTTATGCCCGAAAAACCGATAATTGACACCAAAATCACGTCTTTTGGTCAGTTTTTTGTATTTTCCGGGAAAACGATAAGAGATAGTGAAAAACTTCCAATGGGCAGTTTGTCGGGCTTGAAATTCTCTACAACTTTGCTATTTGAATCAACTTTGTAGCATCAAATATAAAAAAGTTATGCCCGAAAAACCTGTAATTGATACCAAAATCACGTCTTTTGATCAGTTTTTTGTATTTTCCGGGAAAACGATAAGAGATAGTGAAAAACTTCCAATGGGCCGTTTGTCGGGCGTGAAATTCTCTACAACTTTGCAATTTGAATCATCTTTGTAGCATCAAATATAAAAAAGTTATGCCCGTAAAACCGATAATTGACACCAAAATCACGTCTTTTGATCAGTTTTTTGTATTTTCCGGGAAAACGATAGGAGATAGTGAAAAACTTCCAATGGGCCGTTTGTCGGGCGTGAAATTCTCTACAACTTTGCAATTTGAATCATCTTTGTAGCATCAAATATAAAAAAGTTATGCCCGTAAAACCGATAATTGACACCAAAATCACGTCTTTTTATCAGTTTTTTGTATTTTCCGGGAAAACGATAAGAGATAGTGAAAAACTTCCAATGAGCCGTTTGGCGGGCTTGAAATTCTCTACAACTTTGCAATTTGAATCATCTTTGTAGCATCAAATATAAAAAAGTTATGCCATATATATGAACATCCTTCTTATTGTTTTATATTGTTAATATTTCCATTCCATTTCCATGGTTCTTGTGGAATGGAAATATTTCAAATAAAATAAAAAGAAGGATGTTTAAGTCATTTATAGAAAATACAATTACATATGAATGAAGGAAAAGGAACTGGAGAACTGGAGAAAATCGTATTATCTACCCGCAGCTGATCAGTACTACTAAAATATATACATACATGATGACTTACATTTAGTATGATGTTCATGATGATGTGAGGCGTTAAAAATCTCTGTCGTCGATGCAATATGACTCTGAGTCATCTTATGTTTCGAACTCTTCTTTTTCTTCTTTTTCTCCCGCTTGGTCTCATGCCGTTGTACCTTATCCGATTGCCTCTCGGGTTTGTGTTGCTGCTTCTCTGTATTCACCTCCACAGTTTGGCACCGCTTGTTGTGCTTGCTACTCCTACCACGTTCCGCCGGTCCCTCGCTCCCGCCGTCTCCCCCATTCCCAGCCCCATAAATGAACCTCCGCAACACGTCGGCCACCTTCATCTTCTGCCGGTACTCGCGCGGCCGAAAGATCTCAAAGAAGCGCACCTCGTAAACACGATTACAACGAAATCTCAGAGACTCCTGAAAAGTGGCGTGATATTGAAATGTGTAGGGATGTAGGAGCGCCGTACTCTTGGGAGTGTCCTGCCCGACGACCTGCCCAATCACCTGTATATCGGAGGCGGTCAGCGGGAGCGAGTTGAGGCTGGCGTGGTAGGGCTCGTCCGCCATTTCGCGCTCGTCGATGACGGCGGGGCGGCAGCAGGAGGCCGGCATCGAGGCGCGCACCAGGTTGTCGATGCCGAACGCCTTCAGCTGCCGCCGGATGTTGTCCGGGGGATTCTTCAGGGGGTCCGGCCGCATGTTCAACTTGAGCGCCTCGATACTCACCCGCAGCGGCCTGCACACGTTCATATTGGGCAGGGATTTTTGCGTTACAAAGTATGGTAGCGATGGGGAGCTTTCAGCTGCGATGGCTTCGGGCTTCACGGCACTCTTCTTCGGAACGGGTGCCTGGTTTACTTTTGATTGAGCGTCATTTATTGCAGCAGCTTGCCTGTCATTTGTTACAGATGCAGCAGCTAGCCTGTCATTTGTTACGGATATATCAGCTTGCTTGTCCTTTGCCACGGATACAGCAGCTGGCCTGTCCTTTGAAACAGATACAGCAGCTTGCTTGTCATTTGTTACAGATACAGCAGCTTGTTTGTCATTTGTTACAGATACAGCAGCTTGCTTGTCTTTTGTTACAGATACAGCAGCTTGCTTGTCTTTTGTTACAGATACAGCAGCTTGCTTGTCATTTGTTACAGATACAGCAGCTTTCTTGTCTTTTGCTACAGATACAGCAGCTTGCTTGTCATTTGGTAGAGACACAGCAGTTCGCCTGTTCTTTGTTGCAGATACAGCAGCTTGCCTGTCATTAGGTACAGATACAGCAGTTCGCTTGTTATTTGTTTCAGTTACATCATCAGCTGCGGTGGACGTAGTTCGTTGGGGAAAACTAAGAGACGCCGTAGCTCTATATATCGTGGAGCTTTCTTGCCATTTGTGATGTGTTGAGGGCACTGCCATTTGCTGCACTCGTGATATTTGCTGCTTTGTCGATGGTGATTTGCGCGACGTTTCCTCTTTCGCACACTCACATGACACCTTTCTATGCATTGAAACTGACTTCGGTTGGTCTAGATGCTCAGTTAATAACACATCAACAGTAGTCTGGAACATATAAGCCGTGTTGTATGTAAATAATTTTGCTTGTACCCTTGATGAGGAATTATTTACTGATGATTACTAGCAGCTTAATAACTGTATGTTCTTTCCTCTATCTGGTATTCAACAACAGAAGGAAAGAGGCAATATTCAATTGCTACAAATTGAGTTATAGCTGTTTTAATAAAATGTGTATGTACATAAATGTTATTGAAATTTTAAAAATTCGCCAAAAAATGCAATATTTTGTTTAACAGTTTCAATTTGTATTTGTTGATTTATAAACATATTTTCACTATAGCTGACAATTTGTAGCAATATTCAATTGCTACAAATTGAGTTATAGCTGTTTTAATAAAATGTGTATGTAAATAAATGTGATTGGAATTTAAAAAATTCGCCAAAAATACAATTTTTTGTTTAACAATTTCAATTTGTATTTGGTGATTTATCAACATATTTTCACTATAGCTCACAGTTTGTAGCAATATTCAATTGCTACAAATTGAGTTATAGCTGTTTTAAAAAAATGTGTATGTAAATAAGTGTGATTGAAATTTTAAAAATTCGCCAAAAATACATTTTTTTGTTTAACAATTTCAATTTGTATTTGGTGATTTACCAACATATTTTCACTATAGCTAACAATTTTTAGCAATATTCAATTGCTACAAATTGAGTTATAGCTGTTTTAATAAAATGTGTATGTACATAAATGTAATTGAAATTTAAAAAATTCGCCAAAAATACAATTTTTTTTTCAACAATTTCAATTTGTATTTGGTGATTTATCAACATATTTTCATTATAGCTGACAATTTCTAGCAATATTCAATGACAACAAATTGAGTTATAGCTGTTTTAATAAAATGTGTATGTAAATAAGTGAGATTGAAATTTAAAAAATTCGCCAAAAATACAATTTTTTGTTTAACAATTTCAATTTGTATTTGGTGATTTATCAACATATTTTCACTATAGCTCACAATTTGTAGCAATATTCAATTGCTACAAATTGAGTTATAGCTGTTTTAATAAAATGTGTATGTAAATAAGTGTGATTGAAATTTTAAAAATTCGCCAAAAATACATTTTTTTGTTTAACAATTTCAATTTGTATTTGGTGATTTACCAACATATTTTCACTATAGCTAACAATTTTTAGCAATATTCAATTGCTACAAATTGAGTTATAGCTGTTTTAATAAAATGTGTATGTAAGTAAGTGTGATTGAAATTTAAAAAATTTGCCAAAAATACAATTTTTTGTGCAACAATTTCAATTTATATTTGATGATTTATCAACATATTTTTAATATAGCTGACAATTTGTAGCAATATTCAATTGCTAGAAATTGAATTATAACTGTTTTAATAAAATGTGTATGTAAATAAGTGTGATTGAAATTTAAAAAATTCGCCAAAAATACAATTTTTTGTTTAACAATTTCAATTTGTATTTGGTGATTTATCAATATATTTTCACTATAGCTGACTATTTGTAGCAATATTCAATTGCTACAAATTGAGTTATAGCTGTTTTAATAAAATGTGTATGTAAATAAGTGTGATTAGAATTTAAAAAATTCGCCAAAAATACAATTTTTTGTTGAACAATTTCAATTTGTACTTGTTGATTTATCAACATATTTTCACTATAGCTGACAATTTGTAGCAATATTCAATTGCTACAAATTGAGTTATAGCTGTTTAAATAAAATGTTTATGTAAATAAATGTGATTGAAATTTTAAAAATTCGCCAAAAATACAATTTTTTGTTTAACAATTTCAATTTGTATTTGGTGATTTATCAACATATTTTCACTATAGTTTACAATTTGTAGCAATATTCAATTGCTACAAATTGAGTTATAGCTGTTTTAATAAAATGTGTATGTAAATAAATGTGATTGAAATTTAAAAAATTCGCCAAAAATACAATTTTTTGTTTAACAATTTCAATTTGTATTTGGTGATTTATCAACATATTTTCACTATAGTTTACAATTTGTAGGAATATTCAATTGCTAGAAATTGAGTTATAGCTGTTTTAATAAAATGTGTATGTAACTAAGTGCGATTGAAATTTTAAAAAATTCGCCAAAAATACAATTTTTTGTTTAACAATTTCAATTTGTACTTGTTGATTTATCAACATATTTTCACTATAGCTGACAATTTGTAGCAATATTCAATTGCTACAAATTGAGTTATAGCTGTTTTAATAAAATGTGTATGTAAATAAATATGATTGAAATTTAAAAAATTCGCCAAAAATACAATTTTTTGTTTAACAATTTCAATTTCAATTTGTATTTATTGATTTATCAACATATTTTCACTATAGCTGACAATTTGTAGCAATATTCAATTGCTACAAATTGAGTTATAGCTGTTTTAATAAAATGTTTAAGTAAATAAATGTGATTGAAATTTAAAAAATTCGCCAAAAATACAATTTTTTGTTTAACCATTTCAATTTGTATTTGGTGATTTATCAACATATATTCAATATAGCTGATAATTTCTAGCAATATTCAATTGCTATAAATTGAGTTATAGCTGTTTTAATAAAATGTTTATGTAAATAAATGTGATTGAAATTTTAAAAATTCGCCAAAAATACAATTTTTTGTTTAACAATTTCAATTTGTATTTGTTGATTTATCAACATATTTTCACTATAGCTGACAATTGGTAGCAATATTCAATTGCTACAAATTGAGTTATAGCTGTTTTAATAAAATGTTTATGTAAATAAATGTGATTGAAAATTTAAAAATTCGCCAAAAATACAATTTTTCTAAGTGAAATTCTTTATGGGGGCGGTTAAGAGGCCCATAATACATGTAAGAAACTAAAATAATTAAAACCGATTTTTTTTTATGAAAAAATTTAAGGACAATATATAGGCGAAATTCGTACATTTCGCGGCCCAACAAAAAATCTAGCCAGAAATTAATAGATAATTTATATACTCCTTATAGGAATCCACCAACTGAATCGAAATTTCTAAACTGCAACTCGCTATTATAAATAGTTTTTGAATTACAGACCCTTAAAGTCGTTTTGAAAACTGATTTTCGTGAAAATTTGAAAAGTTTTTTTTGGACGATAAAAGGTTTATCCATGAAATTCTTAATGAGAGTAATTTAGAAGGCAAAAATACATGTAGGATAGAGTTTTTTTATGAAAATATTTAAGGCCTACGCATAGGCGAAATCGTACTAGTTTTTGTTTGTAATAGGTTTTGAGTTATAGAGTAGTTTTCAAAACCGCTTTTCGATAAAATTTCAAAGTGCTATTTTGGACGTTCTAAACGGTTTATTAATGAAATTCTTTATGAGGGCGCTTAAGAAAGCCAAAATACAAACAAAACATTGAAACAAGTAACTTTACTTATATAGACTTTTAATATTCTGGACTAACCTGATTAAGTTTAATAACAACTCGCACTCCATTTAGCATCGCATGTATGTGCGGATAATCCCCCAGCTCACAACAAGGCGTCTTACCAGCCACACTCATATCAATAGTCAGCTCTGGATTGTCCAACTTCCGCAACAACTCCTTAATCTGATCGAGCTCCTTCAGAAACCTTAGTATTTCAATTTGCGTCTTCATGGCGTCCTCCAAAGGAATACTACCATCACTCAGCTGTGTATCCACCACAAATGATTTGATACTGCTATTCGTTGATTGTCCCTGTTTGAGCAAATCCACCACAGTAGCGAGTTCGTTGTACATTTGCCGTAGTTTCGTTAGTTCGGAGCGACATTTATAAATCTCCGCATCGGTGGCTGTCATGTTTTCCAAGTCCGTCTTGCTTATAAATTGTTCATCCTCACAAATTCCACTTTGTACTTCAAGTGCGCACTGTACTACATCAGGTTCGTTCTGTACTTCATCAGGTGTGCGCTTTAGTGCCGCCAGTTTTTCACGCACTACCAAGCAGGGCTTATCATTCAAACGCAACCGATTTTTAATCTCGTGCGTACCTATATATGGCAAATGTGCACTGGGGCTAAAAAGGTGCTTGCGCACCTTCGGCTTGCGCGCTCTATGAGATTTGTTATTACCGGTGTCGGCATCAGCTTCTTCATTTAACTCCAATTGCTTTTCCATGCGTTTTTTTAAAACCTCAGTATCGCCGATGTATTCATTTACGGGCTCGTGCATTACTTCTGGCTTTTTAAATAATCCTGGTTTCGTTTTAAATAATTTTGCAAACATACGTTTACGTTCAGCCACTGTTGGTTTAGGCTTTTCTTTTGGTATAACTATAGGCTCCGCTTGTTTTTCTTTAGTTTCTACTACAACAGTATTACTTTTATCCAATTTCTCTTCAACACAGCTTGTACATTTTTCTCCATGACCATCACATGTAATCACATACTTATCTGACTGTGAGTCAGTTGGCTTATCATCCAAAACAACAAAATCTTTTTCTAATTCTGGAGCTATGGATATAGTAGCGTGTTTCTGTTTTGCATTAGATACAGAAGCTGGCCTGTCTTTTGCAATAGATACAGCAGCTTGCTTGTCCTTTGCCACAGATATAGCAGCTGGCCTGTCCTTTGAAACAGATACAGCAGCTTGCTTATCATTTGTTACAGATGGAGCAACGTTTCCGACTTGCGGTTCTTTATATATAGAAACCGTTTGTCGTGAAATTAGATTTTGGTCACCGGGTACTCCATAAACCGAATACGATCCATCTTTTAATCTCTGAATAGTATCCGTTATCATTTCATGCAAGTTCACTAGTTGCTTCATCAAGTCCTTGTCGACATTCACGCGCTCGCTCTGAGCTGTTCCAACTACGTTAACAAGCAGTTGTTGGATCGGAAAAAAATTCACCTCGTTATCCAGCTGTAGTTCTTCGTTCACCTCGCTGACGATGGAGGAGGCGCGACATGCTTCGCGGAATTGCGTGTATGGGATCGAGCAGATTGACTGTTCGTTCTCGATGAGGGCGGCGAACTCTTCGCTACTGAACGAGGTCGCTTTACTCACGATGGTGTCTATTATAGGGGCGAGGAAGAGGCGTGCGATTTTTAGCTTTGATACGCTTGTGGCCAGACGGGAGCGTACTAGCTTCACCTCAGCGCTGGTTTGCGCCGGCTCTGTTCTGTTGCTCATCTTCTTCGTGCGGATTTTACCGATAATTTTGTCATACTAATTTGTGTGGTCGAAACAAACGTCTGCACGGGTGACAGAAGACAACAGAGAAAGTGTCAGTGGGGGGTAGCTGTCTATGATTTTCATTGTATTAAGACAGAAGTACTGTACAATTTACTGCCCCGAAACATTTTCATTATCTTTTTTATTTATTTATTTACTTAACTTAACTTAAAAAATTGTTAATACTACCAAATTATTAACTATTTTTTAAGTTGCTAAATACAACAATACTGGACAGCAACACAATGTAAACAATTAGTAATTGGAGTTTAATAAAGCTTAATCAAATTTATCCACTATACAGTTTTTTTTAACCGTGGAAAATTGTTTATTTTTCTTTCTTTTTAATAAGACTAAGATATATATACATACATATATATATATATATATATATATATATATATATATATATATATATATATATATATAGATATATGTAAAAGAATATCATAAACTAACAAAAAAACTTTATCTTTTATGGGCCTATCAGCCGTGAGGCTTTTCCGCTGGTCAAGGAAGAAGCTCAGAGGAGTTTAATTACACGGTATTTACCTTAACTTCACAGAAATTAAATTAATATTATTTGAGAATATTAGAAAAAAAATTCAACAAGTTTTTTTATTGGCTAAAAACGTGCTCGTGGTTACCAGTCAATATTTCAAAAATATACAATTATTACTTAATAATGTCAGTATCAAGCTATCTAATGTGAATTATTTGTCACACATAGTACTTTACTAACAAACATTAGTGTTATTAATAACTGATATTAAGAGTGATTTGTGCTGTTTAGGCAAATTCATTCGTCTATAATTCAAAGAATTAAAAAAAAATTAAAAAAAGAAAATGGCTGAAATCAGATAAGAGTGTTTGGGCTGTTTAGGTAAATTCATTGTCAATAATTCAAACAGTTAAAAAAAATAAAAAAATTAAAATGGCTGAAATCACCTACAATATCCAAACAACCCCCAAAATATTTGAATAAAAATTACAGATCGAATGTATGCAAACAAGTTCGGACTAAAAGTATAGAATATTTAAATAATAAAAAGTTAAAGGAATAAATTCTGTCACCATCTACAGCATTGATTCTTAATCTTTTTGAAGTCAAGAGAGCACTTTTGATCATAATGGCCCAAAATAGAAGATTCAATTATATACAGTATATGAGTCAACATTCTATTTCGGCTTTGATAATTTCGCGGAGCATTTGTAACAAGTTCGCGAAGCACCGGTTAAGAATCACTGAAATAGACTTTATTTTTGGGTGATAATTATCTAAAATAGGCTTATTTTAAGCCCAATTAAATATAGAATATAAAATAATATTAAAAATTTAAATTTCTTAAAGCTTTGATTTTTTTATTTATTTTTTATAACTGGATATAAGTCGATTAATTTAAAACAGCTCGTTCAAGAAAAACTTTCTTGTAGATTTTATTTATGGATGAAAATTATCACAAAACAGCTTATTTTGAGCACAATTATAATATATATATATATATATATATATATATATATATATATATATATATATATATATTTAATAAAATGTAAAATAATATCATAAATTTAAATTACCATTTTTAATAACTAAGTCGATTATTTTAAAATAGTTCGTATAATAAAAACCTTCCTGCAGACTTTATTTTTGTGTGAAAATGATCAAAAAATAGTTTATTTTGAGCCCAATTAAATAAAAAATGTAAAATAATATTATAAATTTAAATGTTTTAATCTTTCTATCATTTTTTATATCATAGTCCATAAATTTAAAACAACACGTGCAATAAAAACCTTCCTGTACACTTTATATTTGGGTCGAAATTATCAAATAATATCTTATTTTGAGCTCAATTAAATAAAGAATATAAAATTATATCATAAACTTAAATTTCTTAAATATTAATTTTTTTTATCATTGTTTATATCTTAATTGATTAATTGAAAACAACTCGTGCAATACAAACTTTCCTGTACACTTTATTTTTGGGTCGAAATTAATAGAAAATAGCTTATTTTGAGCCCAATTAAATATAAAATATAAAATAGTATCATTAATTTAAATTTCTTAAAGCATTGATTTTTTATGATTTTTTATAATTTATTCGATTAATTTAAAACAACTCGTGCAATAAAAACCTGCCTGTAGACTTTATTTGTGTGGATAAATTATCAAATTTAGGCTTATTTTGAGTCCAATTAAATATAAAATACAAAATAATATCATAAATTTAAATTTCTTAAATCTTTGAATTTTTATAATTTTTTACACTTACACTGGTCAATAATTTAAAACAACTCGTACAATAAAATCCTTCCTGTAGACTTTATTTTTCGGTAAAAATTATCAAAAAACAGCTTATTTCAAGCCCAATTAAATATAGAATGCGAAATAATATTATAAATATAAATTTCTTAAATTTTTGATTTTTTATGTTTTTTTATATTTCAGTCGATTAATTTAAAACAACTTGTAAAATAAAAACTTTCCTGCAGACTTTATGTTTGTGTGAAAATAATCAAAATACAGTTTATTGCAAGTCCAATTAAATTAGAATGTAAAATAATATAATAAATTTAATTTTCATAAATCTTTGATTTTTTTATAATTTTGTATATCTCAGTGGATGAATTTAAAACAACTGGTTCAATAAAAACCTGCCTGTATACTTTATTTTTGTGTGTAAATTAACCAAAATAGGCTTATTTCGGGCCCAATTAAATATAGATGACAAAATAATGTCATAAATTTAAATTTCTTAAATCTTCGATTTTTTATTATTTTTTATAATTCAGTCTATTAATTTGAAACAGCTCGTACTATAAAAATCTTCCTGTACACTTTACTATTGGGTAAAAATTATCAAAAAGTAGCTTCTTTTGAGCAAAAATAAATACAAAATGTAAAACTGTATCATAAATGTAAAGTTCTTAAATATTTGATTTTTTATAATTTTTTATATCTTAGTCGATTAAATTCGTACAATAAAAACTTTCCTCCCGACTTTATTTTAGGGTGAAATTTTTCAACAAAAAGTTTATTTTGAACCTAATTAAATACAGAATGTAAAATATTATCATAAATTTAAATTTCTTAAATCTTTGATTTTTTTATTATTTTTTATATCTCAGTCGATTAATTTAAAACAACTCCTGCAATAAAAAGCTTCCTGTAGACTTTATTTTAGAGTGAAAATTATCACAAAAAAGTTTATTTTTAGCCCAATTAAATATAGAATGTAAAATATTATCATAAATTAAAATTTCTTAAATATTTGATTTTTTATCATTTTTTATAATTAAATAGATTAATTTAAAACAGCTCGTCCAATTTTATTTTATAATTTTTTATATCAGTCGTTTAATTTAAATAACTTGTGCAATATAAACCTTCCTGTAGACATTATTTTTGGGTGATAATGATCAAAAATGGTTTAGTTTGAGTCCAATTAAATATAAAATGTAAAATAATATCATAAATTAAAATTTCTTAAATATTTGATTTTTTATCATTTTTTATAATTAAATAGATTAATTTAAAACAGCTCGTCCAATAAAAACTTTCCTACACAATTTATTTTTTGGTGAAAATAAACAAAAAGTAGCTCAATTTGAGCCTAATTAAATATAGAATGTAAAATAATATCATAAATTTAAATTTCTTATATCTTTGATTTTTTTTAATAATTTTTTATAACTCAGTCGATTAATTTAAAACAGCTCGTACAATCAAAACTTTCCTGCAGGCTTTAGTTTTGAGTAAAAATTATCACAAAATAGCTTATTTTGAGCCCAATTAAATATAGAATGTAAAATAATATTATAAATATAAATTTCTTAAATATTTATTTTTTTATGATTTTTTATATTTCAGTCGATTCATGTAAAACATCTTATACGATAAAAACTTCCCTACAGACCTTATTTTTGAGTGAAAATGAACAAAATACAGTTTATTTCAAGCCCAATTAAATTAGAATGTAAAATAATATCATAAGTTTAATTTTCATAAATCTTTGATTTTTTTTACTATTTTTTATATCTCAGTGGATTAATTTAAAACAATTCGTTCAATAAAAACCTGCCTGCAGATTTTATTTTTGTGGGAAAATTATCAAAAATCGGCTTATTTTGAGCCCAATTAAATATAGAATGCAAAATAATGTCATACATTTAAATTTATTAAATCTTCGATATTTAATAATTTTTTATATCTCAGTCGATTAATTAAAAACAGCTCGTACAATAAAAACTTTTCTGCCGACTTTATTTTAGGTTGAAATTTATCAACAAAAAGTTTATTTTAAACCTAATTACATGCAGAATGTAAAATATTATCAGAAATTTAAATTTCTTAAATCTTTGATTTTTTTAATAATTTTTTATATCTCAACAGATTAATTTAGAACAAGTCCTGCAATAAAAACCTTCCTGTAGACTTTGTTTTTAGGTGATAATGATCAAAAAATAGTTTAGTTTAAGCCCAATTAAGTATAAAATGTAAAATAATATCATAAATTTAAATTTCTTAAATATTTGTTAATTTATTATTTTTTATAATTAAGTAGATTAATTTAAAACAGCTCACACAATAAAAACTTTCCTACACAATTTATTTTTGTGTGACAATAATAAAAAAATAGCTCATTTTGAACCTAATTAAATATAGAATGTAAAATAATATTATAAATTTAAAATTCTTCTATCTTTGATTTTTATTATCATTTTTTATATCTCAGTCGATTAATTTAAAACAGCTCGTAGAATCAAAACTATCCTGCAGTCTTTAGTTTTGGGTAAAAATGATCAAAAAATAGCTTATTTTGAGCATAATTAAATATAGAACCTAAAATAAAATCATAAATTAAAATTTCTTAAATTTTTGATTTTTTATGATTTTTTATAACTCGGTCGATTCATTTAAAACAGCTCGTGAACTAAACCATTCCTGTAGGCTTTATTTTTCGGAGTAAATTATTCAAAAATAGTTTATATTGAGCCTCATTAAATATAGAATGTAAAATAATATCATAAATTTTTTTTTTTTAAATATTTGATTAATTATCATTTTTTATATCTCAGTCAATTAATTTGAAACAACTCGTAGTATATGTACATAAAAATTATGGGGTGCGATATTAGCGTTAAAATGCTTGAACTAAAGTTTCACAAAATTCCCGACAGATCTCGATGGCTTCACTAAAGTGACGCCCGCGCCTAAAAAACCTGCGTTCTAATGTTAACTAGAAGCTTCGCCAATTGGTGGCGCTGGGGTCACTAAACTGATGCTTATATTTGCCAAAAATTAGTAATTCGAAATATTTCGGCATAATAATTTTTTTTGTACGTATTACGGTGTGTATTTTTACTTTTTGAATGTGCTGTATTCAAAAAGTAAAAATACAAACACCATAAGTATCAAAAAAAATATTGTTATGGCGAAATATTTGGAATTACTAATTTTAAACTTTTTGGCTTTTTGCTAAAAAATGGGATCACTAATCATCAATTTTTGGTAATTTCTACGTTAGTGTGACTTAACACAACATTTGTGGCTATATATGTGCCTATTTAATAAAAAAAAGTGCTATAACTCTTTCTTGTGATGATCCTAATGCCTACACGTATTAGTGAGAATTGTTCAAAGTTTAGAATACTTTTAAATTAATTATTTCGAATAAAATAACACTGAAATGTGGGGGGACATGTGAACAAGACCAGTTGGAATGTGGAATTTGTACCCCATCCTTCCTGAAACTAGTAGTACCAAAACACTAACTCCAGCCACTAACTGATGCATACATACATTTTCAAAATAATTAAAATTAGTAATTTGTAACGTATTACGGTGTTCATATTTTTACTTTTCGAGCAGTGCTGTATCCGAAAAGTAAAAATACGAACACCGTTTGTGATATCTCCTTGCGTTTTCCTTCCACATCCCCCAAAAAATGCTAGAAACGTATTTGGTAGAATTTGCGTATATATATATATATATATATATATATATATATATATATATATATATATATATATATATATATAATTATAAAACATTTAAATTGTAAATTACATTATATATGTGTATTAATAGAAATATACTATCAAAAAAAGTTTTGACTGGAATCAATTTGCTTCGGTTTCGTTACGAATTTATTTTGTTGTTTTATTAAAGAGCATTGACGATATAGGTAACGCGTCCGGGGTACAGTGGGGCGAGGGATGCTTGCGCGCAAAGGGGCGCCTGTGCGAGGGTGAGCGTCCCCTAAAAGTCGGCGTCGCGGTGCAGTTCGCGCCGTACACGCGCCCTATGAACTTACTTTTAACGCGCGCGCGTCCGCGTCGAATATTTTTGCGTGCTGTAGTGCGCGGTGAATTTTTACAAAAACAAAAACAGATATTTAACAAATAGAAACAAGAAATTGGTGATTGGTGATTGGAGCAACTGAAATTGATATACAAGTAAGTTTTATTTATGCAGTATTATTATTATTATATATATAGCAACGTTACATTATGTGTCAAAGTTGTCAAAAGTAACGTTTGAATCACCGATTGAAAATTAACTCGAGAGATATCTGTTTTAGTATTGTAACAGACTCATTGATTTTGGAAGTTACAACACTTATCATCTAATATTGCAATGTAGAGAAATGGCAAAGTTATGGCAAGCATATAGCAAAATTGTAGCAAGTTTATAGCAAAGTTGTATTATAATAATATGTATTGCCAATTGTTTATATTCAAATTCAATTGTTTTTATTCGCAATGACAGTTTCTATCAAACAAAAGTAAATTATTTCATCAGTTTTCCTCGTCAATCTCTATTAAGAAATTGTTTATCGGCATTTACTTTATTTATAAGGTGTTAAAATAATTGATTTTGACCGAATTTGCCTTTAACCTTTCGGATAGAACATTGTACAGAAACAAATTGATAAATGTAAATGATATATGTATGAATAATCATATTTTGCTTCTATGTGTTTCAAATTAATTTCCAAAATGAAAATAGCGTATGATTAAGAGAGCTCGTTCGAAATTTTGTGTTTGTTGTCCGCTCGACCACGACATCATTTCACAAATTAAACAGAAATTCGCATTGTTTTATATTCTGTTTCAACACACGGTTTTTTTTTTGTATTACAGTAAAACTCACTCGACTATTTATTATTGTGAAACCCTCCCGGCGATTAATTGCCGGCGTCCGCTCGCGCTTTTTGTTCGCTCGTTACGGCCAGCGGCGGCTTTATCTGCGCCCGGTGGGGCATGTGATAAGCCGCGATCGCGGGCTTTAATTGATATTTACCGCCTCCAAACGCGTTCATCATGCCTTTGGGGCGGAATTAATATCTTCTCGTCGTAGTTTGAAGAGATTGGAACATCAAAGGAGTATGTGTGTAATGAAGAAAAATTATATGTCACTGAGATAGAATATCCTGTAGATTCAGATGAACTAGTGTAGTATATAGATTTAGTCAAGCTCAAATATGATGAAAATATATTGATCGAAATTAAAGATGTTTTAATAAGATTTGTACTTTCAATATTTGGACACACTTGTAAATTTACCTTTAGAAATGTAACCAAATATATATTTCCAAAGGTAACTTTGAATTTACAAATCTAACCAAATATTGAAGGTACAAATCTTATTAAAAATTCTATAATTTCGATCTGTAAACTCGAATATTATTGAAACTGGCAAGCATAAATTGCGAAAACATTTTATATCTGAAAATAATTTTTTTTTTTTAGAAAAATCGTAATAAATCAAATTTTTGTACTAAATAAATTTAGTTGACATTTTTAAATAGTTCATTAATATAGCTTTAAAATAAATAACATTTTGATTATTTCCCAAAATTATTAACACGAATACAGAGGGACATTTAATGATGTAACGTTACAGACCATATAATATGTTTTATAAATTTCCATAAATTCACTCAATAATAAATGCGATCTTTTATTATTAATTTGAATTTGTAGTAACCCTCAATTTTACTATTAAATTTAATTATAATTCACATTCAGGGTTTACATATTTCTCTGCGTTGTGCAACATAATGACGTTTAGGTGTTGTGGTGCAAATAAATCGGCCGGCATCCGATTAAGCAACTGCGAACGCTCGCTAAATCCGCCGCCCCCACTACCGTTAATCAATTTATGCACGTACAATTTTTCCCCGTGCGCCCCATTAAATAGCGAAAATTGCGCGATTAGAGCGGTATAATTATTTGGTCGAGTGGATCGCTGCTAATGCACGGCAGACCATTGTTTTTAATTAAATAAATAATCAATTGATTTTAGAACAGAGAGGGCTAATCGAATTGAAAATTATACACATTTATTGTAAAATTAATTTTGAGGTATTTATTATTCAACTTGTTTATTTATTTTTATTTTTATTTATTTAATCGACAGTCTATCTACCGTATTTTGGTAGTAAGTAAGGTCATTTTTATATTTTTGTCTATTTACATTGTGTATATTTCCATTTCCATTGTCTTGTGTTATAAACAATTAACACAAGACAACGGAAATGGAAATATACACAATGTAAATAGACAAAAATATAAACATGTATGTATATAACAGACCTACTACCAAAATACGGTAGATCTTCTTTCATTTTATGTTTTTTTCTTACTGCTTCTTCTCTCATTCTGTTGTCCCATGTTTTCCTTGGTCTCCCTTGTTTATTTATTTACAACGTTAATATAATAATTTTTAAAATGTTTTAGTTATTATTTATTGATGTTTCATCGGATTATCCAGATCATGGTCAAAAATAATAATAATTATATACAAGTTAGTCGATAAAAAAAAAATACTTAGAATCAAAATTTTCCAATTTCCTTTGGCCATCTGGTGCACTGATATGTTCTTAACCAAGATCCAAAAAAAAATTAAACAAAATATGTTGCATTATTTTTTTATGGACTCAGCCTCTAAAATCGAATTATCCAGACATGAGCGTAAAAGTTTAAAATTAAAAAAAAAATAGAAAAACAAATTTGGCCGTATACAGACTTTCCATTTTACTTTATCATATTGTTATAAACATTAGGCATTTTTTTTCAAATCCAGGAACATTGTGCATCATGGTCAAAAATAATAATAATTATATACAAGTTAGTCGCCAAAAAAAAAATACTTAGAATCAAAATTTTCCAATTTCCTTTGGCCATCTGGTGCACTGATATGTTCTGAACCAAGATCAAAAAAAAAATTAAACAAAATATGTTGCATTATTTTTTTATGGACTCAGCCTCTAAAATCGAATTATCCAGATATAAGCTTAAAAGTTTAAAATTTAAAAAAAATAGAAAAACAAATTTGGCCGTATACAGACTTTCCATTTTACTTTATTATATTGTTATAAACATTAGGCAAATTTTTAAAAATCCAGGAACATTGCGCATCATGGTCAAAAATAATAATACTTATATACAAGTTAGTCGCTAAAAAAGAAATACTTAGAATCAAAATTTTACAATTTCCTTTGGCCATCTGGTGCACTGACATGTTCTGAACCAATATCAAAAAAAAAATAAACAAAAGATGTTGCATTATTTTTTTATGGACTCAGCCTCTAAAATCGAATTATCCAGATATGAGCGTAAAAGTTTAAAATTTAAGAAAAAATAGAAAAACAAATTTGGCCATATACAGACTTCCCATTTCACTTTATCATATTGTTATAAACATTAGGCAATTTTTTTCAAATTCAGGAACATTGTGCATCATGGTCAAAAATAATAATAATGATATACAAGTTAGTCGCCAAAAAAATAAATACTTAGAAGCAAAATTTTCCAATTTCCTTTGGCCATCTGGTGCACTGATAAGTTCTGAACCAAGATCCAAAAAAAAAATTAAACAAAATATGTTGCATTATTTTTTTAAGGACTCAGCCTCTAAAATCGAATTATCCAGATATGAGCGTAAAAGTTTAAAATTAAAAAAAAATAGAAAAACAAATTTGGCCGTATACAGACTTTCCATTTTACTTTATCATATTGTTATAAACATTAGGCAATTTTTTTCAAATCCAGGAACATTGCGCATCATGGTCAAAAATAATAATAATGATATACAAGTTAGTCGCCAAAAAAAATAATACTTACAATCAAAATTTTCCAATTTCCTTTGGCCATCTGGTGCACTGATATGTTATGAACCAAGATCAAAAAAAAAATTAAACAAAATATGTTGCATTATTTGTTTATGGACTCAGCCTCTAAAATCGAATTATCCAGATATGAGCGTAAAAGTTTAAAATTAAAAAAAAATAGAAAAACAAATTTGGCCGTATACAGACTTTCCATTTTACTTTATCATATTGTTATAAACATTAAGCAATTTTTTTTAAATCCAGGAACATTGAGCATCATGGTCAAAAATAATAATAATTATATACAAGTTAGTCGCTAAAAAAAAAATTTTTAGAATCAAAATTTTCCAATTTCTTTTGGCCATCTGGTGCACTGATATGTTCTGAAACAATATCAAAAAAAAAAATTAAACAAAATATGTTGCATTATTTTTTTATGGACTCAGCCTCTAAAATCGAATTATCCAGATATGAGCGTAAAAGTTTAAAATTTAAAAAAAAAATAGAAAAACAAATTTGGCCGTATACAGACTTTCCATTTTACTTTATCATATTGTTATAAACATTAGGCAATTTTTTAAAAATCCAGGAACATTGAGCATCATGGTCAAAAATAATAATAATTATATACAAGTTAGTCGCTAAAAAAAAAAAATACTTAGAATCAAAATTTTACAATTTCTTTTGGCCATCTGGTGCACTGATATGTTCTGAACCAAGATCAAAAAAAAAAATTAAACAAAATATGTTGCATTATTTTTTTATGGACTCAGCCTCTAAAATCGAATTATCCAGATATGAGCGTAACAGTTTAAAATTTAAAAAAAAATAGAAAAACAAATTTGGCCGTATACAGACTTTCCATTTTACTTTATCATATTGTTATAAACATTAGACAATTTTTTAAAAATCCAGGAACATTGCGCATCATGGTCAAAAATAATAATAATTATATACAAGTTAGTCACTAATAAAAAATACTTAGAATCAAAATTTTCCAATTTCCTTTGGCCATCTGGTGCACTGATATGTTCTGAACCAAAATCCAAAAAAAATAAATTAAACAAAATATGTTGCATTATTTTTTTATGGACTCGCCTCTAAAATCGAATTATCCAGATATGAGCGTAAAAGTTTAAAATTAAAAAAAAATAGAAAAACAAATTTGGCCGTATACAGACTTTCCATTTTACTTTATCATATTGTTATAAACATTAGGCAATTTTTTTAAAAATCCAGGAACATTGCGCATCATGGTCAAAAATAATAATAATGATATACAAGTTAGTCGCCAAAAAAAAATACTTAGAATCAAAATTTTCTAATTTCCTTTCGCCATCTGGTGCACTGATATGTTCTGAACCAAGATCCAAAAAAAAATTAAACAAAATATGTTGCATTATTTTTGTATGGACTCAGCCTCTAAAATCGAATTATCCAGATATGAGCGTAAAAGTTTAAAATAAAAAAAAAATAGAAACACAAATTTAGCCGTATACAGACTTTCCATTTTACTTTATTATATTGTTATAAACATTAGGCAATTTTTTAAAAATCCAGGAACATTGCGCATCATGGTCAAAATTAATAATAATGATATACAAGTTAGTCGCTAAAAAAAAAAAATACTTAGAATCAAAATTTTCCAATTTCTTTTGGCCATCTGGTGCACTGATATGTTCTGAACCAAGATCAAAAAAAAAATTAAACAAAATATGTTGCATTATTTTTTTATGGACTCAGCCTCTAAAATCGAATTATCCAGATATGAGCGTAAAAGTTTAAAATTAAAAAAAAATAGAAAAACAAATTTGGCCGTATACAGACTTTCCATTTTACTTTATCATATTGTTATAAACATTAGGCAATTTTTTTCAAATTCAGGAACATTGCGCATCATGGTCAAATATAATAATAATTATATACAAGTTAGTCGCCACAAAAAAAAAACTTAGAATCAAAATTTTCTAATTTCCTTTGGCCATCTGGTGCACTGATATGTTCTAAACCAAGATCAACAAAAAATATTAAACAAAATATGTTGTATTATTTTTTTATGGACTCAGCCTCTAAAATCGAATTATCCAGATATGAGCGTAAAAGTTTAAAATTAAAAAAAAATAGAAAAACAAATTTGGCCGTATACAGACTTTCCCTTTTACTTTATCATATTGTTATAAACATTAGGCAATTTTTTAAAAATCCAGGAACATTGCGCATCATGGTCAAAAATAATAATAATTATATACAAGTTAGTCACTAATAAAAAATACTTAGAATCAAAATTTTCCAATTTCCTTTGGCCATCTGGTGCACTAATATGTTCTGAACCAAAATCCAAAAAAAAAAAATTAAACAAAATATGTTGCATTATTTTTTTATGGACTCGCCTCTAAAATCGAATTATCCAGATATGAGCGTAAAAGTTTAAAATTTAAAAAAAAAATAGAAAAGCAAATTTGGCCGTATACAGACTTTCCATTTTACTTTATTATATTGTTATAAACATTAGGCATTTTTTTTTCAAATTCAGGAACATTGCGCATCATGGTCAAATATAATAATAATTATATACAAGTTAGTCGCCAAAGAAAAAATACTTAGAATCAAAATTTTCCAATTTCCTTTGGCCATCTGGTGCACTGATATGTTCTGAACCAAGATCAAAAAAAAAAATTAAACAAAATATGTTGCATTATTTTTTTATGGACTCAGCCTCTAAAATCGAATTATCCAGATATGAGCGTAAAAGTTTAAAATTTAAAAAAAAAATAGAAAAACAAATTTGGCCGTATACAGACTTTCCATTTTACTTTATTATATTGTTATAAACATTAGGCATTTTTTTAAAAATCCAGGAACATTGCGCATCATGGTCAAAAATAATAATAATTTTATACAAGTTAGTCGCTAAAAAAAAAATTTTTAGAATCAAAATTTTCCAATTTCTTTTGGCCATCTGGTGCACTGATATGTTCTGAAACAATATCAAAAAAAATAATTAAACAAAATATGTTGCATTATTTTTTTATGGACTCAGCCTCTAAAATCGAATTATCCAGATATGAGCGTAAAAGTTTAAAATTTAAAAAAAAAATAGAAAAACAAATTTGGCCGTATACAGACTTTCCATTTTACTTTATCATATTGTTATAAACATTAGGCAATTTTTTAAAAATCCAGGAACATTGAGCATCATGGTCAAAAATAATAATAATTATATACAAGTTAGTCGCTAAAAAAAAAAAAATACTTAGAATCAAAATTTTCCAATTTCTTTTGGCCATCTGGTGCACTGATATGTTCTGAACCAAGATCAAAAAAAAAATTAAACAAAATATGTTGCATTATTTTTTTATATACTCAGCCTCTAAAATCGAATTATCCAGATATGAGCGTAAAAGTTTAAAATTAAAAAAAAATAGAAAAACAAATTTGGCCGTATATAGACTTTCCATTTTACTTTATCATATTGTTATAAACATTAAGCAATTTTTTTCAAATTCAGGAACATTGCGCATCATGGTCAAATATAATAATAATTATATACAAGTTAGTCGCCAAAAAAAAAATACTTAGAATCAAAATTTTCTAATTTCCTTTGGCCATCTGGTGCACTGATATGTTCTAAACCAAGATCAACAAAAAATTTAAACAAAATATGTTGTATTATTTTTTTATGGACTCAGCCTCTAAAATCGAATTATCCAGATATGAGCGTAAAAGTTTAAAATTAAAAAAAAATAGAAAAACAAATTTGGCCGTATATAGACTTTCCATTTTACTTTATCATATTGTTATAAACATTAGGCAATTTTTTTCAAATCCAGGAACATTGCGTGTCATGGTCAAAAATAATAATTTACGTTACAAAATATATTGTAACAAAAACGCCTATAAAAATTATTAAATTTTTTTTAGATATATATATATATTATGATCGGTAAGACACAAATAAAGAATTCCTCAAAATTTGGATTTTATTGGTCACCCCAATTGGTCAGTACAGACTCGCAAACAATCTGCAGTGCGCGTGACCCCACGGCGCCGCGCGGTATAGAGGCTGGGATCATAGGGGATAAGTTCACACCGGTGGAAATATGAACACCTACGACTCCCACTTTAATAACATAATATCTTTAGTATGTCTATATTATAGACAATACAAAAAAGGAAATGACAGGTTTTTAAAACCATTGACTTTCTTTTTATATATAAGGATAATTAATAACACAAGTTTTTCATTTTATTGTTCCGAAAAAAGATATATTCCATTTACGAGATATATATATATATATATATATATATATATTTATATATATATATATATATATATATATCTAGACTCGTAAATGGAATATATCTTTTTTCGGGACAATAAAATGAAATGTCTATAGCAAAAATTTAAAAAAAAATATTTTTATATATATATATATATATATATATATATATATATATATATATATATATATATATATATTTATTTTGTTTTTTAAAGATGTTTATGTTAAAACCGATCCAAACTAACTCCATTCCACCTTAAATAAAATTCAACGCAATACTCTGAGTGATGTTATAGTCTAGAGCAGGGGTAATTATTAATGCAGAAGAATCACACAATTTTTGTTACATTTTTATTTTTCGTAACAAAATATGTAATCACTAATTTTATTCCAGTTTAGCAAATTGCATAATTGTATATATTTAAGGAAGTTTACTCTTCTCCCCCACCAATCTGTTTAGAAACTACTTACAAAATCGTTTCATTTTCCAAATCACTTTCCATCCCAGACATCATTTCATATACTTGTATTAAACTTTGTTGCATTCCTGGGGAATGCATTCGCTCTAAACGCTTGCATCGCGTGCGTTTCGCATGCAAATTTCCCCCGTCGCAGTTTAGTGGCGCGTTCGTCTTGCACCCCCTCGCCCCCGTTCGTCCAACAGAGGCACGACGGCGACGGGCGGCTCAATTTATGCGCAACTGTACACGCGTATCACCCACCACCACCCCACATGTTGTTAGGGGTGAATCCGGAGGGCTGATTTCGGCACGAGCGCGCCCGCGCCACCAACCCTCCCGCACGTACACGGCCTTGACCACCCCAATAATCTTTATTGCGAGAGATAAGACAAGTGAGTGAGGAGAGCATGAAAATACAACTAATAACTAGATAAAATACACAATCTCAAATACACCTACTTGCATCAGTGTGAAGTTTAACAATTTCCGGATGATCCGTGAGTTGGCGCGGCATGGACTTTTTCTCGGTGCATTGTTACTAACCGGAGCGTTCAAAAATTAATTTTTATCTACAATTGTTTACGTATGTCTTGCTAACCATAAAATAATAAAATAATAAATTTAAATTATTTTTTCTAGCTGTTATTGAATAATATTTGCAACAAAACAAATTGCAATTATTTATTAATGTACCCCCCATGATTTTTGTTTGAAACTTTCAAAATATTGTTTAGAATTTAACAACAATTTTATGTTTTTGATACACCAAATCGAAGATAATTTCATATTCTTTAGGATAATTGAGAAAAAAGTTTTTAATTTTTTCAAGTTTTAGCGTAGAATCCTCGTTTTTTGCATTATGCCGGTGGTTTAATAATTGGCACAGCCATAGACATATATATATATATATATATATATATATATATATATATATATATATATATATATATGGTTGAAATGGACTGCAACTAAAGTTATTGCGCTTTACACTTGAAATTTTTACTATAAGGAACTGTTCGCCTAGGATAATTGTCACATTACTCGATAACTTGTAATTACTTAATTTATTTAATTTATTTCACTACTTTTTAAGTGTAATTGTACATTTTTTGTTTGTCCATTGTCGCACACTATATGTATTGTCACTTGTGTGTATCTTATTTTTATTCAAGGCGTTTGCCGTAAAATAAATATTATTATTATTATTATTATTAAATGTAATAGATAGATAGATAAATAGATAGAATAATTTGTGATTATAAAAATTCGACAAAAATCAACTGATTTTGAAATATATTGATTATATTGTGGACATTAGGTAAACTCTCAGTATGAATTTTATCAATTTATATGTGTTCAAACTCGATACTTCAAAAATATCGATTTTGAAATATATTGATTATATTGTGAACATTAGGTAAACTCTCAGTATAAATTTAATCAATTTATATGTGTTCAAACTCGATACTTCAAAAATATCGATTATTAGTATATGTATATTTATATTTCAAATATACCTACTTTTCAAAACATTTCAAATGTGACATACAACGTTTTCATTCTCACAGCCTCAATATGTTTACAATATTATCTTATTAAAATAAGAATCTGACTAAGGGTCCGTTGTACAACTAGAAAATAAGGCTATTCATGAAATGAGTTTGAGATATTGGCGTCAATATCTAAAACTTATTCCACGAATAGCCTTATTCCCCGATTAAATATCAATTGTAGAACCGGCCCTAAGGAACTAATTCTTGTCCGGGTGAGAGAACAGCAAAACTTGAATAATAGTAGAGATTATATTAACTCTCCCTCGCTATCTAATTGTATTTATTTCCTACAAACTTTCTCATCATCCTCCTGCATAATTCACCTGCCAGCAATATACCTGCCTGGCGGACAAAGGCCCCGAAATGCAATTAACCCGCCGCCTTCACCCAAACTCACCCCCCGCACGTGAACGGCCACTAATGTCAAGTTCATTACGGCGCTCTACATCACGATAACTCGCGTGCCTCGCGTTGCGTTGTGTTAATGTCGGCGGGATAAGGGCGGCGGCGCGTATACCTCTGCCGCCGCCGCCGACCCCTCGCGGCTCGACATGTGTCTTTGTCGTGTCAGCGCTCTGACGAAAATTAATGGAAACAGGTGTATAGCGTAGCGGGGAGCGGCTTATCGAGGAACCACGGCAGGGGGGGCACCTTCGATTTCTCACGGACGACGAGGAAATTGAATTGGGGGCGATAGATTAGAGCCAGAGATAATGTTCATTGGGTCGTACAGATTTAATCACTTGGTAAAAAGAGTGATCGTAAACTGGATTGATTAACACCATTTACTTTTCAACAGTTTACTTTTAACTAGATAAGACGCCGATTAAGCAACAACAATACAAACAGTATTAATTCAGGATATGAGTACGTAGACGTAAAAGACTGACCTCAAAATAATAGTCTTAGTCGAATTAGCTTTACATAGATTAAAAAAAAATTTAAAAATTTCCTGCTTGATATTTTATTGCACATTACTGTCTGTAAGGTTCCTTAAAATGATAAAAAGTTGTGCTATAGTGACAAATTGTTTTAGTGTAGAATCGTCGTTACTTGCATTATGCCGGTAGCAAGATTGGCATAGCTACCGGCATATCTATGAGGAAATTTTATGTTTTTGATATACCAAATTAAAGATAACTTAATATTCTTTAAGTTAATTGAGAGAAAAAATCTTTCTCAAGTTTAGGCGTAGAATCGTTGTTTCTTGCATTATGCCGGTAGCAGGATCAACATAGCTACCGACATACCAATGGGGAAATTTTATGTTTCTGATATACCAAATTGAAGATAACTTAATATTCTTTAAGTTAATTGAGAGAAAAATTCTAAGTTTTTTCAAGTTTAGGCGTAGAATCGTTGTTTCTTGCATTATGCCGGTAGCAGGACCAACATAGCTACCGACATACCATTAGGGAAATTTTATGTTTTTGATATACCAACTTGAAGACAACTTAATATTCTTTAAGTTAATTGAGAGAAAAATTATAAGTTTTTTCAAGTTTAGGCGTAGAATCGTTGTTTCTTGCATTATGCCGGTAGCAGGATCAACATAGCTACCGACATACCATTGGGGAAATTTTATGTTTTTGATATACCAAATTGAAGATAACTTAATATTCTTTAAGTTAATTGAGAGAAAAATTCTAAGTTTTCTCAAGTTTAGGCGTAGAATCGTTGTTTCTTGCATTATGCCGGTAGCAGGATCAACATAGCTACCGACATACCAATGGGGAAATTTTATGTTTCTGATATACCAAATTGAAGATAACTTAATATTCTTTAAGTTAATTGAGAGAAAAATTCTAAGTTTTTTCAAGTTTAGGCGTAGAATCGTTGTTTCTTGCATTATGCCGGTAGCAGGATCAACATAGCTACCGACATACCAATGCGGAAATTTTATGTTTCTGATATACCAAATTGAAGATAACTTAATATTCTTTAAGTTAATTGAGAGAAAAAAATTATGTTTTTTCAAGTTTAGGCGTAGAATCGTTGTTTCTTGCATTATGCCGGTAGCAGGATCAACATAGCTACCGACATACCAGTGGGGAAATTTTATGCTTCTGATATACCAAATTGAAGATAACTTAATATTCTTTAAGTTAATTGAGAGAAAAATTCTAAGTTTTCTCAAGTTTAGGCGTAGAATCGTTGTTTCTTGCATTATGCCGGTAGCAGGATCAACATAGCTACCGACATACCAATGCGGAAATTTTATGTTTCTGATATACCAAATTGAAGATAACTTAATATTCTTTAAGTTAATTGAGAGAAAAAAATTATGTTTTTTCAAGTTTAGGCGTAGAATCGTTGTTTCTTGCATTATGCCGGTAGCAGGATCAACATAGCTACCGACATACCAGTGGGGAAATTTTATGCTTCTGATATACCAAATTGAAGATAACTTAATATTCTTTAAGTTAATTGAGAGAAAAATTCTAAGTTTTTTCAAGTTTAGGCGTAGAATCGTTGTTTCTTGCATTATGCCGGTAGCAGGATCAACATAGCTACCGACATACCAATGCGGAAATTTTATGTTTTTGATATACCAAATTGAAGATAACTTAATATTCTTTAAGTTAATTGAGAGAAAAATTCTAAGTTTTTTCAAGTTTAGGCGTAGAATCGTTGTTTCTTGCATTATGCCGGTAGCAGGATCAACATAGCTACCGACATACCAATGGGGAAATTTTATGTTTTTGATATACCAAATTGAAGATAACTTAATATTCTTTAAGTTAATTGAGAGAAAAATTCTAAGTTTTTTCAAGTTTAGGCGTAGAATCGTTGTTTCTTGCATTATGCCGGTAGCAGGACCAACATAGCTACCGACATACCATTAGGGAAATTTTATGTTTTTGATATACCAACTTGAAGACAACTTAATATTCTTTAAGTTAATTGAGAGAAAAATTCTAAGTTTTTTCAAGTTTAGGCGTAGAATCGTTGTTTCTTGCATTATGCCGGTAGCAGGATCAACATAGCTACCGACATACCAATGCGGAAATTTTATGTTTCTGATATACCAAATTGAAGATAACTTAATATTCTTTAAGTTAATTGAGAGAAAAATTCTATGTTTCTTCAAGTTTAGGCGTAGAATCGTTGTTTCTTGCATTATGCCGGTAGCAGGATCAACATAGCTACCGACATACCAGTGGGGAAATTTTATGTTTCTGATATACCAAATTGAAGATAACTTAATATTCTTTAAGTTAATTGATAGAAAAATTCTAAGTTTTTTCAAGTTTAGGCGTAGAATCGTTGTTTCTTGCATTATGCCGGTAGCAGGATCAACATAGCTACCGACATACCATTGGGGAAATTTTATGTTTTTGATATACCAAATTGAAGATAACTTAATATTCTTTAAGTTAATTAAGAGAAAAATTCTAAGTTTTTTCAAGTTTAGGCGTAGAATCGTTGTTTCTTGCATTATGCCGGTAGCAGGATCAACATAGCTACCGACATACCAATGCGGAAATTTTATGTTTCTGATATACCAAATTGAAGATAACTTAATATTCTTTAAGTTAATTGAGAGAAAAATTCTAAGTTTTTTTCAAGTTTAGGCGTAGAATCGTTGTTTCTTGCATTATGCCGGTAGCAGGATCAACATAGCTACCAACATACCAATGGGGAAATTTTATGTTTCTGATATACCAAATTGAAGATAACTTAATATTCTTTAAGCTAATTGAGAGAAAAATTCTAAGTTTTTTCAAGTTTAGGCGTAGAATCGTTATTTCTTGCATTATGCCGGTAGCAGGATCAACATAGCTACCGACATACCAATGGGGAAATTTTATGTTTCTGATATACCAAATTGAAGATAACTTAATATTCTTTAAGTTAATTGAGAGAAAAATTCTAAGTTTTTTCAAGTTTAGGCGTAGAATCGTTGTTTCTTGCATTATGCCGGTAGCAGGATCAACATAGCTACCGACATATCGATGGAGAAATTTTAGTTTCTGATATACCAAATTGAAGATAACATAATATTCTTTAAGATAATTGAGAGAAAAGTAGTAAGTTTTTTCAAGTTTTAGCGTAGAATCGTTGTTTCTTGCATTATCCCGGTGGTTTGATTGGCATAGCTATCTATGCGGAAATTTCATGTTTTTGATATACCAAATCAAAGATAATTTCATATTCTTTAAGATATTGGCACATCTATCGACATAATAATGGGAGGATTTTATGTTTTTGCTACATCAAATCGTAGATAATTTCATATTCTTTAAGATAATTGAGAATTAAAAAATCTCAAGTTTTAGGCTTATGTATGGAGAGATTTTATGTTTTTGATGTACCAAATCGAAGATTATTTTATATTCTTTAAGATAATTGATAATCATAATTAATAGTGTAAAGCTCATACTTGTTTCTACATAAATCTGAAGATATAAAAAAAATTCCTTTTTATATCTTCAGATTTATGAGAGACCCCTATGTCGATCCTGATTTTGGCGCATAACTTATAGCATTATAAATCTGAACAAACCTAAAATATTACAAACGATATAATGTAGATCAAATTTCCACTATTTGTACATGGCAAAATTACTTCGGTTCGTTGCATTAAGAGCTCCAACTATGCAACATCCAATTTTAATAGTATTTGCCATTTTAAAGGGCCCGTTATCTCGATTCGCCACGAATCAAATTAATTTCAACGGGCCCGCTAATTAAATTTCCGCGCCCGAGATTTCCAATTAAAAACATAAAGCGGCCAATTAAGGGGCGGTTTTTGTTGCGCGCCGAAATTAATAATCTTCTCTTGTTCGCCGGGCCGAATCACGAAGGAGACGGAAGGCTTTTCTGCGGGCGGAAAAAATTAATGCGATTGTCGCCGATATCCCCCCCGCCATGGAGAGACGATGCAAATTCACTCAGGAGTTTGGGATGAGTTTCTATACAAGATTTCTATAGCCAATTAGTACAGAAAACTTAATTGGGTTTACTTGAAATGTTGTAGATATACATAAAGGATGGAAGGTTGTTTATGAATTGTAAAATAATAGGTAAAATGATTGCAGTTCGAAGGAGATGATTTTTAGAAGAAAGGGAGGTTATTGTTACTTTTAACGTCAACCACACCCAGCAGGTCTTCGAAAGGCAACCAACACTAAACCAGTCCTAGTGAGACTCTTGGCCAACATAGGACGCCCTGGTGAGAAGAAAGGGAGGTTATTGTTACTTTTAACGTCAACCACACGCAGCAGGTCTTCGAAAGGCAACCAAAACTGAACCAGTCCTAGTGAGACTCTTGGCCAACATATCTCGCCCTGGTGAGAAGAAAAGGAGGTTATTGGCAAATATGTCGCACGCCCAACTCCTGTATGCAGTACCAACCTGGGCCCGGGCAACCTTGACCCAGCGAAATGTAGACAGGCTAAGGACCAGCGCTCTTTGAATCAACAGGGCATACCGCACTATCTTCACAGATACTGGCTGAGACGGTACCGGGAGAACTCATGGCACATGAACGGAAAAGAGACAAGGAGTCACACAAATTGCAGCGGATGTGGGGAGACTCCTAAACGAAGAGTGAACAAGAGGCTTCACCCCCAGATCAAGCTATCGGCGGATAAAGGCCATATATAACTAGATCATTGGACTACGCAGTTCTTATCCGGGCATGACGTGTTCTAAAGTTATCTGCCTCAGATAGGAAAGACTGAGAGGGCTAGATGCCGATACTGTTGTGGGACCGATGATCCAGGCCAGAAATTATATCTATGCCAACGATGCTACCGGGAGCAAGCCACCTTGTGACTCGAGTTGGAAAACACCACCCATAAGGGTTACAAATGCTGGAAGACAACCTCAAGTGGAAGGCAGTGGTTAGATTTTCACAAGTAGTCACGAGGCTGAAATACAGAGACGGCCTGCAGCAGTGACAAAGACAAAACGTGACAGCGAGGGGCTTTAGGCCTAATTCACACATAAGCGGCGTCGGGCGCAGCAGTGGTGTAGGCGAGGCGCAGGCGCGACGTCGAACAGGCGATTGTGATGTCCATATGCAGTGAAGGGGTGGACATTGCGCCTTATGTTTACATAGAGGCGGCGTGGAAGAGTTTCGCCTCTTCGCCTACCGTGTCTTAGGCGAAGACGCGGTGCTGGCGCGGCGAGAGGCACGAGCAAATGCCCGCGCCTTGTCACCTAAGTAAGAATTGCACCACATGTTTATATAGAGGGGGCTTAAAGAGTCGTGCCTCTCGCAGCGCCCGCACCGCGTCTTCGCCTATTCGCCTAAGACACGGTAGGCGAGAGGTATAACTCTTCCACGTCGCCTCTATGTAAACATAAGCTGCAATATTCACCCCTTCACTGCATATGGACATCACAATCCCCTGTGCGACGTCGCGTCTGCGCCTCGCCTACACGGCGCCTGCGCCCGACGCCGCTTATGTGTGAATTGGGCCTTAGAGTGCCTTTGAGGCGGGCAACCGAGAGCGATAGAACGTAAGTTTTTGGTTTAACCGATAGGGTGAATCCGGAAGTACCTAGTAATGGTAACGGAGGCATGGGTGTCTTTCGAAGAGTCCACCTTGTAGGAAAAGAAACACACAAAAAGACAGGGATTGCGAACTACTAGAGTGCCTTTTGTTTATCACCTCTGGGCTGGTACGGGCTTATTGTATGCATAATTCTATGGTACGCATAATTCTACCTCGGCCCTTACAACCGGCGGCGCACACCCGCAAGACCTGAGCGATACTGCACGCAACGGGGGCGACTAGCAATGATAAAGCATGCTAAACGAAAGCGCCTTAAATAACAATATCATACTACATACTCCGGACTAGAAAGAGATGTTTAGTTGTGAAACCCTACGTGGGTTGAGGAGTTGAAGATGAGTGCAAGCCTGAAAAGTGTTTCACTTCGTGGGGTTTGAACTCACGATCTTGAGAGCAGCAGCCAGAAGCTTTACCACTTAAATGAATAAAATAATCATAATTCTGTGATTTTATTCGATGTTTCGATTAGTTTCAGGAATGGATCACCATAAAATTTCGCCGCGATTTGTATGCATAGGGGTGTCAGTTCGCTCACAGCGCGCGTCTGTCTTCCGGCCGGATGACGAAGGGTTTGGCGTTCGCGGTTGTGCCGAATTCGGCCACCCCTCCCCCCCTAAAACCGCTGCTAGATGAATCGGGGCCGCATCTGAAACGCAACTTGTCTCAAGTGTCATCAACTTGTTATCTCTCCCGCGGGCTGCGGGGTTGCCGGCAGGGTAAAGGCCTCTCGTTTCGTGAACATATTGTTGAGTAATTTAAATTAATTTTTTTTTCCCCCTTACCATACATATACAGTATAATATTTAACTATTTATATAATTGTAAAAATTAAAATGAATTGCATATCTACAAATAAAAGAAAAAAAAATTAAAAAATAAAATTGTAATTTTCTTCCCTCGGTCCTTGCCTCGAGGTTTGTGGTGGTGAATCCTCCTCGGGCTGCGGGTATTGAGGGTTTGTGTTAGGTATTTTTTTTTGTGTCCGTGTCCATCTCTGTTTGTTGCGCTATGTTTACTATTATTATATTTTGTTGTTCAGCAGTAGATTTTTAATTTTCAATTTGAAAGGAACGTATGCCAGTGCTTTGATTTCGTTGGGTAGTTCGTTGTTTGCTGGAGGGTTATAACGAAAATTTAAAGAATAATAATAAGTGGTTGTAAATTTGAGCCATTTACAACCACTTATTATTATTCTTTAAATTTTCTTTGGAATTTTTAGATTGACAAATGATTTACATTTTTTGAGCATCCCGGGAAGGTGAGTAACAAACAAGTTTGTTTACCGTGTATGATAATTTGGTTGTTTTCGGTTTGGTCAAAATCTCTTAAATCTTTAACGCAATCTCCTTGAAAATTTGTTTATGTAAAACTGCAAAAAAGTGTATAAATCCAGCAAAATATTAAAACGAAAACATAATTATATACAAACCATCACTCCTTCTCGCCGTTGCTCATGATGATAAGAAAATATCATGAGGTGCAATATGGAGTTGATCTGTTTTGTAACAAAAATAACTTTTTAAAAAAACCTAAAACTCAGTCTACTATAGTTTTTATTCCTATTGTATATACTTTGATGTTATATGTTCACACTCTTATTCGCACACTTCAATTATTATTTTATTAATGTAGCAATCTTTAAATTTTAGATTTTCTTTATATGTATTATTATTTAAGAATTCTCTGTTTCCTTTTCTCTGTAACTAGATTAATGTCTGTTGAGAAAATAAATAAATAAATAAATAAATAAATAATTACTTTAGTAACTCGTAAACGATTGATAAATAAAGGATGTAAGGTGGCGCGTACGGCAGTAACTAACAAATATTAAATTCTAAACGAAAATTCGATTTTCTTTTGTTTCCATGGCTATCGCTACTTTTACTTTAAAACAGTTAATGTGATTGTCACAACCTTCTTGAGAATTTGCTTATATAACCATATATAATTTTTGTATATGCAAAACTACAAAAAAGTATATAGTGTCATTTGAAAAACGAAAGTTGTATACCCACTTTCGTTTTTCAAATGGCACTATATAGTTTTTTCTGTAGTTTTGCATATACAAAAATTAAATATGGTTATATAAACATATTTTTAAGAAGATTACGTTTAAAGATTTGAAAACAATCACATTGACTGTTTTAAAGATAAGATAGCGATAGCCATGGAAACAAAACATAAATTACAACAAAAAAAAAAACAAAATGAAATTTTCGTTTAGAATTTAACATTTGTTAGTTACTGCCGTAAGAGCCACCGTGGAGGGTTGTAAAGAAAATTTAAAGAATAATAAAACAGGTTGTAATCTTCCTGCAGTTCCTGCAGAGAGAATCACTTTTTTTATTATTTTTTATTATTATTGATTATATTTAATTTATATTGTATTATTATTATTATTTTTTTATTCAATAAATATTTATAAAAATAAAAAAAAGTAAAAATTGCGATAGCCATGAAAACAAAAGAAAATCGAATTGTATTATTATTTTTTTTATTAAATTAATATTTATAAAAATTTAAAAAAAGTAAAAGTAGCGATAGCCATAAAAACAAAAGAAAATCGATTTGTATTATTATTATTTTTTTTATTAAATAAATATTTATAAAAATTTAAAAAAAGTAAAAATTGCGATAGCCATGAAAACAAAAGAAAATCGAATTGTATTATTATTTTTTTTATTAAATTAATATTTATAAAAATTTAAAAAAGTAAAAATTGCGATAGCCATGAAAACAAAAGAAAATCGAATTGTATTATTATTTTTTTTATTAAATAAATATTTATAAAAATTAAAAAAAGTAAAAATTGCGGTAGCCATGAAAACAAAAGAAAATCGAATTGTATTATTATTTTTTTTATTAAATTAATATTTATAAAAATTAAAAAAAGTAAAAATTGCGATAGCCATGAAAACAAAAGAAAATCGAATTGTATTATTATTTTTTTTATTAAATAAATATTTATAAAAATTAAAAAAAGTAAAAATTGCGGTAGCCATGAAAACAAAAGAAAATCGAATTGTATTATTATTTTTTTTATTAAATTAATATTTATAAAAATTAAAAAAAGTAAAAATTGCGATAGCCATGAAAACAAAAGAAAATCGAATTGTATTATTATTTTTTTTATTAAATTAATATTTATAAAAATAAAAAAAAGTAAAAATTGCGATAGCCATGAAAACAAAAGAAAATCGAATTGTATTATTATTTTTTTTATTAAATAAATATTTATAAAAATTAAAAAAAGTAAAAATTGCGGTAGCCATGAAAACAAAAGAAAATCGAATTGTATTATTATTTTTTTTATTAAATTAATATTTATAAAAATTAAAAAAAGTAAAAATTGCGATAGCCATGAAAACAAAAGAAAATCGAATTGTATTATTATTTTTTTTATTAAATTAATATTTATAAAAATTTAAAAAAGTAAAAATTGCGATAGCCATGAAAACAAAAGAAAATCGAATTGTATTATTATTTTTTTTATTAAATTAATATTTATAAAAATAAAAAAAAGTAAAAATTGCGATAGCCATGAAAACAAAAGAAAATCGAATTGTATTATTATTTTTTTTATTAAATTAATATTTATAAAAATAAAAAAAAGTAAAAATTGCGATAGCCATGAAAACAAAAGAAAATCGAATTGTATTATTATTTTTTTTATTAAATTAATATTTATAAAAATTAAAAAAAGTAAAAATTGCGATAGCCATGAAAACAAAAGAAAATCGAATTGTATTATTATTTGTTTTATTAAATTAATATTTATAAAAATTTAAAAAAAGTAAAAATTGCGGTAGCCATGAAAACAAAAGTAAATTAATATTTATAAAAATTTAAAAAAGTAAAAATTGCGATAGCCATGAAAACAAAAGAAAATCGAATTGTATTATTATTTTTTTTATTAAATAAATATTTATAAAAATTTAAAGAAAGTTAAAGTAGCGATAGTCATGAAAATAAAAGAAAATCGAATTTACGTTTAGAATTTAACAGTTGTTATTTACTGCCGTAAACGCCACCTTGCATCCTTTACTTATCAATCGTTTACAAGTTACTAAAGTAATTAATTTTTCATTTTAATATTTTGCTGGATTTTTGCAATATAATAATTTTACGATATCAACCCTCATTACTAATACAGTTTTAATATTCCGTAGCGTGTTCCCCGTCCCCTTCAAACTTTATAGGTTTAATAGGAAGCCCATGTGGACAGATTAAGGTCCCATCAGCCACCAAAAATGCACTTAATCTCTGCAATACAATCCCCTGCAACTTAATAAAAGCCGCCGCTCGCAAATCCCAACAGCCGTTCCGGGTAGACGAGAGACACATGACGGCGTTTCCCCCACAATGTGCAATAAAACCAAAGTTTAATGTCATTTGGCTATATTAAATGTAACAACTGTGCAGTGATAACAAACTATACTGTACAATTATGAGGTATAACACCACAAATGTTTCAATAACAATTCTGATAATAAAGAAAACAAGTATGATAGAAGTTTTAATGTAAAACTTCTATCATACGCTCGTAGAGTTTACCCAGCGCCGGATTAACCTCCCTATACATTTTTTCCTGTTGGACACCACACAAATTTTTTTGAACTAAGTATTTTTTCAATAGCAATACCTTTACACCACACTGTGGTCGAAAAGGCCAGCGGATATATATATATATATATATATATATATATATATATATATATACAATTATTTTGACCACAATATAATTAAATCCAATACAACACTCTACCTCTATAATAAAATTTAATTTCGTTAAAATATTCAAACTCATCTTTGTTTGAACAAAGAACTAGAAAACGAAACCTAGGCCGATCTAGAATAAGATGAAGGAAGAAATCGCGAAGTTGAGAGGACAATGGGCAAAAGAAACCATAGACCAATAGACCGCAGTCACCGGAACCAATAAATTGTCCCAACAGTGGAGTACCTAAAGACTGATCATAATGATGATGAATATATTAATATTTTATTTACATCATTCGCTACTGCCAGGTACTAGTTAAGATATAATTAATTGCAATTTAAAATATTAGCGCATTGCTATTTTTAATTATTCAGTCATATATAAATTTCTAATAGAAATTTTCAATATGCTTGCAACATTACTAGGTCATTAGCCGACGCCAACATAGAAATATAATTACTTTTGATTGAATTTTAATAAAAAAAGAATAATATTCATTGCACACACACACACACACACACACACACATATATATATATATATATATATACATATTTATTTATGAAAAATAAAATTCTATTAAGAATGCTCGTTAATCACTAATATTGATTTAATTTAAAACAAAAAAAATGAAATTAAACCACTAGTGAATATTTATGGGCGATTCCTGGGATCCAAAATCACAACCGTCCAGCCCTCTTCGTGTTACATCGAGTACGCAAATTCGAGTGGGTTAAAAAAACACACAGGGAGCGTCCTTTCAATGTCGACGCGCTCATTTAAAATGAATATTCACACATCAGCCGCATTAGCCGCCGGCCGTGTCTCCATGGAAACCCCTCGCGGCGGCGGCACCGGTGATGGGCCCGACGAAGGGGTTGGGAAAGGACTGGCCCATAACCGTTGTTACTGTTCGTATCATTTCGAATTCAATACGAATAATTCAGCTAAATTTGTGTGTATATGTATGTGTATGTATGTAACAAACAGAAAAAGTAAGAAAAGTGAATATGAATATATATATATATATATATATATATATATATTTGCCTTTTACCTTTCGGTGTAGGTTACTACATTTACATTACTTAACAATTATTGTTGTTGTTTATACATTTGTAAATTCTTTCCATTCTTTTCTTCGCCTGTTCTCTTGCTTGTATAACTGTCTTTCCTTTCTTGATTATTATTTCCTCTATTCTGTTGTCCCACTCTTTTCTTGGTCTACCTCTTCTTCTTTTATTTCCAGTTCTTGCTTCCCATGCCTGTTTTGTTTGGTTTTTTTGTCCATCCTAATTAAATGTCCCCACCAGTTTAGTTGTTTATTTTCTATATACTTTTCTATAGCTTCAATCCCCAATTCTTCTCTGATGTCATCATTTCTTATTCTGTCTCTTCTCATAACTTGTTTTACGCCTCTGAGATATTTCACTTCCATTGCCTGTATTCTACTTTTGTCCCTCTTCGTTAGTTTCCACGTCTCGCTCCCATATGTCAGTATAGGTCTATATATGCCTTTGTACATATTTATCTGTGTCCTTCTGCTTATCTCTTTTTTTATTGTTGTTTATCAGTATATTGCTCAATGCGTGGTATGTTTTAACTGTGTTGTTTATTCTGTTACTAAGTTCACCTTCCATTTTTCCGTCTTCTGTCAGTGCTACTCCTAGGTATTTGAATTGTTCTACTTGCTCTATTTTGTGTTGTTCTATCTTTATATTTATTTGTTTTTTTCCGGTTTTCCATTATCATCACTTTTGTTTTGTTATAATTATTTTCATATTATACTTTTCTAGATGCCTATACAATATATTCAGGTTGTGTTGTAGATTAACTTCATTTTCTGCTATCACTACGACATCATCAGCGAATGCTCCTTCCGATATTTTACCACTTGCATGGTTTTGTACCCTATATTTGCTTTTTTGATTTCTGGTTTCATGCTCTTAATTATTTCATCCATGTATATGATAATTAACCTAGAACTGAGCTCGACTCCTTGTCCGAGTCCAGTGGTTGTCTTAAATGTTATTGGTGTTTGTCCCTTGTGTATTATTGCATGGGTGTTGTTGTTATGTTATTTATTTATTTATTTATTTAATATAGACATCTACAGTTTAACAGAAACCAATTACAGATGATATAATAAGAACAAATAAAAGAAGAAAAAAAACATAACACCAAGATATATAATGAACATTCAAATTATATATTTTTAATAGCACTTATAGAAGTGAATATCAATATATCAATTATGTTATTTAAAAAAAAAAACTGATAGGATGTTTTGATTTATTTTATGATTTACTGATTATATATTTTTTTCATTTACTCTTTCTCTGTTATTTTAATTTAATTTCAATTTATTTGTTTCCTTTTATACGAAATATGAACGGCAGTTAAAGCGAAATCCCGTCTTCTAATTGTTAGTTGTTTTAAAGAAAATTGCGATACTACACATTACCAAAAATAATAATTTGAAAGATTTACTTTATCTTTAAATTATTATTTTTGGTAAAGTGTACTATAGCAATTTTCTTTAAAACAAGTAAGAACAAGAAGACGACGATTTCGTTTTATCTCCCGTTCATATTTCGTACAAAAGACTTTATCTCATCCCTTCAGCCCGTGCGCCGTTTGATTTTTGTGTTAAATCGTGCTGAATTAAAAGCGGGCGCGGAACTGCGTCCAATTGAAACCTTTCCGCCGCCGCCGCCGCCTCCGCCGACGGGATTTATCAACTGCGAGAGACAATTTCGCAACTTCGGCTGCGATAAATTCGCCGGGCGTAGTAATAAACTTCGGACGGAACTTAAAAATTGAGCAAAAAGCGCTTGCCCGCCCCCCATCGCTCGCTGGCTCTCACATAAATGGATTTATAGTTGGTTGCGATTAAAGTTTGAAACGTTTTAACTTTTAATGCAAATTGCGACAGAAGGGCTTGAGAGAGGCGGACAAGAAGAGCACCTTTTCGGACACAAAAGGCGTGAGATGGCACTAGAGTTAATAACGGTGATTTGTTTTCTGAAGATATAGCATATCTAAGTTTACCAGGGTCATTCTTTTGGGATGACAATCCTCCTTTTGACTAAAATATCCTCATATTCTTCGAGCTTGCGAAAATGGTGGAGGAAGCGTTGGGGTGCAAAGGGAGAGTGTATGCGGTGTTTGTGGATTTGAAAGCGGCGTATGATTCAGTTCCTAGAGGAAAGCTCGTGGAGTGTATGGATAGATTGGGCATGGAAGATGAAAGTGTGGAGTGGGTGAGAAGTATATATAAAGAGGCGTGGGCAAAAGCGAGAGTGAATGGAGAAGTGTCTGAGAAGTTTAGGGTGAATGTGGGTGTAAGGCAAGGGTGCCCGCTAAGCCTCCTCCTGTTCAATCTATACACAAGCGAGTTGGAGGCAGTACTGAGGAGAGGACAGGCTGGAGGGGTCGTGCTGGGGAGAACCAAGGTGTGGATGTTGGCATATGCGGATGACATAGTATTAGTAGCCAAGAGAGTGGAAGAGATGCAAGAGTTGGAAAGAATGGGAAGGTACCTGGATATGAGAGGACTAGTGGTGAATGTGGAGAAGACTAACTGGATGATGATTAGGAATATGGGTAGAAGGGGTAGAGTGGAAGAGCTAAAATGGAAGGGAAGGATGATTGAAAGAGTGAATGTCTTTAAATATTTGGGCTTTTAGTTTGACAGTGAAGCAGGATTTAGGGGTGCATATGGAATTTATGCAAGCGAAAGCGAGAATGGCTTGAAGGAAATGGGAGAGGTTGTGGGGCGGTAATCTCATAATGGCGTTCAAGATCTGGGATGCGTGTGTAAAACCTATTCTGTTTTATGGAGTGGAAGTGTGGGGATTGCGTGAGTGGGATGTGAGAGAGAGAGAGAGCAAGGTTTGCTCCTGAAGAGTCTGCTAGGTCTCGAAAAGTCGACACCGAGAGCAGTGCTGTTGCAGGAGACGAATCGTATGAGTATGTGGTGGGAGTCGTGGGTAAGGGTTGTGAAGTTTGAAGAAAGATTGCAGGAATTGGGCGAGGAAAGACTGGTCCGGGAAGTATGGATGAGGTGTAAGAGTAGGACGGAGAGTGGTTAGAGAAAGGATAGAGGAAGGATGTATGAAAGAGTGGGTATGTCTGAGGTATGGATAGAGGAGATGCTGAGAGAAATGGGAAGCCTAGGAACTGAGGTAAGAGAGATATTGAGAGATATTGAGTGGCAAGAACGGCAGACTAGAATGAATGAGAGCTCTTACAACCCTGGCTACATAGAGTGGCAAGTGCGTGGGAAACTCCCGAGATACTTAGTTAGGGGTGAGTGGAGCAGGGAAGACAAGGTATGCATGGCAAGAGCGAGGTGCGGGTCAGACGAGAGAGGGAGGAAAGTGTGGATGGGTCTGGGGCACACCGCGTGTGCGCTGTGTAGTAAGGGAAGCGACACGTGGTGGCACCTTAGCGAAGAATGTGAGGGTGTGAAAGCAGAGTGGGTGGGAGACTGCAGAAAGCTGAATGAATGGTTAAGCGAGGATGGGGAAGGCGTGAAAATCTACAGGAGGCTGACGTGGAGAGGAAAATGGCGAGGGCACAGGGAGCGGTAATAGATGAGGGTAATTTGTAATTTTTTTTGCGGAGTATTACGTTTATTTATAATTGTATTTTTATTTGTATTTTTGTATATTTTTGTTGTGGTTTGTGATGTGGAAGGGCAGTGAGGGAAATGCCAATAAAGGTTCTATTTTTTCCCTCACATTCTCCCTTTTGCTAAGAGAAGAGAATCCTTCATGGTGATTTCTTGAGGAAAATGTAATCAGTTTGGTTTCTCGTTACACTCTTAATGTTTAATCAGCCGTCCATTCTGGGAACAGTCGCTGATTGCAGCCGTCCACTCTGAATCATACACGGCTGGCGTGGACTTTCTAGGCTTTAATTCATGGTGATTTCCTGGGGAAAAAGTAATCAGAGTAATTTCCCGTTGAGAATTCTGATGTTTAGTCAGCCGTCCATTCTGGGAACAGTCGCTTCTTGAAGTCGTCCATTCTGAATCATACACGGCTAGTGTGGACTTTCTATGCTTTAATTCATGTTGATTTCCTGGGGAAAAAGTAATCAGAGTAATTTTCCGTTGAGAATTCGGATGTTTAGTCAGCCGTCCATTCTGGTAACAGTCGCTGCTTGCAGTCGTCCACTCTGAATCATACACGGCTAGTGTGGATTTTCTATGATTTAATTCATGGTGATTTCTTGGGGAAAAAGTAATCAGGGTAATTTCCCGTTGAGTTCTCTGATGTTTAGTCAGCCGCCCATTTTGGGAACATTCGTTGTTTGCAGCCGTCCACTCTGGATCAGACGCTGCTGGTGTGGACTTTCTTGGCTTCAACTCCATCCTTCGAGAGCTTACCGGCGTGGATGATCCTACCAGTAGCTACGCTGCCGCCGGCATCGCTCCCTGGATATTGGAGCCTATTAAGCCCTCTCACCGCGTCAAGGTGAAAGTCCCTGAGAGGGAATTTGCTACTATACATTACATTATTGTCTGTCTTATTATTCTTATTACCATCTCCGTTTTATGGTTTTCGATAACAACAACTTCTTCATCATACTAATAATAATAATATTAATAATAATAGATTTATAAGGCACCTTAGACGGTCAATAATACTGTCAATACTAGTTCTGTCAATATTTGCTTCAATCCTCCTTTTATATTTATCATGTAATCAATTATCCAGATAAATATCAGTATTCTCTTCATTACATCATTAATATACCTTACACGATATAATACTGGCAATATTTTTTTGAATAATGAACATTTTAAACATTTATCGTACAGTAATACTGTCATTATTCTAAAATATTGACAGTAATATTGATCGTGTAAGGTGCCTTTATAACCCAACAGAAACAAATCCTAATTAAAGGACAACAATATAGAATATAACAATATAATAAAATTAATTTTAAATACGGTAAAGGTACACAAATAATATGCTGATAACAATTAAAATCCATGAATAATACGCTAAAACGATGAAGAACTTAAATTAAATAATAATTTAAATATTGATACTAATATTGATACAAATATTGATATAAATATTCATACAAATATTGATACAAATATTGATGCAAATATTGATACAAATATTGATACAAATATTGATACAAATATTGATACAAATATTAATACAAATATTAATACAAATATTAATACAAATATTAATACAAATATTAATACAAATATTAATACAAATATTAATACAAATATTAATACAAATATTAATACAAATATTAATACAAATATTAATACAAATATTGATACAAACCTAGCTGTATACTAAAGAATTTCCCTGATTTTTTTTTCAATCTCTCGTTTAACTTCTTGTCTATTTTTCCATTTCGGTCTATTATGATTCCTAGATACTTAAATCTTTATATTTGTTCTATGTGTCTTCCATTTAATGATTCCATAAACATTAAATGGAAGACACATAGAACAAATATAAAGATTTAAATATCTAGGAATCATAATAGACCGAAATGGAAAAATAGACATGAAGTTAAACGAGAGATTGAAAAAAAAATCAGAGAAATTCTTTAGTATAAAGGTTTTGTTTTCCCTGGATATTGTCATGCTCTTAGTATTTTCTATGTTCAGTTTCATCATTTGTATTTATATAAAGGTATATTTACAAAACCAAAACCAAAAAAAATTAAAAATTACATATGAGCCTGTGAGAATGAAAGTGGTTTGAAAATGAGAAGATGTTGGGTATGGAAAAAATATAATTACCATACCCAACATCTTCTCTCATATATATATATATATATTTATATATATATATATATATATATATACATATATATATATATATAGATATATATATATATATATATATATATATATATATATATATACATATATATATATATATAGATATATATATATATATATATTAGGCAAATTTAATAACAATAATATATATTTACGAGCTGTGAATGGACTAAACCATTTTCATAATTACTTGAAAAATAATAAATAATTTGTGTATCTCTTTATAGTATCTGCAAACAGTACAAATACTAGTGTGGCGAGGTGTTACACATTTTCATAACATAAACATAACTTTCTTTAAGTGCTGGTCTGCAATGCATGCGTTTTAGGAAATTTTTTCAGCCCGAATTTCTCAATTAGAGATTTCATTTAATGTTATTTTTATTCGTTCTTTTTTTTATCAATGAATTCGAGAGGGCACTTGTTGAGTCAACGCGCCGGAAACGCAATGATAATATTAGGAGATTCCGAGATCCACCCGCCGAAATCGGTTTTTCCGTCTGTTAAGCGAGGCGCGGCGCTGCGGAAAACGAAATTGCCTATTTTTACAGACTGCGAGAGGGAGACCTTTCATACGCCCAACTGAACGAGGGTGGCAGTTGAATTGAATATAAATAAATAATCGCAGAATAATGTCTGATGGTATCAAGAATTCTATAAAAAAGGTTAGGTGTACAGATGAAATCATATAGATTTGAAAATAATAATAATAGCTGTCTTTATATCCCAATCAACTTCAATTTAATAAATTAACTATTGTTCCAATGTTAAATTATTAAATATACATTATATAAGTTTGGAAAAGAAAATGTAATTGTTTAATAATTATTTTATATTTCAATTACAATAGCAATCATTATAACCAACAGAAAATTCATTCTTATGTAATGGATTTCTTATAGTTTTATATATATATATATATATATATATATATATATATATATATATTAATAATTTGCAACTAAAGTGCTGTTCAAATTATCGCACTACTCGGAAATTTGGAGTTTTATCCGCTAATATATATATTGTCGATTTTTGAATGTGTGAGAATGAAAGCTTTGGTTGACGAAGGTAGATATATGCGTTATATCCCTCGTAATCTACATGTTATGGTCGTTTTAGACAAGACAACTTCTTAGCTTAAAACTTGTTCAAGAAATAAATTCATATATCCTCCTCCCATACAATTGTCCTTGACAAATAGAACGCGTTATATTTTTCCATTCGATCTACCATCCAATTCAATAATTCAAATAATTTGCTGTATGATACGAGACAATTTAGATTGTCTCGCATCTTGACTAACTTTTGAGTCAAGAAATTGTCTTGTCTAAAACGACCTTTAGCCAACGACATTATGTCTAATGTTAAACCTATATAGGGCTACGGAAGAACCCGTCTCTTCTAGAGATAGTAAATGGGCGACGATTGAAAGGGATGACTGTTTTCTCCACAAAAATGCCTTCAAAAATCAGCAAGAAGCATGCTTTCAAATGAAAAGTTATTTTCGGGATTATGTTCAGAGACTGAGAGGGTTAGTTAGATTTATAATAGAGAGAGACCTGTTTTTTTTATCATTTTACATTTAGTTATTTACATTAACTACTGTGTTGTTCTGTGACAACAAGAAGCATGATTTCAATTGAAAAATAGGCTACAGACAGTTTGAAATGTGGATGTTTCTATTATCATGAGAAAATGATTTAAAAAGGCAGGTTTGATTAGTAGAAATCCCTAGGACAAACCAGGACTAGGGATTTCTACTAATCAAATCTGCCTTTCTAAGTTATTTTCTCATGATAATAGAAACATCCACATTTTCAAACAGTCTGTAGCTTATTTTTCAATTGAAAGCATGCTTCTTGTTGTCACAGGACAACACAGTAGTTATTTACATTAACCTGCCTTTCTAAATCATTTTCTCATGATAATAGAAACATCCACATTTCAAACTGTCTGTAGCCTATTTTTCAATTGAAATCATGCTTCTTGTTGTCACAGAACAACACATTAGTTAATGTAAATAACTAAAGGTAAAATGATAAAAAAAAACAGGTCTCGATTATAAATCTAACTAACCCTCTCAGTCTCTGAATACAATCCCGAAAATAACTTTTCACCTACATTAATAATTCCGTTTATCCGAACGCCCCCCGTCACATCAACATAATAGCCTTCTTTCGGCCCGAGCGCCAATTTAAGTTCATGCACACTTTAAAACGCCCGGCGCATTCATCTTTCCGGCAAACTATGACCTTTCTTTTATCGACGTGCTTTCATGCAACTTGCATACAGTCGGCAATTATGCCCCCATGGTTCAGGAACCTCGAGAAGGCGGCGCGGCACAAAATTACTCACGCAAGTCTGCGGCCATGGCAACTACAATATACCCGGCCCATGTCCCTCTTTAAAAGATCTAATAATTACGAATTCTAATTAGAGCGGAGCGAATTCCTCAAAACAATTAACACAGCAAAAACAAAAAAACAGCCGGATACAGTTCACAGAAAGGGTTGGGAGCTGTTGCATCCGGAATGGGGCTAATTTGGGCGGCCTCGGGGCTGCTAGCGAGCGTGTGTGCACATTGAGGACGGTACAAATTGCGGAATGTATGTATATGTGTCTGTGATCTCGTGCAGGAATTTCAAAGGATAAAGTTGTTTATGTGAAGTCTTAGATTTGGGGCTGTGAGACGACGAAGTTTTCTAATGGGAATATTGTGTCAAGTTACTTAGTTCTGGAAGTTATTTGAGAGATAGTGGAGCGGAATTAATAAGGTCTTACGAAGACTAGTTTAGTTTAAAATTCTATATGAAATATCGGCAGCCTTTATCTCGGAAAATATACTTGCGTGTAGTGGGAGAGGATGGGAAATGCGTGAAAATCTACAGGAGGCTGTCGTGGGAGAGGAAAGTGGCGAGGGCAGAGGGGGTTTAGGGCGATATGTATATTCTTATATTCTCTTAATTTGTATTGTGCTTGGAGCTTGGAGGCCAAAGTAAAGTAACATATTATTATATTTACCGCAGCAACAGCACTTGAAATTTACACGTTTAACATCACATTTTTATGGTTACACTAAATAAAAATGCTTATTTATTGTGTAACCATAGCAACGGCGGCGGCCATTACAATTTCCTGCAGCTTTTTGTCTATACATGGCAATGATGATAAAATGTAATATAAATATAAGTAATAAATCAATAATATATTAATTTTCGTTTTTTTTTTTAAACCTGCGCTTGTCTTAACAGATATATTCATGTTTAGTTAAATTGTTTAATAAATACTTCATGTTAAAAAATGTATTATTTACTTAACATTGCTTATACTACAAAACGAGCTTATTTATTTTTTGGCAATGTCCAAATGAGCATAGCCCATAAAACTTTGCATAAAACAGTAACCGATGTGTTTGGAAATTTACGAGCGTTGCTCTGCTCCTGACTAGTTCTGCACGTCTGGCCTGGTATGTGAGTTTTTTTTTTTTTGTTAATTTCCGGTGCCCGTTCGTATTTGTTAACCCAGTTGCGAGCAGGGGTCGATAAATATGTAAGAGCCGTTCAATAATTTGCCCGTCCACACCGTGCCCATTTATAATTTACCCGAAACCCCCGTCGATTATAAATAGATTTGTCAGAAGCTCGTAATCAATAGGTACGACCTGAAATTGACAGGAGTTATAGACTAAACTATTAATACATGATAAAACCAATTCATCCAAGTTCATTTTTTTTTTGTAATTTAAAGAGTAATAATGCATAAATTAAACGATTTTTATTTTGTTTTTTATCACACTTTAGTTATAATTTTAATTAGTGTTAGCTACACTTTTTAATTGAGATGACTTTTTATATATAATTTTTAACCCATGTGGTAATGTCCTCTGATGTCGGAGGCTCAGCCTGTTTCTAATACTCCACGTTGTATCACAGCAATGAAAGAGGTTTGCCTTTGCAACTAATATACTATTACTAATTAATTAAATATACATTCAACTAATAACATTTTAACATTTAACTTTTAACTTTTAGATTTTAATATTATATTATATTATCAATTGCCTTTTACCTTTCGGTGTAGGCTAAAAGATTTTAACATTATACTATATTAAATACTGATTATTATCAATATTTCTCTTGTAACATCTGGCTTGGTTGTAGTAACATCCTGATGAAGCTCTGAACCAAGAGCGAAATATCGATAAAAAAACGAGTTTATGCTCATTGGATAGGCAAGAGAACTGATCGATGAAGGTTAAATTATAATGGCTCTAAAGTTTTGGAGAATAATAGAAAATAAGAGTTAATAGTAATCGTCTGGCTTATATACATACAAAATATAATACCTAGAAAGCGGTGCGTCTTAGAGATTTTATTAATGGTGCATGCGCCGGGTGAAATAAAATTGTTTTTTTGCTCTGTATAAATTAAGATTTTATAAAGCGAAAATGATAAATATATAATAAAAATAATTCAAGCATTATTCATGAATGATTGCATTAAAAACCGGAATATTCGTTTGTAAAATTTTTCCGGGCAGATTTCTACCAAATCTTAAAAATGAATTACTTGAGATAATATATAGCCTTTATTTGTTTAAAGTAGATAATTATATCTAGATTTAAAAAGTTTGCAGAAAAATAGGATATTTTGTCGAAAAATAATAGAAATTTGGTATTTTCCATGTGGCCGTTGATATCAATGAAATTATTGTAGAAGCAAATAAAATCTTATTTAATGCTTGAAATTTATAGAAAATAGATATGAATCTTATACTAAAATATAGATAATTATATCTGGATTTAGGAAGTTTACAGAAAAATTCCATATTTTTACGAAAAATATTATAAATTTGGTATTTTATAAGAGGCGACTGATTGACGAAATTATACTCTAGACACCAATAAAATCTTGTTTTGTACTTGACTTTGATCGAAAATATATATGAATCTTATAGCAAAATATAGATAATTATATCTAGATTTAAAAAGTTAGGATATTTTGTCAAAAAACAATAGACATTTGGTATTTTCCATGTGGCAGTTCATATCTATGAAATTATTGTACAAGCAAACAAAATTTTATTTTATGCTTGAAATTTATAGAAAATAGATATGAATCTTATACTAAAATATAAATAATTATATCTAGATTTAGGAAGTTTACAGATAAATTTCATATTTTCACGAAAAATATTAGAAATTTGGTATTTTACAAGAGGCGACTGATATTGACGAAATTATATTCTAGACACAAATTAAATCTAGTTTTGTAGTTGAAATTGTTCGAAAATAGATATGAATTTTATAGTAAAATATAGATAATTATATCTAGATTTAAAAAGTTTGTAGAAAAATAGGATATTTTGTCGAAAAACAATAGAAATTTGGTATTTTCCATGTGGCAGTTGTTATCAATGAAATTATTAAAGAAGCAAACAAAATCTTATTTAATGCTTGAAATTTATAGAAAATAGATATAAATCTTATACTAAAATATAGATAATTATATCTAGATTTATGAAGTCTACAGAAAAAATCCATATTTTCACGAAAAATATTAGAAATTTGGTATTTTACAAGATGCCACTGATATTGAACAAATTATACTCTAGACACAAATAAAATCTAGTTATGTAGTTGAAATTGTTCGAAAATATATATGAATCTTATAGTAAAATATAGATAATTATATCTAGATTTAAAAAGTTTGTAGAAAAATAGGATATTTTGTCCAAAAACAATAGAAATTTAGTATTTTCCATGTGGCGGTTCATATCAATGTAATTATTGTAGAAGCAAACAAAATCTTATTTAATGCTTGAAATTTATAGACAATAGATATGAATCGTATATTAAAATAAAGATAATTATATTTAGATATAGGAAGTTTACAGAAAAATTCCATATTTTCACAAAAAATATTAGAAATTTTGTATTTTACAAGAGGCGACTGATATTGACGAAATTATATTCTAGACATAAATTAAATCTAGTTTTGTAGTTGATATTATTCGAAAATAGATATGAATCGTATAGTGAAATACAGATAATTATATCTAGATTTATAAAGTTTGCAGAAAAATAAGATATTTTGTCGAAAAACAATAGAAATTTGGTATTTTCCATGTGGCGGATGATATCAATGAAATTATTGTAGAAGCAAACAAAATCTTATTTAATACTTGAAATTTATAGAAAATAGATATGAATATTATACTAAAATATAGATAATTATATCTAGATTTAGGAAGTTTACAGAAAAAATCCATATTTTCACGAAAAATATTAGAAATTTGGAATTTTACAAGAGGCCACAGATATTGACGAAATTATACTCTAGGCACCAATAAAATATTGTTTTGTAGTTGATATTATTCGAAAATAGATATGATATTATAGTAGAATATAGATAATTATATCTAGATTTATAATGTTTGCAGAAAAATAGGATATTTTGTAGATAAACAATCAAAATTTGGTATTTTCCATGTGACGGTTGATATCAATGAAATTATTAAAGAAGCAAACAAAATCTTATGTAATACTTGAAATTTATAGAAAATAGATATGAATCTTATACAAAAATATAGATAATTATATCTAGATTTAGGAAGTTTGCAGAAAAATTCTATATTTTCACGAAAAATATTAGAAATTTTGTATTTCCCAAGAGGCGACTAATACTGACAAAATTATACTCTAGACACAAATAAAATCTAGTTTTGTAGTTGAAATTGTTCGAAAATAGATACGAATCTTGTAGAAAAATATAGGTAATTATATCTAGATTTAAAAAGTTTGCAGAAAATAGGATATTTTATCGAAAAACAATACAAATTTGGTATTTTGCATGTGGCGGTTGATGTCAATAAAATTATTGTAGAAGCAAACAAAATCTTATTTAATGCTTGAAATTTATAGAAAATAGATATGAATCTTTTACTAAAATATAAATAATCATATTTAGATTTAGGAAATTTACAGAAAAGTTCTATATTTTTACGAAAAATATTATAAATTTGGTATTTTACAAGAGGCGACTGATTTGACGAAATTATACTCTAGACACCAATAACATCTTGTTTTGTACTTGATTTTGATCGAAAATAGATATGAATCTTATAGCAAAATATAGATAATTATATCTAGATTTAAAAAGTTAGGAAATTTTGTCAAAAAACAATAGACATTTGGTATTTTCCATGTGGCAGTTCATATCAATGAAATTATTGTACAAGCAAACAAAATCTTATGTAATGCTTGAAATTTATAGAAAATAGATATGAATCTTATACTAAAATATAGCTAATTATATCTAGATTTAGGAAATTAAAGAAAAATTCCATATTTTTACGAAAAATATTAGAAATTTGGTATTTTACAAGAGACCACTGATATTGACGATATTATACTCTAGACACAAATAAAATCTAGTTTTGTAGTTGAAATTGTTCGAAAATAAATATGAATCTTATAGTAAAATATAGATAATTATATCTAGATTTAAAATGTTTGTAGAAAAATAGGATATTTTGTCGAAAAACAATAGAAATTTGGTATTGGTTGATATGAATGAAATTATTGTAGAAGCAAACAAAATCTTATTTAATGCTTGAAATTTATAGAAAATAGATATGAATCTTATACTAAAATATAGATAATTATATCTAGATTTAGGAAATTTACAGAACAATTCCATATTTTCACGAGAAATATTAGAAATTTGGTATTTTACAAGAGGCGACTGATATTGATGAAATTATACTCTAGACACAAATTAAATCTAGTTTTGTAGTTGAAATTGTTCGAAAATAGATATGAATTTTATAGTAAAATATAGATAATTATATCTAGATTTACAAAGTTAGGATATTTTGTCGAAAAACAATGGACATTTGGTATTTTCCATGTGGTGGTTGATATCAATAAAATTATTAAAGAAGCAAACAAAATCTTATTTAATACATGAAATTTATAGAAAATAGATATGAATACTATACTAAAATATAGATAATTATATCTAGATTTAGGAAGTTTACAGAAAAAATCCATATTTTCACGAAAAATATTAGAAATTTGGAATTTTACAAGAGGCGACTGATATTGACGAAATTATACTCTAGACACAAATTAAATCTAGTTTTGTAGTTGAAATTCTTCGAAAATAGATATGAATCTTATAGTAAAATATAGATAATTATATCTATATTTAAAATGTTTGCAGAAAAATAGGATATTTTGTCGAAAAACGAGAGAAATTTGGTATTTTCCATGTGGCGGTTGATATCAATGAAATTATTGTAGAAGCAAACAAAATCTTATTTAATGCTTGAAATTTATAGACAATAGATATGAATGTTATATTAAAATATAGATAATTATATTTAGATATAGGAAGTTTACAGAAAAATTCCATATTTTCATGAAAAATATTAAAAATTTTGTATTTTACAAGAGGCGACTGATATTGGCGAAATTATATTTATATGAATGGTATAGTAAAATATAGATAATTATATCTAGATTTATAAAGTTTGCAGAAAAGTAAGATATTTTGTCGAAAAAACAATAGAAATTTGGTATTTTCCATGTGGCGGATCATATCAATTATTATAGAAGCAAACAAAATCTTATTCAATACTTGAAATTTATAGAAAATAGATATGAATATTATACTAAAATATAGACAATTATATCTAGATTTAGGAAGTTTACAGAAAAAATCCATATTTTCACGAAAAATATTAGAAATTTGGAATTTTACAAGAGGCGACAGATATTGACGAAATTATACTCTAGGCACCAATAAAATATTGTTTTGTAGTTGATATTTTTCGAAAACAGATATGAATCTTCTGGAAAAATATAGATAATTATATCTAGATTTAAAACGTTTGTAGAAAAATAGCATATTTTGTCGAAAAATAATAGAAATTTGGTATTTTCCATGTGGCGGTTGATATTAATGAAATTATTGTAGAAGCAAACAAAATCTTATTTAATGCTTGAAATTTATAGAAAATAGATATGAATCTTATACTAAAATATAGATGATTATATCTAGATTTAGGAAGTTTACAGAACAATTCCATATTTTCACGAAAGATATTAGAAATTTGGTATTTTACTAGAGACGACTGATATTGACGAAATTATAGTCTAGACACAAATTAAATCTAGTTTTGTAGTTCAAATTGTTCGAAAATAGATATGAATCTTATACTAAAATATAGATAATTATATCTAGATTTAAAATGTTTGTAGAAAAATAGGATATTTTCACGAGAAATATTAGAAATTTGGTATTTTACAAGAGGCGACAGATATTGACGAAATTATACTCTAGGTACCAATAAAATCTTGTTTTGTAGTTGATATTTTTCGAAAATAGATATGAATCTTCTGGAAAAATATAGATAATTATATCTAGATTTAAAACGTTTGTAGAAAAATAGCATATTCTGTTGAAAAATAATAGAAATTTAGTATTTTCCATGTGGCGGTTGATATCAATGAAATTATTAAAGAAGCAAACAAAATCTTATTTAATACTTGAAATTTATAGAAAATAGATATGAATCTTATACTAAAATATAGATAATTATATCTAGATTTAGGAAGTTTTCAGAAATATTCTATATTTTCACGAAAAATATTAGAAATTTGGTATTTTACAAGAGGCGACTGATATTGACAAAATTATACTCTTAGACACAAATAAAATCTAGTTTTGTAGTTGAAATTGTTCGAAAATAGATACGAATCTTGTAGCAAAATATAGATAATTATATCTAGATTTGAAAAGTTTGCAGAAAAATAGGATAATTTGTCGAAAAAACAATAGAAATTTGGTATTTTCCATGTGACGGTTGATATTAATGTAGAAGTAAACAAAATTATATTTAATGCTTGAAATTTATAGAAAATACATATGAATCTTATACTAATCTATATCTGTAAAACATACAATTACGCAGAAACAGTTTGATTATAAAATATATGTAAAAGGGGCTCTGGGTGGCTTAATTAAAAAAATTGGGATACACTAACCTTACCATCGTAACGAGGTCAACAAAGTAATAATTTCAATACAGCGCAGCAGTCATCGAAGAAGCTCGAAAAAATGGCTAGAGCTTAGCCGAAATTAGTTGCAAAGTGTGAAAAAAACAAACAAAATAAAAATAGTTTTATTTATCTTTTAAAATAAATTATCACAAAGTGGACGCCTTAACAATCCAATATTTAAACAGTAATATTTAGAATGGTTTTGAGAATGTATGATAAAGTGAAAATAGAATGTTTTAAACAGTTGCATAGTTCAAAAGAGGCGATAAAGCGCACACAACTTTATTTACGGCTTGGAAAAGCCCTAGGTGAATTTATGACGAACTGCAGGCCGCAGGGGAAGTTATTAATGCACTCCGTTTTTGTAATGAAATGCCAAATTAAATAGCGAGTAAACAGAGCGCCAAAATTTAGAGGCGCGGAGAAGCGACACTATTAAAAACAACGTTTTACCGGAAATATACCCATATTCAGCAACATCCCATAAACTACTATAAACGAGTATAGATATTTTTCAATTCAATTCAATTCAATTTATTTGTGTTAATAACTAAAAGTTTTACACATGTCATTACAAATGCCAATACAAATAATTAATATATTAATATATATATATATATATATATATATATATATATATATATATATATAAATTAAACTACTTAACATCTCCTTAGCTCCTTCTACTATCGTAATGTAATCGTAAATGCAAACAAACACACATATTAATGTTATCCCATTATATATTTATGTATTAATGTACTACATTAATATGATAAATGATTAAAAGATAAACACATAACTACAGAAAAGTATAACCGTTTAGGATAAAAAAAGGTACAGCAAAGAGCTCACTTATACATACATAAATACATAATGGGATAACATTAATATGTGTGTTGTTTGCATTTACGTTTACATTACGATAGAAGAAGGAGCTTTGTTAAGTACACTGTTGCGAGTAGATACCTTTTGATATAAATAAATCCAATTACTTGAAGATCTTCGAGTCTACACCCCCTATCCGCGACATATTGGTTGAATACAAGTATCAGGGATCAATAATAGATCAAGGCAAGCAAGACAGCGACATAAACAAGTCAAGAGAGCAGCAAAATTATATAATGCCATCAGAATAACATTCATAAACAAACGAGAAATTTCGAAATATATTAAAATTGCAGTATTTAAGGCTATATACAAGCATACTACAAACAATTTAAATCTAGGTTAAGAAAGATTATGTGCCTCTGTTAGGTTATTCGTATTCTGATTTATTTTATTTTAATTGGAATTTATTTTTCTTTATCTTTACATTATTATTTTCGGTAAATTGTAGGTCCTGGGCACCAGTTTTTGTACTGCTTACAGGCACCATGAAGAGGTTAAATAATTAAATAAATAAATACTCATATACGGAAGCGAAACATGACATCTACACCGACATATTAGTAGAGGCGCTGCGTAGGGAGGTTTTAGTTTCTTAAAGCTACAGGTATCAGTTTTTATTTATATCTAAAGGTATGTACCCTCAACTTTGTAACGTTCTCTCTTAATAACATGCTTATAAAAGGCTTAAGAATTCAACAGAATGCTTTGGCTTAACATCTAATTAAGCTGTAAATAAAATAAAAAGTACTATAGCTGGTTAAAACGCTCGTAATAATACATTAATACTAATTAATTTTCAAAACAATAAAAATGAGACACCATTATTACTCAACAGCGTACAAAAGGCGGCACTTTTATTACAATTTTTTCAGCAATTTGCAGGGCTATTCAGCGCCCGTTCAGCAGCAATTTATGTAGGCGTTTTTTGCCGTCCTTTTCCCTATTTCGGATAAAACGCGAACGCCTCCTCCTCCCCCCTAACGCCCCCATTAATCAACCGGTATTTTATTGCACTCACCCCACCCGCGCGCACCGAATTAAAAGCGAAACATATCCGAAAAACGATCAATCCCGCCGTTGTTGCGCCTTTTGAATTTTCCCTCATCGCCATCACTCCTGCCAGCGCTGAAATTTCCTTATCGCGCCGGTCGGCCGTGTGATTTACACGAAGTCGCACCAACACCACCACCGCCGCCGTCTTCGTTGTCGTCGTCGTCGCCGGCGGCGGGTTGATTTCGTTTTGTGCCAGACTTCGAATGCACGGCCACTCAAGAAACACGCGATCGCGTCGTAAAGAATTTCGACGGCGGGCGCCGTAATGATTTTTAAAGCGACCGAACCGAACGAACGCCTTTTTGAATGGCACAGAAATGTGAACGCGGGGGAAAATTCGTTTTAAATAGCTTTAAAGTCGAGCTGGCTGTACCAAGAAAACATAATTACATTCTTAAAGACGATCTATAGTCTTGTAGTAGATGTTCTTTCCTTTTTGATCTTAATCCTCTTGTAGCGAGCAAAATCAGAATAACATTCATAAACAAACGAGAAATTTCGAAATATATAATTTTGCTGCTCGTACAAGAGGATAAAGATCAAGAAAGAAAGAAAGAACATTTACTACAAGATTATAGATCGTATTTACGAATGTAATTATGTTCTCTTGGTAGAAAACATAATTACATTCTTAAAGACGATCTATAATCTTGTAGTAAATGTTCTTCCTTTCTTGATCTTTATCCTCTCCTTTCTTTTCAAATTTGTGCCGCTTTCCTAACTAGTTATTTTGGGCAAAAAAGCTACTCTCTAAATATTAATATATAGGTATATTAATGTATACCTCTCGGCTTGTACAAAACATGCAATCATCTGTATAAAACTAGCCCGTGCATCTGTTGAACATCTCGAAACAGGCAATAACTTCTTTGTCTTGAATTTAATCCCGAGTTACTGGAATTAGTTTCGCGCACATTTTTATCAAATAATCGCAATTAAAAAAGTTCCTGCTGCTGCTACTGCAAATAGTTGTACCGGCGGTGTCCTGGGGGGTATTAAAATCCTGTTATTCCGACCGCGGTTATCTTCTTAGTAAACTTCGCAGTTCGCGGGGAAAATTTAATATCAGATTACATGTGCGCGGTGGCCAGAGAAAAAATAAGTAATAGCAACGAGGGCATGCTCTACTCAATTAGGGCTAGCGACCCCGTAATTAAGCAAATGAGAGATGGCATCAGCGGTATGGGGACGCGCATTAAAACGCAATTAGGATGATGGCGCGGTGGTAATAAGCGTATTTTTATACCGCATACCCCCATGATACGTTTATTACATATAAATTAATATGAAAATGCATAGTTTTTAGATTTGCTCACCGCTGTAGCGCAAAAACGGTAAGAGCTAGAGAAAAGTGCCTAAGACTCAATTTGTGGGGCCAAGAATATTCTACATTTTGATATATAAACCATCCCGCTAGCATTTTAAACAAAGACGCTACCGAGTTTAAACCGAGAAAATGCATGAAAATTCATAGTTTTCAGATTTGCTCAGATTTGCTCAGAACTGTAGCGCGAAAACGGTAAGAGCTAGAGAAAAGTACTTAATTCTCAATTTGTGGGGCTAGAAATACTTTACATTTTGATATATAAACCATCCCTATAGCATTTTAAACAAAGACGCTACCGAGTTTAAACCGAGAAAATGCATGAAAATTTATAGTTTTTAGATTTGCTCACCGCTGTAGCGCGAAAACTATAAGAGCTAGAGAAAAGTGCCTAAGCCACAAGTTGTGGGGCCATAAATTTTCAACATTTTGGTATATAAACCATCCTGCTAGCATTTTAAACAAAGACCACACCACGTATATTTGATTTATAAAAATTCGCGACACCCTTGTAGCATACTTGCGGCACCAACTTTGAGAACTATTGGGTTAGAGGCACCGTACGTCTTGTAATGAACATTGCAAATGAATTTTCATACCCTATTGTGGGCGAATTTAGCGTTAATCAACTAGTCAGAGGTAGTCTATGAAGCCTTTTGCCTTGGGAAAACCTTTCAGCTAATATCCCTATAAAGATAGAAGTTATTTTGTTTATAATGTATATTACTTTATATTACTATGGGTCCCAAATCGGGCAGAATAGCGAAACTTTTCGCAGCGAAATTTTTAGGAACATTATGCAGTTGTGTGGCATTAGCATTTCAAATATCGGCAGCCTTTTCAGCGAGCGGGATTTTAATGTATGCACTGGGCGCAGTTTTAATCGAGGGCTGCGCTTTTGCAACTTTTGTTGCCGGTGATCCACATATAATGCAAATTTTCCGCTGACAAAAAAAAATCATTTATAAAACGTTATGCAAATACTATATACTGTATACTGCATACTGTAATAATTCCAAAATGAAGATTTGATGTTACTAGTATTATGTAAGTAGATTTTTACTTTCTGAATACAATATTGCTGTACAAGTAAGGTATTGTTATATGCTTAAAAAATTGACCAATGTAATTTTGATTGTTCTTTACGTTCATGACTAATATAGTGGAAATAACTATATAGAAAGGTCGTTTTAGACAAGACAATTTCTTGACTTAAAAGTTAGTCAAGATGCAAGACAATCTAAATTGTCTCGTATCAGACAGCAAATTATTTGAAATATTGATTTGGATGGTAGATCGAATGGAAAAATATAACGTTTTATATTTATCAAGGACAAATTGTATGGGAGGAGGATATATGAATTAATTTCTAGAACAACTTTTGAGCTAAGAAATTGTCTTGTCTAAAACGACCTTAATATACTATTTTTGAAAATTGTCAGTATATATATGTGTGTGGATGTATGGATGTCTATAAATAAAATTGCTGCTGCTTGAGTCGGGGTAAAATATTACAATTTTTGGGGATTCGAGGCTCCCAAATGCTCAGTACGAGACGTTTTTAACCACTCGGCCAATGAACTGGGTGAAATATGATATTTTATATTATTTTGTAATTTTTGAATAATTAATATGGTGAAATTAAATACAAGCCCTAAACATTTCGCATACAAAATGATAAAATAATAACTTATCACAGTAGCAAATTGGGATTTTCAGTTTCAAATACCCGCTCGGAAAATTTGCGATTCAAACGGCTGCTTGTTGCTTTCGTTGCGGATTATGAACGGAAACGGAAATTCAGTAGCGCGCGGCGAGTTATAATTGTGGGCGCGTTTTAATTCCCGAAAAGCCGTTTTCGCGTCGGTTTGGTTTCCATTACGCCTCGCTTCGTCCAACAATCAACTAATCACAACGCGGCTTTTAAAGCAATAATTTAATCACGAGTTAATTTACATAAATTCAATGCAATTGGGGTGACCAATAAAATTCAAATTTTGAGGAATTTTTTATATATGTTTTACCGACCATAATATATAGTTATATATTTTTATTAATAATTTTTACAGGCGTTGTTGTATAATATATGTTGTTACGTAAATTATAATTTTTAACATGCCACCGATATACAATTGATTTGAAAAAATTACACAATGTTTATAACAAAATGACAATCGAAAATGGAAAGTCTCAACCTGAGCAAATTATTCCTTCTATTTATTTTTCATTTTTAACTTTTCCGCTGCTATCTGGGCATGACTATTTTAGAGGCAGGGTCTATAAAAAAATTATGCAACGTGTTTTGTTTAATTTTTTTACTAATCTTAGTGCAGAACATATCAGTGCAGCAGATGCCCGAAGGAAATTGTAAAATTTTGATTATAAGTATTTTTTTTTCCGCGACCAAGTCGAACTTATTTCAATATTATTTTTACCATGCCACCGTCATAAAATTGATTTGAAACAATAACACAATATTTATAACAAAATAACAATGGAAAATGGAAAGTCTCAATCTGAGCAAATTGTTCCTTCTATTTATTTTTTATTTTTAACTTTTCCGCTGCTATCAAGACATGACTATTTTAGAGGCAGGGTCTATAAACAAATTATGCAACGTATTTTGTTTAATTTTTTTACTGATCTTAGTGCAGAACATATCAGTGCACCAGATGCCCAAAGGAAATTGTAAAATTTTGATTATAAGTATTTTTTTTTCCGCGACCAAGTCGAACTTATTTCATTATTATTTTTACCATGCCACCGTCATAAAATTGATTTGAAACAATGACACAATATTTATAACAAAATGACAATGGAAAATTGAAAGTCTCAATCTGAGAAAATTATTCCTTCCATTTATTTTTAATTTTTAACTTTTCCGCTGCTATCTGGACATGACTATTTTAGAGGCAGGGTCTATAAACAAATTATGCAACGTATTTTGTTTAATTCTTTTACTGATCTTAGTGCAGAACATATCAATGCACCAGATGCCCGAAGGAAATTGTAAAATTTTGATTATAAGTATTTTTTTTTCCGCGACCAAGTCGAACTTATTTCAATATTATTTTTACCATGCCACCGTCATAAAATTGATTTGAAACATTAACACAATATTTATAACAAAATAACAATGGAAAATGGAAAGTCTCAATCTGAGCAAATTGTTCCTTCTATTTATTTTTTATTTTTAACTTTTCCGCTGCTATCAAGACAGGACTATTTTAGAGGCAGGGTCTATAAAAAAATTATGCAACGTATTTTGTTTAATTTTTTTTACTAATCTTGGTGCAGAATATATCAGTGTACCATATGCCCGAAGGAAATTGTAAAATTTTGATTATAAGTATTTTTTTTTCCGCGACCAAGTCGAACTTATTTCATTATTATTTTTACCATGCCACCGTCATAAAATTGATTTGAAACAATGACACAATATTTATAACAAAATGGCAATGGAAAATGGAAACTCTCAACCTGAGCAAATTGTTCCTTCTATTTATTTTTTATTTTTAACTTTTCCGCTGCTATCTGGACATGACTATTTTAGAGGCATGGTCTATAAAAAAATTATGCAACGTATTTTGTTTAATTTTTTTACTGATCTTGGTGCAGAACATATCGCTGCTATCTAGACATGACTATTTTAGAGGCAGGGTCTATAAACCAATTATGCAACGTATTTTGTTTAATTTTTTTACTGATCTTAGTGCAGAACATGTCAGTGCACCAGATGCCCGAAGGAAATTGAAAAATTTTGATTATAAGTTTTTTTTTCGACGGGGTCTGATTAACTAATTACCTCGCCAATTCGTCTGGCTCATATGACAATTATTTGTATATATTTGCATCAAAATTAATTAATTTAGTGAATTTGCAGAAATTGACCCTAATTTTTAATGTGGTAAGGTGCTTTATATCATAAACCACTCTACAAGCAATACGGTTCCTTAGTTATTTAGGAATACTAATGTAATATACAAAAAAAAAACTTAAATAATAATAAAAACCATTTTGTATTTCTCCCTTTGTTCGGTGACCATTTCCTGGATGGTTATGATTGTTGGTGTGGATACTATAATTACACACACTGATAGTTGAAGAAAAAACGATTGTGTTAGATGGACAAAATAATTTCATTACAAAGCAACAATCAAGATACTCATGTATACAAATAAATCAATCAATAATCTGAATGGCACCCTATGGTATTCAAATACCGCATGTGTGTCAGTTACTTTAATTGCTCCCGCTTTGGTCGCAATAAATTGCCTCTGGCGGCCTGGTAATTTACGCCCGACGTGACTCGCATTTAAAACAATCTTAATTTATTTGCGTGAATGCCGCCATTAGGTCAGTAATTTGCAATAAAACTATATGAAACTATATGTTAAATGGCGCAGCTGAATAAATAATGATTATTTGTATTTAAAAAAAGAACCTCTATTTTTATAACTATTAGTCAGAGGGGTTTTTCGCTGTAAAGAGAGAAGCTCAGGGGGTAATTATCCCGGTACCCCCAAATTGTACAAGTTGCTAGGTTTTCGCAAAACTGTTCACAATGGACAATAGAGAATGACCGAAGTAGATAAATTCTGTATTCGTTAGAAGAGGCGCCACGTGCTAGTCTAGCAGGGTGCCACAAAGTATCCCGATGGGGTACGCTATACCCCAGTGCAACTAACTTCAGAGAAAATTGTGAAAGGTGATTCGCAAAATTATTGTTGAGTTATTTCGTCCTGATATTAAACACCTATATGAAATGAAAAGTTTAGATTGGAACCCCAAACAACATGCCATTAAAAAGCCTCTGAAAATTGGATTGCCTTCAAATGTGCACTAGTGTATTAATCTATAATATAGCTAATAAAAACTATACAGTATAAAATAAATTTCAAATCCAATAATTGAAAACAAAATCTATTTACGTTTTAAAATTTAATTTATTTATCCTATAATAAATATGTTTGCGTTTAATAAAAACAGCAAGCTAATAATAACTGTGCGCAGCCGGGGGTTTCAATAAACATCGCGCGGTGAGTTAAAATGATTTAGTGGCAACATCGGGGGGCGGGGTGATGCCGGGGCGCAATTTATATTCAATAAAATATTCGACATACAGACTCGCACTCGTGTGTTATTTACGAGTGGCTGCTAATTGGGAACTATAAACTAAATTTGGCCCGATTTGCTAAATGGACGATGAACGAAGTTAATTAAAATCTACAGGGCGATTATACGAAATTTTCGCACGCGTCATGAATATTGGCAAATGGAACTGACTTAATTACACACAAAAATAATAATAATTGTGTTTTGTGTCAGCATTTTTTTGTAACTAAATCATTTGAATGGATAAAACTGTTTAAATTTGTTCAAATAAATATGTGATGTTATGGAAAATAGTAGGGGTATGTATCTCGATTTTTTTTTTAGTAGAGCGTATTTTTTTAATTTTTTATTTCAACTTATGCTGACCTTGTAAGTGTTATTAATCATTACAGAAAATATAAACACATTACTTAGTTTCTAGTCGATTTAATTGATTTTTTACCACGCCAAAAATTAATTTAAAAAAAACTAAGGCCAGTGCCACTTTAAAAAAATATGTTTGATGATTACTACTAAATTCTAAACAAAACATGAACATTTAGAAGAAAAAAATCCGTGGGGAAAGTTGATAAAAATTGCAAAATGTTTTTTTGCAACTATTATTCAATAACAACTAACTAAATCAACTTAATTTTTTTTTATTCTTATATTATGGTTACTAAGACATGAGTAAACAATTGTACCAAAAATATATTTTTTTTGTAATGCTCCACTACTGAAGAATCATAACCCGCCTCGCGACCCCGCGCGGCCGCCGGAATTATCGGAAATGGATATCTTCACACCGGTCACTTTTAGTATGTTTACCTACTAACTACTCCAAACAAAGTCCTGAAGTTAAAAACTCTCGCATATTTACAATAAATTTATTAACTGGACATATTATTAGTTAGCTCTTAAAGCCTGTTTCACACCCCTATGTTAAACGTGTTCTATTTAATTGTGCAAGCTCAATAATATTGCAATTGTTTTATTTCACAATTGAATCTAAAAATTTAAAATCCAGCACAAATATAAATTCACTACAACTCGGAAAATTCTCTCGCAGAAAAAGCCTCTGCACTATAAATCACATTACAGGGATGAAAGCGTCGCAATCGGATGAGAATAAACGGCGATAATTCTCGCACAATTTATGCCCCGTTTCAGGGTTGACGATTAATCCGGATTTGCGCGTTTTCAAACGCCAGACGCTTTTTTGCCATCGATTAAAAAACGGTCAAGCCCCACACTGCCGGCGGTGGAAGGTCAACACCGCAATCTGCAGCCGGTGGCAGCGGCGGCGGCGGCCCTCCCCCTAATCTCAATTACGCGGACGGCAAATTGCGAGTTTTACGGCTTCATCTTCCGTTCCGCGCTCGCGCCCCCTCGTCCATTACACCTCACCGTGGCCGTTTTCTTCTCCGCAATAACACGGGGGGAAAGGTAGATTGGCGAAGGCGCCGGGCGGCGGTGAATGTGCGGAATTACTCAACACCTACAGCCCGCCTAATGGGACGAGTAGAAGGCGGGGGGCGGCAGCGCTTTTCCAACGCGTTGAAGAAGTTATAATTGAGGCGCGAAGTTTATGCAGGCAGTTTTTTTTTTGCTTGTTGTAAAAGAAAAACGAAATAGGATCACGAGTTTGTTGATGAGAGGTAGCGAGGGAAGTCACGCACATAAATGCTATAATGATTTATTTTTATGAAACTTTCTGCTGTAGTCTTAAGTTGGACTACTTTTTTACTAACCTAACGCAGCACATAGCGATCAAGAGATGTTATTCAGGATAATAGATAGATAGATAGTTGATTTGTGCCAACCAATACATTGTATTTTACACACGTCATAGAAGGAATAAATTTAAAATAAACACAACAAATTGTTAAAAGAGAAATGTGAAAATTTCAATAATTAAAACTAAACCGACAATTCAATAATGCTTACAATTAAAAAAACATAATATGGGGGCTTGGGCATCGGGAATTAAACACAATATAATTTTCGTCGGTTATATTGCTCACTGCGTACACTAACCATAAACATTCTCAAGTCAATTAATTCCAGCAGTAGCCCCTCTAAACAAATCCTATTAAAATTTATTCAAATCCCGCACCTCGGGCCGGAAAAGAAATTACGCGAGGGGGGGCCAGGGAATAAATCACGGTTGATTGGCAGTTAGAGGCCAATAAAAAAGTTTGTAATGAATATTTAAAGCGGGGTTTCTTTTGCGCCAGTTCGCTCAACTCTTTTTCCGCTCTTCCGCGAGCGCGCTACCCGAAAGTCCCCTGAGTGTTCTCGCTAATTAATCCGCGTCCGCCGGGCACCGGGTAGCAGCCTCAAAGGAGCGCGGGCAAAAGGCAAATCAGGGGAAACGAGCCGATAACGATGTAATCGTTAAACTTACAAGCCAATAATGCATTTTAAATTGTGCTACATTAAAGCCCCCTCCGGGTGCTTTGATGTTTAATTAGTGATTTATTTATTAGTGTTTCAAGTTTAATAATCATTAGTATGGGAATATTCGATGCAAAATATACTTTTTCTATATTCAAATGTTTTTATTTTTTCTATGTACAAAGTAAATTAAATTTATTTCATGACAATTTAGATTATTATACGAAGCAATACTTTTAGGATAAATTGGGGTTACATTTTTATGTCTAGATTAAAATAATATAAAACTAAACTGTGCAACTGTGGCGAGATTGATACATTTTATAATGGTCAAACTTTTTAAGTGTCCATATGTCACGGTTTTTGTCACACACAGCTATCATATTTATTATTATTATTCAATAACAGTTAACATTAATTTAAATTCGTTTTTTTCTTATTTTATTATTAGGAAGACATGAGTAAACAATTATAAAACAAAATAAAAAATTTTTGTACAGTCCAGTTAGTAACAATGTACCTAGAAAAAATAACTGGCCGCGCCAACCCACGGGGATGCCGGAATTATCGGAAAAGTAAGAGCTGGAGGTGTATACGAAACTATATCTAATGATTGTTGTTTAATTGTAATTTAAACTGTTAAAAAAAATATTGCGCGGAACTTTAATAAAAATTGCAATTTGATTTGTTGCAAATATTATATATATATATATATATATATATATATATATATATATATATTTATATATATATATATATATATTTATATATATATATATATATATACATATTATAACAGCTAACAAAATTAACTTAAATTTTTTTATTTTATGGTTACCAAGAGACATAAGTAAATAATTGTAGAATTTCATTCATTGTATGGGAGAAGGATATACGAATTCATTTCATGAACAATTTTTGAGCTAAGAAATTGTCTTGTCTACATCAACCTTAAGATATATTACATATATCAACTTGACTTGTAAAAAAAACACATTTTCTGCTCTAGATTTTTATGTGGTTTTGTTACATTTTTGTGGGGTGCGGGAAACCGGCTCTCGCTCGACGTTTCCGTCTTCCTGTCACGCACGTGTTGCTGCGCGCACGCGAAAAATGGGCTCGTGTTTTATTAATGAGGCGAAAATCCTTTGTTAAATATATTACAGTGCTCACTAAGCTTTAACGAAGTTGCCATTTTTTTTAACTCTCCGTCTCGCTATTTATTCGTTAATGAGGATGTTGCGCGTCGCATAGATTTTGATCTAGAAATGTCCATAATATTCAAGTCAATAATTTAGAGTTGAATGTCATTCCCATGTTTTATGGATTTCTTTGTGAAAAGCTTGCAATGAATGAAATCAAGTCAACAATCTAAAATTGCCTCGTATCATACAGCAAATTATTTGAAATATTGAATTGGATGGAAGATCGAATAAAAAAATATAACGCGTTCTATTTGTCAAAGACAAATTGTATGGGAGGAGGATATATGAAATCATTTCATGAACAACTTTTGAGCTAAGAAATTGACTTGTCTAAGACCTTTACTGAAATATTTGTAAAATCATTTAAAAATAAATTAAGGCTCGTAACCATACACGAAAATATGTCCAATGATTGTTGTTAAATTCCCAACAATGTATTGAAAGTTAAAAAAAATCGTGGGCGGTAATGACTACACAAAAATTACTTATTATACTTCTTATACTTCAAAACACTGTCTTGCGTTTTATATACAATATTGTCTTTTATATACAATATTGTCTTTTATATACAATATTGTCTTTTACATACAATATACAATCAAATACAATATATTTAGATCAGATGTTGAACAAATCAATAATTATCAAACGAATGCCCAATAAAGCTAACAGTTTAATTTTCTAATGAAACTGTCGAGGAGGCGGCCAGCAATGCGTTTCACAAAGCTTGTACTTTGGTCATCAATTTCCTCTTTCGCATTGTAAAATTGTATATACACCCGGCTGCACTTTATTTTATTTGTTGCAGGCTTTGCGTTTGTATTTTCGTAGATCGATCACGGCGAAAAATCGCGCGCGCATCAATCTTGCATTACTGCAATTGCCGCCATCCCCACCTCCGCATGTTATTTATCCTGCGGAACACTTTGGGAGATTGAACACTACTAAATTTGAAAACAGCTATTCCCTAATATAAATGAAGTTTGTATGCATTTATTCTCGTTTCAGTATACCAAATTAAAAATCTAATTGAATGATTCTAAAGTTTTTATAATTTTTTTTTTTTTTATTTTCAACTCGTATTTCGGCAAATCACATCGAATTTTCGTTTCCAAGTGTTCAATAGTCTTTTTATCTTTAACATAGCCCCAAATAAAAAAAGTCTAATGGTGTTAATGGCTCAGTTGTTAAAGGCGCAGTGAGAGTTCAACCCCATGGCGGATGTATGTTCATGTTTCAGAGTTTATCAAAGAAATAGAATATTTTTTAGAATATTTCTGTTTGAGTTTGATCAAAATTGCGGGAAAATGGGTGCATGAATCGTAACCAAATGTGCAGATTGTGTTTATTATCCCTAGGGCACGATCCCATGTGAATTTGTGCAAAATCTGACGCCTAAGACTACAACCAAAAATTCTTTTGCGTATAACTTGATAATATAATATATATATATATATATATATATATATATATATATATATATAAAATAATAATAAAAATATATAAAAATATATATGAAATAAGATATCTAGTATGAATTTTCTTTAATATTAAGTAAAATAAAAAATTATAATCTTGGTCAGAGGTAATTAAAAATTCTTCACTCTTACAGCCCATTAGGTGGAAGACCGGGTAGATTATTTAATTTACTAATCCGAACATAATCATTACCTCCCATATTTTATGTTCCTTTGTATATATTGCATGAATGTACAATGTAAAAAAATAAAATAAAAAATTACATTTAACACGATTTATCCTTGCATATAAATAAATAAATTAAGAAAATTACATACAATTACACTTAACACGATTTTTCCTTTCATTATATAAAAATAAAAATGTAATTATATTATTATTATTATTTTAAATATATATATATATATATATATATATATATATATATATATATATATATATATATATATATATATACATAGTCAGTGTGGCTAGGTTTATTTCAAATTAAACTCGACTACAGTGATTAAATCATGAAACTACCAATCCGAATTGTTCATTTTCCCGAGTAAACAACAAGAAGCCACACAAATCGCTCGTTTTTGGTGAAAACTAATACCGCGGCAGTCGCTATAACATCGATCGCTTGCGACGCGTGTTTGCAATTACTGTAATAACTTCAAAACAAATACGTGTAATATTCTATTAATCATCGATTGGCCGATCACGAATTCGCCCATAAATCATCGTGCACTCCCCTTACACAGCCCCCGAACGCATTGTTAACGATCGGCTATTTCATTCTGCGAACTCCATTAGATTTAATAATATTTAGGGGGTGGCCGCCGCCGCCCCCCACGGGGCCGAATTGACGTGACTTTGCAACTCGCACACATCCGTTTGTCATTAGTTCCAATTTGTGTGGCGATATGGGAATTGGATTTGATTACAACAACAAAAATCCCGAAATGTTGTTATATAACAGCAATAGAGAGTGCTTGTTAAATAATCCAACTTATTACTCATCAAATGGCCTCACAATAAGTTTATAACATAAACTTTTATACTCATGCTATCAGGATCACCGAATAGGGGAATAATATTCCAACAGAGTGTTGTATTTTTAATGATATCCGCCTTAAACTATTATTTTTAACCTGCCTTCTGAATTATAGTAAACAGTAAACATAAGCAAATACCATTTCTGCGTTTAAAATGTTATGCTCTGAAAACTATTAAAGATATCCGCATGTATCTTCATGTCGTAATAACTACAATATTTTTGAATTAATTTTGATTAATAGTTCCACCTTAAACGGTTATTTTTAACCTGTTTTCAGAGTTTTAATAAACAGTAAAAATGTGCAAATCATATTTTTTGCATTTAAAACATTATATCTTCAAAACTATTAAAGATATCCATATGTATCTTCATACCATAATAACTACAATATTTTTAAATATATTTTGATAGATAAGTCCGCCTCTAATGATTATTTTTAACCTGATTGCTGAGTTTTATTAAACAGTTAACAAATATAATCTCATTTCTGCATTTAAAATGTTATATCTTGAAAAATATTAAAGATATCTGCATATATCTTCATATCGTAATAACTGAAATATTTTTGAATGAATTTTAATTAATAGTTCCGCCTTAAACGGTTATTTTTAACCTATTTTCAAAGTTTTAATAAACAGCAAGCATATGCAAATCATATTTTAGCGATTAAAATGCTATATCATGAACACTGCTGAAGATATCCATATGTATCTTCCTGTAGAGATACCTACAATACTTTTTAATGTATTTTGAAAGATTAGTCCATCTCAAATGGTTATTTTTAACCTGATGTCTGATTTAGTAAACAGTACATATTGCAAATCTAATTTCTGCGTTCAAAATGTTATATCTTATAAACTGTTAAAGATATCTGCATGCATCTTCATGTTGTAACAACTACAATATTTTTAATTGTATTTTCATTAAAAAATTCATCTTAAACCGTTATTTTTAGCCTGGTTTCCGAGTTTTATTAAACAGTAAACATATGCAATTTCATTTCTGCATTTAAAATGTTATATCTTCAAAACGATTAAAGATATCCATATGTATCTTCATACCATAATAACTACAATATTTTTAAATATATTTTGATAGATAAGTCCGCCTCTAATGATTATTTTTAACCTGATTGCTGAGTTTTATTAAACAGTTAACAAATATAATCTCATTTCTGCATTTAAAATGTTATATCTTGAAAAATATTAAAGATATCTGCATATATCTTCATATCGTAATAACTGAAATATTTTTGAATGAATTTTAATTAATAGTTCCGCCTTAAACGTTTATTTTTAACCTATTTTCAGAGTTTTAATAAACAGCAAGCATATGCAAATCATATTTTAGCGATTAAAATGCTATATCATGAAAACTGCTGAAGATATCCATATGTATCTTCCTGTAGAGATACCTACAATACTTTTTAATGTATTTTGAAAGATTAGTCCATCTCAAATGGTTATTTTTAACCTGATGTCTGATTTAGTAAACAGTACATATTGCAAATCTAATTTTGCGTTCAAAATGTTATATCTTAAAAACTGTTAAAGATATCTGCATGCATTTTCATGTTGTAACAACTACAATATTTTTGATTGTATTTTCATTAAAAAATTCATCTTAAACCATTATTTTTAGCCTGGTTTCCGAGTTTTATTAAACAGTAAACATATGCAATTTCATTTCTGCATTTAAAATGTTATATCTTGAAAAATATTAAAGATATCTGCATGTATCTTGATATCGTAATAACTGAAATATTTTTGAATGAATTTTAATTAATAGTTCCGCCTTAAACGGTTATTTTTAACCAATTTTCAGAGTTTTAATAAACAGCAAGCATATGCAAATCATATTTTAGCGTTTAAAATGCTATATCATGAAAACTGCTGAAGATATCCATATGTATCTTCCTGTAGAGATACCTACAATACTTTTTAATGTATTTTGAAAGATTAGTCCATCTCAAATGGTTATTTTTAACCTGATGTCTGATTTAGTAAACAGTACATATTGCAAATCTAATTTCTGCGTTCAAAATGTTATATCTTAAAAACTGTTAAAGATATCTGCATGCATTTTCATATCGTAACAACTACAATATTTTTGATAGTATTTTGATTAATAGACCCATCTTAAACGGTTATTTTTAGCCTGGTTTCCGAGTTTTAGTAAACAGTAAACATATGCAATTTCATTTCTGCATTTAAAATGTTATATCTTCAAAACTATTAAACATATCCATATGTATTTTCATACCATAATAACTACAATATTTAAATATATTTTGATACATAAGTTCGCCTTAAATGATTATTTTTAACCTGATAGCTCAGTTTTATTAAACAGTTAACATATGTAATCTCATTTCTGCATTTAAAATGTTATATCTTAAAAAATATTAAAGATATCTGTATGTATCTTCATATTGTAATAACTAAAATATTTTTGAATGAATTTTAATTAATAGTTCCGCCTTAAACGGTTATTTTGAACCTATTTTCAGGGTTTTAATAAACAGCAAGCATATGCAAATCATATTTTAGCGTTTAAAATGCTATATCATGAAAACTGCTGAAGATATCCATATGTATCTTCTTGTAGAGATACCTACAATACTTTTTAATGTATTTTGAAAGATTAGTCCATCTCAAATGGTTATTTTTAACCTGATGTCTGATTTAGTAAACAGTACATATTGCAAATCTAATTGTTGCGTTCAAAATGTTATATCTTAAAAACTTATAAAGATATCTGCATGTATTTTCATATCGTAACAACTACAATATTTTTGATAGTATTTTGATTAATATATCCACATTAAACAGTAATTTTTAACCTAGTTTCTGGGTTTTAGTAAACAGTAAATATATGCAATTTCATTTCTGCATTTAAAATGTTATATCTTCAAAACTAATAAACATATCCATATGTATCTTCATATTATAATAACTACAATATTTTTAAATATATTTTGATACATAAGTTCGCCTTAAATGATTATTTTTAACCTGATAGCTGAGTTTTATTAAACAGTTAACAAATATAGTCTCATTTCTGCATTTAAAATGTTATATCTTGAAAAATATTAAAGATATATGCATGTATCTTCATATCGTAATAACTGAAATATTTTTGAATGAATTTTAATTAATAGTTCCGCCTTAAACGGTTATTTTGAACCTATTTTCAGGGTTTTAATAAACAGCAAGCATATGCAAATCATATTTTAGCGTTTAAAATGCTATATCATGAAAACTGCTGAAGATATCCATATGTATCTTCCTGTGGAGATACCTACAATACTTTTTAATGTATTTTGAAAGATTAGTCCATCTCAAACGGTTATTTTTAACCTGATGTCTGATTTAGTAAACAGTACATATTGCAAATCTAATTGTTGCGTTCAAAATGTTATATCTTAAAAACTTATAAAGATATCTGCATGTATTTTCATATCGTAACAACTACAATATTTTTGATAGTATTTTGATTAATAGACCCATCTTAAACGGTTATGTTTAGCCTGGTTTCCGAGTTTTAGTAAACAGTAAACATATGCAATTTCATTTCTGCATTTAAAATGTTATATCTTCAAAACTAATAAACATATCCATATGTATCTTCATATTATAATAACTACAATATTTTTAAATATATTTTGATACATAATTTCGCCTTAAATGATTATTTTTAACCTGATAGCTGAGTTTTATTAAACAGTTAACATATGTAATCTCATTTCTGCATTTAAAATGTTATATCTTGAAAAATATTAAAGATATCTGCATGTATCTTCATATTGTAATAACTAAAATATTTTTGAATGAATTTTAATTAATAGTTCCGCCTTAAACGGTTATTTTTAACCTATTTTCAGAGTTTTAATAAACAGCAAGCATATGCAAATCGTATTTTAGCGTTTAAAATGCTATATCATGAAAACTGCTGAAGATATCCATATGTATCTTCCTGTGGAGATACCTACAATACTTTTTAATGTATTTTGAAAGATTAGTCCATCTCAAACGGTTATTTTTAACCTGATGTCTGATTTAGTAAACAGTACATATTGCAAATCTAATTGTTGCGTTCAAAATGTTATATCTTAAAAACTTATAAAGATATCTGCATGTATTTTCATATCGTAACAACTACAATATTTTTTATAGTATTTTGATTAATAGACCCATCTTAAACGGTTATGTTTAGCCTGGTTTCCGAGTTTTAGTAAACAGTAAACATATGCAATTTCATTTCTGCATTTGAAATGTTATATCTTCAAAACTAATAAACATATCCATATGTATCTTCATATTATAATAACTACAATATTTTTAAATATATTTTGATACATAATTTCGCCTTAAATGATTATTTTTAACCTGATAGCTGAGTTTTATTAAACAGTTAACATATGTAATCTCATTTCTGCATTTAAAATGTTATATCTTGAAAAATATTAAAGATATCTGCATGTATCTTCATATTGTAATAACTAAAATATTTTTGAATGAATTTTAATTAATAGTTCCGCCTTAAAACGGTTATTTTGAACCTATTTTCAGAGTTTTAATAAACAGCAAGCATATGCAAATCATATTTTAGCATTTAAAATGCTATATCATGAAAACTGCTGAAGATATCCATATGTATCTTCCTGTAGAGATACCTACAATACTTTTCAATGTATTTTGAAAGATTAGTCCATCTCAAATGGTTATTTTTAACCTGATGTCTGATTTAGTAAACAGTAAACAAATGCAAATCTAATTTCTGTGTTCGAAATGTTATATCTTAAAAACTATCAAAGATATCTGCATGCATCTTCATGTCGTAACAACTACAATATTTTTGATTGTATTTTCATTAATAAATCCATTTTAAACCGTTATTTTTAACCTGGTTTCTGAGTTTTAGTAAACAGTAAACATATGCAAATTTCATTTCTGCATTTAAAATGTTATATCTTCAAAATTATTTAAGATATCCGTATGTATCTTCCTGTCATAATAACTACAATACTTTTAAATGTATTTCGATTGACAGGTCCGCCTTAAATGATTATTTTAAACCTGATTACTGAGTTTTAGTAAACAGTAAATATATGCTAAATTCATTTCTGCATTTAAACTGTTATATCTTCAAAACTATTAAAGATATCCGTATGTATCTTTATGTCATAATAACTACAATATTTTTAAATGTATTTTGATTGATAGGTCCGACTTAAATGATTATTTTTAACCTGATTACTGAGTTTTAGTAAACAGTAAACATATGTAATCTCATTTCTGCATTTTAAATGTTATATCTTGAAAAATATTAAACATATCTGCATGTATCTTCATATCATAATAAATAAAATATTTTTGAATGAATTTTAATTAATAGTTCCGCCTTAAACGGTTATTTTTAACCTATTTTAAGAGTTTTAATAAACAGCAAGCATATGCAAATCATATTTTAGCGTTTAAAATGCTATATCTTGAAAACTGCTAAAGATATCCATATGTATCTTCCTGTAGAGATACCTACAATACTTTTTAATGTATTTTGAAAGATTAGTCCATCTCAAATGGTTATTTTTAACCTGATGTCTGATTTAGTAAACAGTAAACAAATGCAAATCTAATTTCTGTGTTCGAAATGTTATATCTTAAAAACTATCAAAGATATCTGCATGCATCTTCATGTCGTAACAACTACAATATTTTTGATTGTATTTTGATTAATAAATCCATTTTAAACCGTTATTTTTAACCTGGTTTCTGAGTTTTAGTAAACAGTAAACATATGCAAATTTTATTTCTGCATTTAAAATGTTATATCTTCAAAATTATTAAAGATATCCGTATGTATCTTCATGTCATAATAACTACAATATTTCTAAATGTATTTCGATGGACAGGTCCGCCTTAAATGATTATCTTTAACCTAATTACTGAGTTTTAGTAAACAGTAAACATATGCTAAATTCATTTATGCATTTAAAATGTTATATCTTCAAAACTATTAAAGATATCCGTATGTATCTTTATGTCATAATAACTACACTATTTTTAAATGTATTTTGATTGATAGGTCCGACTTAAATGATTATTTTTAACCTGATTGCTGAGTTTTAGTAAACAGTAAACATATGTAATCTCATTTCTACATTTTAAATGTTATATCTTGAAAAATATTCAAGATATCTGCATGCATCTTCATGTCGTAACAACTACAATATTTTTTAATGTGTTTTGATTGATAGGCATCACCACACGATAGTAGGATAGCGTGTATTGTTATTTTAGAAATTGCAACTGTATAGTATAGTTAGATGAAGTTAGACGAAGAAGATTACCTTTGGTAATACTTTAAGAGGACCAGTATACAAATATCCAGGTAAACCCCTAGGCAGGAACTGGACAACTTAGATGTAATGATGAAAATCGTTTGTTGTGAGCAACGGTTAAATAATATAATGTAGTATACAAATAGTCACATAATTGATAGACACAATTATCTCAATATGAATCAACCTTCAACATACTCCATCAGAAGACGGATACAAATAATAATAAAATCCCAATTTCTCATCACAAGTAATTTTGCAGTGATTATATTATCCATTAGATGTAAAACATATTTTGCACCATCCTTCAAGCCCCATATCCCCCATTTTTATTATTTCTTTGTGCTCGCTAAACAACAGCCCGTGCACACCCGTGGGGTGTACAAAGTGAAAGAGAGGGCATTCAAATCCTCGTCGGGGGTGCGCACCTTGCGCTGCAGTTAAGCCGCCTGAATAGACACCCCGTAATCATGTCTGCGACCCTTCATTAGGGGGAAAATCGATAGACACACAAAAACATGCACAAGTGTGCTAATTTAACACATAAACGAAAGGAACTGATAGAAAACTAGTAATATATGCATTAAAGAAAATATCGGCTCAAACCTTGAAATTAATGTAATGAATTTTCGGTAGTTTTAAGCCTAGACAGGTAGAATTTATTCAGAAGGTGACATAAACTAGTAATATAAAATTAAATTATTTAAACAGCTAGAAAAATAGTACTTATGCCAATAGATAAGAAAATAAATATAAAGCAGTTTCGGCACAAAACTTGAATAAATGTAGCAGCTTTATTTGAACAGCTAGAAGAATGGTACTTATATTAATGAAGGCCTGGATAAAAATTCAAAAATAATAGGCCGTTACGGCGCAACACTTTAAAATCTGTAGCGGCCTTATTTAAAAAGCTACAAGAATAGAACTTATATCAATGAATAGAGGGTTATTAGTTCTTATCGTTTAACTGCATCACCATGATTTTGTTTTGTATTAAATATGTTTAATTTTTAATATAATAAGCCCAGTCTCCGATTTCCCGGTGGTAAACACACGCATAGCTATTTATATCAGCATATTTTGTTGGCTGTTTATTAATCGTGCTCAATGCAAATTGAAAGATGCCGGCGGAAGGAAATTGTTTTCCTGCCAACAATGGTCGTGGCCATAATCTGGGGCGAGGAAGAAAAAGTGAGCTCGTTCATATTCTCCCGCGGCGCGCCATTGTTGCGGCATCGCCGCGTTATATAATAATGAGTAGATGATGTAATAATAATGCGGATATCTAACTAAAGAAGAATGGATTGTCACCAGCAACAAAAAAATAAATAAAGAATAATTGGCCGAGTATTTGGTTTGATTTATAGATTCAAATTACACAAAAGAGAAAGGGAAATTTTATATACAAACAAAAAATATTTATAATTATTCTGGGCGTCTATTAAGTTCAGACCATTCTTGTAAAAAAAGCAGATTCAATTGAACTGAAAATGTAATTATATCTGTTATGGCAAGCTTTAAAAAAACCAAAATTAATATATGATTGATTTATTTTTTAATTTATATTATGTTTTATCATCATTGCCATGTATAGACAAAAAGCGCCAGGAAATTGTAATGGCCGCCGCCGTTGCTATGGTTACACAATAAATAAGCATGTTTATTTAGTGTAACCGTGAAAATGTGTCGTTAAACGTGTAAATTTCAAGTGTTGTTGCTGCGGTAAATATAATAATAAGTTACTTTACTTAAGTAGAATTCATAATACCAATCACATCGGGTAATTAACAGACGTATTTATTATTTTAATTATAATTGTGTATTGTGGTTACTAGCAAAGCTACACTAGGTGTAAATATTATTCGTATTAATAGCTGATTTCGTTTATCACTCTGTGATGCTACGGGCCATTTTGCCTTTGTTTCATTTGTCACTCAAATTGACGACCGGTTGTTATATAAGGCACCTTGCACGGTCAATAATACTTACTGTCAGTCCTAGTACTATCAGTATTTGCTTTAATCCTCCTTTTATAATTGTCAAGTAATCAATTATGCAATAATTTGGTTCGAAATAACTTACACGGAGTCACTGAATACAAATCCGATGTATGATTTTAAAAATTGTAAAGGGGGACACAAAATATCGGCGGTAAGATACCGTTAGAATACAGGCCAGCATGCAGAAGAATAAGTGAACCAACATCCCGTGAATGGACGCCATTACGACAATAATGAGACATATAAAATAGAGGAAATATAATGGAAGAATACAGAGAGGTGGAAAAATAAATGCGAGATGCGACAAAAGATGTAGGATAATCGCTAAATACATACAAAACTGTAACTGTAATAATTTATACATCAATTCTCTATTTCATAATGAACAACATATAATATTTCGTATAAAACTTTTAACGAATTTGTGTGACATCAGCCCACTGATGCAACTCCAACACAATACCGAAATCCCACCTATTATTCCTCAGAAAACAACTGTATGAAATTAGAAATCCCCAGCCCTTTTAGACAACAACGAGACACAATTAAGACGTGCTTTGCGGTGGCATCATCGACAATCGTTCCCACCATTCCCTATTCGCATGCAAATTCCCCCACGAAATTTCCGTTCGCTTTTCACAATTATACGGCACGCATTAATAATCGCACGGCGCAACAATCGGGCGTCGTAAAATTTAATAATCGCGTGTCCCCACAATGGCAACAATCAAACGACAGGATCGCGAATAAGTTTAATTAACATAGCAGTAATGGTGTTTGCGAACTGGTAGAATACCAGTAGTTTTGTTTAATAAATATCCTCATATTTTTTAAGATATAGGCTAGATTATACAAAGACGAGTTAACTATAGCCCTTTACGACGTCTCTAATCGACAAAATAAAAGAATAACATTGATTTAAAAACGGGCCCCAGAAATGTTGAATTTTAAACTACAAGTATCTTCTCTGTGATTTTTTTAAGTCTTAACACCCAGCCCCCACACTCACAATCGCCGCGTTTTTCCAATTTGCAGTTCCTTGCGCTCCTGGGGAAATAAATTGGATGGACTGAATAATTCGGTGGGGGCGTGCACGGCCCTCGCGCGCGCCCCCCCTCAAAAGTGTATGTTAATGCAATAGATTTAAATGCAATTTTCCGTTTTTGGAATGTAACGCAATCGCGAGCCGCCAGAAGGGGAGGGTTGAGAATGCTGTACTAGCCCCGAATTGCGAACATTAAGGGCCTACGTTATACAGGATTAATCATAACTGTATACGCGGGACTTCTGAATTAATGATTGTATGAATATTGTATAGTATTTGCATAATCGATGCTTGAATACAGCATCACCTTTCAAAGGTTTTCATTTACCAGTGTTTTCATGAATTTTTCCCTACTATCAATGTTTAAAATATATAATCTAGTTTTTTTTTCAATTAGCTATAAAGTGTTAAATTATATATTTACTATCACATTCTATGTAATAACGTTATAATTAATGTATGCAGTTACAAACTGTACCCTTTTTAATTAAAGATTAAAAATATTTCTGATATCTGTAATTAGTTACAGATATTAGAAATATGTTATCATCTATATGCCCGTATTCACCAACATCCCATAAACTTTATAGGTACCATAAGCTATTGAGTGGATAAATTGACAAAGTCATTATGATAGAATATGCTAAAACAAATGACAAACACCTCAAATAGTGCTTGCTATTGGAGCTTTGATGACACCTTTTGTTAAATTATTCAGTGTTTCCAATAGAGCGAATCTAAAGTAACTACATTCCCTAGATAATGTATTTATTGTTGCTATAACAACGAATACTTATTGAACCCATAAGTAGCTATTAAGGCACCTTACACGGTCAATAATACTTTCAATCCTAGTAATGTCAATATTTCCTTCAATCCACCTTCAATATTTATCAAGTAATCAATTATCCGGATAAACATCAGTATTCTCTTCATTTCATCATTACTATACCTTACACGATAAGTAATGCTGTCAATATTTTAGAATAAGGAACATTTTGAACATATTATCGTACAGTAATACTGTCATTATTCTAAAATATTGACAGTATTATTGATCGTGTAAGGTGCCTTAATGATAGATTTATAAAGGCACCTTACACGGTCAATAATACTGCCAATCCTAGTACTGTCAATATTTGCTTCAATCCTCCTTTTATATTTATCAAGTAATGAATTATCCGGATAAAGATCAGTATTCTCTTCATTACATCATTACTATACCTTACACGATGAGTAATACTAGAAACGTTTTAGAATAATAAAGATTTTAACCATATTATCGTACAGTAATACTTCATTAATCTAAAATATTGACAGTAATATTGATTGTGTAAGGTGCCTTATTGAACGTCGGTGAATACGGGGGTTAAAGCAGTAAAATTAGAATCAAATATTAGTATTTCCTTCTAACTTTACTGCATTAACAGTTACACAGTATTAATTCAACTCGAAATTGTAGGAACACAGTATCCCATGTTACTAATTATTTAAGGAATTATAATGGTACAAATAAATAAATAATAATATTACTAATATATAATTTAACATAACTTTATAATTAATTATAATTGTACTTGTTTCAGACTGTAACTCCTCGTATCATAACTATTGAGCAGTTCAACATCCCTATACTGAAACTGCGCGACGTAATTGCCACCATTCTGCTCCTCCGTGCTGAAAAACACCCGTTGCAACACTCCACTGGGATGAAGAATATAGTAAATTGCCCGCTCTGGAGGTACCTCGCGTGATTCAACCTCCTCCACCTCCAGCTCCTCAGGAGCACCGCGTACTGTTGTAATTTCAACCACTTCTGTTGTTGTTGTCATCATCGCGATTGAGGGTTGTTCGGTGACTTGCACAGGGTGCGCAGCCCCTTGGTTACTTACACTTGAGTAACGTGCGCTATAGAGGGGCGCCTCGGACGCCACAAGAACTATAGCCGAGAGCAACAACAGGAAGACTTCCATTGTTCAACAGTAACTAGCTCTTGGGATGACTGCCAGCTGCTTTTATACTGGTTAGTGTTTGTTTGTTTTGTAATTGGCCTCTTGTGTTTACATTGAGGTCCTTTTACGGAGTAATTAATGTTTGGAATGTATACAGTGCATAGCACGTTGCAGAAGTCAAGTTCATTAGTCGACACTAGTTGAATTTTAATTGAGCACAATAGCGCAAATATCATAAAAAGTATTAAAATATTACTTTAGGTCTAAAAATTTAAAATATTGTTAATTATTATTAGCCTACACCGAAAAATAAAAGGCAAACAGATAATATATAAATTATAGATAATATATATATATATATATATATATATATATATATATATAATATTAATTAATAATATTAATTATTTAAAAAAAATATATTTAATTAAATTTTAAAATACGAGAAAACAATTATCTACCTAAATACCAAAAGACTGTTTTAAATTTTTTTTTACGAATCAAACATTTTCTAAATTTAAATAAATGGACAATGTGATGAAATTTGTATATTTTTAAAAATTCAAAATTTTAATTTTTTGTAATATTTTGTTTTGCGAATAGTGACTTTATATGAACTTTTATGCACTACGACGTCAATAATTGAGGCAAACAAATGAATCAAAATTTTTCTAAAGCAAAATAAACAGGCAATATAATGATATTTGTATACTTTTCAAAATTCAAAAATTTGATTTTTTGTAATCCTTTGTATTGCGAATAGTGACTTTATATGAACTTCTGTGCAATACGGCGTTAATAATTGAGGCAAATAAAGAAAACGAACTGTTTTGTAAAGCTAACTAAATGGGAAATAGGAAGCCATTTTTATCATTTTCAAAATTTAAAAAAATGATTTTTTACAATTGTTTGTATTACGATTACTGACTTTATATAAATTTTCATGCACTACGGCGTTAATAATTGAGGTAAATAAATGAATCAAACTTTTTTTTAAAGATAAATAAATGGACAAAACGATTGTATTTGTATATTTTTTAAAATTCAAAAATTTGACTTTGTTACAATGTTTTATATCGCGAATAGTGACTGTATATAAACTTTTATACACTACAACGTTAATAATTGAGGCAAATAAACGAATCAAATATTTTTCTAAAGCGAAATACACGGGCAATATAATGATATTTGTATAATTTTCAAAATAAAAAAAATTGATTTTTTTCAATTTTTTGTATAGCGCATAGTGACTTTATATGAACTTACATGCACTACGAGGTTAATAATTGAGGTAAATAAAGCAATCAAACTTTTTTTAAAGCTAAATAAATGGACAAAACGACAAAATTTGTATTATTTTACAAATTCAAAAATTTGACTTTGTTACAATGTTTTGTATCGCGAATAGTGACTTTATATAAACTTTTATACACTACAACGTTAATAATTGAGGCAAATAAAGGAATCAAACATTTTTCTAACGCTAAATAAACGGGTAGTATAATGATATTTGTATAATTTGCAAAATTCAAAGATTTGATTTTTTGCAATCCTTTGTATTGCGAATAGGGACTTTATATGAACTTCTGTACACTACGGCGTTAATAATTGAGGCAAATAAAGAAATCGACTGTTTTGTAAAGCTAACTAAATGAGCAATAGGAAGAAATTTTTATAATTTTCAAAATTAAAAAAATTGATTTTTTACAATTATTTGTATTACGAATACTGACTTTATATACATTTTCATGCACTACGGCGTTAATAATTGAGGAAAATAAACGAATCAAATATTTTTCTAAAGCGAAATACACGGGCAATATAATGATATTTGTATAATTTTCAAAATAAAAAAAATTGATTTTTTGCAATTTTTTGTATTGCGCATAGTGACTTTATATGAACTTACATGCACTACGAGGTTAATAATTGAGGTAAATAAAGCAATCAAACTTTTTTTAAAGCTAAATAAATGGACAAAACGACAAAATTTCTATTATTTTACAAATTCAAAAATTTGACTTTGTTACAATGTTTTGTATCGCGAATAGTGACTTTATATAAACTTTTATACACTACAACGTTAATAATTGAGGCAAATAAACGAATCAAACACTTTTCTAACGCTAAATAAACGGGTAATATAATGGTATTTGTATAATTTTCAAAATTCAAAGATTTGTATTTTTGCAATCCTTTGTATTGCGAATAGGGACTTTATATGAACTTCTGTGCACTACGGCGTTAATAATTGAGGCAAATAAAGAAATCGGACTGTTTTGTAAAGCTAACTAAATGAGCAATAGGAAGAAATTTTTATAATTTTCAAAATTACAAAAATTGATTTTTTACAATTATTTGTATTAAGAATACTGACTTTATATACATTTTCAAGCACTACGGCGTTAATAATTGAGGAAAATAAACGAATCAAATATTTTTCTAACGATAAATAAACGGATAATATAAAGATATTTGTATAATTTTCAAAATTAAAAAAATTGATTTTTTGCAATTTTTTGTATTACGAATAGTGACTTTATATGAACTTTCATGCACTACGACGTTAATAATTGAGGTAAATAAAGAAATTAAACTGTTTCGTAAAGCTAAACAAATGGGCAATGGAAAGAAATTTTCCTAATTTTCAAAATTAAAAAATTTGATTTTTTACAATTATTTGTATTACGAATAGTGACTTTATATAAATTTTTATACACTACAACATTAATAATTGAGGCAAATAAACAAATCAAACTTTTTTTTAAATATAAATAAATGGTCAATACGATTAAATTTGCATAATTTCCAAAATTCAAAAATTTGATTTTTTACAATTGTTTGTATTGCGAATAGTGACTTTATATGAACTTTCATGCACTACGATGTTAATAATTGAGACAAATAAACGAATCAAACTTTTTTCTAAAGATAAATAAATGGGCAATGTAATAATATTTTTATCATTTTCAAATTTAAAAAATTTGATTTTTTGCAATTTTTTGTATTGCGAATAGTGACTTTACATACATTTTCATGCACTACAACGTTAATAATTTAGGTAAATAAAGGGATCAAACTGTTTTATAAAGCTAAATAAATGGGCAATAGAACGAAATTTTCATAATTTTCAAAATTCAAAAATTTGATTTTTTACAATTATTTGTATTACGAATAGTGACTTTATATGAACTTTCATGCACTACGACGTTAATAATTGAGGTAAATAAAGGGATCAAACTGTTTTGTAAAGCTAAATAAATGGGCAATAGAACAAAATTTTAATAATTTTCAAAATTCAAAAATTTGATTTTTTACAATTATTTGTATTACGAATAGAAACTTTATATAAATGTTTATACACTACAACGTTAATAATTGAGGCAAATAAACAAATGAAACTTTTTTCTAAAGCTAAATAAATGGTCAATACGATGAAATTTGCATAAATTCCAAAATTCAAAAACTTGATTTTTTACAATTGTTTGTATTGCGAATAGTGACTTTATATGAACTTTCATGCACTACGACGTTAATAATTGAGACAAATAAACGAAGCAAACTTTTTTCTAATGCTAAATAAATGGGCAATGTAATAATACTTGTATAATTTTCAAATTTAAAAAATTTGATTTTTTACAATTGTTTGTAATGCGAATAGTGGCTTTATATAAACTTTCATGCACTACGACGTTAATAATTGAGGTAAATAAAGGAATCAAACTGTTTTGTAAAGCTAAATAAATGGGCAATAGAACAAAATTTTAATAATTTTCAAAATTCAAAAATTGAATTTTTTTCAATTATTTGTATTACGAATAGTGACTTTATATAATTTTTTATACACTACAACGTTAATAATTGAGGCAAATAAACAAATGAAACTTTTTTCTAAAGCTAAATAAATGGTCAATACGATGAAATTTGCATAATTTCCAAAATTCAAAAATTTGATTTTTTACAATTGTTTGTATTGCGAATAGTGACTTTATATGACGTTTCATGCACTACGACGTTAATAATTGAGACAAATAAACGAATCAAATTTTTTTCTAAAGCTAAATAAATGGGCAATGTAATAATATTTGTATAATTTTCAAATTTAAAAAAAATTGATTTTTTGCAATTTTTTGTATTGCGAATAGTGACTTTAAATAAGTTTTCATACACTACGACGTTAATAATTGAGGTAAAGAAAGGAATCAAACTGTTTTGTAAAGCTAAATAAATGGGCAATAGAACAAAATTTTAATAATTTTCAAAATTCAAAAATTTGATTTTTTTCAATTATTTGTATTACGAATAGTGACTTTATATAAATTTTTATACACTACTACGTTAATAATTGAGGCAAATAAACAAATCAAACTTTTTTCTAAAGCTAAATTTTACAATTTACAATTTTTACAATTGTTCGTATTGCGAATAGTGACTTTATATGAACTTTCATGCACTACGACGTTAATGATTGAGACAAATGATTGTGTCAAACTTTTTTCTAAAGCTAAATAAACGGGTAATACGATGAAGTAAGTATAATTTTCAAAATTAAAAAATTTGATTTTTTTGCAATTTTTTGTATTGCGAATAGTCACTTTATTTATATGAACTTTCGTGCACTACGACGTTAATAATTGACATAAATAAAGGAATCAAACTTTTTTGTAAAGCTAAATAAATGAAAAAAACGACTAAATTTGCATAATTTTCAAAATTCAAAAATTTTTTTTTAGTAATTACTGAGAAAATTCAAAAATCAACTCCTCGGTGTTCATCCAGTATCTTAAAAAAAGGTAGTACCACATTACCTTTTGCATTGTTATGTCAAAATAAATGAATCTGGCTAAACAAAAATTGTATCAAAATTTTTGAAAATTTCGTCAAAAACGCAAATTTTCAGGATACTTGAGCTCTCTGAAATATGCTGAGAATTTGCGTATTTGAAGATTTTTCATACATTTTCGCTCAATCGCGAACAAACAAAATTGGAGCCTATTTTTTTGATTGATCTGAAATTTTGCATAGATATTATATATGTTATTTTGAACATCGGAGGTGATTTTTAACAAATTCCTTTGAAAACTTCTTGCATTTTTGACTAATTAATCAGCGTAAGTAAGTCTGAAGTCTGAACTTTTTCTAGAAAATCAGAATTGTAAACTTGAAAATGAAACACATACATCAACTTGTTTTAAACATATATATTTTTATTTATTAATCCATTTCCATTTCAATAAAAACTTTAATTTATTTAATTTGTTTGAAAACCAACGTTTCAGCATCGTACGTAAAAATGGGCCCTTGAATAGGCTCGACATCCCTATAACTAAGCTGTGCTGTATATCCCATATCCTCCACATCATTTTTAGTCGAATAAACAACCCTCTGTAGTAAACCACTGGGGTGGTAAATGTAATAAACACCTTGCTCATCAAACTCGTTTAGTTTACCATTTGTAGCCTCAAAATCAACACTTGTAACATCTTCTAGTATTTCGGTGACGGGTTCTTCAGTGGTAACCTCAGGTGTTTCCGTAGTAGCTGTTTTAGTTTCAACTGCAGGTGGTGAAGGCTGTTCAATCCTTTGGAACCCAACTAGAGCGTACCTCTCGCCGAAAAATGGTGATTCAGCGTGCACCATTGCAACACACAACACTAAAGCAGCTACTAACTTCATATTTTGAATAGATAATATTTTTTAATATTGTAAATTTCTGTTAAACAGAATTAGTTAATGCTACTACACAAGTATTAGATGTGTGATTGTAACTGACTATCTGGATATTATTTCTGGCTATTTATACAATTCTTTGCGGACTATTGTGCGTTGGGTGAATCCTAAATTAATTCGTACTTGTGTTTAATTTGCAAATGCAAATTCGCGATTTTCGCTTGGGCGTTCAATGGTGATATTCTTGCGTGTGGCCATGGCCGAGCGTGAGGTGAAACGCCAACGAGTTTGGCGGTTGATATAACGATGATTGCAATTTATTGGCGTTATTTTTATTACCTAATAGAATTTTTATATACCCTCAATAAGTAACTTCGTAGTGTATAAAAGTATATATACTAATAGAATCAAACTATTATATTTTTTTCGACTAAAAAATTCAATATTTAGTTAATTTGATAGAAATATCATAAATTAATAAACATCCCCAATTATTACCAACAAATTTGTTTATAAAATTTCTATTTCAATATGGTATAATAACAGACATAAAACTAATTAATTAACTGCATTATCAAACATTTTATTTACACTAACGTTTATATTGAAAATATTTTAGTTTAATTACAGCCCATTCCGCTCCATTTTATTATTAATTTATCGGTAACGGCCGGGGTAGTTTTCATTAAAATTCGGCCTCCGTAATATAAATTGCCCTGTTTAATTAATGCCGGTATTCCAATCCAATCCACCCTGCGTCCTTTAAACCCACAATCGATATATTGAAAATATTTAAAAGACAATTATAGGTCCTGAATTTATCATAATATTTGAGTTAATTCTGCCAAATTTGTCTATAACTATAAATCTAAATTCTCACTACTTAGAACTTAATAATACGAAGTAGTGGTTAGATATTAATATCTTCAGGCGTGCATTAATGGTCGTCAAACCTAGTGTAAAGTAAAGTATATATTTGTCATTTTCTATAACAGGATTCACATATAAACATCATCACAATTAAAATTTGACAGTATTTTGAGATGACAAAAGAAGACAAAAATCAGTCAATAATGACCTACAAACATGTTGGTTCATTATCACACTTTACAACCTTGCATTTCGGATTAATAAGATGCGTAGATTTTTAATAATTAGAATCTCAATTAACATAATGTCCAATATTAATATCTACAAGTTTAACATTTTATATTTTAAATGACAAACCTCGAGGCAAGGACCGAGGGAAGAGATTGATTAATGTTTCATATTAAAATCTACCTCGTTTTTTTAATTCTTTATTTTTTCTTCATACATACACAACATAATCATAATTATATAAACATTTAAATTAAAATCAATTGTATATCTAAAAAAAAAAACAAAAATGGTTGGTCACCATTTTTTTTTTTTGTATATATACAATAGATTTTAATTTTACTTTTTATATAATTATGATTATGTTGTGTATGTATGAAGAAAAAAAAAGGTATTAAAAAAGTGGTAGATTTTAATATGAAAAATTAATCAATCTCTTCCCTCGGTCGTTGCCTCGAGATTTGTCATTTAAAATATGAAATGTTAAACTTGTAGATATTAATATTGGACATTATGTTAATTGAGATTCTAATTATTAAAAATCTACGCATCTTATTAATCCGATATGCAAGGTAGTAAGTAAGTAACCTGATAATGAACCAACATGTTTGTAGGTCATTATTGACTGATTTTTGTTTACTACGCGTACGTGCCAGTCGAACGTGGAAGGATATTAAAATGTATATGGCAGTTGAGGTGATTGAAATTCACAACGCGGGCCGCGCTTGCATAACAGCAGGGCCGCGTATCAATTTTTGCGAATATAAATACAGCCGAAAACAACCACTTACATATCAGTCAATCATGCAACCATCAAGCATCCTAGTCTTTGCCACAGCCGTCGTTTTGGCCAGCGCCGAAGCCCCACGGTTTGCATTCATAGGACTGCAACGAGTGGAAGCTCCATACCCAGCAGCAGGGTATCGTCCGGAAGGACAGAAATTCAGTCTGCCCGTGAGGCAAACGTTATATGGACCACCACCAACAACAACAACTGAGGCTGCAACTACTGAAATACCCACAACAACCGAAGCAGCAACCGAAACACCTACAACGATTCGAGCTGAAAACATTAAAGAAGACCCAAAGCAAGAGTTTACCGAACAAGGAGTTTACTACATTTATCACCCCAGCGGGCTGCTGCAGAGGGTTGTTTACGCGACCAAGAACGACGTACAGGACATGGGATATACCGCACAGTTAACTTATAAGGACGTCGAGCCCATTAAGGACCCTATTTACACATACGATCCCCAAACTTTGGTCTTCACCCAGGTCAATAAGTAATTTATGAGCCAATTTGTAACACCCTCCCTTAAATAATAACAATAAATTCAAAACCTGTAACGAAAATGAACAGACACGCAATAAAAACCACCCTGTTACCTTTAAATTATTTACAACTTCTTTGTTCCGAGCTGTGAGTTGGGGGCGTCTTACGAAATGTAATATAAATGAGGCCGCGTGTGTTATGCAAACTCGTGCGCAATGGGGTGGATGTATTAATCGGCCTAATGGTGGTTGCGGCGACATAGTGGTCAACGGCCTGTTGATGGTTGGTCGATACTGCACTTAGTCTAATTCGTAAGGCGGGTGAATTGTGAAAATACCAGCAGTTTGTTATCTTAACGCTCGAAAACATTAACACACTCCCCCTCGCAAACAAACAACTTATCTGAATGGACAAATTCTCCCGAAACTCCCGAAACAATGGTGTTTAATTCGCGTGCACTGGGAATACAAATCTGGCACTTATAACTTGATAATATATATATATGTGCACGTCCTCCGCGATAATTATAAGCCCTTAACAACCGCCCCCCAACCAGTCGTCTAGACTGCGAGTGTGCAGTTTTTTAAAACTGTGTGAACCGCACAAATTTGTATTCGTTATGTATGTGAGAGGGATTATTCAAGCACTCCTACTCAAATTAGAGGGTGGGTTTGCCACATTTTTTCACCCAGGTGTGGGATTAATTAATATATAAAGATATAAAATCGATTGAAGTGAAATTTTGAATATAGAAAGCATTCATAATTATTTACGATATAATCGATAACGAATTCCTGGAAACTGATTTATGCTAATGATGTAAATGAGGGTGGAAATTAAGTAGCGAAGAAATTCAATTTATTAATACAATTTAAAAACATTTATTTATGATTTTTTACAGAAATTGTTCGGACATTTCGTTTTTTAATTTTAAATTGCCAACATTGATATTTGAATTGATGCTTGAAAATTTATATTATTCGCAATACAAAAGATTGCAAAAAAATAACTTTTTGAATTTTGAAAATTATACAAATATTATCATATTTCCCGTTTATTTAGCTTTAGAAAAAAGTTTGATTTTACTATTTTCCTCAATTATTAACGTTGTAGTGCTTGAAAGTTTATTTAAATTCACTATTCGCGATACAATACATTGTAAAAAAGTTAAAGTTTTGAATTTTGAAAATTATATAAATTTAATCGTTTTGTCCATTTATTTAGCTTTAAAAAAAGCTACATTTATTTATTTAGCTCAATTATTAACGCCGTAGTGCATGAAAGTTTATACATATATAGTCACTATTCGTAATAAAACAATTTTTGAATTTTGAAAATTATGCAAATTTCATCGTATTGCCCATTTATTTAGCTTCATAACAAAGTTTGATTCCTTTATTTGTCTCAACTATTAACGTCGTAGTGCATCAAAGTTCATATAAAGTCACTATTCGCGATACAAAACATTGTAAAAAAATCAAATTTTTGAATTTTGAAAATTATACAAATTTAGACGATTTGTACATTTATTTAGCTTTACAAAAAAGTTTGATTCCTTTATTTACCGCAATTATTAACGTCGTAGTGCATGAAAGTTTATATAAAGTCACTGTTCGTAATACAAACAATTGTAAAAAATCAAATTTTTAAATTTAGGAAATTAAGCATATTTCATCATATTGACCATTTATTTAGCTTTAGAAAAAAGTTTTATTCGTTTATTTGTCTCAAGTATTAAGGTCATAGTGCATCAAAGTTCATATAAAGTCACTTCGCAAATACAAAAAATTTCAAAAAATTTAATTTTTGAATTTTGAAATTTATACTTACATCATCGTATTGCCCGTTTATTTAGCTTTAGAAAAAAGTTTAATTCGTTTATTTGCCTCAATTATTAACGCTGTAGTGTGAAAGTTTATATAAAGTCACTATTCTTAATAAAAACAATTGTAAAAAATCAAATTTTTAATTTTCAAAACTATGCAAATTTCATTGTATTTATATTGTATTTAGCATTACAAAAAAGTTTTATTCCTTTATTTGTCTTAACTATTAACGTCGTAGTGAGACATTAAATTTCATATAAAGTCACTATTCGCAAATACAAATAATTTCAAAAAATCAAATTTTTGAATTTTGAAAATTATCCTGACATTATCGTGTTACCCGTTTATTTAACTTTAGAAAAAAAATGATTCGTTTATTTGCCTCAATTATTAACGTTGTAGTGTATAAAAGTTTATATAAAGTCACTATTCGCGATACAAAACATTGTAAAAAAATCAACTTTTTGAATTTTTAAAACTAAACAAATTTATCGTTTTGTCCATTTATTTAGCTTTAAAAAAAAGTTTGATTCATTTATTTACCTTAATTATTAACGACGTAGGGCATGAAAGTTTATATAAAGTCACTATTCGTAATACAAAAGATAGCAAAAATCTAATTTTTGAATTTTGAAAATTATACAAATTTCATCATATTGCCCATTTATTTAGCTTTAGAAAAAAGTTCGACTCATTAATTTTCTTTAATTATTAACGTCGTAGTGCATAAAAGTTTATATAAAGTGATTATACGCAATACAAAAAATTGTAAAAAAACAATTTTTTTAATTTTGAAAATTATGCAAATTTGATCATGAGGCCTATTTATTTAGCTTTAGAAAAAAGCTTGATTGATTTATTTGCCTTAATTAGTAACGTTGTAGTGTATAAAAGTTTATATAAAGTCAATATTCGCGATACAAAACATTGTAAAAAAATCAACTTTTTGAATTTTTAAAACTATACAAATTTATCGTTTTGTCTATCTATTTATCTTTAAAAAAAAGTTCGATTCATTTATTTACCTTAATTATTAACGCCGTAGGGCATGAAAGTTTATATAAAGTCACTATTCGTAATACAAAAGATAGCAAAAAATCTAATTTTTGAATTTTGAAAATTATACAAATTTCATCATGTTGCCCATTTATTTAGCTTTAGAAAAAAGTTCGACTCATTAATTTTCTTTAATTATTAACGTCGTAGTGCATAAAAGTTTATATAAAGTGACTATACGCAATACAAAAAATTGTAAAAAATCAATTTTTTTAATTTTGAAAATTATGCAAATTTTATCATGAGGCCTATTTATTTAGCTTTAGAAAAAAGCTTGATTCATTTATTTTCCTTAATTAGTAACGTTGTAGTGTATAAAAGTTTATATAAAGTCAATATTCGCTATACAAAACATTGTAAATATATCAAAATTTTGAATTTTGAAAAATATATAATTTCAATCGTTTTGTCCATTTATTTAGCTTTAAAAAAAAGTTCGATTCATTTATTTACCTTAATTATTAACGCCGTAGGGCATGAAAGTTTATATAAAGTCACTATTCGTAATACAAAAGATAGCAAAAAATCTAATTTTTGAATTTTAAAAATTATACAAATTTCATCATGTTGCTCATTTATTTAGCTTTAGAAAAAAGTTCGACTCATTAATTTTCTTTAATTATTAACGTCGTAGTGCATAAAAGTTTATATAAAGTGACTATACGCAATACAAAAAATTGTAAAAAATCAATTTTTTTAATTTTGAAAATTATGCAAATTTTATCATGAGGCCTATTTATTTAGCTTTAGAAAAAAGCTTGATTGATTTATTTGCCTTAATTAGTAACGTTGTAGTGTATAAAAGTTTATATAAAGTCAATATTCGCTATACAATACATTGTAAAAACATCAAATTTTTGAATTTTGAAAATTATATAAATTTAATCGTTTTGTCCATTTATTTAGCTTTAAAAAAAGTTTGATTCATTTATTTACCTCAATTATTAACGCGGTAGTGCACGAAAATATATATAAAGTCACTATTCGTAATACAAACAATTGTAAAAAATTGAATTTTTGAATTTTGAAAATTATACAAATATCACCGTATTAGCCGTTTATTTAGCTTTAGGAAAAAGTTTGATTCATTTATTTTCGTCAATTATTAACGTCGTAGTACATAAAAGTTTATATAAAGTCAATATACTCAAAATACAAAAAATTGCAAAAAATCAAATTTCTGAATTTTGAAAAATATACAAATATTATTACATTGCCCATTTATTTAGCTTTAGAAAAAAATTTGATTCGTTTATTTGTCTCAATTATTAACGTCGTAGTGCATGAAAGTTCATATAAAGTCACTATTCGAAATACAAACAATTGTAAAAAATCAAATTTTCGAATTTTGGAAATTATGCAAATTTAATCGTATTGACCATTTATTTATATTTAAAAAAAAGTTTGATTTGTGTATTTGCCTCAATTATTAACGTTGTATTGTATAAAAATTTATATAAAGTCACTATTCAAAAAATTGTAAAAAATAATAGGAAAATACAACTAATAATTGAAGAGTGTTTAAAATTTTAATGTATTGTATGTTACTGTTTCCGTAATTAACTAGAGTTAATTACGGAAATAGTAGCATACAACAATGCATACATTAAAATTTTAAACAATCTTAATTATTAGTTGTGTTTCCTGTAAGAACATTATGTTTTTTTTAATTGTAAACATTATTGAATTGTACATTTGTCTAGTTTTATCCAAATTTCCATATATCTCTTTTATCAATTAAACGAATACTATATTCGGAAAGTAGTGTAGTGACCCCGATATTTCAATGAAATTCTACAATTTACTTTAAAACTTGAATTTAATTTCACGTTCAATTACGTTTCTAGCTAGTACAGAGTACATTCCATCAACTGGTAACTACTGAATTTACAACGGGGAGCGCGCGCGCGAGTAATTCATCCGGGAAGGCTAATGAGCGCGTTATTTTTACAAGGGATGTTACCCCGGCCCCTGTTATAACTATTATTACGTCCGTCGGGAGCAGACTAAATGAATTACAACACAAACGTACTGTTGCGAACAAGAAGATTGCGTTGAAATCATTAAAAAAAAACATGTTTATTCGCTAGAGGGACCGCTCCCAGAAAAAGGGTACGATTTCGTATTGCGATTTACCTCTAAAAGGATTACATGCATAGAAATATAATATAAATAATATGTTCCTGCAGTATAGTCAGGAAGGTACTTAACAAGAAAGTACGAAATGGCACTTGTCAATTGTAATACACAAAAATCGACATTAAAAACGTAATTTTTTATTGGTTCATGCAGTACAGTCTGATTATGAAAAATACAACCAGTGTAATCTTAGCACACACACATACACACATATAAATACACACACACATAAATACACATACACACATACACACACATACACACACATACACACACATACACACACATACACACACATACACACACATACACACACATACACACACATACACACACATACACACACACATACTAGTGTAATCTTAGCACACACACATACACACATATAAATACACACACACATAAATACACACACACACACACATACACACACATACACACATACACATACATACACACACATACACACACATACACACACATACACACACATACACACACATACACACACATACACACACATACACACACATACACACACATACACACACATACACACACATACACACACATACACACATACACACACATACACACGCATACACACACACATACTAGTTTTGTGATTTAGAGACTATTATTTCTTACTATATATTAAGTAATTGTGGCAAACCATTATTTTTATTTTGTAGATAAGCCATTATATAATTCTTATAATAATGTTATTCAAAACGACAGAGAATTATGTATTCAAAACGAGTTTAAAATGAATTTATTAAATCCCACACCACCGGGCTGTAACTAAATATATCACTTTTCCGCTGAATTAATCGCGACTTTCTTCCAACTTTTCTCAGCGTCCAGGCAATAAATTCGCAAATCTGGGTCGCACGCGACGGGGTACATACTATTAGTATGTTATTCAATAAATAAAAGAAAATATTAGCATGGTACTCAGCTCGCCACTGAGCTGAGTACCATGCTCAGTATGCTCAGTACCAGAGCCACTTCTCGTACTGAGCATTGGGGCCCCGACTTCAAACCAAGTTGTGGGAGAAATTTCGCGAATAACCTTTCACAGTTTTTCTGTGAAGTTCAAGATAAATAACTCCTCTAAGCTTTTCCCTATACCAACCTAAAAGTCCTAGGGCTTTTAGGTTGGTTTGGGGAAGAAGCTTAAGAATGGCAAATTAATAGATAATCTATTACATATTATATAAGTGTGAACCCACCTCTTAGCAATCTACATATCTAGATTTCGATCTTATTAGATCTCGTCAGTGTAGCTCAGCTAGTGAGGATGAATTCACACAAAATCTCGAGTGGTTATATACAAATGTTATATACATATGTTTTTGATAATCTATTAATTTACTCTCCAGCTATATTTTGTAATAAACAGGCTGAATATACACGAAACACCCAAAAAAAGTTCATCCCAGACCGATTGTGCAAATGTAATTTGGGTAGAATCAACTATTTGCAATAAAATTGTAATACCAGCAGGAATAATTGACGCGGATTTGTTCGATTCGCAAACTATTTATGAATAAAGCCCGAGCTAGACGGATCGCCATACTTAGGCGATGCAGGGGCGCGCTCGTCTTGGTTTGGTTTTGATTAAAAACACAATATTACGTTTCATTGCGGGCGATTCGTTACGCTAACCCCGTCGCCTGCGACCCAGATTTGCGAATTTATTGCCTGGACGCTGAGAAAAGTTGGAAGAAAGTCGCGATTAATTCAGCGGAAAAGTGATATATTTAGTTACAGCCCGGTGGTGTGGGATTTAATAAATTCATTTTAAACTCGTTTTGAATACAGAATTGTCTCTGTCGTTTTGAATAACATTATTATAAGAATTATATAATGGCTTGTCTACAAAATAAATATAATGGTTTACCATAATTACTTAATATATAGTAAGAGATAATAGTCTCTAAATCACAAAACGAGATGCTAAGACTCGGAGGTGGAACCATCAAAAGTTATTTCGAAAATAGAGATATTATCGTGGGGAATAAAAATGATAAAGAAAAATTAAAAATGAAGTTAGGAGTTCCACAAGGATCTGTTCTTGGCCCCCCTTTATGGAACATTTTTTATGATGGCGTATTAAATTTATTTATAGTTATCTTTAGGTGTTAAAATTGTTGGCTATGCTGATTAAATTCAAGTTATTTAATTTTTACTACCTTCAAGGATAATTCATTATTTTTTTTCACTTGCCAAAGTTAGTCCAGTCTCTGTTCTAGCTGGGTTTATCTATACATTTTTTTTTAATTTTTTTTTTTTTTTTATTTAATTTTATATATATATATATATATATATATATATATATATATATATATATATATATATTTGTTTTTTTATAAATTAATTTCCTCATTACACTTGTCTCAGCTCTACATTTAAATTCTCTATCCTCATGTGCTTTTTGCCTATTATTTTCTACCTTCAAGGATAATTAATTACCTTTTTCACTTGCCACAGTTAGTCCATTATCAATCATCCATAGATCTATTTTATTTATAGTTTCTATTGACAAATGTTCATTTTTGCCAGATACATTATCAATGATATCTGGCAAAAATGAACTTTTGGCAATAGAAACTATAAATAAAATAGATCTATGGATGATTGATAATGGACTAACTGTGGCAAGTGAAAAAGGTAATTAATTATCCTTGAAAGTAGAAAATAATGGGCAGAAAGCACATGAGGATAGAGAATTTAAATGTAGAGCTGAGACAAGTGTAATGAGGAAATTAATTTATAAAAAAAACAAATATATATATATATATATATATATATATATATATATATATATATATATATATATAGTTGAGGGTACTTTTTCGCCGAAAAACTAGTTAGAGGGAGATTGTTGGGAATGCGGCGATTAGGGCTGAAAGAAACCTCTTCTCTTTATATCGATATTTCGCTCTGACTCCAGAGCTTCATCAGGATTTAATAAAAAACCAAACTGTTAACAATAATCTTCGTACAACATTTTTTTTTTTTAATTCATAAATTATATATTTTGTACGAAGATTATTGTTAACAGTTTGGTTTTTTAGTAAATCCTGATGAAGCTCTGGAGTCAGAGCGAAATATCGATATAAAGAGAAGAGGTTTCTTTCAGCCCTAATCGCCGCATTCCCAACAATCTCCCTCTAACTAGTTTTTCGGCGAAAAACTACCCTCAACTATATATATATATATATATATATATATATATATATATATATATATATATATATAATTTGAAGTGATAGGTATTGCCTATGGAAGGCTCCTGAATATTAATTAATATATATTAATATATTATATATATATATATATATATATATATATATATATATATATATATATATATATATATATATATATATATAAAATTAAATTCAAAAAATAAATAAATTTAAAAAAAAATTATAGATAAACCCAGCTAGGTTAAAGGCGTCGTCCGTCTCGTAATGAGCATTGGGGAGCCGGAGTTCGAACCCCATCGGGGCGAATTTACGCGAATAACGTTTCACGTTTTTTCAGAGGTTTTTTGTGAAGTTAAGGTAAATACCGAGTACCGGAAAACCCTGACGTCTGATAGCCCTATAGAGTAGAAGAACATACACAATTATATTTTTTTTAATTACACTACAAGAAAAAAGTCAAAAATGTAAAAAAAGTTAAAAATTTAAAAAAGTCACAAATTACAAAAAAGTCAAAAAAAAACATAAAAAAAAGTCTAAAAAGTCTAAAAAAAAGGTCTAAAAACAAAAAACAGTCAAATAAAGTCAAATAAGGTCAAACACTTTTTCTACCTTTAAGGATAATTCATTATTTTGATAGCCCTATAGAGTAGAAGAACATACACAATTATATTTTTTTTAATTACACTACAAAAAAAGTCAAAAATGTAAAAAAAGTTAAAAATGTAAAAAAGTCACAAATTACAAAAAAGTAAAAAAAAACCATAAAAAAAAAGTCTAAAAAGTCTAAAAAAAAGGTCTAAAAACAAAAAACAGCCAAATAAAGTCAAATAAGGTCAAACACTTTTTCTACCTTTAAGGATAATTCATTATTATGATAGCCCTATAGAGTAGAAGAACATACACAATTATATTTTTTTTAATTACACTACAAAAAAAGTCAAAAATGTAAAAAAAGTTAAAAATGTCACAAATTACAAAAAAGTAAAAAAAAAGCCATAAAAAAAAGTCTAAAAAGTCTAAAAAAAAGGTCTAAAAACAAAACACAGTCAAAAACAGTCAAATAAGGTCAAACACTTTTTCTACCTTTAAGGATAATTCATTATTTTGATAGCCCTATAGAGTAGAAGAACATACACAATTATATTTTTTTTAATTACACTACAAAAAAAGTCAAAAATGTAAAAAAAGTTAAAAATGTCACAAATTACAAAAAAGTCAAAAAAAAGCCATAAAAAAAAGTCTAAAAAGTCTAAAAAAAAGGTCTAAAAACAAAACACAGTCAAAAAGAGTCAAATAAGGTCAAACACTTTTTCTACCTTTAAGGATAATTCATTATTTTGATAGCCCTATAGAGTAGAAGAACATACACAATTATATTTTTTTTAATTACACTACAAAAAAAGTCAAAAATGTAAAAAAAGTTAAAAATGTCACAAATTACAAAAAAGTCAAAAAAAAGCCATAAAAAAAGTCTAAAAAGTCTAAAAAAAAGGTCTAAAAACAAAAAACAGTCAAAAACAGTCAAATAAGGTCAAACACTTTTTCTACCTTCAAGGATAATTCATTATTTTTTTTGACTTGCCAAAGTTAGCCCATTATAAATCATCCATAGATCTATTTTATTTATAGTTTCTGTTGACAAAAGTTCAATTTGCCAGAAAAAAATTCACAAATTATAAAAAAGTCAAAAAAGCCATAAAAAAAAGTCTAAAAAGTTAAAAAAAAAGTCTAAAAAGACTCAAAAAGTCAAAAACAGTCAGAAACAGTCAAATAAAGTCAAATAAAGTCAAATAAAGTCAAATAAAGTCAAATAAAGTCAAATAAAGTCAAATAAAGTCAAATAAAGTCAAAAATGTCAAAAATATATAATTTCTTAATATGTAAATCCTTTTACAGCATAGAATTTTTTTTTTACAAATTATAAAAAAGTCAGAAAAGCCATAAAAAGTCTAAAAACTTAAAAAAAAGGTCTAAAAAGACTAAAAAAGTCAAAAACAGTCAGAAACAGTCAGAAACAGTCAGAAATAAAGTCAAATAAAGTCAAATAAAGTCAAAAAAAGTAAAAAATGTCAAAAATATATAAATTCTTTAATATATAAAGCCTTTTACAGCATAGAAATTTTTTTTTACAAATTATAAAAAAGTCAAAAAAGCCATAAAAAGTCTAAAAAGTTAAAAAAAAAGGTCTAAAAAGACTAAAAAAAGTCAAAACAGTCAGAAACAGTCAGAAACAGTCAGAAACAGTCAGAAACAGTCAGAAACAGTCAGAAACAGTCAGAAATAAAGTCAAATAAAGTCAAATAAAGTCAAATAAAGTCAAATAAAGTCAAAAAAAGTAAAAAATGTCAATATATAAATTATTAATATATAAAGCCTTTTACAGCATAGAAGAATTTCTATTGATAAATCTTAAGCTGGAGCTTGAATTAAAATTATAGATACTTAAAATATGTGTTTGATTTTTTTTGTCTTTGTTTTGATATTGTAACCATTTAGTGATTTAATTATTTTATTTTACAAATAATTAAATGACTAAATGGTTACAATATCAAAACAAAGACAAAAAATCAAACACATATTTTAAATATCTATAATTTAAATTCAAGCTCCAGCTTAAGATTTATCAATATAAATTCTTCTATGCTGTAAAAGGCTTTACTTAACATATTAAGAATTTATGAATAGCAGGTTTAAATTTCTTAAATGTTAATATTTATCTCAACTTATGTTGGTGTTTAGTCCGAGTCTGTTACTAATTTATTAATTGCTTTATAGAAAATTGCGTAAAACTATATATTTATGTTGAATGTTGTTTTTTTTATGTATAAGTCGAATGGATTTGTGCTTGATATATTTAACCGGATTTGTTTTTGTTGCAGAGGCTATGAGAGCGGTCGCGACACCGAAAGGATGGCAGGACGAGAGCGACGCTAGAGCCATTATCCTGGGCAACCCTCTCCAAGATGCGGAGTGATCTCGGGCTCGGATATGAGAACCACCGCGCGCCTTGCTCTGCCGCCCATCCCTTTCTTCATATTATTAGCAATACTGTACCACGTCGCGGCCGGTGAGTAGACATTTTCCAACAACAAAAAAGTAATATGAACATGGTGGGCGCCGTTATGGTCATGCAGTGCCACAAAAAAGAACGTAGAATACACAATAGAATTTCTTATAAATAATAGGAAATGAACTTATAAATAATATTCGTATATTGCGATTTTAAATGAAAAAGAGTCGGCATCTGTTTCGTTCTCTGTTCTCTGGTATTGCAACATTTTTATATTTATGGAAAATAAATTAATTGTATTGTTATTATTATTATTATTATATTTATATACTGTTTTTCATAAAAAAAACACAATACACAGAAGAAAAAAGCACAATACACAGAAGAAAAAAACACAATACAGAGAAGTTGTTGAGCGATTTTGATAAAATTATCAAAACATGACTATTTTGATGAAACAAAATAATGATTCAAATTTAAATAAAATGTACACATTTTTTTTGTATTGTTTTAAGTCATTTATTTGTTATCACTTAGTATCAATTGCTTGTATTAAACAAACTATGGATGTGAAATAATTTAAAATTTTTGAGAAAAGTAATGAATTCTGAATGGGATTCTCGAAATCGACACTTTTGACAATTGGCCGCCGAAATCGAGTGATTTAACACCAATCGATTTTTTTCGTTGGGGCTATATTAAAGCTAAAGTGTACGCTCCACCAACGATTCGAGCACTATGAGAAACTATCAGAGCTGTTATTCGGGAAATACAGACGTAAATATGCTAAAACCTGATGCAAAATTTCATCAAAAGTATGACCATTTGTATGTTTAGCCGAGGCGTCATTTGACAGATTTTTGATTACTTTCTTTCACGGATTCATTTATTATTGACCGAAACATTTAAGGTCGTTTTAGACAAGACAATTTCTTGACTCAAAAGTTAGTCAAGATTCGAGACAATCTTAATTATCTCGTATCATTCAGCAAATTATTTGAAATATTGTATTGGATGGTAGATTGAATAGAAACATATAACGCGTTCTATTTGTCAAGGACAAATTGTATGGGAGGAGGATATATGAATTCATTTCTTGAACAACTTATGAGCTAAGAAATTGTCTTGTCTAAAACGACCTTTAGAAATAGTGTACATACAGAGGGGGGGGTCAAGGGGGACATCATGCCCCGGACGCTACTCACAAAGGGGCGCCAAACGGTTATATTATATGGTTTTCGAATGGGGAGGGGGGCGCTAAAAAGGTATTGTATCCCGGGCGCGAGTTAAGCTCGCTACGCCACTGTATACATAGTTATACATATAGTTATTTAGAGTGAGAGATACACACAAATAAAGTTAAAAATAAATGCTAACAAAAATGGGGCAGGGGAAGCCAACTATTGTGTACATAAGATCTATTTTTTATCTTAAAAATGTATCGCGATCGAATTGTTATTGGCATAGTCTAAGTGGGAAGAGGTAGATGTGAAATACATACTATGTTTATACGTATAGAAGTAAAAAAGTGAATCGAATTAAACTAAAACATCTCAATAAATTACCGAAACACTCCCGTTGCTTTTATTCTCAACCAGGCACTAATTGATTAATTACTAGCGCAAAAGCCTTTTGGATTTCATTAGCAACGGTCGCCCGGTTTTGATACGGGATCGCATCGAAAATAGCGCAACATAAATTGGCGCAAACGTCACGGATTACGACCTGAAAGTGAACTTTTAATTAGATTCGGCCGGAAAGCGCGTGTGTACAACTAATTTCCTTAACGAAATTGAGCTCGGAGGGGCAGAATCCCCGCTGCCTGTCTTAAGAGGATGATAATAATAGCCGGGTCCTGCAGAAGGCGGACAGGAAATGGACGCGATTTCACGCGTGGGATTACTATGCTAACGCCAATGCGATTTTTAACAACGTTTTAGGGGGAGACGATAAAAGGTTCGCAGATAATTTCAATTTATTTTACTGAATCTTATGAGGGTTGAATGATTTAGAATTTTTTGAAGACAATGCCTATGATTATGAGGAATATATTATGAGGAACAATCAAAGCTACGGATTGTTACAACTGATCCTGTACGGCAGAGTAGAAGGAAAGAGAGGGCCAGGATGGAGAAGAACATCTTGGCTAAAAAACCTGCGTACATGGTTCAACGCAACAACGGTGGGCCTATTCAGATCCGCGGCCAACAAAGTCAAAATCGCAATGATGATCGCTAACATTCGGAACGGATAGGCACCATATGAAGAGAAGATACCGCAAAAAAGGTGATGATAACTAAACAAAATCAAGAGCATGGTATCAGTTGAGAAAATTCAGATTGCTAAATACAATAGAAGAGAAGAGTGAGGAAGATCAAAGAAAACACAGGATTAAGTAATAGGAACATTTCTAAAGACATTTGAGAAAATATGATTTAACTTTCTCTCTATCTAGGGAATGTATTACTTTTAATATTTTTTTAAATATTTTTCAATATTTTTCAATATTCTTCAAGATTCTTCAATATTTTTCAATATTTTTCAATATTTTTGAATATTTTTCAATATTTTTCAATATTTTTCAATATTTTTCAATATTGTTCAATATTTTTCATTATTTGTCAATATTTTTCATTATTTGTCAATATTTGTCAATATTTGTCAATATTTTTCAATATTTTTCAATATTTTTCAATATTTTTCAATATTTTTCATTATTTGTCAATATTTTTCAATATTTTTCATTATTTGTCAATATTTTTTTTAATATTTTTCAATATTTTTCAATATTTTTCAATATTTTTCAATATTTTTCAATATTTTTCAATATTTGTCAATATTTGTCAATATTTTTCAATATTTTTCAATATTTTTCATTATTTGTCAATATTTTTCAATATTTTTCATTATTTGTCAATATTTTTCAATATTTTTCATTATTTGTCAATATTTGTCAATATTTTTCAATATTTTTCAATATTTTTCAATATTTTTCAATATTTTTCAATATTTTTCAATATTTTTCAATATTGTTCAATATTTTTCATTATTTGTCAATATTTTTCAATATTTTTGAATATTTTTCAATATTTTTCAATATTTTTCAATATTTTTCAATATTTTTCAATATTGTTCAATATTTTTCATTATTTGTCAATATTTTTCATTATTTGTCAATATTTGTCAATATTTGTCAATATTTTTCAATATTTTTCAATATTTTTCAATATTTTTCAATATTTTTCATTATTTGTCAATATTTTTCAATATTTTTCATTATTTGTCAATATTTGTCAATATTTTTCAATATTTTTCAATATTTTTCAATATTTTTCAATATTTTTCAATATTTTTCAATATTTGTCAATATTTGTCAATATTTTTCAATATTTTTCAATATTTTTCATTATTTGTCAATATTTTTCAATATTTTTCATTATTTGTCAATATTTTTCAATATTTTTCATTATTTGTCAATATTTGTCAATATTTTTCAATATTTTTCAATATTTTTCAATATTTTTCAATATTTTTCAATATTTTTCAATATTGTTCAATATTTTTCATTATTTGTCAATATTTTTCATTATTTGTCAATATTTGTCAATATTTGTCAATATTTTTCAATATTTTTCAATATTTTTCAATATTTTTCAATATTTTTCAATATTTTTCATTATTTGTCAATATTTTTCAATATTTTTCATTATTTGTCAATATTTTTCAATATTTTTCAATATTTTTCAATATTTTTCAATATTTTTCATTATTTGTCAATATTTGTCAATATTTGTCAATATTTTTCAATATTTTTCAATATTTTTCAATATTTTTCATTATTTGTCAATATTTTTCAATATTTTTCATTATTTGTCAATATTTGTCAATATTTTTCAATATTTTTCAATATTTTTCAATGTTTTTCAATATTTTTCAATATTTTTCATTATTTGTCAATATTTTTCAATATTTTTCAATATTTTTCAATATTTTTCAATATTTTTGAATATTTTTCAATATTTTTCAATATTTTTCAATATTTTTCATTATTTGTCAATATTTGTCAATATTTTTCAATATTATTATTAAATAAGAAATTGAATGGTTGTGGCGTCTACTATATGGTAATTTCATTTTAATAAAGTTGTGCAGAAACAAATTTGAGTTATAAATCTATAAAATATTCGTGTAAATTATCCACGCCGATGTAGTACACGAGTAGTCGGTACCATTTGTCGTTACAATTAACGACAGTTTATATAACTCAGCGACTATTATCTGAAGTAGCAAGTCCGAATATTCACATACAGTAATACACGACAGACAGACCCGTAGGTTCATAGCCAGTTACAAATTATAATAAATACAGTAACAACTAATATTACCTTTTGTAAACGTAAAATCTATAAATAATTGCGATTTGGCAACAAACCTCATTTTGATAGTTATCTGTATACATTATATATCTAAATTTATTTTTGATTGTACGTTATTTGAAATAAATACTAATAACAGATATATAAACACAATTTTTACATAAAATTAATATTAGTAGAGAGAGAAAAAACAATCTTTATTAGGCTATTGGCCAGTGGCCATTCCGCCTAATGTTATTATTTGATTGCATTTAATATAAAGAAGTAGAAATGCTGTTGGCATGTTACTGCTTGGCGTACTATATCACTGTACAAGCGAATAATTTTGAACAGACGGTAAGAATAATACTTTAATTATTAATGTATTTATTTTTAAATAATTAACTTACGTTAAAATATCACGATTTATCCCTATAGTGCTTTATTTTGGTTTTCGAGAAATTTTTTATGTTAAAGGAGCCTCGAATAAAATATCTGGTGTGGGCACCACACGACTTTCCGAATTACATGACCTATTTAATTTTGTATAACATTTTTGACTTTAAAACCAAGTATTTTTCAATCATTTTTTATAATGGACTACCTAAGGTTATGAGACTATTATGTTCACAACACTATAAGTTTGCCTTGAAAGATTATTTAATTAAAAAAAAAGGCTTTTATACATCCTATTTTTCTGGACGTATAGACGGGTATGAAATGGCAACTTTCCCAACGTTCTACCACCCCCCTGTCTCCTGCTAATTCATTTTTCCCTTATTAATTATATACAGGCTGGATATTAAAACTGTGAAGATATGGTGATTAAATTCCCCTGACTGGCGGAAAAGCCTAACAGATGATATCCCTATAAAGATTGAAGTTGTTTTTAAAAAATAAAGGTTATTCGCTATTTATGTTTCACCCTGTAATAGATATAAAACCCTATGATACAAAATGTCCTTTATACAAATCACTAAATTCTTTAATACACATCCCCCATTTCTTACGTTATCCCGAATTCCCCCCTTGTCTTTACAATTTTGCACACAGTTAGTTAGTAGTGGTGGTGTAATAAACAATAGTAGGCGAAATTTTCTACCACAGTTTACTACACCACTACTACCGTGTTTTTTTGTTAATGTCCATTATGACCTCTTGAATAGTTTGTTTATAGATTTATCGGTTTAAACAATATTTGTATTCGCATTTAATTTCTAGCTTGGCCAAGCAAGTTACACACTCAAAAACAGTCGCTTCGTTATGGAATCATTTGATAAACAATATATATCCCACGCCAGGTTTGTAAACTACAAATATAATCGCACAACAGAGCGTTTTAACGTGACCTTAACTTTAGTGAAAGATATACCAGCGGTTTATGTAAGAATTTTTCTAAACTAAACACTCACAGAAAATAAAATAGTTTATTTTCAGATATATGTTCATACGTATAAGTTATTAGACAACACCTACAAGTCAATTGCAATTCAAGGGAAATTCAGTATGTTGAATGTTATGAAGAATAATAATTTTGGAATTAATATTTTAAAGACAAATGGAAATTTTACGGATCCTCCATTGTTAAAGGTATTCATAAAATTGTATAGAAGTAAAGCTTCAGGCTAGGTTGTATAAAAGCAAATTACTTTAATTCCGAGTCTGTGATTCAAATCACTTTTGATGACTGCCATATAAAGCTGGATTTATAGTGAAATTTTAATGGCAAGCGCAATCGTAATCGGAATCGTAAGGACACCAATACTGAACGATGTTCATCATTATCAGTTGACTCCACAACCCCTAGACGAGACCCCCGGCTTCGGCCGTTCGTTTCCCAAACTCCCGTGTTTTGAGGGGATCAGTCTCTGTTTTCCTTCATTATATATATTATATAGCCCTATAAAGATACAAGTTTTTTAAAAAAATAATTTATGTTATTTATAATATTTAATTTTTAGGGAACTTATGTTTGTCATAATGTCGTGCTGGATGGTCAAAAATTTCCACCACATATACCCGCCGGAGAGTACAAATTAAGACTCGAATTTATGTTCGAAACTAAGACGTTTTTAGCAGGTGATTACTTCACCGCTGTCCAGTATCCAGTAACACGAGGTTGGAAATCTAGCGGATAATAATAATACAGCATATGATAGATTGATAAATGTTACAATCCGTAACTTGATGTTTAATGCTAGATATTTTAAAAATTGACTCTATGTTTTTATTACTAATGTTAAAAATTGTAACTATATTTGCAGTACATGTATTAGAAATATTTATTATATATATATATATATATATATATATTTATGAGACATAGGCAGTGTGAAATTACAATACATTATTATGAAATTTATTCGCTTTTATTAATTAATTTATTATTAATTAAACAGTAAAATGCGCGACGTCCAACGATTTTTAAATACGTTAACCACCAAAATTAATTTTCAGTGAATTTCATGCAGCTCAGTGGCCACTAGGGTTTCCAAACCCGGATATCAGAATATCCGGATTATCCGAGCAATTTTGACTAATTGATAATCCTGATAATTTTCATTGAATAATAATAATAATAATAATAATAATAATAATAATAACTTCATTGTCATACCATTTACAGAATACAGTAATTAAAGAAAAGATATATAAAAATACATATTTTGGTTTGTTAAAAGGAGCAAAATTAGATTCCTGTAGTAACAGGATTCTAGTTTTAATTTTAATCCGTATATTTTGTTGGAAATAGTTGCCACTAAAAATGTTTTATATAAATTTCAACTCATAAACAAACCATTGTAAGTACGAAATAGAAAAAAATAATAATTACGAAAGTTTTATACGAATTTAGCTTATAAATTTTCTATCGAAAGGTCTCGCAGTGTGAATTGCAAAGAGCTCGAGTAGTTTTAAACAGGCTTCCCTCCCTATTTAGTCGCGCAATCCAATTAACAACAAAGCAGCGTGTTGTTTCCGTGCCCTCCCTTTTAAGTATCGCAATAAGAGTTAACGTCCGAGCAGCAATTTTCCGCGATAACGTCCTCCAATTGCGACCAATTGTTTTAGAGCGGCGCGGATTAAGTTGGCAAACTGCAAATGGAACTAGCGGGTTTACAGCCCGACACGAATGGAATATTCATTTCGGCGACTGATGATAAAGTCTGCGGATTCTCGGCTGAAGAGAGGATGAGGAAGAGGCGTACATTTTTTATCGGGGTGTGTGTGTGTGTGAAATACGTTCGGCTCGATAGGATCTGCTTATGGGGAGTTATTTACGAGATGTTGTTGGCGCGAAGGGTGGGTTTCGCAATAAACAAGCGTTCGACGGGGATGGAGGGCAGCGATTTTTGCACTTTGTGGTACAATTTTTGGACGCCCACTCTCGCAAAAGGGGTGGAGAGATAGATTTATTTTTGAAACAAATAAAGTGTATTGCAAATTACACAAATAAATAACGTTTTTCTTTTACTGCACTCGCTGGTTCGTAATAATCACTTATCCCTAATAACTTTCGGCGAAAAAGTATATAACACGATCATAAAATTAACAAGAAGAAACAAGAAATATATTCAAATATTACGAAACAGTTTTATAGAGAAATATGATGATTAAATTGTAATAATGGAAAATAAACGTGTTTTCTAATATTGTATGTTAGCCAATCTAATAATATCGCAACAGCATGAAAACGGTAAGAGCTAGAGAAAAACGTCTATCGTCAATCTGTAGGGCTAGCAATACTCTACATTTTAACATATAAACAATGTCTCTAGCATTGGAAATAGAGATGTCACAGAGCTGAAACAGAAAATTCATCATATAATGAGAGTTAGAGTGAAGCGTCTCCGTTTCTATTTGTAGGGCAAGAAATACTCTACATTTTGATATATAAACTATACTAGTTAAATCAATAAGCCAAAAGAACCTGAGGGAAAAACGAGAAAGTACTATATAAAATATCTGACTCAATTAATACTGAATCAAAATTTAAAATATTCCGGTTCGACTCGGTTCGATTCACGTTTTCACGTTTTTTTTTCCACCTTTTGCTTAAGTTTCTCCCACGTCAAAAATGTTAAAAAGGTATAAAAAGTAGAAAATGTGCCGAAAATAAGTCAATAATTTGTCAAAAATTTGTAAAAAAAAATGTCAAAAACGTCAAATTTCTCAAAATTTTTCACAAATTTGTCAAAAATGTTAAAAACGTATAAAAAGTAGAAAAATATATATATATATGTATATAATAAATTTTTTCTCACATTTTTTTCACAGTTTTCGACTTATTATTAAAATGTATCACGAAACTAATTCAATATTTATCAATTTTGACGATACACGTTATCTACTATGTATATATATGTCAATAATTTGTCAAAAATTTGTAAAAAAAAATGTCAAAAACAAGTCAAATTTGTCAAAATTTTTCACAAATTTGTCAAAAATATTAAAAAAAAGTATAAAAAGTAGAAAAAAATATATATATGTATATAATAAATTTTTTCTCACATTTTTTTCACAGTTTTCGACTTTATAATTAAAATGTATCACGAAACTAATTCAATATTTATCAATTTTGACGATACAAGTTATCTACTAACAAATATTTCTTACATTTATAGCTGTAAAATACTGAAATCAACATCTGCAGCACTCTTAATTCAATATTCATGTTTTCTGCGAGAAGTTTGCCTGGGCACAAAAAAATACCCCGTTGCGACGGCCACAAAACACAAGTTTTTTTTTCTTTCTTGTTCGGTTGTTGTTCCTAGTGAAATAAATAAAAATCTCGGTTCGCAGCGAAGGGAATCCCTCGAGATTGTGCTGTTTTTAATTGACCCCGCGGGCCTCTTTTTGCCAACGAAATAAATTTTAATATAGCATCGTGCTTGTGCAAACCCAACAAAGCAAGAACAAAAAAAATGCGCGTTGATTAACACGAATACACACACACACAAAAACGCTCGTTATACTGGTTATACTGGCAAAGGAATGTTAATTAAGACGCAGAATGTTATCGCCCGCAATGTGATAATCATTGCGGCTGTATGGGGTGGCAGATTGTAATTAACGATGCGTCAATAGAGCGGGCGGCGTGATTACATTAAGTTTACTGAATCTATAGACTATGTAATTCGTGTCTATAGGTTAGCATTGGGCATGTTTAATATGTAGTTTCTTTAAATATTAGCATATATGTATATCGGCTATTTCATTGTTTGAGTGAAACTTAAATTTTTAAGTGGAACATGGCTGTAAATCGAGTTCTCTCAAATATATAAATAACTTTCAGAAACATTACCATAATATGCAATATTTATGAAATAATATTGACTATGACTATGACTATAAATGTGCCACAACTCTAGATATCGATGTATTCAATATACAACAAAAAACATTTATAAAATTAATAGTTAGCGAGTTATGAATTTAATTTAATTTAATACATGTTATATGTTATATTTTTTTATACCTATGTATATTTATACATTTTGCATATTATTTTCGTGGTCCTGTAATTGAATTTTTCTTTCCGTAGGACAATAAAACTTATTATTATTATTATTATTATATCAAGTAAGATTTATGAAAATATCTGGTGTGGGCATACCGTACGACTTTCCGAATTACATTGATATTATTAATTTTTTAACATTTTCGAAATTTTTTTCTTATATTTTTGACAAATTTTCAACAAATTGACACATTTTCGAGGAATTTTCGACATATTTTCGACATATTTTCGACAAATGTTCAACACATTTTCTACTTTTTATACCTTTTTAACATTTTTGACAAATTTTCGACATTTTTTTTGACAAATTTCCGACAAATTTTCGTCAAATTTTCTCCAATTTTCTACTTTTTAACACTTTTGACAAATTTTTAACAAATTTTTGACAAATTTTCGACATTATTTTGACAAATTTTTGACAAATTTCCGACAAATTTTCGTCAAATTTTCTCCAAATTTTCGTCAAAATTTTAATAATAATAATAATAGTAATAACTTTTTATTTCCCAACAATTGCCCATTTACAGACAGTTATACACAGAAGGAACTAATAATAATAGAATGAATTTACAAATATAAGTATAATAATAAAAATAAATATAAAAGTTTAAAAATAAAAATAAATATAAAAGTAGCAGTTTAGTTTTAGTAGTAGTTTTTGTCATATTTTCGTCATATTTTCGCCAAATTGTCGCCAAATTTTTGACTAATTTTTGACAAATTTTTGACAAATTTTTGACAAATTATTGACAAATTATTGACAAATTATTGATAAATTATTGACAAATTATTGACAAATTATTGACAAATTATTGACAAATTATTGACAAATTATTGACAAATTATTGACAAATTATTGACAAATTATTGACAAATTATTGACAAATTATTGACAAATTATTGACAAATTATTGACAAATTATTGACAAATTATTGACAAATTATTGACAAATTATTGACAAATTATTGTCAAATTATTGATAAATTATTGACAAATTATTGACAAATTATTGACAAATTATTGACAAATTATTGACAAATTATTGACAAATTATTGACAAATTATTGACAAATTATTGACAAATTATTGACAAATTATTGACAAATTATTGACTAATTATTGACTAATTTTTGACCAATTTTTGACAAATTATTGACCATTTTTGACGAATTTTTGATTAAAACTTCCCTACTTCTGAAAATTCTCGTTATTATATAAATTTATCATGACAAACATCTTAACCTCCAGCCTCAAACCCCCCATGAACTACTTCACCAAACAAAATAAATCCACGCCATCGCGTGACTTGACTGAAAGCTCGCCCTGCAAACTTCCTTATCTTATCGCCGCCACAATTAAATTTTGCTAGCTTTCATTTTAATAGCGCGAGCGTCCAGAGTTTGAAGCTGAACAATAAAAAAAATCACTCGTCTCAAAGTTGTACCAAAAATAAAAAAATGTATATACGCCGGTTGATTTATCGCGACAGAACGATAAAAAAAGTTGCGGATTGTTGTGTACGGCCGGACAATAGGGGGATTGTTATCGCGTCGTTTGTGTTTCGGGGTGGAGGAAGATAATTCATAGCAGCAGGAATGCTCGCGAAGGCGGCGCATTTCCGGGATGCCGCGCGAATAAAACCAACTGTTATTGATGAGCGCGCTATTAATTTGTGAATTATCTAATGGCCAGGCCGGCGGTGTTTATGGTTATCTTATCGTGGACTGTTAATTGATTTAGTTGGGCTAATGCGTTGTGTACTTGGGGAATTTGGTGGAAGGAATATTATTTATATAAACAACGAGGAAATATGATAAATCACTTACTCAAAATAAATCATTTTGTGCTTGCAATAGGGGCAACTGGGATAATTTTCAAACATATCCTGCAAAATTGTTATGTCTTTCCATTTATATATATATATATATATATATATATATATATATATATATATATATCCGCTGGCCTTTTCTACCACAGTGTGGTGTAAACGTTTACACCACACTGTGTGATGTAAATAATAGAGGAAAATTCAAACCTTTGAATTTTCCTATATTATTTTATGAATTTTTTCCCTTCTCTTCTATTTATTGCCAGTTCTTTTGCTTCCTGCCAGTTTTTTCCTTTCCTTTCTAATAGTTCCCATTGTTTTCTTGGTCTTCCTTTCTATTTATAAGAGACGTAATGCCTGCCCGGCGGTTGATAAATCCGGCCATTTCGGATTTTAATTATTGTTTATATTTGCCAATGATATGAGCCTGTGAGAAAGTTTTACAATAATATGACTGTTCAAAAATATGTGAAATATATAAAAGATTATATTTTTAAATGTTAAATTCGCAAATATGTGAGAATGAAAGTGGTGTAAGTCACATTTGAATTTTTTTTTGAAGAGTTGATTTTGGTTTTATATTTATGTAAATTAACATACGCAGTTACATTTTTATTTATGAATAAATTGATTTCTATTGAAGTCTAGAACTGTGCACGTTCTGATCCAAAAAAAAAATTAGAGGGAACACTCTGTAACTTCATTATTTCACGATTGATGAAAAAACTGTTTAATTAATAATTAATTAATTAATAATATATAATTAATAATATATAATTAATAATATATAATTAATATTTTTTAATTCAGTATCACGGCAAAATAGTTTGTATCATCATACGTAAAACTATTTTTGTGATGTAAATGATTAAGAGACTGCTTACGAGAAAACTAGTACTTTAAAGTTCAGTTATATTTTCCTATAAGTTTTACTAATTGTGACTGATAAAGTGATTAAATAGACTTATTGTTGGCTGCATTTATTATCCGTTTAATGAAATTAGTCAGTAATGTGATATATTGCCGTGGTACTATGTTAAGGAGAATCCACACAGCACTTTGTCGGTGTAATTAATTCCTTGCGTAATGTATCCCCTAAAACTTAATCCCTTACATAATATGAGGGGGAAACTTAGCTAGACCGCGTCAGCGTTTGTGCTTAGTGGAGTCAAAAAGAATATGTGGCATGTATTAAATTATGCAAATAAATCTAAAAGTCAAATATTTAGAGTTTATATTTCGGATCCCCAACTTGTAACATTAAGGCTCGATTGTATAAAAGAAATTATTATATTTTATAGCTTATAGGGATAGTCTTAGATTGCACAAATCTATGTCACACTTGTATGTAATTTTGTTGATGCTAAATAATAGTAAATTTATATAAAAAAAAGATTAGTTTGCTAACTCCAGGTTTTTGAGGCCTAAGTGTCTGTAGCTATGCTACCCTCCAGCCAACTATCCAGAACTATCCAGAACTAACTCCCAAGTTCATTTTCAAGTCGTGATTCAAATTCAACTTTTGAAAACATTGACACACAAAGCGACGTCATATATGAACAAAGGTTAATGCTGCTATGAACAAAGGTTCATGCTGCTATGAACAAAGGTTCATGCTGCTATGAACAGAGGTTCATGCTGCTATGAACAGAGGTTCATGCTGCTATGAACAGAGGTTCATGCTGCTATGAACAGAGGTTCATGCTGCAATGAACAGAGGTTCATGCTGCAATGAACAGAGGTTCATGCTGCTATGAACAAAGGTTCATGCTGCTATGAACAAAGGTTCGTGCTACTATGAACAAAGGTTCATGCTGCTATGCACAAAGGTTCATGCTGCTATGAACAAAGGTTCATGCTGCTATGAACAAAGGTTTTTGCTGCTATGAACAAAGGTTTTTGCTGCTATGAACAAAGGTTCATGCTGCTATGAACAAAGGTTCATGCTGCTATGAACAAAGGTTCATGCTGCTTTGAACAAAGGTTCATGCTGCTATGAACGAAGGTACATGCTGATATGAACAACTATTTATGAAACTTGTATCACTGAATTACCTCTAATCACATCGGATAGTGAGCAAATCTTTATAGCTATCACACCGATCTTTTCTGCTGGTAAAGGAAGAAGCTGAGAGGAGTGTAACCCTCCTAAATAAAGGATTTAAATTTTTTTAATTTATGATACTATTTTATATTTTATATTTAATTGGGCTCAAAATTTTAAATAGATAATACTATTTTACATTCTATATTTAATTTGGCTCAAAATATATAATTTTTTGATAATTTTCACCCAAAAATTAAATCTGCAGGAAGGTTTTTTATTGCACGAGCTGTTTAAAATTAATCAACTGAGTTATAAAAAAATGACGAAAAATCAAAGATGTAAAATAATTTAATAAATGGTACAATTTTATATTGTATATTTAATTGGGCTCAAAAACAATAATTTTTGATAATTTTCACCTAAAAACAAAGTTTGCATGAAGGTTTTTAGTGTACGATCATTTTGAAATGAATCTACTCAGATATAAAAAATTATAAAAAATTTAAAATTGAAGAAATTTTAATTAATGATATTATTTTATATTCCATATTTAACTGGGCTCAAAATCAAATATTTTTGGATGATTTTCACCCAAAAATAAAGTCTGCAAGAAGGTTTTTATTGCACGAGCTCTTTGAAAAATTATAAAAAAACAAAGATCTGAAAAAAGTTAAATAAATTATACAATTTTATATTTTATAATTAATTAGGCTCAAAAACAATAATTTTTGATAATTTTCACCTAAAAATAAAGTTTGCATGAAGGTTTTTAGTGTACGATCGTTTTTAAATGAATCTACTCAGATATAAAAAATTATAAAAGAAAATTTAAGAAATTTCAATTAATGATATTATTTTATATTCCATATTTAACTGGAGTCAAAATCAAATATTTTTGGATAATTTTCACCCAAAAATAAAGTCTGCAAGAAGGTTTTCATTGCACGAGCTCTTTGAAAAATTATAAAAAATCAAAGATCTGAAAAAAGTTAAATAAATTATACAATTTTATATTTTATAATTAATTGGGCTCAAAAACAATAATTTTTGATAATTTTCACCTAAAAATAAAGTCTGCCGAAAGGTTTTTAGTGTACGAGCATTTTTCAATAAATCGACTGAGGTATAAAATATGATAAAAAATCAAACATTTAAGAAATTTAAATTTATGACTTTATTTTACATTCTATATTTAATTAGGCTTAATATCAGCTATTTTTAGATAATTTTTAGTCAAAAATAAAATCTGCAGAAGGTTTTAAGTGTACGATCATTTTTAAATTAATCGACTGAGTTATAAAAAATGATAAAAAAAATCAAAGAATTAAAAATTAAAATTTATGACATTCTTTTACATTCTATATTTAGTTGAGCTCAAAATAAATCTATTTGTGATCATTTTCACCCAAAAGTGAAATCTACAAGAAGGTTTGTAGTGTACGAGCTGTTTTAAATTAAACGACTGAGATATAAAAATATATAAAAATAGATAAAAAATTATAAAAAATTATAAAAAATTATAAAAAAATTAAAAATTGAAATTTATGACATTATTTTACATTCTATATTTAAATGGACTCAAAATCAGCTGTTTTTGGATAAATTTTACCCAAAAATAAAGTAAAGCATGAAGGTTTTTATTGTACGAGCATTTTTAAATTACTCGACCGAGTTATAAAAGATGACAAAAAAATCAAAGAATTAAGAAATTTAAATTTATGATATTATTTTACATTCTATATTTAGTCGAGCTCAAAATAAATCAATTTTTGATAATTTTTGCCCAAAAGTTAAATCTACAAGAAGGTTTGGAGTGTACGAGCTGTTTTAAATTAAACGTCTGAGATATAAAAATATATAAAAATAGATAAAAAATTATAAAAAAATTAAAAATTGAAATTTATGACATTATTTTACATTCTATATTTAAATGGCCTCAAAATCAGCTATTTTTGGATAATTTTTACCCCAAAATAAAATCTGCATGAAGGTTTTTATTGTACGAGCATTTTTAAATTACTCGACTGAGTTATAAAAAATGATAAAAAAAAATCAAAGAATTAAGAAATTTAAATTTATGATATTATTTTGTCATCTATATTTAGTTGAGCTCAAAATAAATCTATTTTTGATCATTTTCGTCCAAAAGTTAAATCTACAAGAAGGTTTTTAGTGTACGAGCTGTTTTAAATTAAACGACTGAGATATAAAAAATTATAAAAAAATTAAAAAAATTAAAAATAAAAATTTATGACATTATTTTACATTCTACATTTAAATGGGCTTAAAATCAGCTATTTTTGGATAATTTTTACCCAAAAATAAAGTCTGCATGAAGGTTTTTATTGTACGAGCATTTTTAAATTCCTCGACCGAGTTATAAAAAATGATAAAAAAAATCAAAGAATTAAGAAATTTAAATTTATGATATTATTTTACATTCTATATTTAGTCGAGCTCAAAATAAATCTATTTTTGATCATTTTCACCCAGAAGTTAAATATACAAAACGGTTTTAATTGTACGAGCTGTTTTAAATTAAACGACTGAGATATAAAAAATTATAAAAAAAACTCAAACAATTAATAAATTTAAATTTATGATATTATTTTACATTCTATATTTAATTAAGCTCAAAATAAACCTATTTTTGATCTCTTTGACCCAAAAATAAAATCTGCAAGAACGTTTTTATTCTACGAGCTGTTTTAAATTAAACGACTGAGATATAAAAAATTATTTAAAAAAACAAAGATTTAAATTTTTTTAATTAATGATACTATTTTATATTCTATATTTAATTGGGCTTAAAATGAACCATGTTTTGATAACTTTTACATAAAAATAAAGTCTGCAGGAAGGTTTTTATTGTACGAGCTGTTTTACATTAATCGACAGACTTTTACAAAATAATAAAAAATAAAAAATTTAAACAATATAAATATATGGTACTATTTTTTATTCTATATTAAATTGGACTCAAAATAAATTGATTTTTGATCATTTTTACCCAAAAATAAAGTCTGCAGGAATGTTTTTTATTGCACGAGCTGTTTGAAATTAATCGACTGAGTTATAAAAAAAATGATAAATAATCAAAGATGAAAAAATTTACACAAAATGATACAATCTTATATTCTATATTTGATTGGGCTCAAAATAAAGCATTTTTGATAATTTTCACCTAAAAATAAAGTCTGCAGGAAAGTTTTTATTGTACGAGCTGTTTTAAATTAAACGACTGAGTTATAAAAAATGATAAAAAAATCAAATATTTAAGAAATTTTAAATTATTATATCATTTTATATTTTATATTTAATTAGGCTCAAAATAAACAATTTTTGAACATTTTCACCTAAAAATAAAATTTACAGGAAGGTTTTTATTTCACGAGTTGTTTTAAATTAATCGACTAAGATATAAAAAATTATAAAAAAAATCAAAGATTTAAAAAATTTAAATTAGTGATACTATTTTATATACTATATTTAATTGAGCTTAAAATAAATCATGCTTTGCTAATTTTCACCCAAAAATAAAGTCTGCAGAAAGGTTTTTATTTCACGAGTTGTTAAAATAATCAACTAAGATATAAAAAATTATAAAAAATTATAAAAAAATTAAAGATTTAAGAAATTTAAATGTATGATATTATATTATATTCTATATTTAACTCGGTTCAAAATCAGCTATTTTTGGATAATTTTCACATAAAAATAAAGGCAGGAAGGGTTTTATTGTACGAGCTGTTTTACATTAATCGACTGAGTTTTACAAAATAATAAAAAAATCAAAGATTTAAACAATTTAAATTTATGCTACTATTTTATATTCTGTATTTAATTGGACTCAAAACAAATTGGTTTTTGATCATTTTTACCCAAAAATAGAGTGCGCAAGAATATTTTTAATGCACGAGCTGTTTAAAATGAATCGACAGAGATTTAAAAAAAAACATAAAAAATTTATAGAATTTTAATTTATGTTACTATTTTACATTCTATATTTAGTTGTGCTCAAATTAAACCAATTTGTGATAATTTTTACTTTTTACACAAAAATAAAATCTGCAAGAAGGTTTTTGTACAATAAAAACCTTCTTTTAAATTAAACTAACAGAGTTATAAAAAAATGATAAAAAATCAAAGATTTAAGAAATTTAATTTTATGATAATATTTTACATTCTATATTTAACTAGGCTTATTATCAGCTATTTGTGGATAATTTTCACCCAAAAATAAAGTCTGCAGGAAGGTTTTTATTGTACGAGTTTTTTTAATTAAACGACCGAGTTCTAAAAAATTATAAAAAATTAAAGAAATTAAAAAAAATATAATAAAATTTATTTTTGATATTATTTTACATTCTATATTTAATTGGGTTCAAAATAAGCCATTTTTTGATAAATATCACCCAATAATAAAGTCTGCATGAGGATTTTTATTGTACAAGGATTTTTAAATTAATCGACTGAATTATAAAAAATTATAAAAAATCAAAGATTTAACAAATTTTTATTTTTGTTATTATTTAACATTCTATATTTAATTAGGATCAAAATAAGTCGTTTTTTTGATCATTTTCACCAAAAATAAAGTCTGCATGAAGTTTTTATTGTACGAGTTGTTTCAAAATTAATCGACTGAGTTATAAAAAAAATGATACAAAGTCAAATATTTAAGAATTTTAAATTTATGATATTATTTTTCATTCTATATTTCATTGAGCTCGAAATAAGCTATTTTTGGATCATTTTAACCGAAAAATAAACTCTGCAGCAAGGTTTTTATTGTACGAGTTTTTATAATTAATCTACCGAGTTATAAAAAAATTATACAAAATCAAACATTCAAGAAATTAAAATTTTTGGTATTATTTTACATTCTATGTTTAATTGGGTTCAAAACAAGCCATTTTTTGATAATATTTATCTAAAAATAAAGTCTTTATGAAGGTTTTTAGCGTACGAGCTGTTATAATTTAATTGACTCAGTTATAAAAAAAATTATACAGAATCAAAAATTTAAGAATTTTAAATGTATGATATTATTTTTCATTCTATATTTAATTGGGCTTGGAATCAGCTACTTTTGCTTAATTTTCACCCAAAAATAAAGTCTGTAGGAAGATTTTTATTGTACGACTGAGTTATAAAAACTGATTTATGAAATTTTAATTTTTGGTATTATTTTATATTCTACATTTCCGAATTCAAAAAAATTAAGAATCACTAGCCTAGGTGACGTCGTTTCGTACTGAGTTTTGGGGAGTGTGAGTTCAAACCCCATCGTGGGCGAATTTACGCGAAATACCTTTCACATTGTTTTCGAGGTTTTCTATGAGGTTAATGTAAATACCGGATGATTAAACTGCTCTGAACTTTTCTCTCTGTCGGTGGAAAAGCCTCACGGCTGATTTTTTTTACAATAATTTCCCAGCTCAGAGGCCTAGTAGATAGAGGTGCCGGCCGTCTCGTACTGAACATTGGGGAGCCCGAGTTCGAATCACCTTTCACAGACTTTTTTCAGGGGGTTGCTATCAAGTCTATGGTTTAATTAATTCTGAAAGCCATGTGGTGCTCACAGATATTTTATAATAAAAAAACAGATCTTACTGCAGCCATTTAAACTCTTACGACAAACAAAATTTTCCAGCGTCAAATTTCAAGCACCAGCGAGCTCTTCCAATTTATTAAATTGCAACATGCTCACTGGGCCCGAAAGATTATTTACTATTCGCCTATAAGATTTTTTCGGGCTCGATTTGAAGGGATGATTCGATCGGCCGCTAATGTACTGTATCAATGAGAGGGTTCCGGGCGTCTGGGCACAAATCATTGCGAATCTCTCTATGCTCAGTATCTTGCGGTCCCTTACGCACCAACGATGATGAAAGTATAAATAAATGTCTCGGAATGAATTCCTAAGAAGGATGATGAAAGTAGCTTTCAGATATAATTAGTTCCGAGTACTTGAATCGACGATAATAAAACTATTGTGTATTTAGAAGCTGCTTTAATTATTTGTAGCAACTATATATTTTTTTTAGAGATACAGGCTAACTGATAACATGTTTTTATCTTAATTATAACAATAATATTGACCCAATAACATCGCCTATAAGTCCTATATGGACGTGGCTTGCATCTGGCTGGTATCAGAGCTACCCCTATGCTGTATAGAGGGTGCATAGCGGTGCTCAGATCGACATAAATCGACTTAAGAACATCGCGTTACAATCAAGATAAAAACATGTTATTAGTTAGCCTGTATGTCGATAAATAAATGTCTCGGAATGAATCTTAACAAGGATGATGAAAGTAGTTTTCAGATATAATTAGTTCAAGTACTTGAAACGACGATAAAACTATTGTGTATTTAGCAACTGCTTGAAACGAATAGTTAGGTATACTCTCATTAAAACAGCAACAAAACAGTATAAACCAAGTTAACAACGCGTAAACAAACTTTCATTGTTGGGCAGCATATTTCAAGAATTAATTAATTCTTTAACCGGGTGCACTTGTTAAAATTTAACTAGCAGCAATTTTATTATGTAAAAGGGTTAATTATTTTAACTGCTTTTGGATGGCGTGAATTAAAACACGCTTGCAGACATAAAATTCCTGAAAGGAAGGTATTTTCAGGGGGGGGGGAGATGATCCCCTGTAGTAAAATACATGTATCGGGCTTGCGGCGGTCCATTGGACACGTCCGCGATATACGACGGCGTCGGCAACACTTTCTCCGAAACACTAAGGGAGCTGAGTGAACCACCCTCAATCCCCCCACCGTTATGTGTTTGCACGCGACGGCAAGTTTACGTTGCTCTGCCGCCGTATCGTCAATATTTACGATGACCGCCAAGCCCCTGCTGTACTAATTACAACAGTAAGTGGCAAAATCAAATATTCATACAATATAATATATCCTGCAACTAGCGAATAAAAGAACTATTTATTATGTTGTTTATTATGTTATGTATTTGTTATGTTATGTTTATTATGTTATATTTATTAGAACTATGTATTATTTGTTATGTTTAAAAAATTCAAATGCAATACGAAAGTAGAACCTAAACAGGATGATATCGATACAGAAGAAATAACACCTACAGTGTGGAAGAGACAATGCAGTTATCAGTATATGCATGCCAGTGTAAAGCCCGTATGACATTATCTAGTTTCCTATTCGATTTATATACATTGGTTTTTCCTAGAGTACAGTAAAAAACAAAGTGGGATCTAGAAGAAATCCTAGGTACTACAAGATTGATTTGTGCTAATAAATCCGGAGTATCCATACTGTTGTTAAGGAGCTTATATAGCTATATGTTTTTATATGTATAAAGATGCATATATTAATATGAATAATATACAAAATAATTCACAATCTAAAATCTATAAGTTCATTTATATACAAAAAAAACAGGAATGAAGTAAAGTTCTTACGTTCTTTTGTTGCCTATTACATCTACTTCAATTAAAAAAGCTCGACTTGATTTTATCACACCCAACACGCAAAAAATCGTCATTGTGCTAGACAATACCCTCGACGGCGGCTGAAAAAGTTACGCTTCACGTAACATCTAGAACGACAGCCGGGGAGGCGAACTTTCCTAAGCCGCCCCCTTGTTCAGGAATACCGGTACAAGAATTGCGCCCTTGAGTATTGAATGCGTCCACCCCCCAAGTACGATTACAATATAACCCCCGTTCGTTGTCTGCAGTTGCTTACACCGCAGTTATTTCCAAAAACCTCACCTCACCTCACCCCTATCTATGTGTGTGTTCATTAGAAGACGCGTTAATTACGGCAATAACACGCGCGATTTAATTTTATAATCACACCCAAATTGTATCAAGTCACGTACCGCCGATTATACTGTTTGTCTTCTGCGAGTCTGTTGTTTTAGCCTGCCAGGTGATCCGTAATGCCGGCCGTAAATAGGGATTTTATGAGCGACGGCACTGAAACTACACGCGAAATAGCTTAGAAGTGCATACTTTGGTTGGCTTCTCGCATTTTTAATTCGACTAGGGTGAAAGATAATACTAACAAGAAATAATTCATCTTTACAGATTATTACGTCTATCATTTAATGCCCATGTATTATCCTGTAACTAGACTCGATCAATTGGGCAATTCGCGGATTATTATTATTATAATATAAAACAAATAATGAAAGAATCAAGGGAAAGGACATGGGAAGAATTTGGAAAAACACTAGAATACAGCTTTCACGAAAATAAAAAGTTGTTTTATAGAACACTAAAGAAAAGCAAGAACGAGAAAGTATAAATAACACTAAGACAACTAAAGGATAAACAGGGAACAATAATAAATCAAGATCATGATATAATGAAAAGATGGAAAGAGCACTTCGAAGAGCTTTTGCAGGAGAAAACGATGATAAGCACAAATGAAGGAAATGAGAACGCACATGTGGAAAATATTCTGAACGAAGAACCAGACAATATAACAGAAGCAGAAGTAAAAGAAACACTTATAAAATTAAGAAATGGTAAAGCAGCAGGTCATGATAACATAAAAGCTGAACAACTCAAAAATATGGGCGAGGAAGGTGTAAATTTGTTAAAACAGCTTATGGAAACGTGAAAAAATTCCAAATGACTGGGAGAAAGCAGTAATATTCCCAGTATACGAAAAAGGAGACAACAAAAACTGCAATAATTACAGGGGAATATCACTAATATGCACAACTGCTAAAATGTATGAGGTTGTACTAGAAAGTAACTTTCTCTCTAGATGGAAAGTTGTATTATTTTGAAAAAGTTCTTATTTAAAAGTTATATGTCTTCGATTTTCCCGCACAGTGACGTTATTAATTAACCAAAATAAACAAATAATTCCTTGAGTTAAAAATTCTCGGGTTGATACCTATAAAGATAGTTTTTCTTTTTTTAAATATAAACATCTCATAGACACTGGTACACAAATAACAATTTACAATAAAAACATGTTTTCTTCAATAAATAATCCATACAGTTTTATATTCATTCATAAACTGATATGGTGAAAAGTGATTAGAATTATTTATACCGAAAATGAGCGCCGCCGCCGCCCCCGAGACTCTGTAAATTCTATTAAGTTTCTAACGCGAAAGGAGTTTAGAAGTTGGGGGAGGCCTGCAACGTGAAATATGAATAGTAGTTTAGTCGCAGGGAAGGAAGCGCTGCATCTGGCGGGTGAAATTGAGCGCGTAATCACGCTATACGCCGCCTCCCAACGCCCCCGCCAGCCCGACAATGAATATCGGCGACAGATATGCGACTGTACGTGCGGATTTATGCAGCCAAAACGGTTTGAATTTATTACCATATGTGGACAAAATATGCGTTATAACTTTTCATAACCTAACACATGTTTTATGGGGTTATAAAATGTTCGATAGGTGTAATAACTTAATTCTTCAAATTTGTGGTATAGATAAGTAAAGGATGACATATATTATATTGTAATTTGTTTATTATTGATCATTGAATTCACCATATACAAGCGAAGTTACACAAAATCATTTAATAATTGTGCTCTAAAACCGGCTGAAATACAAACAAATAAAACAAATTATTTGTTTGTATTCCAGCCGTTTTTAGAGCACAATTATTAAATTATTTTGTGACTTCGCTTGTATATGGTGAATTCAAGGATCTTTCGATAACTTTATTCATAGTTTGTTTAAATTATGTACTAATTTGGTAGTTCACAGACCACCGCCGAATACACCACCTTACATCCTTTATTTATCAGTTGATGTCATTTTAACAAATATATCAAAGTAATGCAACTTTCCCTCTATAGAGAAAATTAACCGCCATCTAGCGACACCACATCAAATATCAATGCAAACCCATATGGTAATAATCATGTTGACGGTTATTATCATATGGGACACGGCTGGGATCTGGATGGTGTTGTACGCTAAGAGTTTCCTAGGGTTTTCACAACCTATTTGTGTGAGTAGGTACAATTAATGACCGATAACTAATTTGCCGGACACCCCCAGCCAGCGCAATAGCTACAAGAGAATACACAAGCTTCCAACAATGTCCATAGACAGGTTAAACAGATGGCAAGGGAACTGGACTAAAAAATAACTATCAACGAATACAATATCGATGCTACCTAGCATAGAGACCCTCCAGAATGAGTACCTTAAGCTGAGTAAGGCCAAGACAGAGAGTACAGGAGCTTAGGACCCTGAGCGAGACAAAATAGCAGGCGATGGAAGCTAGCACGCAAACGACGTCAAGGGCAGTGCTCGAACAGGAGGAACTCCAGGGGAGGGTGGCATAGGCAACGAGGATAAGATAAGAGAGCTGGCTCTACAGAAATGGCCCAAAAGGCGATGGAGGGAGACAAACGACGACGAGGTCCTCATCATCATGCTCGGACAAAGCCTAAGTGACGACTTGAACATCGAGGAAAGTAGTAAATTAACACCCAGAACTACTGAAGGCCATCGAGGATGGCATACGGATTCCTACTTCTCCTGTAAGTTAGCACGAGCTCTGGTGAGCTCATCTCCGAGGAAGTTAGCTATGAGGGCAGGAAGGGCCGATACCTACATGTCGTGGTCACTACAACAGAAGCGGAAACCATCGACACATAAGCCCTGCTGTGGTTACTCCACAATTATCATGAGACTGCCAGTCGGAACAAAGGGGCCCAAATTGCTTGCATAAAGGTAAAGAATCTTCCTACACGATCAGGAAAGCCATCAACGAATACAAGATCGACGCCACCAATCATAAAGATCTCCAAAATAAGTACTTCGAGCTGAGCAAAAAACAAAACTAATCACAGGACTTCATAAATCCAACTAGATTATTAAATTATCAGCCCGAATGTGTTAGTAATTATGCAGCCTCGGCACGTTTGTGAAGTGGCGTAGTCGGCAATTTCGATGCGTGTGCCCCCCTTTTTGCGCTCAAACGTAAAATGCAATTCCCCCCAGCTCGCGGCTCGCAATTAAAAACGCATTTGTGATCGCGCTCGCAATCATCTCCACTCTTTATGGGCAATTAAAATTCAAAGAACGCGCTGCAAATTCATTTCATTGCTCCCGCACAATGCAAAAGAAAAATACGGATTGCCAATTAAATTATTCATCGAGCCACTAACCGCATAAAAACGAGATATATAGTTATGTATAGTTCTATGTCGTTATATGTCGTTATATGTCGTTATATGTCGTTATATGTCGTTATATGTCGTTATATGTCGTTATATGTCGTTATATGTCGCTATATATCGTTATATGTCGTTATATATCGTTATATGTCGTTATATATCGTTATATGTCGTTATATGTCGTTATATGTCGTTATATGTCGTTATATATCGTTATATATCGTTATATATCGTTATATATCGTTATATATAGTTATATATCGTTATATATCGTTATATATCGTTATATATCGTTATATATCATTATATATCGTTATATATCGTTATATATCGTTATATATCGTTATATATCGTTATATATCGTTATATATCGTTATATATCGTTATATATCGTTATATATCGTTATATATCGTTATATATCGTTATATATCGTTATATATAGTTATATATAGTTATATATCGTTATATATAGTTATATATATAGTTATATATAGTTATATATAGTTATATATAGTTATACTTATGTAGAGAATGATGTAATAATAGTAAGTCAACCGCCTGATAAATAGTTGGTGACCTTTACAATATGTATTGTGAAAATTAGGAAACGTATATAATATGCTAAGTGTGTGAGATTACTTTCTTCACTATAAAATATTTTTAAAAAATGTGGAACACAGAACTTTAGATGTTAAAAGCGAGATTATGCCCAGTCAGTTCAAGTAAATCGAACTAAGCCCAAACATTGTTTAAAATGGTTAGGAATTTTCATTCACTATTTTAAACGATTTTAACAATGTCCATTCAACATGTCAAAGAACTAAAAATTATTAGTTAATTTCATTTATAGAAAAACACAAGATTATAGTTAATAGAAAGTGAAAAAAGAATAAAATATAGTTATAGCAGAATTTTTATCAATGCTGGGCGGTTGGTGAAGGAAACGGTAACAGAATCTTTAAATAAATTGTGACTCTCGTTCGATGCTAACTATGATGTGACTACAGTGCGAGTCACATAATCGTAAGTCAAAAATTCTACATAGGTACTATTGATTTCATAATGTTGCCGTGTTCAAGTATGTTTTATACATATAAAGTGACAAAATAATCTGTCCCCCCATTGTGTGCAGGTATTTAAATTTTCCGCATGTGCAGCATTTTTTTGTTGAGGAACGAGGCGCGAGGGAATTGCTGCCACCCTATAACGATGCGATCGAAATACCATTATATGATTTGATATGCGTTACATTTTCGGGACAAAGAAAGTTTTACGATGCAGTAAATGGAAATTCGCGTATTTAAGCAATAACCTTTTTATCTGTTGCCATAAATTGTCAAGCCCGATATAGATAACGGATAACCGTATAAAAAATAATGTAGAAATATAAATGTATTCATATACATTTATATTCCTACATTATTTTTAATTGATATGTGAAAATTTTCAATTTGTTTTGATTATACATTATTTAGCCTCGTATTCACCGACCATCCATAAATATATAAGGCACCTTACACAGTCAATAATACTGTCAATCCTAGTACTATCAATATTTGCTTGAATCCTCCTATTATATTTATCAAGTAATCAATTATCCAGATAAAAATCAGTATTCTCTTCATTACATCATTATTATACCTTACACGATTATTAATACTGGCAACATTTTAGAACAATGAACATTTTAAATATATTATCGTACAGTAATACTCTCATTATTCTAAAATATTGACAGTAATATTAATCGTGTAAGGTGCTATTGTAAAAGTAGTTATAGAACCCATAAGTATTCATTATTATAGCAACAATAAATACATTCCCTAGGGAATTAGTTTCTCTCTATTGCAAACACTGAATAATTAAACAAAAAGTGTCATTAAAGCTCCAATCGCAAGCTCTATTCAAGGTGTTGTTTTGGCATATTCTGTCACAATGGCGTTGTCAATTTGTCCATTGTTGGTGACTACGGGTAAGATCAAAAAATATTTTTAAATACTTTAACGTATTATTGTATTAGGCATCCCTAATTACCCGGTGGCGGCCATTATGTTTAATAATGGCCGTCATATGTTTATTTGGCGGCCATTGTTAATTCATAATGGCCGCCTTCGTGTAATTAAAGTTGCCTATAGTACAATAACGTTTTAAACTAAGAAATAATTTAGAAAGAGGATTATGCAACTGTCCACCTTGTTTTATATTTTATCAGAAACTGTTGAAGGTGTTTAACATTTGTTTTGGCAATGACTTTAACAATGACGTTGTCAATTTATCCATTCAATAGCTTATAGGACCTATAAAGTTTATGGGATGTTGGTGAATACAGACATAAATCATACTAAATACAAGCGGCTAAAACACTAACGAATAGAAACATAAACAAAACACAATGTATACGATTCTAGTTCATACGCGGCGGCTATTGAATGGATAAATTGACGTCACTGTTAAAGAAATTGCCAAAACAAATGTCAAACACCTTCAACAGCTTCTAATAAAATATAAAACAAGGTGGACAATTGCATAATCCTCTTTCTAAATTATTTCTAAGTTTAAACGTTATTGTACTATAGGCAACTTTAATTACACGAAGGCGGCCATTATGAATTAACAATGGCCGCCAAATAAACATGTGACGGCCATTATTAGACATAATGGCCGCCAAATAAACATGTGACGGCCATTATTAAACATAATGGCCGCCGCCGGGTAATTAGGGATGCCTAATACAATAATACCTTAAAGTGTTTAAAAATATTTTTTGATCTTACCCGTAGTAACCAACAATGAACAAATTGACAACGCCATTGCTGCAGGCCATCCTTTATTTATCTATAGTGACGATAATATACTATTTAAAATGAATTAATTGTATTTTAAGACTAAATAGTTGTGTTTTTTTGTTTCAGATGGAAACATACCCGGTATCGAAGTGGCGATGTCGCCATCACACACCGCCCTCAGCGGCGACCTACACCTACAGATAACATCATCATCGTTTCCACCTCTGCTGCTGCAACTCTCACGCCTCGAGGGGGAGTCCACGCAAACACTAACCACCTTCCCGGTGCTCCCCGAGGCGCGAGCCCTCACACTCAACACCACCACCGTTAAAATACCATGCGGGTACTTCTCCAAGGGCGGGCAGTATTATATTTTGATAAAGGTAATTGTTTGATAGCAATATTAAATTAATTTGCTCGCGTATCAGATAGGTAGGAATTTTAAGGCATAAGATCTAAATCTATATGCATTTGGTTTGTTATAGTTTGTTAGTATAATACTCTCTATTATTTACTTTTAACATTAATGATCACATAACAATGATCACATAACAATGATCACATAACAATGATCACATAACAATGATCACATAACAATGATCACATAACAATGATCACATAACAATGATCATATAACAATGATCATTAATTTTAAAAGTAAATAATAGATAGTGTTATACTAACAAACTATAATAAACCAAATACATATAGATTTAGAACTTGTAATAACCGGCAAAGGGTGATGCAACTAATTTTTATGATAAAACAATATTTCGCTCGTTTATTTTGAACAATCTCAGGACTATCTACAAAGTTGGCTGTACTAGTAATGAAGACTAGTTTTGGTGAGAAAGAGTACCTCTAGAATTAATCAACATACTAGGATTGATCAAAAATTCGCGGAATAAAATATTTGCAAAAAAACTTATTCTTATGTTAATAATTTAGGTATATAAACATATTATATTTGATTTTGTAGCTAATTAAGCCAGTAACACATAACTGTCATTAGAATTTTCGAAAATAATAGCTACGATATTTTGCAATTTTTTAAAATAGCCCGTTTAAGTTTGATAGGTTATTTTTTACGCTTTCAATCATTCTGATCTTAATAATTTAGTTATATAAATATATTATATCTCATTTTGTAGCTAATTAAGCTAGTAACACATGACTTTTATTAGAATTTAAAAAAATAGTAAATACAAGTTATGACAATGTTTTAAATAGCCAACAAAAGTTTGAGAGCTTACTTTTTAATGCTTTTCAATATTCTGAACTTATTAATTTAGCTATATAAATATGTTATATCTCATTTTGTTGCTAATTAAAGTGGTAATACATAACTGTTATTAGAATATTAAAAATAATAGCTACGATTTTTTGCAATTTTTTAAATAGCTAACATACATTTGAGAGCTTACTTATTAACGCTTTTCATTATTCTGATTTTAATAATTTTGCTATATAAACATATTATATCTCATTTTGAAGCTAATTAAGCTAGTAACACCTAACTGTGATTAGAATTTTCAGAAATAATACCTACGATTTGTTTTTGCAATTTTTTAAATAGCCTATATAAGTTTGATATGTTATTTTTTACACTTTTCATAATTCTGATCTTAATAATTTAGCTATGTAAACATATTATATTTTATTTTGTAGCTAATTAAGCCAGTAACACATAACTGTCATTAGATGTTTCAAAAATAATAGCTACGATTTTTTGCAATTTTTTAAATACCCAACATACATTTGAGAGCTTACTTATTAACGCTTTTCATTATTCTGATTTTAATAAATTTTCTATATAAACATATTATATCTCATTTTGAAGCTAATTAAGCTAGTAATACATAACTATGATTAGAATATGCAGAAATAATACCTACGATTTTTTTGAAATTTTTTAAATGGCCCATATAAGTTTCACAGGTTTATTTTTACGCTTTTCATAATTCTGATCTTAATAATTTAGCTATATAAATATATTATATCTCATTTTGTAGCTAATTAATCCAGTAATACATAACTGTCATTAGAATTTTTGAAAATAATAACTACGATTTTTTGCAATTTTATAAAATAGCCCGTATGAGTTTTATAGCTTATTTTTTACGCTTTCAATAATTCTGATCTTAATAATTTAGTTATATAAATATATTATATCTCATTTTGTAGCTAATTAAGCTGGTAATACATGACTTTTATTAGAATTTAAAAAAATAGTAAATACAAGTTATGACAATTTTTTAAATAGCCAACAAAAGTTTGAGAGCTTACTTTTTAATGCTTTTCAATATTCTGATCTTATTAATTTAGCTATATAAATATGTTATATCTCATTTTGTTGCTAATTAAAGTGGTAATACATAACTGTTATTAGAATATTAACAAATAATAGCTACGATATTTTTGCAATTTTTTAAATAGCTAACATACATTTGAGCGCTTACTTATTAACGCTTTTAATTATTCTGATTTTAATAATTTTGCTATATAAACATATTATATCTCATTTTGAAGCCAATTAAGCCACCTAACTGTGATTAGAATTTTCAGAAATAATACCTACGATTTTTTTTGCAATTTTTTATATAGCCCATATAAGTTTGATAGGTTATTTTTTACGCTTTTCATAATTCTGATCTTAATAATTTAGCTATGTAAACATATTTGATTTTGTAGCTAATTAAGCCAGTAACACATAACTGTCATTAGAATTTTCAAAAATAATAGCTACGATTTTTTGCAATTTTCTAAATACCCAACATACATTTGAGAGCTTACTTATTAACGCTTTTCATTATTCTGATTTTAATAATTTTGCTATATAAATATATTGTATCTCATTTTGTTGCTAATTAAGCTAGTAATACATAACTGTCATTAGAATTTTTGAAAATAATAGCTACGATTTTTTGCAATTTTATAAAATAGCCCGTATGGGTTTTATAGGTTATTTTTTACGCTTTCAATAATTCTGATCTTAATAATTTAGCTATATAAATATGTTATATCTCATTTTGTAGCTAATTAAGCTAATAACACATGGCTTTTATTAGAATTTTCAAAAATAGTAGCTACGATTTTTTGCAATTTTTTAAAGTAGCCCGTATGAGTTTCATAGGTTATTTTTTACGCTTTCAATAATTCTGATCTTAATAATTTAGCTATATAAAGATATTATATCTCATTTTGTAGCTAAATAAGCTAGTAATACTTAACTGTCATTAGAATTTTCGAAAATAATAGCTACGATTTTTTGCAATTTTTTAAAATAGCCCGTATGTGATTGATAGATATTTTTTACGCTTTCAATAATTCTGATCTTAATAATTTAGCTATATAAACATATTATATCTCATTTTGTAGCTAATTAAGCTAGTAACTCATAACTGTTATTAGAATATTCAAAATTAATAGCTACGATTTTTTAAATAGCCAACATAAGTTCGAGAGCTTACTTTTAATATTCTGATCTTATTAATTTAGCTATATAAACATGTTATATCTCATTTTGTAGCCAATTAAGTTAGTAACACATAATTGTTATTAGAATATTCAAAAATAATAGCTATGATTTTTTTATTTTTTTAGATAGCCAACATACATTTGAGAGCTTACTTATTAACGCTTTTCATTATTCTAATTTTAATAATTTTGCTATATAAACATATTATACCTCATTTTTAAGCTAGTAACACAAAACTGAGATTATAATTTGCAGAAATAATACCTACGATTTTTTTGCAATTTTTTAAATAGCCCATATAAGTTTGTTAGGTTATTTTTTAGGCTTTTCATAATTCTGATCTTAATAATTTAGCTATATAAACATAATATATCTCATTTTGTAGCTAATTAAGCTAGTAACACATGACTTTTATTAGAATTTTCAAAAATAGTAGCTACGATTTATGACAATTTTTTAAATAGTCCTCATAAGTTTGAGAGCTTACTTTTTAGGCTTTTCATAATTCTGATCTTAATAATTTAGCTATATAAACATAATATATCTCATTTTGTAACTAATTAAGCTAGTAACACATGGCTTTTATTAGAATTTTCAAAAATAGTAGCTACGATTTATGACAATTTTTTAAATAGTCCTCATAAGTTTGAGAGCATACTTTTTAACGCTTTTCATTATTCTGATCTTAATCATTTAGCTATATATACATATTATATCTCATTTTGTAGCCATTTAAGCTGGTAACACACATATGTTATTAGAATTTTCAAAAATAATACCTACGATTTTTTGCAATTTTTTAAATAGCCTATATAAGTTGTTTTTTACGCTTTTCATAATTATGAATTGAATCATTTAGTTATATAAACATATTATATCTTATTTTGTAGCTAATTAAGTTAGTAACACATAAGTGTTATTAGAATTTTCAAAAATAATAGCTACGATTTTTTTTGCAATTTTTTAAATAGTTCTCATAAGTTTGAGAGCATACTTTTTAACGCTTTTGATTAATCTGATCTTAATATTTTAGCTATATAATCATATTATATCTCATTTTGTAGCTATTTAAGCTGGTAATACACTTCTGTTATTAGAATTTTCAAAAATAATACCTACGATTTTTTGCAATTTTTTAAATAACCAATATAAGATTCAGAGCTTACTTTTCAACGCTTTTCATTATTCTGATTTTTAATAATTTAGCTATATAAACATATTATATAATTTTTTTATCAATTCTGGTATATTGATTTATTCTAGAGGTACTCTTCTCACAAAATCTAGTCCTCATTACTAGTTTTGGTGAAAAATGTACCTCTAGAATTAATCAATATAAAAGGACATATATTGGGAAACATATCCGTTGTAATTCTATATATGAGAATATAATCAATATAAAACGAGATATATTGGGAAACATATCCGTTGTCATTCTATATGAGACTATAATCAATATAAAAATAGATATATTTGGAAACATATCCATTGTTATTCTATATATGAGACTATAATCAATATAAAAAGAGATATATTGGGAAACATATCCGTTGTCATTCTATATATGAGACTACACAGAGATAATAATAATCTCTATCCCATCAATCAATTTAAATATATCTCTCGAGCGAATCTAACTTATAACATTACCAACTGGAAATTGTATGAACGCGACGAAGTTCATTTCATATACATAACGCGGCAGATAATTGATACGCCCGTGTACCCCTCAATTTGCTAATTGCAGAAATGGATTGTCGCCGGATAATTAATTTAAGACCGACTTTCGCCCCGGCAGCTCTGCCGCGCGCGGTTATTAATCAATTAGCCGGTTTCATTAACACCCGACGCAATTTATTAACGCCGCAACAGACATACTTTCATAATGTACATGTACTGTGACGTTGAGGTTCACATAATATTAGTTTAAAAGAAAATAAGTTTATAATATATATTTTATAAGATTGGCTTTGTGCTGATATCTTAAACACTCTGTTGTAATATTATTCCAATAGATGGTCGATTATCCTGACAGAGAGAAATTAGTATTATATTCAATTTTATGAGTTACCATAAAACTACTATTATAATTGTTTATAGTTTTCATGAGAAATTAACTATCATACAGTAAACACCCCTACAACACAGTATTTAATATATAATTTAATGTTATAATTATATCCGTATAAATTTAATCGCCCACTCATCACCATCTCAAACAGCTGTATTATTATTATAAGGACCTTAACTAAATTAAACCCAAAAGCGCAATTGCATGCATTTCACATTTCGCATTTCACCTCTTATCACTATGCACCGCCGTTACTAAATACCACCCAACACTACACAAGACAGCCGCCCTCCAATTACCGATACATTTGGCGAACTGCTAAATTCGCAATTGTCGTTACCGCAGAGCATTACGATATACAATCAAGGGCGTGTGTTAACGTCGCCGCTGCCGACAACGAAAGAAAATATTATCCCCGACAGGTCGTTCAAATATTTGAGGGCGGAATGCACTTTTATTTGTCGGGCGGCCGCGTGTGCTATTTTTCAATCGGTCGCCGGAATGAAAAACAAACGTCGCAAATATTTTCGATTTGTTAGTTGTTAGTTTTGGAGAGTGATAGAAAATAAGAGTTAATAGTAATCGTCCAGCTTATATACATAAAAAAAATATATAATACCTAGAAAGCGATGGGTGCTTTTCTGAAGGATTTTATTAATGGTGCATGCGCCGGGTAAAATAAAATTTAAAATTTTTTAAAAAGTTTTTTTGCTGTGTAAAAAGACTTTATAAAGCGGAAATGATAAATGGACAATAAAAATAATTCGAGCATCATTCATGAATGTTTTCAACTACCATTTGGTATTCTTGAGAAGATAATGGAAAAGAAATTCTAAATCTAATTAATTATAGGGATAAATTAATTAGATTTAGATGCTTGTATGTCTTAGAGAATCACTTTTCTTTTTTTATTATTGATTATATTTAATTTATATTGTATTTTTATTTATTTTTTATTCAATACATATTAAAAAAAATGTTTATAAAATCTGTACCGTTTTGGCGGTAAAGAAGTGAAGAAAATTAAAATTAAAATTTTCCATTCAAGATGAACTTTAGCCCGTTGGATAGATAATTTTCAACCAAATGAAAAATTTTAGTACGATTTTTCTCTAAAACAAAAAGTAAACCCCTCACGAATTTAATTTGAAAAGTGATAAATATCGGTAAAACTGCCAAAACTATTGTAACTGAAAAATGCAATAGAGAAAGATATACCAATGCGAAGGTTTAGGTTACAGAATATGTTCTCTAGCAGGTTAAATGAAATAGAGGGATCTGATCCAAGGCTTGTTGAAAAAGAATCCAGATCCGGCTCGGGTACCTCGGGAGTGCCAGTTCCCGTATTCACCAGATGTGAACCCCTGAGGTTCCCTTACAGTCCCTTATGCTTAGTTCCATAAGATGCATACTCTTCTCGAGTTTACCTTTTAAAAGACTTGTCAATATAGAATTATAACTGGGGATATGATCTGAATCCTCTCACAAAACAAGACCCCATGCATTGAGCACATTCTCCATCGCCCAAGAAGTTGAAAATGCGAATTTCTGCGACAAAAGTAATGACCACAGTTTTCTGAGCTGCTACCTTTAGCATCTCTATTGTAAATCCTCTATTTTCATAAATAAATCCAAAAGGAGGGACTATAATAGCGGAGAATGCCTACAAAGAGAATTAATAACTTAAAATCAGCTATTAGAAGAAATGATGCTCAGGAAACCATGCTTCTGAACGAAAATTGAATGGTGTTTAAAGCACGAATTGCTCAAGAAGTAGTCGATAAATGCAGCCCTAAGGGATTAGTAGAGATATTATTAGTGAAACTAATGTTGCAGACAGAAACTTATAGAGTAGAGATTTTTTTTATTAGTAAAGCTAATCGTTTAAATAAATCCATAGTGATTTCATTAGTAATAAATTAGATAAAGAGGAAACTAACAAAAAAAATCCTGGTATAGACTTGCGATGTTGATAAAGATCTTTATTGGCATTCTACTAAACATCATCCATAGTACATGTACATGAGAAGTTTAGTAGAATGCCAATAAAGTTCTTTATCAACGTCACAAGTCTAACCCAGAAAAAATCTTTGTTAGTTTCCTCTGTATGTAATTTATTACTAATGAAATCACTCTGGATTTATTTAAACGATTAGTTTCACTAATAAAATCTCTACTCTATAAGTTTCTGTATGCAAACATTCGATAACGAGTGCACCAGGGGGGTCTTGTCGTGCAATGATTAAAGACCGATTCGAGTCGCTGCGTTCCGTGTGGGGGGCGCGCTTTTAATCAGAATACGCGCTCTGTCTCTCTCCGTTTCCCCATTGCGCACGAGGTTTTACAACTTACCACCGGCCGCCCCCGCGCTCCCCTATTAATACGACGCGCGACTTCTGTTCCTGATTCCGCTGCCGGAGATATGATTAATATTAAAAGAAACTGCTGCTGTGGGGGGCGGACGGATGAAATCGATTGACTGCGAATTACCATTTGCGAATATATTAATGTGAATTGGAGGGACGGGAATTCACTGTTGTGCGATATAGACGGTTTGTAATTGTCTACTGAATCGTATCTTCAGGATGTCTTTGTGATGTAGTAGCGGCGATATTGTTTCTGCCCTCCGTTCGCAAATTAGACTTATGCACAGCATCTTGAGCCCATTTAAGGACGACTATTATAAAAGCCCTCGTCGAGAAAGTGACATATAGCCCAGGAGCTATGTGTTGTTTCTTCTTTGGAATGACACTGTTGGAGGGTAAAGTTTTAAGGCAGCTAAGAAGCAAGTGGCTGGTTAGCTTGTGCTGCGTTCTTTTATGAAACACAAGTTTATTGTTTGCAAAAATTGGCTAGAAACATAATCCCACCTGATACGTTGGTTACAGTTTGTTAACTGTTAATAACTTATCAGGTGGGTTTGTAATTCTTATTGCAAGCATGTAATGAATTTTGTTATCAAGATTGCTGCAGGGGTGTGAACATTTGTTATACATTTTATTAGGTTAACTTTGCTCAAAGGTTCTTAGATTAGAGTTGGCAGCCAATCCACACTTTTATCTCACTCAGCCCTACATGAACATTTTGTTTCCACTAAAATAATAATAAATATGGACAATCCGTAATAATAGCAGATAGAACAAACGAAGAAACAAAGAAAGAAGATACATTCTTTCTTTGTTTCTTCGTTTGTTCTATCTGCTATTATTACGGATTGTCCATATTTATTATTATTTTAGTGAAAACAAAATGTTCATGTAGGGCTGAGTGAGAAAAAAGTGTGGATTGGCTGCCAACTCTAATCTAAGAACCTTTGAGCAAAGTTAACCTAATAAAATTTATAACAAATGTTCACACCCCTGCAGCAATCTTGATAACCTTTGGTCGGAATGTAAATTCCCGCTCCCCCTCCAGGCTACGCGTGTGAATTATTCGGCCATGTAATTTCCACAAATTGTATTTCCGCACACTGAATTATTCTTTCTTTGCAGAAACAAGGTAGCGGCGGTAATAACACAGGCGACGGGGAGGTCATAACCAGGGGGTTGGACGTGCGATGGCCCATGCCGCAGCTCTCCTTAACCCCCGAACACGTGCAGACGTACCCGGAGCGGCCCGTGATGGCCATCCTCGAATTCCCCGAGGTCGTTTGTCCCCCCGTCGCCGACAGTGCACCCACCGCCATCCCCGAGTTCTGGCTGGAGCTCCACTACTGCGGCCACTCGCTGCTGACGTGCGACAATAACGAGGCGGCCAACAGGACCAATACACAAGTATGTACACGTGATGATTATTTTGTTTTAAATCAATATTTAGCGGTATGTTCTTATTAATAACGTCTCTGTGTGAGAAAAGTCAAGAGGCATAACTTTTCGAGAATTTTTTTTTTTAAAGTTTTTTTGTGAGCACCATACGACTTTCCGAACCCTCATTTTCTCCCTATTTATCATATTTAGCCTTATTTAGTCTCATTTTGCATCATTTTGCTTTAATTTGTCTCATTTTGCCTCATTTTCCCTCATTTTACCTCGTTTTGTCTCATTTTGCCTCATTTGACCTCGTTTTGTCTCATTTTGCCTCGTTTTGTCTCATTTTGCCTCCTTTTGTCTCAGTTTGCCTCATTTTGCCTCATTTTGCCTCATTTTGCCTCATTTTGCCTCATTTTGCCTCATTTTGCCACATATTGTCTCATTTTGATTCAATTTGCATCATTGACTATGATGGCATTTGCTTCATTGCCTCTTATTTAGTGTCTTATTTTTGCCTCTTATTTTGTCAGGAGTCACCTAGATTTCTCAGTCGATTTACAAATGGTCGCGATCCATTGATCCGGATTTTCGGAATTTTTTTCAGCGACATCCATACATCTGTGTGTGTCTCTCAGACATTATACAAAACTGCTCAATTTATATTATATTATTCATAAAACGTAAAGAAAATAACAATAATCAGCTAGGTTACTTTAGAAAACAACTGTAACTCGGTTAATAATTTTCAAAAATGTATGAAATTGATTGCGATTTATTTATAAATGGTCCTTCTAATATGGTACTAAATTTGAGAATTTTGGTTGCACTATTACTGACGTTTTGAGGGGTTAAAATGATAAAATATCCCAAATCAGATAAAATACATCAGAAAAACAGCTATATGATTAATGATTTTCAAAAATATATTAATTTGATTTCGATTTATTTATAAATAGTCCTTCTAATATTCTACTAAATTTAACAATCCTAGTTGTACTATTACTGATTCTTTGAGGGGTTTAAAAATGATGTAATATCCAAAATCAGCTAGATTACTTCAGTAAAACAGCTGTAACTCGGTTAATAATTTTCAAAAATGTATTAAATTGATTGCGATTTATTTACAAATAGTCCTTCTAATATGGAACTAAATTTGAGAATCCTAGTTAAGCTATTACTGATGTTTTGATGGGTTAGAATGATGTAATATCTCAAGTCAGCTAATATAATTCAGAAAAACAGCTGTAACTTTGTTAGTAATTTTCAAAAATGTATGAGTTTGATTTCGATTTATTTATAAATAGTCCTTCTAATATTGTGCTAAATTTGAGAATCCTGGTTGCACTATTACTGACTTTTTCAGGGGTTAAAATGATGTAATATCCAAAATCAGCTAGATTACTTCAGAAAAACAGCTGTAATTCGGTCAATCATTTTCAAAAATGTATGAAATTGATTGCAATTTATTTACAAATAGTCCTTCTAATATGGTACTAAATTTGAGAATCCTAGTCGAGCTATTACTGATGTTTTGAGGGGTTAGAATGATATAATATCTCAAGTCAGCTAAGTTATTTCAGAAAAACAGCTGTAACTTGGTTAGTAATTTTCAAAACTGTATGAGTTTGATTTCGATTTATTTATAAATAATCCTTCTAATATTATGCTAAATTTGAGAATCCTGGTTGCACTATTACTGACTTTTTCAGGGGTTAAAATGATGTAATATCCAAAATCAGCTAGATTACTTCAGAAAAACAGCTGTAATTCGGTCAATAATTTTCAAAAATGTATGAAATTGATTGCAATTTATTTACAAATAGTCCTTCTATTATGGTACTAAATTTGAGAATCCTAGTTGAGCTATTACTGTTGTTTTGAGGGGTTAGAATGATATAATATCTCAAGTCAGCTAAGTTATTTCAGAAAAACAGCTGTAACTTGGTTAGTAATTTTCAAAAATGTATGTGTTTGATTTCGATTTATTTATAAATAGTTCTTCTAATAAGGTGCTAAATTTGAGAATCTTAGTTGCACTATTACTGACTTTTTGAGGGGTTAAAATGATGTTATATCCCAAATCAGCTATGTTACTTAAGAAAAACATAGCTGATTTGGGATACTTAAGAAAAACAGCTGTAACTTGGTTAGCAATTTTCAAAAATTTATGAAATTGATTTAGATTTATTTATAAATAGTCCTTCTAATATGGTACTAAATTTGAGAATCCTAGTTGCACTATTACTGTCTTTTTGAGGGGTTAAAATTGGAAATATCGCAAATCAGAAAAGTTACATCAGAAAAACGGCTATATCTTAATTAATAATTTTCCAAAATGTATGAATTTGATTGTGATTAGTTTATTAATAGTCCTTTTAACACGGTACTAAATTTGAGAATCCTAGTTGCACTATTACCGACTTTTTGAGGGGTTAGAATGATGTAATATCTCAAATCAGCTAAGTTATTTCAGAAAAACAGCTGTAACTTCGTTAATGATTTCCAAAAATATATTAAATTGATTGCTATTTATTTATAAATAGTCCATCTAAAATAGCACTAAATTTGAGAATCCTAGTTGTACTATCTACTGATTTTTAAAAGAGTTAAAATGATAAATCCCAAATCAGATAAGTTACATCAGAAAAACAGCTATATCTTGATTAATAATTTTCAAAAATGTATGAATTTGACTGTGATTAGTTTATTAATAGTCCTTCTAACAAGGTACTAAATTTGAGAATCATAGTTGCACTATTAGTGACTTTTTGAGGGGTTAAAATGGTGTAATATCCCAAATCAGATAAGTTGCATCAGAAAAACAGCTATATCTTGGTTAATAATTTTCAAAAGTATATTAATTTCATTGTAATAAGTTTATAAATAGTTCTTCTATTATGGTACTAAATTTAAGAAACCTAGTTTCCCTATTAATGACATTTTGAAGGGTTAAAATGATATAATATTCCAAATCAGCTGGGTTACTTCAGAAAAACAGCTGTAACGTGGTTAGTAATTGACAAAAATGTATGAAATTTATTGTGATTTACTTATAAATAGTCCCCTAATATAGTACTAAATTTGAAAATCCTAGTTGCACTATTACTGATGTTTTGAGGGGTTTGAATGATGTAATATGTTAAATCAGCTAAGCTATTTCAGAAAAACAGCTATAATTTGGATAATAATTCTCGAAAAGCTATGAATATGATTGTGATTGGTTGATTAATAGTTCTTCTAATATGATACTAAATTTGAGAATCCTAGTTCCATTATTTCCGACTTTTTGAGGGGTTAAAATGATGTGATATCCCAAATCAGCTAGGTTACTTCCGAAAACAGCTGGAACTTGGTTAGGAATTCACAAAAATGTGTGAAATTGATTACGATTTATTTATAAATAGTCCTTCGAATATGGCACTAAATTTTAGAATTCTAGTTGCACTATTATTGACTTTTTGAGGGGTTAAAATAATGTAATATTCCAAATCAGCTAACCTAGCTGATTTGGATTATTACATTTAGAAAAACAACTGTAACTTGTTTATTAATTTTCAAAAATGTACGAAATTGACTGCGATTTGTTTATCAATAAAGTAATAAAGTATATATAAAATTTCATTCTCACAGGCTCATATATTACAGGTTGTTGGGAATTAATTATTATTATTTAATATAATTTTATAAATATTTTGGCGCTTGTTTCTTTCTTCAAACTACCTATAGGAAATCCTATATACCCATTAATTCCCCCTAAATATCTGTGCAATTCCCGTACATTTCTAACTTCTGCTTCTAATTAGAAACAGCGCACGGTAGTTCTTAATTTAGCGAACTCGTGGGGGATTTAAAGCGGAGCAGTTAAACACAGGTGCCGCCGCCCGAGTAAGCACCCCGCCGGGGGTGGGGCGGGGTGCCTAATGTTATTAATTTGATACGCGCGACGGCCGGGATTTGTCGGCGGACAAATAGCAGCCTCTATAGTGAAACGGAGGGTGGCGGGTGGATGTTGCTCTGGATAAGCTCTCAATCAAGCGCGACGCGGGCCTAATTGATGACTCGCTGATTAAACGACAATCAACTAACACGAGTATCAAAAGATATATTGAATGTTTAGCAATTTGATGAGTTTAGATGGTTTTTTTATAGACCCTACGCTTACGATGGGATCATATTATTTATAGTTAACTGGAGTAGCCAACCTTTTTTATATATAAACTAGACAAATTGCGCGACGGTCGACGGGGATGATTTTTTAAAACATATGCCCTCTATGGAATAATATTCCAAAAGAGTGCTCGAGATATCAGCACAAGGCCAATCTTATAAATCATATACAAGTGTAAATTCACCTCTAGGCAATCTACATATCTAGATTTTGATCTTATTAGATCTCATTAATATTATTCCATTAATAAGATAGATATCCAGATATGCAGATTGCCAAGAGGTGGATTTACACTTGTATATGTTTTATAAGATTGACCTTGTGCTGATATCTCGAACACTCTTTTGGAATATTATTCCATAGAGGGCACTACTCGGTGATCCTGATAGCATGAGCATGTTAACGGTTATTACCATATGGGTGTGGATTGCTAATTGATGTGTGTGTCTCCAGATGGCGTTTAACTTTCCTCCTAGGTGGTTAGTTGTATCATTTTAGGGATAATTTTTAATTACAAAAAATTGCTTGAATCGCCCACTAAAAGATGATTGTAGGGACCAGGTTGACTTTAAAACAAAATATAATATACACATATATATATATATATATATATATATATATATATATATATATATATATATAGCGTGGGTGGATATGCAGCCCGATATATTAATAATAATTATTATTATTACATTTTATTTCCCATTTACAGGAAAATACACAGAAGGAACTAATAATAATAAATTAATTTATAAATATAAAAGTATATACCGAATAAGATATTTAATTTAAATTTGATATTAATTTAGATGTATCACATATCTTGATGTTTTATTACTAATATTACTAATAACAATTAGTATGGTCAGATGCTTGGTAAATTCAGAGCGTGCTCTTTGGTGGATATGATTCGATACACAATAAATAATAAGTTCTTCACCACAATCAACTAATACATTTTATTAACAACTGAGTAACTAACTCAAAGCACTGATTATACAATAACTAATAATTATCTTGAGAAAGCAGTCCCGGCGGCTGACGCCAACGCTCGGTATTTCCATACCGTGCATGTACCATGTATATGTATGTATGTATATATATATATATATAAACTTTTATTCATTTTCAACTGTTCTATTTACAATAGCAATGTAAATCCATATTCGTTTCCAATGTATGCAAATCCCAGGGGGAGATAATGTACCCAATTTTTGCTTTTATCCCGCAGGTGCTCTATTCCGAACAGGTGCGCGGCTTCCCGGGGCGGCGGGTGCTCACCCTGCGATGCGAGCTCTTCGGCCTAGCAGGGCACTACTCCCTTGTACTCAGACCGACGGCCCCGACGCCAGCACTACCCCACACGGCCGCATACGTTAAGGTAAATTATTAATTTAATATCGATTATTTATACAGTTTGTAGAGTTTTCAAGGCTCATGTAGGTGTTAGGTTTACACTAAAAGTCCCAACAATTCAGTGTTTAAAAGCTTCTAAAGAGACTGAAGTGAGGCGTATACAAATAATTAGTATTTCGTGTATTGTAAAAATAGTGTTACCTCCTAGATCTATCGTCGTATGGAAGATTGCGATTGCAAAAAGTCAGTGGCCTGTAGATGGCAGTATATGACTGCATCTTCATCATGAAACTTGCCACATATAGAAAAAAATGTTAATTTATTACAACATACAATTTTAGTAGTGCTATTTCATACATTGAATTTTTTACGAATTTTCAAAATGTGATAAGACTTTTTCTTATAACTATTATTACTAAAAGCTCTCTAACTCTAGTTGTGGCTGTTGAAAATTCATGAAATTTATCAAATATAGAAAAAAATATGTTCATTTATTACAATATATAATTTTGGTATGTATGGACAGGGCGGAATGGAGAGAGATAACCTCTAGCTTTTAACTAAAGGCAAAAATAGGTCGAAAGGACAATCAAGGAAGTCAAAAGAAGCATAATCCATACAAATTGGATTATTCAGGCACCGAATACCCGATTTTTGATATAGAAAAATATTTGTTTTTGTAAATTTTTGTATTTTCAGATCAAATAAACAGTTTTACTAGGTCCCAGTCGCTTTGGTAATGCAATCTTCCAAAAGGCTAAACATCCAGGGTGTAAATATATACTAAAGCTGTAGATAGTTAAGTAGTAATGTCGGCCAAATAACAACCTTGGCTATCCTGAAACTTTTGATTCGATTTTCAAGTACTTTTTGCAAAGACAATTTGGCTCAACTTCGGCTTTTCAAAACAATTCAAATATGACTTACAGCACTTTCATTCTCACAGGCTCATATGTATTTACATATGAGCCTGTGAAAATAAAAACTCCTAGTTTCACAAGTTATGAAGTAGCAGTCGTATTCGAACTCATATTAAAATTCGAACAATTCAGGATTCAAAAATAATCCTTCGGGTGCGAAATGCGCTTCGCAATTTTTCCCCGATCGGCGCGCGTAATTTGACGCGCGGAATGCGCGTGAAAAACGGGGTCGGAATGTCCGTCGGCACGCTCGGGGCAAGTTTACCGGCAAGTTTTTCACCGCCCGCCACTCCACCCCCCCGGGACATTATTATATTGAGTGCCATTAATATTAAAACTTGTTCGCGCGCGCCCTCGGGGAGAATTGACGTGCGAAATTAAAAATAAACGAGAAGAAAAGAGGCGAAATTCGTTTCGCATTTGTAAAGAGGCGGACAATGGCGGGGAGCGGCGATCTGGCAGGCGTTTCCAACCGGAAACGACGTGAATTATTGTAATTTGTATGAGAATGTCTGGAAAGTGCTAGAAGAGAGGGGGAAAATAAATGGATTGTGTTTTTTTTGCAGCAGATTAAATAAATTAGATTAACACTTGATTATGTGTATATGCTATTACAAAAAAGAGCGTCGTTCAATTGTTAACCGTTTTTGAAAGTATCAGTCAAAAAATTGTTCATAACTATATGTGAACACATTTAGTTCGATTATATAAATTTCTGTAGATTAAAAAAATCGTGGGTGAAGGTAAGCCAGGCGGGAAGCGAAGGAAGAGGTAAGCCAGACGAGAAACGAAGGAGGAGGTAAGCCAGACGGGAAGCGAAGAAGGAGGTAAGCCAGACGGGATGCGAAGAAGGAGGTAAACCAGACGGAAAGCGAAAAAGGAGGTAAGCCAGACGGGAAGCGAAGAAGGAGGTAAGCCAGACGGGAAGCGAAGAAGAACGTAAGCCAGACGGGAAGCGAAGAAGGAGGTAAGCCAGAGGGGATGCGAAGAAGGAGGTAAACCAGACGGAAAGCGAAGAAGGAGGTAAGCCAGACGGGAAGCGAAGAAGAACGTAAGCCAGACGGGAAGTGAAGATGGAGGTAAGCCAGACGGGCAGCGAAGAAGGAGGTAAGCCAGACGGGATGCGAAGATGGAAGTAAACCAGACGGGAAGCGAAGATAGAAGTAAACCAGACGGGAAGCGTAGAAGGAGGTCTCCCTGCCCCTGGGTAGTTACTATTAAGCAACTTCTCCACACTGACGTTGAAACTTCTGTAGGTGGAACAACAAACCGATTGCGATGGTGAGATACCGTCAGGCAGGTGATTACCACAAGCAGAAGGGGCCGGATGACGATCGGGCACGGGCACGGACATCTCGGACATGTCATTCCACTTGCGTTAAGACGTTGGATTGACATTACATGTCATTACACGTGTGTTAAGACGTTGGATTGACATTACATTACATTGCAAAAACTTGAGATGTGAATTCAAACTTGGTAATGTTCGAGTTTAACAGAAATCTCAAGAATTTCTGTTAACATTACAAAAACTTGAGATGCGAATTCATTTTGTAACGTCCGAGTTTAACAGAAATTCCAAATTTTTTTATAAAACACGAATAACATTTTGTGTAATCACTAAATTTCTTCTGAATGAAAACGGCATTACAGGAGAAAAGAGTGGAGATAGATATAGATGCGGAAAACAAGGCATGAGGCTTTCGCAAGCAATAAATGACGAAGACGAAGAATGAACATGTAGAAGAATTACCAAAAAAACGTTTTTTTTTTTCGTTCTAAATTTCTACTTTTCAGACAAATCATCATTTATGTCCATTTTCCCTCATATATCCTCTATTAAACTCTAAATTGTGACCAATCAGCATAGCCCATTCTCTTAAGGTATAGAGTTTTCCTGCGCCTTTTTTCTTGGTACCGTCTGGGTTGGTCTTAGCTGGCTTAGAACAGCCTGGAACTGTTCCCGATGGATAAACGAAAGTGGCTCTAGTTGTGATTGATTACAACAAGAGCCACTTTCGTTTATCCATCGGGAACAGTTCCAGGCTGTTCAAAACCAGCTAAGACCAACCCAGAACAGCTCCTGAACGATAAACGAAAGCAATTTAGAATCGAACGTAATGTTTGCTAAAACTTTTATATTTATATTCTTTCAGGCCGATTGGAGTGATCAATTTGTGTTCAACGTGCACGCCCGCAGCATTTTCCCCTGCGAGGCACACACGGGCGTCCCGGTGCTCTTCCAGTACCCCTCATGCATTCTGGCCAGCGGCGACCGCGTGCGCCTGTTCGCCCGCCTCCGAGCGAACGTGGCGTCCCTGGCGCCCCCAACGACCCTAGAGTACGTGTCGGAGCAGCGGGTGAGCCGTGGCCAGCACAGCCTCCACTTCGAGTGCGAACTCTTCACCGAGCGCTACGTCGAGTATTGTTTCGTCTACGTCAGCCAGGCGATCACCGGCGCCGTGGCGGACGTGCGCATGGACTGCGTGCCCACGTTGCCTGTTACAGGTAATAAAATGTTTAGCGCCTACGCGGGGGGGTTGGTTTGCAGGGCAAGGAAATCTCCAGCGGGTTTTATGTAAGAATCGATACAGTAATACGTGCGCTCGCGGATGCATATTGCATGAAACAACCAAGGGGAAGATGTGGGGAGCATGCACACAAGTCGATTGTTTAGAGTGAACCCTGCTACCACCCCCCGTCGAGTATACAATAACCGGGTAGCAATATCAAAGAACAGCGAGTTGTTTGTTTGATCTCCTTGTACAGAACGTTTTCGATATACAACGATTGTATTTATAATTAATGTTCTAATAGTTGCAGATACTAACTTATAAATTCATTAAAGCAATGTGCATATTGCAAACTCAAATTGTAATGTTGGGAAACTATATATCATATGTTTAAAGATAATAATGAGGTCTTTATGGGCATTCTAAAATACATTAGGCGCTTTCGTTTAGCATGGTTTATCATTGCTAGTCATCCCCGTGGCGTGCAATATCGCTCAGGTCGTACGCCGCCAGTTATAAGAGCAGGGGTGCGTTCCGATTCGTCGTCTGATCAAATCCGTTCAGTTATATCGGACGAATCGCCTAGACATGGTCTAAAAGCGTTCTATCAATGACGTAACACCTCGTCGGATCATATTTATCCAAAACTGAACGCACCCCAGAGGTAGAATTATGCGCATCAGAAGCGGCAAATAGAACAAGAAACAATAAGCCGATACTAGCCCAGGCACTATTGCTCCCCACTCCAGCCCTTCCAATTATTAAGAAGTATAAAATATAAAGTCTAGTCTAAGGCTAGACTGTTGAAATAGCACGTTCATATAAATATGCAGACATTGAGGGTGGGGTGAAACGAAGTTGATTTATCAGCTCGTTACCCGGACTGTTTGCGTACAAATATGCCCCCGGAGCGTCTTGCCGGGGTGCGCTAAAGAAACATAAACCGGATACACGGCGAAATGGAAATTTATCGCATTAGCGGGCGCATTTGCGAGGGTGCAACGGAAATGATTCCAAATGGAACAAATAAGAGTGTAGTCTTTTATACGAGCAAGGGGCAGAATTGTTATTTATTGAGGAACTGTAAGATGTGTTGTTTTATTGAGATTTTTTGCTTTAATAGCAGGTAACTAATATTAGTCGTGAATAATATAATACATAATGGTTTCACCCGACTGAACAACAAATATTTACAACTCTGAATACTCTTTAACATACAGAAATAAGGAATAAAACTTAATCAAATACAAAACTAGGACAATACGGCTTTCATTAATTGAGCCTGTGAGAATGAAAGTGACTTAAGTCACATTTAAATTGGTTTGAAAAGGAGAAGAGTTTGCGTTTGGTATTATGTAATACCATTATTATATTATGTAATTCGACGTGCGCAGTTACAGACTTCAAATGAATTTATTCATAAATAAAAATGTAACTGCGCACGTCAATTTATATAAATACCAAACGCAAACTCTTCGCATTGTCAAAAGAGTTTAAATATGACATCATTTTCATGAATCGCCAACATCCGGAGATGCGCCCTTAAAAAAGAAGATTAGTCTCCTAAGAAGAAAATCTATTTGTATATTTTTGTGTAAAATTTAATACACAAATATTGAAATTTATTTGCACAAAGAATAAATTTTTTGGCTAAATTCTCTTCCCTCAGGTGCACTGTATGTTAGATTATCATCTAAATACAGTGCACCTGAAAAAGAAGTTGAAAAACTGCGACCTGTAATTCTAAAAGGATTTACTACATAGTTTGAGGGGATCATTCACGTTAGAGAAAGATATCATTGGTGTCATCAACACATGGCATGGCCAGTTTCAGCCCTAAAATGTGTATATGGTATCAAGCGGAATTAGTTTTGGTCTCACATGTACATTCAGAAATCAGTATGAGAATTTTATAAAATTAAATAAATAACTAATGTGGTTTCGATTTTATTTTCTTCTTCATTCAGCAGCCGCTAGCAGTCCACTCCTGTACATATGCCTCCCCTATTTCTTTCTACTCTTTTCTGTCTTATACCTGTTGGTACCATCATCTGCCTACCCTTTCTAATGTCATCCACGCAGCGGGCCTGTGCTCTTCCCGTGCTTCTTTTGTGGGGTCTTGGTCTCCACCACCTATATAATTTGCTTGATCTATTTGTTGCTTTCTTGGCGGACAATCTGACCAGCCCAGCTCCATTTGTTTTTTTTTTGCTAGGGCGCCTATAACATCATCCACTCTTGTTCTTAAGACTTATTACCTAATTGGAGATTTATTTTCTGAGGCTTATTTCTAGCATAATCCCTTCAATTGCCCTTTGAGTTGAATAGAGTTTATTGGCGCTCTTTATTGTCACTGCTGGAGTTTTCATATAATAGGATATTTGATGTTCTTGTGAGATATGAATATACAAAAGAAAGGTTCTTTTTTTGTTTTGTTTTTATATAATTTTTTTTTTTAATATGGGTATGACAGTAGACCAATAGGGTGGTAGATTTCAATATTCGTTTTGTCACCTTTCTTGTAGAATAAAATAACTCTACTCTTATTCCATGTTTCGGGTATTTCATAATCTTCAAGGCCTTTGTTTAGAAGCAATAACAATAATTAAAAACGTCGGATCGGAAATGTTGTCACATATCACTAAAAAGAAAATACAACACGTTCTCTCGGAAATTTAAAATGGCAAAGTTCCAGGTGAAGATGAAATATTAACCTTTAAATCAATGGAATATTTAAGGGTTACTAGTCCTTACTCCTCGTTTTATCATATCACCTGGAGCTTTGTAACTTAGTAACCCTTAAATCAATGGAATATTTAAGGGTTACTAGTCCTTACTCCTCGTTTTATCATATCACCTGGAGCTTTGTAACATAGTAACCCTTGAATCAATGGAAGATTTAAAGGTTACTAGTCCTTACTCCTTGAAATATTGGCAAGTATGTGCATTTTTGAACAATCGCTATGAATATAGTGATCGAGAGACGTACGCTATTATTGCAAATGGTATCGATTAGAGACCTCACGCTTGGCGAAAAGTCCTGCCTATCTTTCACTGAACTGAAAGCTCGACAATAGTCATGTTTTGACATTAATTTTTGTGTTCATTCTATTAGTTACGGGCTATTAAATATGTACGCATTATAGCTCATTGTAATAGCGATCGGTCAAAAATCGTACCCCCAGACCGTCTGATGTCAGAATAGACCCCTTGATCAAAAGTAAGTTCATTGAAAAATAATATTAAAAAAAAATCATATTATAAAATATATTAATTACAACATTCAAAACGACGAAATTCTCAATGTACATGTGATTAAGCCCGCTCACCACGCCAAGGTACTAATTCGTCGAGCAGGAAAGGATGGGTTAGGTAGGAAATGAACATGTTTAAGGCAACCTGAAAAACGGAAGTGTTTGGAATGACAGGATTGTTTTCTATTGTCGTTAAGCTAACGTTAGACTTAACTGTTTCGCGAGTTATTGGTTTGGTTTGATAAGAATGTACATAATAGAACCTTTTACACCGACACCAGCCATCTTCAAAAACCCATCACCACTCTGCATGAGCACCTCTGGTTCAAGCCAAGTCACGCAGCTGACGAGCTTTTGTCTCAATACAAATGATCAGCTACACGAAGACCCAAGAGCTTGAACTTTAAAAGCTACCCGAAGTCCTTGGGTTCAAGCCACATCAAGAGAGAAAGAACAAATCTCAAATCGCGGACTACGCAACCGGCTACTTGGAGACCATCGGATTACAAGTTAACGGCCGAAAATTCTGAAAACGTTGTTGCCGTGTAAGACGAGTAAATACAGTGTGATTGGCAGGCAGCATAATTTGAAATCAAAGTTATAGTCAAACAATTTAAATACTTTGTGAAAATTAAATAGAAATAATAAAATTAAATTGAAGTTAATTGAAAACAAATGAAAACAAAAATTTGTTATATTGATAAATTTTAATTGAAATAAGTTAAGACTTGATGATTTTGAGTGAAAACTAGTTAAATTTAAAGCTGTTAATTTTGCCAAAAATACAATGCAATACAAACAAAATAAACAGTTAAATAATATAAAATAATAGCGACGACACTCTTAGATAATCCGCCAAAGAAATGAAACCGAGCAATACAATTAATGAAATCTAAGGTGTTATATGCGTAACGATTCGGTTTTTTGTGGCGCAACTAAATTCCCTTCCCTAGCATGATCTAAATACATATAGAGAATCTGAAAAGAAATGGAAGAAGAGAAGTTTTATTAGACATCCTAACTTGACCTGACCTACTTGCGCAACACGATCGCGACCCGTGATTTCAAAAGCACTTACTACTTAGTTGCGGGGATCACTCACGTTAGGAGAACACCCCGTTGATGTCTTCAATTTGCTTGCGCGGTGCTCCCCCATTCCATCTCCAGCCCATGTAAAGCACTGACTTTAGTTTGATATAAAGCAACACCCTAATTTAATACTATTAACACTCGCGGGACCCTAACGTGGTTAAAGAACGCGGACTAATCACAATTATTTTAATTACGCTTTGCAAATCAAAAGCTAACACTGTAACACCTGTAACAAAAGAAATTTGATATTAGTTATTTTGTTGGTTGGTTGGTTGAAAATACTTACATTGCCCTTGCAACGATTCCGCCTTTATCTTCCTTCGTGGCTGTAGAATAGGACTGCATTCGTTACAGGGTGCAAATCACCTACGCGGTTATTTTAAGTTTCGGAACGCGGCTGAATCAAATTTCGGAACGCGGTTGAATCATATTACCGCAGGAGTTTGATTCAAATTTCCGAACGCGATTGATTCAAATTTTCGAACGCGATTGAATCAAGATACCGAACGCGATTGATTCAAGTTTTCGAACGCGATTGATTCAAGTTTTCGAACGCGATTGATTTAAGTTTTCGAACACGATTGAATCAAGATACCGAACGCGATTGATTCAAGTTTTCAAACGCGATAGAATCCAGTTTCCAAACGCGATTGATACAAGTTACGGAACGCGATTAAATCAAGTTACGAAATGCGATTGATTTTCAAGTTTTCGAACGCGATAGAATCAAGATACCGAACGCGATTGATTCAAGTTTTCGAACGCGATAGAATCAAGTTACCGAACGCGATTGATTCAAGTTACGGAACGCGATTGAATCAAGTTACAGAACGCGATTGATTCGAATTTTCGAACACGATTGAATCAAGTTAAGGAACGTGATTGAATCAAATTTCGGAACGCGATTGATCCAATTTTCGGAAACCGGCACGTCGGAAAACGGTGGGAAAAAAAATATATTTAGTGACTATAAAATTTAGTACAACAGTAAGAAATTTAAATTAGTGTCAAAATAAATTTTATTCTTACTCAACAATTATTTAAATGTTTTTAAGTAGTTGCAAGTATTTTTGTATATTAATTTTGTTTATAAATTATATAGTTATTGACTATGAATCAAAAATAAATTCGTTTAAAATGTATTGAAATAAAATGACTAAATTTGGTATTGAATAATTACGGTTTGCTCCACTCGATCCATGCAAGAATATTTAAAAACATGGCCATTTTCAGCCCCAACAAATTTAAGTCGTATCGAGCGGAGCGGAATTAGTTTTGGTTTCACATGTACATTCAGAAGTCGATTTGACAATTATTGAAAATCAAATGAATTGGTGCATGAATAAAAAATTATATTTGATAACTCTGTGGCTTGTGTCTAGCTAAATAAACTCAAAAAAATAATTAATTTGAATATTCGATTGAAATTTGTATGTTATATAAAATGCTGCAAATAATTCAAATTGTACACTTGTAATGGAACTTTTTGCACGACAGCAGTCATCGTCAAAATGATCACCACTCTGCATGAGCACCTCTGGTTCAAGCCAAGCCACGTAACTGACGAGCTTTTGTCTCAATACAAATGATCGGCTACACGAAGACCCAAGAGCTTGAGCTTTAAAAGCTTCCCGAAGTTCTTAGGTTCAAGCCACATCAAGAGAGAAAGAACAAAACTCAAATCGCGGACTACGCAACCGGCTACTTAGAGACCATCAGATTTCACGTAAACGGCCGAAAATTATGAAAATATGTTTGCCGTGCAAGTCCTGAAGAAGAATTATATTCAGTGTGATTGGCAAGCAGCTGAATAATTTGAAATCAAAATTAGATCAAACAAGTTAATTATTTAGTAAAAATATAATAGAAATAATGATGTTTAGCCGATGAAAATTAACATGTTGAAACTAAATATTAATTACGTTAACAATGTTTTAATAAAATCAGTTAATGCAATTAGATAGTAAGTTAATTATATCTAATATATCTGTGGTTTGAATCTAGCTAAATAAACTCAAAAGATTTATTCAATTTGAATATTCAATTACAACTTGTATGTTATATAATAGGCTGCCAATAATTTAAATTGTATATTCGTGTAATTAGATCTACAATTTTAAGAATTGAATTTAAAGGTTTTTTTTTTAATAAATAGTGAACACAACGGCAATGCTGGAAACAGTATGGGCCCTATACCGCCTACAACACAATTCGAGCCGAAGTGAATATAAATAATGACAAATAAATTAAGTACAATGCTATAAATTTAAAAAAAAGTCGTATATTTATAATGCGATCAGCTCTCCAACCGGTAAAGGGAAAATTTCAAAGAAGTTTAATCACCTGGTATTTACCTTAACTTCACAAAAAAACCTCTAAAAAAATGTGAAAGGTGATTCGCCCTGATGGGGTTTGAACTCAGGCTCCCTAATACTGAGTACGATATACACATTTTATTTATTAGCATTTAAAATAAATTTTAAATAATTCCATAAAGTTTGGTAGCATATTACATCATACATGTGTAACGAACAATTAAATTAATTTTAGCAGTTTCAAAGAATTCAAGTTGTTCATTTAAACTATTACGAATTCTAAAATAATACAAAGATACTTAGTTGTTATGCAGAAAATAGTATTAGAAAATATTTCTATTTAAGGCGTATATTGCCATAAATTGATTGAAATGAATTAAACAGATAAGCTGTTACGATACAAATCAGACTAAACATTATTACATCTTGTTAGAATATTCATCAAAGATATTATGTCAAAAGTAAGTCAATTGAAAGGTAATATAAAAATAACTTTGTCTTGTTCAAAAATATACTGAATATAAAACTAAAAAGGCGAAATTCTCAATGTACACGTGATTAAGCCTGCTCACCACGCCAAGGTACTAATTCATCGAGCAGGAAAGGATGGGTTAGGCAGGAAAGTAACATTTGTAAGGCAACCTGAAAAACGGAAGTGTTTGGAATGACAGGATTGTTTTATATTGTCGTTAAGCTAACGTTAGCATTAACTGTTTCGCGAGTTATTGGTTTGGTTTGATAAGAATGCACATAATAGAACCTTTTACACCGACACCAGCCATCTTCAAAAAACCATCACCACTCTGCATGAGCACCTCTGGTTCAAGCCAAGTCACGCAGCTGACGAGCTTTTGTCTCAATACAAATGATCGGCTACACGAAGACCCAAGAGCTTGAACTTTAAAAGCTACCCGAAGTCCTTGGGTTCAAGCCACATCAAGAGAGAAAGAACAAATCTCAAATCACGGACTACGCAACTGGCTACTTAGAGACCATCGGATTACAAGTTAACGGCCGAACATTCTGAAAACGTCGTTGCCGTGTAAGACGATTAAATACAGTGTGATTGGCAGGCAGCATAATTTGAAATCAAAGTTATGTCAAACAAGTTAAATACTTTGTGAAAATTAAATAGAAATAATAAAATTAAATTGATGTTAATTGAAAACAAATGAAAACAAAAATTTGTTATATTGATAAATTTTAATTGAAATAAGTTAAGACTTGATGATTTTGAGTGAAAACTAGTTAAATTTAAAGCTGTTAATTTTGCCAAAAATACAATGCAATACAAACAAAATAAACAGTTAAATAATATAAAATAATAGCGACGACACTCTTAGATAATCCGCCAAAGAAATGAAACCGAGCAATACAATTAATGAAATCTAAGGTGTTATATGCGTAACGATTCGGTTTTTTGTGGCGCAACTAAATTCCCTTCCCTAGCATGATCTAAATACATATAGAGAATCTGAAAAGAAATGGAAGAAGAGAAGTTTTATTAGACATCCTAACTTGACCTGACCTACTTGCGCAACACGATCGCGACCCGTGATTTCAAAAGCACTTACTACTTAGTTGCGGGGATCACTCACGTTAGGAGAACACCCCGTTGATGTCTTCAATTTGCTTGCGCGGTGCTCCCCCATTCCATCTCCAGCCCATGTAAAGCACTGACTTTAGTTTGATATAAAGCAACACTCTAATTTAATACTATTAACACTCGCGGGACCCTAACGTGGTTAAAGAACGCGGACTAATCACAATTATTTTAATTACGCTTTGCAAATCAAAAGCTAACACTGTAACACCTGTAACAAAAGAAATTTGATATTAGTTATTTTGTTGGTTGGTTGGTTGAAAATACTTACATTGCCCTTGCAACGATTCCGCCTTTATCTTCCTTCGTGGCTGTAGAATAGGACTGCATTCGTTACAGGGTGCAAATCACCTACGCGGTTATTTTAAGTTTCGGAACGCGGCTGAATCAAGTTTCGGAACGCGGTTGAATCAAATTTCCGCACGAGATTGATTCAAATTTCCGAACGCGATTGATTCAAATTTTCGAACGCGATTGAATCATGTTACGAGACGCGATTGATTCAAATTTTCGAACGCGATTGAATCAAAATACCGAACGCGATTGATTCAAGTTTTCGAACGCGATTGAATCAAGATACCGAACGCGATTGATTCAAGTTTTCAAACGCGATAGAATCAAGTTTCCGAACGCGATTGATACAAGTTACTAAACACGATTGATACAAGTTACGAAACGCGATTGAATTAAGTTACGAAATGCGATTGATTTTCAAGTTTTCGAACGCGATAGAATCAAGATACCGAACCCGATTGATTCAAGTTTTCGAACGCGATTGATTCAAGTTTTCGAACGCGATAGAATCAAGATACCGAACGCGATTGATTCAAGTTACGGAACGCGATTGAATCAAGTTACAGAACGCGATTGATTCGAATTTTCGAACACGATTGAATCAAGTTAAGGAACGTGATTGAATAAAATTACGGAACGCGATTGATCCAATTTTCGGAAACCGGCACGTCGGAAAACGGTGGGAAAAAAATATATTTAGTGACTATAAAATTTAGTACAACAGTAAAAAAATTAAATTAATGTCAAAAAAAAAAAAAAATTATTCTTACTCAAAAATTAATTAAATGTTTTTAAGTAGTTGCAAATATGTTTGTATATTAATTTTGTTTATAAATTATATAGTTATTTACTATAAATCAAATAAATGAGTTTAAAATGTATTGAAATAAAATGACTAAATTTGATATTGAATAATTACGGTTTGCTCCAAACGATCCATGGAAGAATATTTAAAAACATGGCAATTTTCAGCCCCAACAAATTTAAATGGTATCGAGCGGAGCGGAATTAGTTTTGGTTTCACATGTACATTCAGAAATCGATTTAACAATTATTGAAAATCAAATGAATTAGTGCATGAATAAAAAATTCTATTTGATAACTCTGTGGCTTGAGTCTAGCTAAATAAACTCAAAAAAAAATTTATTTGAATATTCGATTGAAGTTTGTATCTTATATATTATGCTACATATAATTCAAATTGTATACGTGTAATAGAGCTTGACAACAGTCAAAATCGTCAAAATGATCACCACTCTGCATGAGCACCTCTGGTTCAAGCCAGGCCACGTAACTGACGAGCTTTTGTCTCAATACAAATGATCGGCTACACGAAGACCCAAGAGCTTGAGCTTTAAAAGCTACCCGAAGTCCTTAGGTTCAAGCCACATCAAGAGAAAAAAAACAAATCTCAAATCGCGGACTACGCAACCGGCTACTTGGAGACCATCGGATTTCAAGTAAACGGCCGAAAATTATGAAAATATGTTTGCCGTGCAAGTCCTGATGGAGAAGTATATTCAGTGTGATTGGCAAGCAGCTGAATTATTTGAAATCGAAATTAGATGAAACAAGTTAATTATTTAGTAAAAATATAATAGAAATAATGATGTTTAGCCGATGAAAATTAATATGTTGAAACAAAATGTATATTACGTTAACAATGTTTTAATAAAATCAGTTAATGCAATTAGATAGTAAGTTAATTATATCTAATATATCTATGGTTTGAGTCTAGCTAAATAAACTCAAAAGATTTATTCAATTTGAATATTCAATTACAACTTGTATGTTATATAATAGGCTGCCAATAATTTAAATTGTATATTCGTGTAATTAGATCCACAATTTTAAGAATTGAATTTAAAGGTTTTTTTTTTAATAAATAGTGAACACAACGGCAATGCTGGAAACAGTATGGGCCCTATACCGCCTACAACACAATTCGAGCCGAAGTGAATATAAATAATAACAAATAAATTAAGTACAATGCTATAAATTTAAAAAAAAGTCGTATATTTATAATGCGATCAGCTTTCCAACCGGTAAAGGGAAAATTTCAAAGAAGTTTAATCACCTGGTATTTACCTTAACTTCACAAAAAAACCTCTAAAAAAATGTGAAAGGTGATTCGCCCTGATGGGGTTTGAACTCAGGCTCCCTAATACTGAGTACGATATACACATTTTATTTATTAGCATTTAAAATAAATTTTAAATAATTCCATAAAGTTTGGTAGCATATTACATCATACATGTGTAACGAACAATTAAATTAATTTTAGCAGTTTCAAAGAATTCAAGTTGTTCATTTAAACTATTACGAATTCTAAAATAATACAAAGATACTTAGTTGTTATGCAGAAAATAGTATTAGAAAATATTTCTATTTAAGGCGTATATTGCCATAAATTGATTGAAATGAATTTCAAACAGATAAGCTGTTACGATACAAATCAGACTAAACATTATTACATCTTGTTAGAATATTCATCAAAGATATTATGTCAAAAGTAAGTCAATTGAAAGGTAATATAAAAATAACTTTGTCTTGTTCAAAAATATACTGAATATAAAACTAAAAAGGCGAAATTCTCAATGTACACGTGATTAAGCCTGCTCACCACGCCAAGGTACTAATTCATCGAGCAGGAAAGGATGGGTTAGGCAGGAAAGTAACATTTGTAAGGCAACCTGAAAAACGGAAGTGTTTGGAATGACAGGATTGTTTTCTATTGTCGTTAAGCTAACGTTAGCATTAACTGTTTCGCGAGTTATTGGTTTGGTTTGATAAGAATGCACATAATAGAACCTTTTACACCGACACCAGCCATCTTCAAAACCATCACCACTCTGCATGAGCACCTCTGGTTCAAGCCAAGTCACGCAGCTGACGAGCTTTTGTCTCAATACAAATGATCGGCTACACGAAGACCCAAGAGCTTGAACTTTAAAAGCTACCCGAAGTCCTTGGGTTCAAGCCACATCAGGAGAGAAAGAACAAAACTCAAATCGCGGACTACGCAACCGGCTACTTAGAGACCATCGGATTACAAGTTAACGGCCGAAAATTCTGAAAACGTCGTTGCCGTGTAAGACGAGTAAATACAGTGTGATTGGCAGGCAGCATAATTTGAAATCAAAGTTATCTCAAACAATTTAAATACTTTGTGAAAATTAAATAGAAATAATAAAATTAAATTGAAGTTAATTGAAAACAAATGAAAACAATAATTTGTTATATTGATAATTTTTAATTTAAATAAGTTAAGACTTGATGATTTTTAGTGAAAACTAGTTTAAATTTAAAGCTGCTAATTTTGCCAAAAATACAATACAATACAAACAAAATAAACAAATATATAATATAAAATAATAGCGACGACACTCTTAGATAATCCGCCAAAGAAATGAAACCGAGCAACACAATTATTGAAATCTAAGGTGTTATATGCGTAACGATTCGGTTTTTTATGGCGCAACTAAATTCCCTTCCCCAGCATGATCTAAATACATATAGGGACCCTGAAAAGAAATGGATTAGGCCGAAAGAGAAGTTTTATTAGACATCCTAACTTGACCTGACCTACTTGCGCAACGCGATCGCGACCCGTGATTTCAAAAGCACTTACTACTTAGTTGCGGGGATCACTCACGTTAGGAGAACACCCCGTTGATGTCTTCAATTTGCTTGCGCGGTGCTCCTCCATTCCATCTCCAGCCCATGTAATGCACTGACTCTAGTTTGTATAGATAGCAACACCCTAATTTAATACTATGAACACTCACGGGACCCTAACGTGGTTAAAGAACGCGGAATAATCACAATTCTTTTAATTACGGTTTGCAAATAAAAAGCTAACACTGTAACACCTGTAACAAAAGAAATTTGATATTAGTTATTTTGTTGGTTGGTTGGTTGAAAATACTTACATTGCCCCTGCAACGATTCCACCTTTATCTTCCTTCGTGGCTGTAGAATAGGACTGCATTCGTTACAGGGTGCAAATCACCTACGCGGTTATTTTAAGTTTCGGAACGCGGCTGAATCAAGTTTCGGAACGCGGTTGAATCAAATTGCCGCACGAGATTGATTCAAATTTCCGAACGCGATTGATTCAAATTTTCGAACGCGATTGAATCATGTTACGAGACGCGATTGATTCAAATTTTCGAACGCGATTGAATCAAAATACCGAACGCGATTGATTCAAGTTTTCGAACGCGATTGAATCAAGATACCGAACGCGATTGATTCAAGTTTTCAAACGCGATAGAATCAAGTTTCCGAACGCGATTGATACAAGTTACTAAACACGATTGATACAAGTTACGAAACGCGATTGAATTAAGTTACGAAATGCGATTGATTTTCAAGTTTTCGAACGCGATAGAATCAAGATACCGAACGCGATTGATTCAAGTTTTCGAACGCGATTGATTCAAGTTTTCGAACGCGATAGAATCAAGTTACCGAACGCGATTGATTCAAGTTACGGAACGCGATTGAATCAAGTTACAGAACGCGATTGATTCGAATTTTCGAACACGATTGAATCAAGTTAAGGAACGTGATTGAATCAAATTTCGGAACGCGATTGATCCAATTTTCGGAAAGCGGCACGTCGGAAAACGGTGGGAAAAAAAATATATTTAGTGACTATAAAATTTAGTACAACAGTAAGAAATTTAAATTAGTGTCAAAATAAATTTTATTCTTACTCAAAAATTATTTAAATGTTTTTAAGTAGTTGCAAGTATTTTTGTATATTAATTTTGTTTATAAATTATATAGTTATTGACTATAAATCAAATAAATTCGTTTAAAATGTATTGAAATAAAATGACTAAATTTGGTATTGAATAATTACGGTTTGCTCCACTCGATCCATGCAAGAATATTTAAAAACATGGCCATTTTCAGCCCCAACAAATTTAAGTCGTATCGAGCGGAGCGGAATTAGTTTTGGTTTCACATGTACATTCAGAAGTCGATTTGACAATTATTGAAAATCAAATGAATTGGTGCATGAATAAAAAATTATATTTGATAACTCTGTGGCTTGTGTCTAGCTAAATAAACTCAAAAAAATTAATTAATTTGAATATTCGATTAAAATGTGTATGTTATATATTATGCTGCAAATAATTCAAATTGTATACTTGTAATGGAACTTTTTGCACGACAGCAGTCATCGTCAAAATGATCACCACTCTGCATGAGCTCCTCTGGTTCAAGCCAGGCCACGTAACTGACGAGCTTTTGTCTCAATACAAATGATCGGCTACACGAAGACCCACGAGCTTGAGCTTTAAAAGCTACCCGAAGTTCTTAGGTTCAAGCCACATCAAGAGAGAAAGAACAAAACTCAAATCGCGGACTACGCAACCGACTACTTAGAGACCATCAGATTACAAGTTAACGGCCGAAAATTATGAAAATATGTTTGCGTGCAAGTCCTGAAGGAGAAGTATATTCAATGTGATCGGCAAGCAGCTGAATAATTTGAAATCGAAATTAGATCAAAAAGTGAATAATTTAATAAAAATGTAATAGAAATAATGATGTTTAGCCCATGAAAATTAACATGTTGAAACTAAATATATATTACGTTAAGAATGTTTTAATAAAATCAGTTAATGCAATTAGATAGTAAGTTAATTCTATCTAATATATCTGTGTTTTGAGTCTAGCTAAATAAACTCAAAAGATTTATTCAATTTGAATATTCAATTACAACTTGTATGTTATATAATAGGCTGCCAATAATTTAAATTGTATATTCGTGTAATTAGATCCACAATTTTTAGAATTGAATTTAAAGGTTTTTTTTTTAATAAATAGTGAACACAACGGCAATGCTGGAAACAGTATGGGCCCTATACCGCCTACAACACAATTCGAGCCGAAGTGAATATAAATAATAACAAATAAATTAAGTACAATTTAAATTTAAGTCGTATATTTATAATGCGATCAGCTTTTCAACCGGTAAAGGGAAAATCTCAAAGAAGTTTAATCACCTGGTATTTACCTTAACTTCACAAAAAACCTCTAAAAAAATGAGAAAAGTGATTCGCCCTGATGGGGTTTGAACTCAGGCTCCCTAATACTGAGTACGAGATACACATTTTATTTATTAGCATTTAAAATAAATTTTAAATAATTCCATAAAGTTTGGTAGCATATTACATCATACATGTGTAACGAACAATTAAATTAATTTTAACAGTTTCTTTAAAATATAAAGAATTAAAGTTGTTTCTTTTCAACTGTTACGAATTCTAAAATAATACAATCATACTTAGTTGTTATGCAGAAAATAGGATTAGAAAATATTTCTATTTAAGGCGTATATTGCCATAAATTGATTGAAATGAATTAAACAGATAAGCTGTTACGATACAAATCAGACTAAACATTATTACACCTTGTTAGAATATTCATCAAAGATATTATGTCAAAAGTAAGTCAATTGAAAGGTAATATAAAAATAACTTTGTCTTGTTCAAAAATATACTGAATATAAAACTAAAAAGGCGAAATTCTCAATGTACACGTGATTAAGCCTGCTCACCACGCCAAGGTACTAATTCATCGAGCAGGAAAGGATGGGTTAGGCAGGAAAGTAACATTTGTAAGGCAACCTGAAAAACGGAAGTGTTTGGAATGACAGGATTGTTTTCTATTGTCGTTAAGCTAACGTTAGCATTAACTGTTTCGCGAGTTATTGGTTTGGTTTGATAAGAATGCACATAATAGAACCTTTTACACCGACACCAGCCATCTTCAAAACCATCACCACTCTGCATGAGCACCTCTGGTTCAAGCCAAGTCACGCAGCTGACGAGCTTTTGTCTCAATACAAATGATCGGCTACACGAAGACCCAAGAGCTTGAACTTTAAAAGCTACCCGAAGTCCTTGGGTTCAAGCCACATCAAGAGAGAAAGAACAAAACTCAAATCGCGGACTACGCAACCGGCTACTTAGAGACCATTGGATTACAAGTTAACGGCCGAAAATTCTGAAAACGTCGTTGCCGTGTAAGACGAGTAAATACAGTGTGATTGGCAGGCAGCATAATTTGAAATCAAAGTTATGTCAAACAAGTTAAATACTTTGTGAAAATTAAATAGAAATAATAAAATTAAATTGATGTTAATTGAAAACAAATGAAAACAAAAATTTGTTATATTGATGATTTTTAATTGAAATAAGTTAAGACTTGATGATTTTGAGTGAAAACTAGTTAAATTTAAAGCTGCTAATTTTGCCAAAAATACAATACAATACAAACAAAATAAACAAATATATAATATAAAATAATAGCGACGACACTCTTAGATAATCCGCCAAAGAAATTAAACACAGCAACACAATTATTGAAATCTAAGGTGTTATATGCGTAACGATTCGGTTTTTTCTTTGGCGCAACTTAATTCCCTTCCCTAGCATGATCTAAATACATATAGAGAATGTGAAAAGAAATGGATTAGGCTGAAAAAGAAGTTTTATTAGACATCCTAACTTGACCTGACCTACTTGTGCAACGCGATCGCGACCCGTGATTTCAAAAAGCACTTACTACTTAGTTGCGGGGATCACTCACGTTAGGAGAACACCCCGTTGATGTCTTCAATTTGCTTGCGCGGTGCTCCCCCATTCCATCTCTAGCCCATGTAATGCACTGACTCTAGTTTGTATAGATAGCAACACCCTAATTTAATACTATTAACACTCGCGGGACCCTAACGTGGTTAAAGAACGCGGACTAATCACATTTTTTTTAATTACGGTTTGCAAATCAAAAGCTAACACTGTAACACCTGTAACAAAAGGAATTTGATATTAGTTATTTTTTTGGTTGGTTGGTTGAAAATACTTACATTGCCCCTGCAACGATTCCGCCTTTATCTTCCTTCGTGGCTGTTGAATCGGACTGCATTCGTTACAGGGTGCAAATCACCTACGCGGTTATTTTAAGTTTCGGAACGCGGCTGAATCAAGTTTCGGAACGCGGTTGAATCAAATTACCGCACGAGATTGATTCAAATTTCCGAACGCGATTGATTTAAATTTTCGAACGCGATTGAATCATGTTACGAGACGCGATTGATTCAAGTTTTCGAACGCGATTGAATCAAGATACCGAGCGCGATTGATTCAAGTTTTCGGACGCGACTGATTCAAGTTTTCGAACGTGATTGAATCAAGATACCGAACGCGATTGATTCAAGTTTTCAAACGCGATAGAATCAAGTTTCCGAACGCGATTGATACAAGTTACGGAACGCGATTAAATCAAGTTAAGAAACGCAATTGATTTTCAAATTTTCGAACGCGATCGAATCAAGATACCGAACGCGATTGATTCAAATTTTCGAACGCGATAGAATCAAGTTACCGAACGCGATTGATTCAAGTTACCGAACGCGATTGATTCAAGTTACGAAACGCGATTGATTCAAGTTTTCGAACGCGATTGATTCGAATTTTTGAACACGATTGAATCAAGTTAAGGAACGTGATTGTATAAAATTTCGGAACGCGATTGATCCAATTTTCGGAAACCGGCACGTCGGAAAACGGTGGGAAAAAAAATATATTTAGTGACTATAAAATTTAGTACAACAGTAAGAAATTTAAATTAATGTCATAATAAATTTTGTTCTTACTCAAAAATTATTTAAATATTTTTTAGTATTTTTGTATATTAATTTTTTTTATAAATTATATAGTTATTTACTATAAATCAAATAAATTAGTTCAAAATGTATTGAAATAAAATGACTAAATTTGGTATTGAATAATTACGGTTTGCTCCACTCGATCCATGCAAGAATATTTAAAAACATGGCAATTTTCAGCCCCAACAAATTTAAATGGTATCGAGCGGAGCGGAATTAGTTTTGGTTTCACATGTACATCCAGAAGTCGATTTGACAATTATTGAAAATCAAATGAATTGGTGCATGAATAAAAAATTTTATTTGATAACTCTGTGGCTTGAGTCTAGCTAAATAAACTCAAAAATATAAATTAATTTGAATATTCGATTGAAACTTGTATGTTATATAATATGCTACAAATAATTGAAATTGTATACTTGTAATGGAACTTTTTGCACGACAGCAGTCATCGTCAAAATGATCACCACTCTGCATGAGCACCTCTGGTTCAAGCCAAGCCACGTAACTGACGAGCTTTTGTCTCAATACAAATGATCGGCTACACGAAGACCCAAGAGCTTGAGCTTTAAAAGCTTCCCGAAGTTCTTAGGTTCAAGCCACATCAAGAGAGAAAGAACAAAACTCAAATCGCGGACTACGCAACCGGCTACTTAGAGACCATTGGATTACAAGTTAACGGCCGAAAATTCTGAAAACGTCGTTGCCGTGTAAGACGAGTAAATACAGTGTGATTGGCAGGCAGCATAATTTGAAATCAAAGTTATGTCAAACAAGTTAAATACTTTGTGAAAATTAAATAGAAATAATAAAATTAAATTGATGTTAATTGAAAACAAATGAAAACAAAAATTTGTTATATTGATGATTTTTAATTTAAATAAGTTAAGACTTGATGATTTTGTGTGAAAACTAGTTAAATTTAAAGCTGCTAATTTTGCCAAAAATACAATACAATACAAACAAAATAAACAAATATATAATATAAAATAATAGCGACGACACTCTTAGATAATCCGCCAAAGAAATGAAACCGAGCAATACAATTAATGAAATCTAAGGTGTTATATGCGTAACGATTCGGTTTTTTGTGGCGCAACTAAATTCCCTTCCCTAACATGATCTAAATACATATAGGGACCCTGAAAAGAAATGGATTAGGCCGAAAGAGAAGTTTTATTAGACATCCTAACTTGACCTGACCTACTTGCGCAACACGATCGCGACCCGTGATTTCAAAAGCACTTACTACTTAGTTGCGGGGATCACTCACGTTAGGAGAACACCCCGTTGATGTCTTCAATTTGCTTGCGCGGTGCTCCCCCATTCCATCTCCAGCCCATGTAAAGCACTGACTTTAGTTTGATATAAAGCAACACCCTAATTTAATACTATTAACACTCGCGGGACCCTAACGTGGTTAAAGAACGCGGACTAATCACAATTATTTTAATTACGCTTTGCAAATCAAAAGCTAACACTGTAACACCTGTAACAAAAGAAATTTGATATTAGTTATTTTGTTGGTTGGTTGGTTGAAAATACTTACATTGCCCTTGCAACGATTCCGCCTTTATCTTCCTTCGTGGCTGTAGAATAGGACTGCATTCGTTACAGGGTGCAAATCACCTACGCGGTTATTTTAAGTTTCGGAACGCGGCTGAATCAAATTTCGGAACGCGGTTGAATCATATTACCGCAGGAGATTGATTCAAATTTCCGAACGCGATTGATTCAAATTTTCGAACGCGATTGAATCAAGATACCGAACGCGATTGATTCAAGTTTTCGAACGCGATTGATTCAAGTTTTCGAACGCGATTGATTTAAGTTTTCGAACACGATTGAATCAAGATACCGAACGCGATTGATTCAAGTTTTCAAACGCGATAGAATCCAGTTTCCAAACGCGATTGATACAAGTTACGGAACGCGATTAAATCAAGTTACGAAATGCGATTGATTTTCAAGTTTTCGAACGCGATAGAATCAAGATACCGAACGCGATTGATTCAAGTTTTCGAACGCGATAGAATCAAGTTACCGAACGCGATTGATTCAAGTTACGGAACGCGATTGAATCAAGTTACAGAACGCGATTGATTCGAATTTTCGAACACGATTGAATCAAGTTAAGGAACGTGATTGAATCAAATTTCGGAACGCGATTGATCCAATTTTCGGAAACCGGCACGTCGGAAAACGGTGGGAAAAAAAATATATTTAGTGACTATAAAATTTAGTACAACAGTAAGAAATTTAAATTAGTGTCAAAATAAATTTTATTCTTACTCAAAAATTATTTAAATGTTTTTAAGTAGTTGCAAGTATTTTTGTATATTAATTTTGTTTATAAATTATATAGTTATTTACTATAAATCAAATAAATGAGTTTACAATGTATTGAAATAAAATGACTAAATTTGGTATTGAATAATTACGGTTTGCTCCACTCGATCCATGCAAGAATATTTAAAAACAAAGTCGTATCGAGCGGAGCGGAATTAGTTTTGGTTTCACATGTACATTCAGAAGTCGATTTGACAATTATTGAAAATCAAATGAATTGGTGCATGAATAAAAAATTATATTTGATAACTCTGTGGCTTGTGTCTAGCTAAATAAACTCAAAAAAATTAATTAATTTGAATATTCGATTAAAATGTGTATGTTATATATTATGCTGCAAATAATTCAAATTGTATACTAGTAATGGAACTTTTTGCACGACAGCAGTCATCGTCAAAATGATCACCACTCTGCATGAGCTCCTCTGGTTCAAGCCAGGCCACGTAACTGACGAGCTTTTGTCTCAATACAAATGATCGGCTATACGAAGACCCAAGAGCTTGAGCTTTAAAAGCTACCCGAAGTCCTTAGGTTCAACCACATCAAGAGGAAAAAAAACAAATCTCAAATCGCGGACTACGCAACCGGCTACTTGGAGACCATCGGATTTCAAGTAAACGGCCGAAAATTATGAAAATATGTTTGCCGTGCAAGTCCTGATGGAGAAGTATATTCATTGTGATTGGCAAGCAGCTGAATTATTTGAAATCGAAATTAGATGAAACAAGTTAATTATTTAGTAAAAATATAATAGAAATAATGATGTTTAGCCGATGAAAATTAACATGTTGAAACTAAATATTTATTACGTTAACAATGTTTTAATAAAATCAGTTAATGCAATTAGATAATAAGTTGATTATATCTAATATATCTGTGGTTTGAGTCTAGCTAAATAAACTCAAAAGATTTATTCAATTTGAATATTCAATTACAACTTGTATGTTATATAATAGGCTGCCAATAATTTAAATTGTATATTCGTGTAATTAGATTCACAATTTTAAGAATTGAATTTAAAGGTTTTTTTAATAAATACTGAACACAACGGCAATGCTGGAAACAGTATGGGCCCTATACCGCCTACAACACAATTCGAGCCGAAGTGAATATAAATAATGACAAATAAATTAAGTACAATGCTATAAATTTTAAAAAAAGTCTATATTTATAATGCGATCAGCTTTTCAACCGGTGAAGGGAAAATCTCAAAGAAGTTTAATCACCTGGTATTTACCTTAACTTCACAAAAAAACCTCTAAAAAAATGTGAAAGGTGATTCGCCCTGATGGGGTTTGAACTCAGGCTCCCTAATACTGAGTACGATATACACATTTTATTTATTAGCATTTAAAATAAATTTTAAATAATTCCATAAAGTTTGGTAGCATATTACATCATACATGTGTAACGAACAATTAAATTAATTTTAGCAGTTTCAAAGAATTCAAGTTGTTCTTTTAAACTATTACGAATTCTAAAATAAAATAAAAGATACTTAGTTGTTATGCAGAAAATAGGATTAGAAAATATTTCTATTTAAGGCGTATATTGCCATAAATTGATTGAAATGAATTAAACAGATAAGCTGTTACGATACAAATCAGACTAAACATTATTACATCTTGTTAGAATATTCATCAAAGATATTATGTCAAAAGTAAGTCAATTGAAAGGTAATATAAAAATAACTTTGTCTTGTTCAAAAATATACTGAATATAAAACTAAAAAGGCGAAATTCTCAATGTACACGTGATTAAGCCTGCTCACCACGCCAAGGTACTAATTCATCGAGCAGGAAGGATGGGTTAGGCAGGAAAGTAACATTTGTAAGGCAACCTGAAAAACGGAAGTGTTTGGAATGACAGGATTGTTTTCTATTGTCGTTAAGCTAACGTTAGCATTAACTGTTTCGCGAGTTATTGGTTTGGTTTGATAAGAATGTACATAATAGAACCTTTTACACCGACACCAGCCATCTTCAAAAAACCATCACCACTCTGCATGAGCACCTCTGGTTCAAGCCAAGTCACGCAGCTGACGAGCTTTTGTCTCAATACAAATGATCGGCTACATGAAGACCCAAGAGCTTGAACTTTAAAAGCTACCCGAAGTCCTTGGGTTCAAGCCACATCAAGAGAGAAAGAACAAAACTCAAATCGCGGACTACGCAACCGGCTACTTAGAGACCATCGGATTACAAGTTAACGGCCGAAAATTCTGAAAACGTCGTTGCCGTGTAAGACGAGTAAATACAGTGTGATTGGCAGGCAGCATGATTTGAAATCAAAGTTATGTCAAACAAGTTAAATACTTTGCGAAAATTTAATAGAAATAATAGAATTAAATTGAAGTTAATTGAAAACAAATGAAAACAAAAATTTGTTATATTGATGATTTTTAATTGAAATAAGTTCAGACTTGATGATTTTGAGTGAAAACTAGTTAAATTTAAAGCTGCTAATTTTGCCAAAAATACAATACAATACAAACAAAATAAACAAATATATAATATAAAATAATAGCGACGACACTCTTAGATAATCCGCCAAAGAAATTAAACACAGCAACACAATTATTGAAATCTAAGGTGTTATATGCGTAACGATTCGGTTTTTTCTTTGGCGCAACTTAATTCCCTTCCCTAGCATGATCTAAATACATATAGAGAATGTGAAAAGAAATGGATTAGGCTGAAAAAGAAGTTTTATTAGACATCCTAACTTGACCTGACCTACTTGCGCAACGCGATCGCGACCCGTGATTTCAAAAGCACTTACTACTTAGTTGCGGGGATCACTCACGTTAGGAGAACACCCCGTTGATGTCTTCAATTTGCTTGCGCGGTGCTCCCCCATTCCATCTCCAGCCCATGTAAAGCACTGACTTTAGTTTGATATAAAGCAACACCCTAATTTAATACTATTAACACTCGCGGGACCCTAACGTGGTTAAAGAACGCGGACTAATCACAATTATTTTAATTACGCTTTGCAAATCAAAAGCTATCACTGTAACACCTGTAACAAAAGAAATTTGATATTAGTTATTTTTTTTGGTTGGTTGGTTGAAAATACTTACATTGCCCCTGCAACGATTCCGCCTTTATCTTCCTTCGTGGTTGTTGAATCGGACTGCATTCGTTAGAGGGTGCAAATTACCTACGCGGTTATTTTAAGTTTCGGAACGCGGCTGAATCAAGTTTAGGAACGCGGTTGAATCAAATTGCCGCACGAGAATGATTCAAATTTCCGAACGCGATTGATTCAAATTTTCGAACGCGATTGAATCATGTTACGAGACGCGATTGATTCAAATTTTCGAACACGATTGAATCAAGATACCGAACGCGATTGTTTCAAGTTTTCGAACGCGATTGAATCAAGATACCGAACGCGATTGAATCAAGATACCGAACGCGATTGATTCAAGTTTTCAAACGCGATAGAATCAAGTTTCCGAACGCGATTGATACAAGTTACGAAACGCGATTGATACAAGTTACGAAACGTGATTGAATAAAGTTACGAAATGCGATTGATTTTCAAGTTTTCGAACGCGATAGAATCAAGATACCGAACGCGATTGATTCAAGTTTTCGAACGCGATTGATTCAAGTTTTCGAACGCGATAGAATCAAGTTACCGAACGCGATTGATTCAAGTTACGGAACGCGATTGAATCAAGTTACAGAACGCGATTGATTCGAATTTTCGAACACGATTGAATCAAGTTAAGGAACGTGATTGAATCAAATTTCGGAACGCGATTGATCCAATTTTCGGAAACCGGCACGTCGGAAAACGGTGGGAAAAAAAATATATTTAGTGACTATAAAATTTAGTACAACAGCAAGAAATTTAAATTAGTGTCAAAATAAATTTTATTCTTACTCAAAAATTATTTAAATGTTTTTAAGTAGTTGCAAGTATTTTTGTATATTAATTTTGTTTATAAATTATATAGTTATTGACTATAAATCAAATAAATTCGTTTAAAATGTATTGAAATAAAATGACTAAATTTGGTATTGAATAATTACGGTTTGCTCCACTCGATCCATGCAAGAATATTTAAAAACATGGCCATTTTCAGCCCCAACAAATTTAAGTCGTATCGAGCGGAGCGGAATTAGTTTTGGTTTCACATGTACATTCAGAAGTCGATTTGACAATTATTGAAAATCAAATGAATTGGTGCATGAATAAAAAATTATATTTGATAACTCTGTGGCTTGAGTCTAGCTAAATAAACTCAAAAAAATTAATTAATTTGAATATTCGATTAAAATGTGTATGTTATATATTATGCTGCAAATAATTCAAATTGTATACTTGTAATGGAACTTTTGCACGACAGCAGTCATCGTCAAAATGATCACCACTATGCATGAGCACCTCTGGCTCAAGCCAAGCCACGTAGCTGACGAGCCTTTGTCTCAATACAAATGATCGGCTACACGAAGACCCAAGAGCTTGAACTTTAAAAGCTACCCGAAGTCCTTAGGTTCAAGCCACATCAAAAGAGAAAGAACAAAACTCAAATCGCGGACTACGCAGCCGTCTACTTGGAGACCATCGGATTTCAAGTAAACGGCCGAAAATTATGAAAATATTTTTGTCCTGCAAGTCCTGATGGAGAAGTATATTCAGTGTGATTGGCAAGCAGCTGAATTATTTGAAATCGAAATTAGATGAAGCAAGTTAATTATTTAGTAAAAATATAATAGAAATAATGATGTTTAGCCGATGAAAATTAACATGTTGAAACTAAATATATATTACGTTAATAATGTTTTAATAAAATAAATTAATGCAATTAGATAGTAAGTTAATTATATCTAATATATCTGTAGTTTGAGTCTAGCTAAATAAACTCAAAAGATTTATTCAATTTGAATATTCAATTACAACTTATATGTTATATAATAGGCTGCCAATAATTTAAATTGTATATTCGTGTAATTAGATTCACAATTTTAAGAAATGAATTTAAAGGTTTTTTTTAATAAATAGTGAACACAACGGCAATGCTGGAAACAGTATGGGCCCTTATACCGCCTACAACACAATTCGAGCCGAAGCGAATTTAAATATTGACAGAAAAATTAAATGCTAAATGTGTAAAAACTTTTATATTTACAAGACTATCAGCCGTGAGGCTTTTCGACCGGTAAAGGAAGAAGCTAGAGGAGTTTAATCACCCGGTATTTACTTTAACTTCACAGAAAACCTCTGAAAAACTGTGAAAGGGTTATTCGCCCTGATGGGGTTTTAAATCAGGCTTCTCAATGCTCAGTACGATACACACATTTTATTTATTAGCATTTACAATTAATTATTTTTTTTTAAATTATATATATATATATATATATATATATATATATATATATATATATATATATATATTATATATATATATATATATATATATATATATATATATATATATATATATATATATATATATATATATATATATATATATAATTATAATAATGTTTGGCAGCATACTACATCATACATGTGTAATGAAAAATTAAATTAATTTAAGCAATTACTATAACACATAAGGTATTTATGTTTTCCGTTTCAATTGTTATTATTTCAAAAATAATACAAATATTTTTAGTTGTTTTGCAGAACATAACATTAGAAAATAAATCTATTTACGACGTATGTTCTCATGATTAGATTGAAATTAATTAAACTGTTACGATAGATACCAGACTAAACATGATTATTTTATATCTCATATCTTATTAATGATATGTTCTAAAAAGTAAGTCCATTGAAAAGTAATATTAGAAAATAAATCTGTTTTCGACGTATGCTCCCATGATTAGATAGAAATTAATTCAATAGATAAGTTGTGACGATAGAAATCAGACTAAACATGATTATTTCTAACTATCTTATATCTTATTAATGATATATTTTAAAAAGTAAGTCCATTGAAAAATAATATTAGAAAATAAATCTATTTTCGACGTATGCTCCCATGATTAGATTGAAATTAATTCAATAGATAAGCTGTGACGATAGAAATCAGACTAAACATGATTATTTATAACAATCTTATATCTTATTAATGATATATTCTAAAAAGTAAGTCCGTTGAAAAGTAATATTAGAAAATAAATTTATTTTCAACGTATGATCGCATGATTAGATTGAAATTAATTAAACAGATAAGCTGTTACGATAGATATCAGATTAAACATTATTCTTTGTAACTATCTTATATTTTATTAATGATATGTTCTAAAAAGTAAGTCTGCTGAAAAGTAATATTAGAAAATAAATCTATTTTCAACGTATGTTCCCATGATTATATTGAAATTAATTAAACAGATAAGCTGTTACGATAGATATCAGATTAAACATGATTATTTCTAACTCTAAATCTTCATTAATGGTATGTTGTCAAAAGTAAGTCCATTCAAATGTAATATGAAAATAACTTTTTCATATTCAAAAATATATTTATTAAAAAATTAAAAAAACGAAATTCTCAATGTACATGTGATTAAGCCTGCTCGCCAACGTCAAGGCACTAATTCATCGAGCAGGATGTGTGATAAATGTCGTAATTATTCGAAAGAATAAATAATAATGTTATTTTTAATTCGAAATTTAAAAAAAAATTATATGGACATCCGAGTTAAAACAAATCCTTCTATTAAAGGATTATATTTTATATTTATATAATAATATAAATATAAAATATAATCCTTTAATAGAAGGATCTGTTTTTCCATAGGATAACACTCTTCTTTCTTGGAATAGTTTAAACAATATAAAACATTGATATCCATTGAAAAAACTATGCGAGCGAAGGTGGGGTGGGTGGGTGGCCCCTACCAACCCAACTATGCCCGTCCACTATTACAAACGACTTGAACTTTGCACTATACTGTTATCCATTAACTTATATTCTATTCAATTAATTCCATTTGTTAATTTACGTCCAATTCGTAAAAGTATGTATGAACTAATGTAGTGCATAGTTCAAGCAGTTTGAAATAGTGGACGGGCATAGTTGGGTTGGTATGTCCTTATAATATATATACCTTTCGAATTTCGAATTAAAAATAACATTATCATACGGTAGAAGGCATATTATTATATGCCTTCTACCTTACATCTATTTTTGTGAGATTTTGATTTTTATTGTTGTTTTAATGTTTGAACTTTCGAAAACAAAGGCCGATCGAAAAAAAGTTATTCTGTAGTTTCGTTTTAGGCATATAATAATATGCCTTCTACCGTACTTCTATTTTTGTGAGATTTTGATTTTTATTGTTGTTTTAATGTTTGAACTTTCGAAAACAAAGGCCGATCGAAAAAGAAGTTATTCTGTATTTTCGTTTTAGGCATATAATAATATGCCTTCTACCGTACTTCTATTTCTGTGAGATTTTGATTTTTATTGTTGTTTTAATGTTTGAACTTTCAAAAACAAAGGCTGATCGAAAAAAAAGTCTGTATTTTCGTTTTAGAATTAAATTTTATATTTTATTTTTTATGTTGATCGCCTTGCTGTAGAACGCATATCGCACTGTGAGAAGAAAAATGTAACTTCGTGACGATAAAAAAAAAACTTGGGCATTAGAGGGTTTAGTTAATTCACACCAAAAGTATTTATTTGTCAATCACCTACCACCAAACTGACGTAACAAGTTATTTAATTAGTATAATATGGTGATATGTTGCCCGTTACACCGTTTTTATTTTTACTATAAAATATTAATGTTCATATAGCAATGGCATGTTTATTTTCGTAGTCCCAAAAAAAAGTTTTACTTACGAGCTGAGCTCGGAGTTGTTTACTACTTTTACGCATAAAATATTTATTTTCGTAGTCCCAACATAAAAATCTTTTTTTCCCATACGAGCTGAGCTCAGGCTCAGACTTGTTTACTACTTTTACGCGTAGAATATTCCGCTTTGCAAAAAAAAGAGTGGATTTGCAACAAATAGTTTTATAAATAAACGATAGTGATAACACGTTATCCAACCGCGCAGCGACTCAATAATATTTTACTATTTAAGGCTTTTGTTGTAAACAGCGCAATTTAATACGCACATTGTACTGAAATTTCACAAATTAAATATTACTTTTGTAATAATTTATTGAAAATAAAACGCTCTAGTCATTATCAAGTTAATCATCGGATTAGCTTGATAATGGCAATGGCAAATATTCGCAAACAGCAATAAACAAGTGATAAAAAAACAAAGAAAAATTCGTTTTATTTATTTATTACGTCTTAAATTTTATTCGAGGGAAATCAATTGAAAGAAGAGAGAAAAACTTACTATAAAATATTGATTGGTGTTATTTTACTCCAACAATAATTTATCCATTTAAAAAAAATTGTATTGCTTATATTTTATTTATTTGCAATTTAATTACTCCAATAAACATTTTATAATCAGTTTTTTCTCAGTCTCCTTTCAACCTCAAATATAAGAGTGGTGTTGCTGTTTGAGCGACGATTTGCTGCAAATGATGTTGTTAATTACTCAAAAAGAACCTCGATATTATTCGCAACACTAATATTTAACCGGTGCGGAATTAAGGCTGCATAATTATCTAAGTTGATTGGAATTTAGCGTGAGCAACGCGTGCGTCAGCACACATAGCGCGCGCCAGCTCACAGCGCGCGATTTTTTGCATGCAAAAACCCGAGCGCGGTTGTTACGAGATACATATAATTGCAGGTGAATCACCCAGATTAAAATCTCGCGATGTGAGCTGGCGCGCTCTCCAGCTCACATCGCGCGATTTTTTGCATAGAAAAAACCCGAGCGCGGTTGTTACCGGATACATATAATTGGAGGTGAATCACACAGATTAGCGAATAAAAAGGTATTGAATTATATTGTATTTTGGAATTAAACGAAGACTATAAGAGACCACTGGCACACAACGCGCGATTTTTTGCATTGAAAAAAACCCGAGCGCGGTTGTTACGAGATACATATAATTGCAAATGAATCACACAGATTAGCGAATAAAAAGGTATTTGATTATATTGTATTTTGGAATTAAACAAAGACTATAAGAGAGCGCCAGCTCACACAGCGCGATTTTTTGCATGGAAAAAACCGAAACGCGGTTGTTACGAAATACATATAATTGCAGGTGAATCACACAGATTAGCAAATAAAAAGGTGTTGGATTATATTGTATATTGAAATTACACAAAAAATATAAGCCCACACACAGCGCGCGCCAGCTCACAACGCGCGATTTTTTTTGCATGGAAAAAACACGAGCGCGGTTGTTACCAGATACTTATAATTGCTTGAATCACACAGATTAGCGAATAAAAAGATATTTGATTATATTTTATATTGGAATTAAACAAAGAATATAAGAGCGCGCTAGCTTACATCGCGCGATTGTTTGCATGGAAAAAACCCGAGCGTGATTGTTATGAAATACATATACGTAACAACCGCGCTCGGGTTTTTTCCATGCAAAAAATCGGGCGATGTGAGCTGGCGCGCTCTTAATTCTTTGTTTAATTCCAATATAAAATATAATCTTTTTATTCGAGAATCTGTGTGATTCATCTGCAATTATATGTATCTCGTAAGATGCAAATGAATCACACAGATTAGCGAATAAAAAAGTGTTTTTTGGAATTACACAAAAAGTATAATGTAATATTAAAACAGCCCCAAGATTAAAACAATTTTCACACAATTATTATACCACAAAACCGTGTGAAATCACATAAAAATGTTTTATATATGGTATAAGAATAATGCGAACAAATTGTGGTACGACCGCAATTAAAATACGTCGTACAACACCAAAAAATGCTTCCACCATTATATAATAAAAATATCGACTTACCCCATTATACACAGCACTCATTTACACTATAACTCACTGCACTGCGTACACTATTCACAATTAAAACCACTTTATTGTAAGCCGAACAAAATTATTAAGCAAACTCAACTGGTATGTTCGGAAGACGGACTCGGACTGACGCATTGCGACGTCGCAGAGCGCTCAGTAACAAGCACTCGTCTCTCTCTATCTCATTGTGCGCTGACCGCAGAAATATTTATAGACATTTTTTGTTGCTAATACTAATCGCGGACCGGTCCAATTTTGAGAGCAACGGAGGGGAGTCCGCACTTTTGCAACAAATACATTTAGGAATGAAATTACTGACTGCATTTTATTTTAATTAAAACCTTGGGAGTGGGTGGTTTTCACATTATTTTTTTCTCATTAACACATGACTGCTAGCAAAATATAAGTGTAATTAAAAATATAATTAGAGTTAAAAAAAAGTCTACTTACTAGAAGGAGAAATATGTTCATATGCAGTTTTCCTCATTTATGCATGACTGCTAACAAAATATAAATGTAATTAAAAATATAATTAGACTTAAAAAAAATGCTACTTACTAGAAAAGTAAAATCATTTTCACATTTAGTTTTCTTCAGTTATACATGACTGCTAGCAAAATATAAATGTAATTAAAAATATAATTAGAATTACAAAAATGCTACTTACTAAAAAGGAAAAACATTTTCACATTTAGTTTTCCTCATTAATGCAGGACTGCTAGCACACTATAAATGTAATTAAAAATATAATTAGAGTTAAAAAAAGATGCTAATTACTAGAAAGTAAAAACATTTTCACATTTAGTTTTCTTCAGTTATACATGACTGCTAGCTAGCAAAATATAAATGTAATTAAAAATATAATTAAGAGTTACAAAAATGCTACTTACTAGAAAGGAAAAACATTTTCACATTTAGTTTTCCTCATTTATATATGACTGCTAGCACACTATAAATGTAATTAAAAATATAATTAGAGTTAAAAAAAATTCTACTTACTAGAAAATAAAAATATTTTAACATTTAGTTTCCCTCATTTATGACTGCTAGCAGATTATAAATGTAATTAAAAATATAATTAGAATAAACAAAATTCTACTTACTAGAAAGAAAAAAGATTTTCACATTTAGTTTTCCTCATTTATACATGACTGCTAGCACAATATAAAAGTAATTAAAAATATAATTACAGTTAAAAAAAATTCTACTTACTAGAAAGGAAAAACATTTTTACATTTAGTTTTCCTCATTTATGCATGACTGCTAGCAAACTATAAATGTAATTAAAAATATAATTAGAATTAAATCTACCTACTAGAAAGGAAAAACACATACAAATAAGTGCATGAAAATAAAAGAAATACTATAAATGGTGAAATAGCAATAAATTAATTAATAACATTGATTGAAATAAAAACGGCCTGATCTATGTACTACACCATTTTTCACTATTTTTTATGAATAAATTCCAAATTAATTAGTAATATTGATTGAATTACAAAATTTTGTGGAAAATAGTGTACTGTAGAGTTCAAGTCGTTCGAAATAATAAACGGGCATAGTTTGATTCATAGAGGACACCCGCCCACCCCAACTTTGCTCGTGTAGTTTTTTCAATGGATACAGACGTTTTATATTGTTTAAATAATTCGAAAAAGTGTGTTATCCTATGGAAAGAACTATTCTAACGTAGGTGGGGTGGGTGGGTGTCCTCTACCAATAAAACTATGCCCGTCCACTCTTTCAAACGACTTGAACTCTACACTACACTATTTCCAACAAGATTTTTTAATTAAATCAAGCCTGAATTAATTAATAACATTGATTTAATTAAAAAATCTTGTTGGAAATAGTATAGTGTAGAGTTCAAGTCGTTTGAAATAGTGGATGGGCATAGTTTGCTTGGTGGGGGCCACCCGCCCACCCCACCTTCGTTCGAATAGTTTTTTTCATAGGATAACACACTTTTTCGAATTATTTAAATAATATAAAACGTCTGTATCCATTGAAAAAACTATGCGAAATATTTATAAAAGTTAGTCTACATTTTTGTAATTTTTGAAAAAACCTTATGATGGATTTGTATTAAACTTGGAAAATTTATTACTAACATAATATACTATCCAAAAATGTCATAAATTAATTAGATATGAAATAGGCATAGCTGAGAAGGAACAGGGCCCAAATAAACAAAAAACAATAAACGTTATGGTATTCAAGTGAAAAGAAGCAAAGGAAAACTGGATTACATGTTACATTCTTCTTTAATTTCCTGGTTGCTATTAAAGCCACAATAGCAACCAGGAAATTAAAGAAGAATGTCATAGTTTGCTGCAATTAATAGTAGAATGGCATATTTGTATAATAATTAAGGCGAAACCATACTATATAACAATATTCAAGAATTCTCAGAATTTTATGACCTACTTGAAAAAACATATAGCAAACCTAGAGATTTAATATTAGTGGCAGTGGACATAAAAGCCAAAACTGTTAAAGAGGAATATATCAAAGAAGTTGTAAGGAAGCTTACAATCCATGAAAAAACAAATGACAATTGATTTATGTAATATCACAAGTGTATTATTATTATTATTTTTGTTTACTATTGTACCTATGTTCATTTTTGAATTGACTCATATAATGTCGTAATTGCTCAAAATCAAAGAGATATGTCTGCGCAAATATCTGATTTCCATACCTGTTTCCCGGATTGTGGGTATTTTCGTATATTTGAATTTTGTACTAACAATTATCATTTTTTCGTAGAAAATTCAAATATACGAAAATACACACAAACCGGGAAACAGGTATAGAAATCAGATATTTGCGCTGACATATCTCTTTATTTTGAGCAATTACGACATTATATGAGTCAATTCAAAAATGAACATGGTACAATATTAAACAAAAATAATAATAAATCGACAGAAAGTCCGCAGGTCAATAGCCCTTTACAACTATTATAATTAATAATATAATAAATATTACTAACCGTAACACTAAAAGAAACTAACAGAACCAGAACAATAATTATAGTATATGGGCCAAATGAAGATGATGTAGTGAGCAAGAAAGAAGCAGCGAAACAACCGAAACAGCCAAAGGAGAAGTTTTCGTTGTGGATGATTTCAACAGCAGAATTGGTAAGAAAGTAAAAGATAACGACTTGACGAGAGGAAGATATGGCGAAGACGTACTAAACCAAAATGGGAAGAAAATGCTAGATTACTGTAGAATGAACAACCTAGTAATAACGAACACACTATTCAAACACAAGGACATACACAAATACACAAAGGAAGTGGTAAGCAGGAACGAAAAATCTATAATAGATTACGTTTTAATAGAAAAAGGTAAAAGGAGCAAAATAATGGATACAAGGGTAAAGAGAAGCTACGAAATTGGAAGTGACCACTAACTAGTTGTGACGACAATTAAAGAAGACTACCAAGCCAGTGAAGGATCCAGCGACCAAATATAGCAATAAACTACAACAAGATAAGATCATACAAACTTAGAGAAAAAGAAACAGCAATACAATATATGGAGAAAATGGAGATGAAAATAGAAGTGACAAACGATAGAGAAGAAGTAGAGGAAATGTGGAATAACCTAAAGAAAAATATGCTTGAAACAGTGGTACGAAGAAAAGCACAAACAAGAAACAACAGACAGCCTGGTGGTCGAAGGACATACGAGAGGAAACAAAAGAAAAGAAAAAGCATGGCAAAGATACCTAAACGACAAAAATAGCGTAAACTACAAAAAATACAGAGACAAGAGAAAAATAGTAAAAGACGAGGTTAGAATAGCAAAAACCAGGAAATGGGAAAAAATCGGGGAGACAATGGAAAAAACGCAAGGGAAAACCAAAAGCTACTTTATAAAATCCTAAAAGATTGCAGGAAAGAAAAAGGACAAGAAATGAGATACATACAAGACAAACAAAGAAGCATTCTGAAGGAATACGAATAAGTATTAGAAAGATGGATAGAATATTGTGAAGAATTACTAACCTCAAATAACGACAAAGAACAAAAGACAAGAATTAGAGACAAGAACAACACAGAAGCAGATACAGAGTATCAAGGAACAAGAACTACTAGAAATAATAAGGGAATTATAAATAGAAAAAGCACCAGGACAAGACCATTTGGAAAAAATCAAGCACATGGGCTCGGTAGATAAAGAAAAACTACGGAAACTACTGAACAACATGTGGAGCACAAATATCATACCAAAAGACTGGCAAACAGCACGAATCGTACCGATGCACAGGAAAGGGGATAAGACGAAATGCTCAAATTATGGAGGCATAACTCTAATAAGTATAGGGATGAAAATACTAGAAAAGACAACAAACAAGAGAATAATAGCAAGAATAGAACAGACACTAGAAGAATCGCAATGCGGTTTTAGAAAAGGAAGATCCACACAGGACTACATCTTCACAATAAAACAAATCACAGAAAAAAGAACAACAAATAATAAAAACACATATTTAGGATTCATAGAGCTAGAAAAAGCGTTCGACATGATCCCAAGAAATAAATTATGGAAAATCCTGGAAGAGAGAGGTGTAGAAAGAAAGATAGTCGAATTAATACAAGACATATATAATAACAACAACATCTATGCAATAATACATAAGGGACAAACATCAAGAACATTTAAAACAACTACTAGACTAAGACAAGGAGGCGGGCTCAGTCCTACATTATTTAACATATACAAGGATGAAATAATGAAGAGCATGAAACCAACAGTCAAAAAACGAAATATAGGTTACAAAAACATGCAAGTGGTAAAAATATCGGAAGGAGCATTTGATGATGTCGTAGTGATAGCAGAAAATGAAGCTAATCTGCAGCACAACCTGAGTGTATGGAATAGGCATCTGGAAAAGTGTAATATGAAAATGAATTACAACAAAACAAAAGTGATGATAATATTAAACCGGAAAGAGCAAATATATATAAAGATAGAACAACACAAAATAGAGCAAGTAGAACAATTCAAATACCTAGGAGTAGTACTGACAGAAGACGAAAAAATGGAAGGTGAACTTAGTTGCAGAATAAACAACACAGTTAAAACATACGCATTGAGCAATATACTGATTAACAAAAAAGAGATCAGCAGAAGGATAAAAATAAATATATACAAAAGCATATATAAACCTATACTGACATATGGGAGCGAGACGTGTAAACTAACGAAGAGGGACAAAAGTAGCATACAGGCAATGGAAATGAAATATCTCAGAGGAGTAAAACAAGTTACGAGACGAGACAGAATAAGAAATTATGACATCAGAGAAGAATTGGGAATTGAAGCTGTAGAAAAGTATATAGAAAAGAAACAACTAAACTCGTGGGGACATTTAATTAGGATGGACAAAAATAATTAAACAAAACAGGTATGGGAAGCAAGAACTAGAAGTAAAAAAAGAAGAGGTTGGCCAATGAAAGAGTGGAACAACAGAATAGAGGAAATAATAATCAAGAAAGGAAATACAGTTAAACAAGCAAGAGAACTGGCGAAGAACAGAAAATAGTGGAAAGAATTTACAAATGCATAAACATCAAGAATAATTGTAAAGTATAATGTTACGTAATGTAAATGTAATATCCTACACCGAAAGGTAAAAGGCAAATATATATATATATATATATATATATATATATATATATATATATATATATATATATATATATATATATTGTTTAATATTGTATCTATGTTGATTTCTTGTAAAGTGTAAGGTGCCTTTTAGAGAAAGAAGAGAACAAATGCTATCAATAATCAAAGAAACTAGGAAAGGGGAATAAAAAAAAACTCCAGAGCTAAAAAAACAAACAAAGAAAAATGTTGAACAATGAAGAAAAAGCAAAAAACACATGGAAATTATATTTTAAAGGGATAATAAAAGTTAAAACCAGGATTCTTAAGATGAAGAAAGAGGAACGAGAAGCCACCACAGGGAAACATCTGTATAATGAAAATAAAAGAAACGTATAATAATTATAAACATTGTAAATTGTAAATTATAAATTATAAATTACATTATATATTTGTATTAATAAAAAAAATAATACCATCGGAATGAATTTTCGCGAATCACCTTTCACAGAATTTTTTCACTCGACCACTCACTGAACTGGGCCATTTCTTATATTATAGATATTTTTAATTGCCTAGTTAACTAGTGATTTTGTGCCCAGTACACAGTAAATAAGAAAAACATGTTTTTGATGTTTGTTGTCGGCCGATAATGGACTAAAATAATACAGCCATCGCTAATTTGCGAAACCCGATAACTAGCCGGAGCGTTAACTGGGCGTAAGCGCTGTATAATCAGCTCCCGTTTCGGGCGTCCTAAGCTGTAAATGTTTCCGAACAGCTAGGGGATAATGAATTGCGTTACAAACCCCTCCACGTCCGGCGGCGAAATTGCACGCGAAACTATAGCCCACTTTTAGTTAGTTCAACAGGCTATTTTGTAAATAGTTATCTTAGTAGTAGTAGTAGTTTAGTAACCACTACTACTAAAATCACAAATATACTCTTTCTACCCTTTAATACAATAATAGAAACGTAACACAAGTAAAAATTTAAAAGAGGAAATTCATGTGAAAAAAAAATCCAGTTTTATTACAACCAATAATAATTGTAAATCAATATTATATATATATATATATATTCGCCACAGGAAAACATTTGTATAATGAAAATAAAATCAAGTTTTATTACACCCAATAATAATTGTAAATCAATATTATATATATATATATATATAATATTGATTTACAATTATTATTGGGTGTAATAAAACTGGATTTTTTTTCATTATACAAATGTTTCCCTGTGGGGGCTATTCGTCCGTCTTTCTTCACCTTAAGAATCCTAGAAGTAGTTCGATTTTAGATTATTGGCATTTAATCAACATTATATCCAACCTCTTCCTCATTTACATACCCAAACCTCATTAAAATCATTAATTATATATCACAAACCATTTTCCACTTTGGGCTTTTGTACACGAAACATTTGTGAGTGCGGTTTTTATTGCCGCTATCGCGACATTCTTACTCGCCTGCGGTGTGCCGATAAGCCACCGCCCGCCCCGTCCTTGTCACAAACCGCTCGCGCCTCATTAGCTTTTGTGTAGGTGCGAATGAGGGCAGAGGGGGGACGCAAGAACGCTTCCGGGCCATAAGAAACCCCTTTTGTGGCCGCTTTTTGCATGAGAAAATGTACAATCGCGTTTGTACGTGAGGAGGGTGCTATGGGACACGTTTTAAAAAGGAAATGTGGGTAATTGGAAGTGAACTAAAGGGGAAAGTGTTGACTTTTATCTATCTGTCCATATATATTCGTAACACAATACTGATAACCTTACACGGTCAATAATACTGTCAGTATTTGTTTGAATCCTCTTTTAAAAGTTTGAGAACCCCTGGCATAAACAATGCTTCACTTAGAAAAAAAAACAAATTTCCCTATACTTGGGTAAATCTTTTCTTCTATTGTAAACAGGATCTGTATCAACACTATTATGGAGACAGATATCTGCATATCATGTTAATGTTAATTGGTAAATAAATTTTGGTACATCGGAGTTGGATATAAAATATATTATTGGTGAAGGCGCCGGGGTGAATTACGTGTCTTCGCGATCTTATCTGTTAAAAAACACTTCTATCTGTATAGGGCTATCAGCCATGAAGCTTTTCCGCCGGTCAAAGAAAGAGCTGTAAGGAGTTTAATCACACGGTATTTACCTCAAATTCACAGAAAACCTCTGAAAAACTGTCAAAGGTGATTCGCGAAAATTCGGCACGATGGTGTGCGTGAACTAAAGTCCTGGTCTTCTAGGAAGCGGCCACTGAAATGTGGCCGCTTTTGACGTCATTTTCACTTCACAAAAATAGTGTTACATGGTTTCCCATACCGAGCAATCCCTCAATTCAACAAGTCAACGATTTACAGTGATTTATGGTGAGTTATTCACTTAAGGTCGTTTTAGACAAGACAATTTCTTAGCTCAAAAGTTGTTCAAGAAATGAATTCATATATCCTCCTTCCATACAATTTGTCCTTTTCCATTTGATCTACCATCCAATTCAATATTTCAAATAATTTGCTGTATGATACGAGACAATTTAGATTGTGTTGCATCTTGACTAACTTTTGAGTCAACAAATTGTCTTGTCTAAAACGATCTTTACTTATACTTGAAAACCATTTTTGTGATGTGTAAATGACGTCAAAAACGACCGCTTTTAAACGACCGCTCTCCGAGGAAACCAGGCTACCTAATGCTCAATACGAGACGCATGATGCCTCTAGCTTTAAGCTCTGGTTTCCTCGGAGAGCGGTAGCTTTTAAGCGACCACTCTCCGAGGAAGCCAGAGCTTAAGGCCCCTAATGCTCAGTACGAAAGGATGCCTCTAACCACTCAACATCTGAGCTGGCTAGTTCATTTAGAGTTAAAATTAATAATTGTTTTCAGAATCTGAAAGCGGTGGCTGGGGGCCTTGGAGCCCGTGGACACCCTGCTCTAGCACCTGTATAGGAGGTACCAGAAATCGCTACCGATTTTGCGACTCACCGCCCCCACGATATGGAGCTAAGTTTTGCGAGGTAAGCTTTTTACCACCCATTGCATTTGTATGAAAAATTAGATTAAATTATAATCAATCGACCATGACAAGAGCGAGGTATGGGTCAGAAGAGAGAGGAACCGGCAAGTGTGGATGGAACTGGGGTACACCGCGTGTGCGCTGTGAGAGAAGCGACACGTGGTGGCACCTTACCAAAGAATGTGATGGAGTGAAAGCAGAATGGGTTGGTGATTGCAGAAAATTGAATGGTTAAGAGAGGCGGAGGCGCAGTGGTCTAAGGCCCAATTCACACATAAGCGGCGTCGGGCGCAGGCGCGGCGTAGACGAGGCGCAGGCGCGACGTCGCACAGGCGATTGTGATGTCCATATACAGTGAAGGGGTGGACATTGTGATTGCAGACAACTGAATGGTTAAGAGAGGCGGAGGCACAGTGGTCTAAGGCCCAATTCACACATAAGCGGCGTCGGGCGCAGGCGCGACGTCGCACAGGCGATTGTGATGTCCATATGCAGTGAAGAGGTGGACATTGTACCTTATGTTTACATAGAGGCGACATGGAAGAGTTATGCCTTTCGCCTCTTCGCCTACCGTGTCTTAGGCGAAGAGGCGAAGACGCGGTGCCGGCGCTGCGAGAGGCACGACGCTTTAAGCCCCCTCTATATAAACATGTGGTGCAATACCCACTTAGGTGACGAGGCGCGGGCATTTGCCTCGTGCCTCTAGCCGCGCCGGCACCTCGTCTTCGCCTCTTCGCCTAAGACACGATAGGCGAAAAGGCGAAACTCTTCCACGCCGCCTCTATATAAACATAAGGTGCAATGTCCACCCCTTCACTGCATATGGACATCACAATCGTCTGTGCAACGTCGCGCCTGCGCCTCTTCTACGCCGCGCCTGCGCCCGGCGCCGCTTATGTGTGCATTGGGCCTAAGACGATGGTCAGAAGCCATTGCGTATATGGTTGGAATCCACCGCTAGCCGGAAATTTTTTCCACAAATAATTTACACATCATGGATGTGGTATGAGGCACAATAGGTCAGTGAAGGGCCGCAGTGGACACAGCCCAGGGGCAGGGGCTGTACTTACCGTAAAAAAAGGAGAGTATGGGAGAGGCGTGAAAGTCTGACGTGGGAGCGGAAATTGGCCAGGGTACATGGCTCCTACCCTATGTGCCCTCACCAATTTCCTCTCCAACGTCTGATTTTCACGCCTTTCCCATCCCCTCCTAACCATTAATTTGTGTAGGAAGAGCGCATATAATGAATATGTATTTTATGTAAATTTGTATTTTATTCTTTTTTTTTGTGGTTATTTATGTTATGAGTATTGTTTATTCGGGAAATTTTGTAAACGAGAATTTTTGTGCGGGTATGTCAAATAAAGGTTTTTTTTTAATCAACCGGCCACGATAGCCAGAGACGTGAGTTCAATTCCAGCTGGAAATAGACTCACAAACCGATCAATATAAATGAAATAACTCCATATCATGTGTCAATAATTTTATTCAATTACATTACACTACAACATCCTCTACTATTATTCAGTCGCCGTCTCGTCCTCGTCATGATCGCCATGCCCGTCAATATCATACCGCACCATACTCTGTTCATCATCCTCCTCCTCCTGCTCATCACTAAGCGTCCCAAACGACTCCTCCGCGCCCCCGGGAACCACCAATCCAGCAGCAATCATCGCATCCGTACTAAGCTCACCCGAAAATAGCACCTGACTTTCCTCCTCAGAAACAACCTCCACCTCCTCCGCCTCCACACTCACAGACCCCTCACTACTCACCAATTCATGCTCACTAGTCGTAGACAGCTGCCGCGCCAGCAGAAACTCCTCGAAACTCGGCCCCTGCTGGATCTCAGCATTCCGCTTAACCGGGAACCGCGAGCGTATCTCAACCTTCTTAGGCACAAACCCAAGATCGCCCACCCCATAAATCTCATGACAATCACCAACCGAGTCGAGTGAGGCTGGATGAAACACGTGCTTCTGCGCATCGGCCAGCAACTCAAACACACGCTGCAGCAACGTCCCTTTAATAGCCTCATTCGCCTCCGAGTCATCATCACTCGACTCGCTACCATCCTGACTATCCTTTAGTCCAATCAACTTTTTAATGTGATGCACTGCTTCCGTTACAATATTAGTGTAATAACACACCCGCTCCTGCGCCTGAACTAAATCAATTCCGATTTTAGCACGCTCGCAGCGACTGGCGTGCAGGTTTTGCTCCAACAGCCGCATTTTGTATTGTACCTCGTCCATTTTACTCTGTGCTACCTGAAGTTGTTGTAGGCACATGCCGGTGTGCGCTTGCATCTCATTGAATTTCTCCAGTTTCGTCGACATGTCCGCGTGTTTATGGGTGAGGTCGGTGATTACCATCACTTGCGTCTTAACTTTTGAGATCGCCTTCATTTTTTCCGTGCCGTGCAGCTCGGCTTGTAAACGGAGCTCGCGGTCGCGCAATCGTAGGCGTTCGTTTTCGGTTTGCAGGCGTTTTTGAGTGTCGAGCAGCTGGTTGATTTCGTTGTTGATGGCGATGTTTTCGCGGATTACTCGGTGGGTGGTTGCTGCTACGCGCACGTCGGTGACGTCTTGGAATTCGGTGGATAGTTGTAGGAGGCGCGCTTCCATTTCTTTTTTTAGCTTGTCTTTTCCGATTATAAACTTGCGTTCGATGCTATATATTTCGCGCTTGTGGCGGAATTCTTGTTCTTCCATTTTGTTCTCTTGTTCCTCGTATTTTTTCATTATGTCGTCGCGTTGTAGGCGGAACTCCTCCAGGGCGTTTAGTTTGCCGTTGAGTAGTTTGATTTCGGATGTTAGTTGCTCCTGCATTTGCTTGTATTCTTGTTCCATGTTGAAGATTTTTTCCTGGTACTCGTTCACTTCCTGTGTGCTTTTTTCGGCTTGGGCTTTCAGCCGCTCCTGCAGCTCTATTATTTCATCGGTTTTCTCCTGCAGGGTGCGTTTTAAATACGTTATTACATCAGCACGATCTTCATCGAGTTTCGTGTTGTTTTCTTGGAGGTTCGTGTTTTTGTCTTCTAGCTCTTGAGTGAGCGTGCGTAGTCGGGCTAGTTTGCGATTCAAATCGGTGATTTGTAGCTCGTAGAACGTTTTGTCGACTTCATTTAGAGCGTTTGGGTCTACTGGAGGCGGAGGTTTCTTATCTTTCTTCCCTTTGCCTTTTTTCGGCATTTTCACGGCGGGTTTAGTAAGGCGGGCACTGAACGAATGTTTTACAGAGGAGAATTTGACTTGTTTGGAGGGGTTTCCAAGACGATATTGATCAAATTTGACGGAGTCTTACAGTGACCTATTTTTGGTGTAATTATACACTCAACTATGCCCATTCACTATTTCAACTGACTTGAACTCTACACTACATTATTCCCTATATATTTTTAAAATTAAGTCTAAAATAATAAATTAAATTGATTGGATTATAAAAAGTTATGGAAAATAGTGTAGTGCATAGTTCAAGCCATTTGAAATAGTGAATGAGCATAGTTTGGTTGGTGGGGGACAACCACCCACCCCACCTTTGCTCGCATAGTTTTTTCCATTAGATAACACTCTTCTTGGAATGGTTTAAACAATATAAAACGCCTGCATACATTGAAAAAACTATGCGAACGAAGATTGGGTGGGTGGGTGTCCCCTAATTGGGTGGGTGGGTGTCCCCTACCAACCAAACTATGCCCATTCACTATCTCAAATGATTTGAACTCTACACTACATTATTACCTATATACTTTTTAAATTAAGTCTAAATTAATAAATGAAATTGATTGAATTATAGAAAGTTATGGATAATAGTTTAGTGCAGAGTTCAAGCCATTTGCAATAGTGAATGGGCATAGTTTGGTTGGTGGGGGCTATCCCCCACCCCAGCTTTGCTCGCATAGTTTTTTTCCATTAGATAACACTCTTCTTGGAATGGTTTAAACAATATAAAACGCCTGTATCCATTGAAAAAACTATGCGAGCGAAGGTGGGGTGGGTGGGCGGCCCCTACCAGGTGGGTGGGCGGCCCCTACCAACCAAACTATGCCCATTCACTATCTCAAATGATTTGAACTCTACACTACATTATTACCTATATACTTTTTAAATTAAGTCTAAATTAATAAATGAAATTGATTGAATTATAGAAAGTTATGGAAAATAGTGTAGTGCAGAGTTCAAGCCATTTGAAATAGTGAATGTGTATAGTTTGGTTGGTGGGTGTGGGGGACACCCACCCACACCACAAAATAAATGACAGGTCGCTTGGCTTCAAAACATTGACTTGGCTTTTATATATAAGTATGATATAAGAATCTTAAATATTAAGTTCAATGTTCTGGTTTTCTACAACAAAATCGAATTTTAGTCTAGTTCACTTTATTTGGACCCCCGGAAAACTCAATTCAATAAAGATTTGTTTGTTTTTCACTTGTAACTTATATATTAAATAATTCTGAAAGGGTGCTGCGGTGCAGACAGAAAAGTGCGGTACAGGCATTGGGAGCAGCTGGGAATGCTTCTACGGGAACGGAATTTCCACATCGGACATTGCCGCGGAAATACCGGAAGTGCAGGCGGAAGTAGGGCCCTATTGTCGCTGCGGATGCGTCGTGCATCTCGGACATGCTAAACCACGCCGATTGCTCGCTACATCATCGCAGAGCTGTCCTGGACGTACATTTTGGTTGATACAAGTAAGCATTATATTTCAATCAATAAGACAGGGTGGCTTAAAACATATAACTCCGAGTTAAATGATCAGTGTAGTGGTAAAACTACCAGACAGTATACTGTATATAAATCAGAAAGATGAGAGGGTATACTTAACTATTTGAAACTTTTATAAAAAATTAAAAAATATCAAATTCATTAAATAGCACATGCTATACGCTAATTTCTCAAAACAAATTCGAGGTGTGATTTTTGAAACCACTCATTTGTAATCCAGAGCGGTATACTTCAAAGTATTGGGAAAATGTCATGAATTACACTGGAATCTGATTCAATTACATGTACTTAAAACGTATCTTGTAATGTGTAAATGACGTCCGTATTTATCGACACCGCTTGCTAGGAAACCAGGACTTTAGCCTTCGGATTTTTGGACGTTTATCTCATCTCATTTTTACTTATTTTATTTATTTTTTAATATTACAGTATTTTTAAGTCAAATAATATAATTTACATTATCTATGCAGGCCGACGACGCATATACGATACAATTCAAAGTGGAACAATTCCACTTGCCCTGTGGCACGCAGTGGCTAAAAGTGCGCGACGGCCGCTCGCTATCAGCAGCACTATTGGTGGATCTTTCGGGCACGCCGGACTACAGCCCGGCAGTGGTTAACTCATCAGGCCCGAATTTGCTGCTAGAGTTCTTCACCGACGAGATTTCATCGGGCAGCCAGTTTTGCGGGGGCGGTTTCCTCGCGCACGCCGCACAAATAAGTAAGCACTTAAATTCCAATCACTGCACACACACAAAAAACTTTGCGAGAATAAAAGCAACGCGAGCGCGCGTTATCTGCAAACTTTTTTTGGACATAAAAACTTTCAAACAAAGTTAGCGCAAACAAAAAGTTGTCCGAAAATTATATTTATTATTATTATATATTTATATTTGATCAATCCGTACGCCTAAATGCTAAAGAAAGATATATTATAAATTGATAATGCATCGCGATTTCAAAAAATCGACTGTAGGTGCCTAGCCTATAAGAAAGACTCCAATTGATTGTAATTGCAAGATTTTAATAATTTTCTGAGACATTCGTGTTATTTTCAGGGCCTGATCGTAATTTAACAGGAATCCCTGTAGCACAAGGGGTGGGGGTGGTGCCACTGGCAGCCCTGAAACTTACAGCCGTGCATATGGCTGCGATTTTCTTCCTGAGTGGCCTGCTAATCGCAACGGCTCTTCTAGGAGCGCAGTATATGTTTAGATACAGGAAATACCACATCGCCCAGGCTGATGATCAAGATTCTCTAGCTGATCATTCAGGTAAAGTGACTCTAATTGTTTTAACCTTTTGAACTAACGCCCATTCGCACATTAATTACGAAATATGGATAACTGTATGTTCAACTTGAACTAGACTATTTCTTTTATTTTGTCTATGATTAAAATAACTTTCTTCAATTATTTAACACAAACTTTGCATAGCTTTAAACTGAACGTAAACGACTGGTTTTCTAGGAAGCGGTAGCTTAAAAGCAAACCTTAATTACGTCTCACTTGAATAATTCATTGTCTTTTTATAATTCATTGAGGTATTACTCTTACTACAGTTACTCTTGAACTAGATTAATGAAACAGGTACAAGAAATGGGTTAAAAATAAACATGGAAAAAAACAAAAGTTATGATCGTCAGTAGAGATTGGTTGTCTCTACTGACGATCATAACTTTTGTTTTTTCCATGTTTATTTTTAACCCATTTCTTGTACCTGTTTCATTAATCTAGTTCAAGAGTAACTGTAGTAAGAGTAATACCTCAATGAAATATAAAAAGACAATTAATTAGAATTAGCAGAGATGAACTAATTGAAATTTGCAACTAACATAGAAACCAACCAACCAACCAAATCTCTATGGTAGTTGCAAATTTCAATTATGTATTTAATTGAAATTTGCAACTACCATAGAAATCAACCAACCAAATCTCTATGGTAGATTCAAATTTCAATTATATTAATAATCGAAATTTGCAACTACCATAGAGATTTCTCCTAAGATGAAAATTATTTCGCTGCCATAGTTTTCATTTTAGGTTTTAGAATTAATCTCTATTGGTAGTTACAAATTTCAATTATGTGTGGGTGTGAGTTGTTACCAATTACTTGAACTAAGTCCTTCGATCAATATAAAGTTATTCAAATATTTATAACACATTAATCAAAGACCGCTCTGCACTTTCTGTATTAGCATCTTGTACAAGTGTCCCACTTGCCACAAGAGCCTCCTCCAACGCCACGCTCTTATCTGAAGTCATCTCGCTGACGCGTCTCCGCCCGCACATCAAAAACCGCAACAACAAACACAGCCGACTGCGCGAATCCCTAGACTGCGAAAAGTACGACGAGCAACAAGTGGCTCTCGCGTAAGGAACCCCGCAACACCCAACTAAACACATCTAAAACCCTTAATCCATCATTGCAGACGGGAAGAGGACTCGCTGAGCGTGAGCAGCACGCTGACGCTAACCCAACAGGACACGACGCTGTCGTGCGTCCCTCAGAGTTTGAGCGAGGCGGAAGAGCAAGCGCCGTGCAGTCTGCCCGGCTCGCCGCAATCCCGGCGTTCCGACGCCACCCTACGACGCTCCTCCACCATTATAAGCTACGAAAAGGACGGCAGCACGGAGAAGGGGGACCGGAGTTTGGCACGACGATCCGACCACCTCAGCACGGCCACCCTGACCAATGTGAGCAACTCGGGGGATGAGCAGCGTTCCAAAAGCGATCCGGTGTAGTATTATTATTTATAAAAAAAATAAAACACCTTTTGAGTGAGAACCTGAGCACTTTTGGAACTTTTGTAACCCTGTACATATGTAGCTTATGCATAAAACCACGTTTGTTATGCACGCCAATGAATTATAAACACCGCAAACTCAATATAATGATTTATAGATAAACATGTAACTTACTAATTATATGATTATCCCCTAGATGTAAAGCCTTATAGAATATTAGCGACAATTGTTAAATTAAATTCAGTAATGAAAATGAAATTATGGGAAAATGTAAGAAAATACGGGAATTTTGAGAAGACCAGATATTTTTTAAGGATATAATAAGTGATCATTGTAATTGCCCATTTTTTTAAATTTTATATTTGCAAGAAATCCGAATGTAGAAAACTAATCAATGATTTTTTTGGCAGAATCGGTGGTTTTATACAAAGTATTGCAACTTTCTATTTATAGAGAAAGTTTAACGCCATCTGGCAACCATATTAATTATCAATTCATATTACCATTGACTAATAACCTACCAAGACGTTTAATGCACATGTAAAATCTGGTGTTCGAAGTCTTTTTTGCCGTCAAAGTGCTCCATAAGGCCCAATTCACACATAAGCAGCGTCGGGGGGAGGCGCGGTGTAGGCGAGGTGCAGGCGCGACGTCGCATAGGCGGTTGAGACGTCCACATGCAGTGAAGGGGTGGACATTGTAACTTATGTTTACATTGAGGCGGCTTGGAAGAGTTATGCCTCTCGCCTCTGCGCCTACCGTGTCTCAGACGAAGAAGCGAAGGCGCGGTGCCGGCGCGGCAAGAGGCACGACACTTTCACGGCCCCCTATATATAAACATGTAGTGCAATGCCCACGTAGGTGACGAGGCGCGGGCATTTGTCTCGAGCCTCTCGCCGCGTCGGCACCGCGTCTTCGCCTCTTCGACTAAGGCCCAATTCACACATAAGCAGCGTCGGGCGGAGGCGCGGTGTAGGCAAGGTGCAGGCGCGACGTTGCACAGGCGATTGTGATGTCCATATGCAGTGAAGGGGTGGACATTGCACCATATGTTTATATAGAGGGGGCGTGAAAGCGTCGTGCCTCTTGCCGCGCCGGCACCGCGCCTTCGTTTCTTCGCCTGAGCCACGGTGCCTGCAAGGCGAGAGGCATAACTCTTCCACGCCGCCTCTATGTAAACATAAGGTGCAATGTCCACCCCTTCACTGCATATGGACATCACAATCGCCTGTGCGACGTCGCGTCTGTATCTCGCCTACACCGCGCCTGCTCCCGACGCCGCTTATGTATGAATTGGGCCTAAGACACGGTAGGCGAAGTGGCGAAACTCTTCCACGCGGCCTCTATGTAAACATATGGTGCAATGTCCACCCCTTCACTGCATATGGTCATGACAATCGCCTGTGCAACGTCGAGCCTGCACCTCGCCTACACCGCGCCTCCGTCCGACGCCGCTTATGTGTGAATTGGACTTAAGATTAAACGTCTAGGTGATTTTTTAGTCAACGATATTACCATACGAGTGTGCATTGTTAATTAATATGGTTACCGCCAGATGGCGTTAAACTTTCTATAGAGAGAGAAAGTTACAATACTTTGTATATAAACCACCGATCCTGTCAATTCATCCTCAATACCTGAGCTGCACATGAGATCAAATAAGATCGAAATCTAGATATATAGATTACTAATGCTCGTATTCACCAACATCCCATAAACTCTATAGGTCCCATAAGCTATTGAATGGATAAATTGACAACGTCATTGCGACAAAATATGCCAAAACAAATGTCAAACACCTTGAGTAGCGCTTGTTATTGGAGCTTTGATGACACCTTTTGTTTAATTAGTCAGTGTTTCCAATAGAGAGAATCTAAAGTAACTACATTCCCTAGATAATGTATTTATTGTTGCTATAACAACGAATACTTATGGGCTCAATAGCTATTGATAGACTTATAGAACGTCGGTGAATACGGGGGGCGAATGCACGCTTATAAACGAAATAGTTTTTCTACAGTAGTAAATTGTATAGACCACAACAACTTTTTGCCAATCGCAATTCCCTATAAGGCTTGACACCTAGGTGATTATTAATTACACCCAACAATAATAACGTTTGTTAAATGTTGCAGGGATGTTATTCGCCCGCGGCAAGCATAATCAGTAGAGCAACAGTGCGCAGCACCAACCAGAAGGAGAGCAAAGAAAAACGCAACAGAGAACGCCTTCTAGCCGGCCCCGGTTCAGATTTTTCAATCGCATGCCCGGATGGCGATTTGGAAATGGACTACTACGACTACAACGTTGTGAACGCGGGCGCCGCGCCTGGGTCATACCTGGGAATGGACCCGGCTTTTCTAGTATGGATCCCGCCATTGGATGAAACCGGTGAGATAATTCCGGAGGATGAGGAGGTGGTGCATCTGCCAAAACACTACGTGGATCCGGGTAGCAACCGTGAGTCGCCCGAGGAAGAAGCGTTGCTACCCAAAACAAGAGTTAGATCGGTTAGTGAGAGTACGATGGCGAAGCATTCTCCGATTTTGGGGAAGAAGGCGAAACGGGTGCACCCGCTGGTGATTGTGGGATCTACAGAGAGTTTCGAGAAGACTGTTTCGATACAGATGCACGAGTTTCCCACGAAGATGCGGCTGGGGTCGCCCGTACGCGTGCACCGCGAGAAGGAGACGAAGGTGGAGAAGTCGCCCAGTGTGGATAGTAATATTTTACTGGATGAAATTAAATTCGCCGACGAGGACGAGGACGATACGAATCAGTGCAATAATGAAGCATATCAGGACTCTAATATTTTATCAACGAGCTAAAATGGATAACGATTATATTTTACAACGAGTTCGAGTATGTTCAAATAGTATTTGAATGAAAACTTTTTTATATTAACAGTAGCAACTGCAACTTCTTTATTTAGTAGTAAGTGTCAAGAGTTACGTTTTTTGGCCGATCGCTATAAGTATCAGGACTGTATACAAGAGGGCATTTCTCGTCGACCAATCCGGTCACGGCAAAAATGTTTCGTGTCCCCTGCCAGTTCAAAGTTCGATAACGAATCATTTTTGCCGTAACCGGTTTGGACGAAGGAAAATGCGATGTCCTCTCGTATACAGCCGTTTGATAACAAGTACATTCATAGCTAACACCTCTCTCTGGTCGGGTGTAGATGTTCTCATCTAAACGTACTCCAGTGATTCGGAATCCACGCTAAACTGTAAGACCAACTGTAGTGCCAGTTGTCAGCACTATAGGCAGAGAAAGAGACCCATACGCCAGGAGTGGCGTGAAAGTGGTCGAAAACGTACATGAATAATTATTATTTTGATTGCATATTATCATAAATCATTATTAACAACACACAAAGGTCTATGAAAGAAAGAACGAAGGAAAACATAGGCTAATCTCCTCAAAACACGGATTAAAGGAAGATACGAACAGCCGAAGCCCCTTGGGGCTGTGGAGCCAACTGATGATGATGATGATGATTATCATAAAGATGTTCAAAATAAAGCACACACGGATTAAAGGAAGATACGAACAGCCGAAGCCCCTTGGGGCTGTGGAGCCAACTAATGATGATGATGATGATTATCATAAAGATGTTCAAAATAAAGCCTAAAAAACCTTGAATAGAAGATATGATCCACAATAATTATTAATTTACAAGTAGTAGCTACTGTTAATAATAAGAAACATACATGAATTGTTAATGTATTTAATTTTGATTTTGTACATTGTTTTTTTCCTAAATGGAGCACCATAATGAACGAAAAAATATCATGGCATCTGGGACTTATATTTATTTATTTATTTAATCGAATGCCTATCTACCATATTATTGGTGTACGGCTGCGAATTATAAAGAATCCGAAATAGTTGTATTAATAAACTATATCGGATAAACGACGAAATCAAAATAAGAAGACTGGCACGAATAACGATGAGGGCATTACAGATAGCAAGCGTTTTGGGACCAAAGCGCGCTGCAGGACTCAGGACGTTCCAATAACGAGTATATTAGACTGATGGAAATTTGAATTGTTATGTTTAAAGTCTAAAAAAATGTTGATGGTTGATTGGTTGTCTTCTTGTTTAAAATGGTTGACTGAATTAATGCTTAAAGTATAATAATTTCAATTTATACCATAAGTTTCTCTTTTATATATAAACTGTGTTCATTTTGTACTCCTTTTGGTCTTTCATCGAAAATTTGCAGCCCCGAAAACTAATAAATGTCTACAAATATGTATATAAAAAAAACATCTAAAACTGGCTTTGGTAAATTGCAGTAATATACAGAAGGAGTTGTGTGCACGATTAAAACTGGTTACTTTAGGAAACTTTTTGTACCAAATTCGATTTCTAGTCAGCATTGTTCGTTTTAAATTTGAAAAAAAAAACTGAATGTGTAAAAAGGATATGTAAGATATTTATGTGTTATTTTCGAAAATAAAATTTAACTTATATCTTTAATACGTATTGTATATTCTTAAGGGCCTTCGTTTAACATTACTAGTCGCCCCGTGGCGTACTGGATCTCGATCGCAAGTTTTGTGGTCGTGCGCCTGTTGTAAGGGACGAGGTAGAATTATGAGACTTATTATATAGACTTGCACGACAAATATAACAAGAAACAAATACAACAAAAGACAATAAGCGTGGAGCAGCACACAGTAATAAACGAAAACAGTTTTTATGTGTTGAACAAAAACAAGCTAGTGTGATCGTCAATATTCATTACTGATAACAACAAGGGTAAATAAAGCGATTTTCAAAAGTAACTAAGAGATATTGCGGGTAAAAATAGAGAGGATAGATAGAGTGTAATAATGTGTTACGAGAAAATAAAAAAAAATAAAAAATGTCTATCTTTATAGGGCTATCCGCCGGTCAAGGAAGAAGCTAAGAGGAGTTTAATCACCCGGTATTTAACTTAACCTGTGAAAAACTGTGAAAGGTGATTCGCGAAAATTCACTCCCCACTGGGGATCGAACTGAGGCTCCCCAATGCTCAGTACAAGACGGACGACACCTCTAATCACTTGGCCACTGAGCTGGGTTACAAAAAAAAAATTTGACAATCAACATTTCCAACATAATGAGCAGAGAAGAACCATACAAAAAAAAACTAATTGACTTCCAGGTAGTCGGTACCATTTGTCGTTGAGATACAATTAAAGACACTTTAGAAAACTCGCGGAAGATTAGCTAAGTACTAACACTCACATTACCATACACTAACACACGTCAGAAGGACCCCTAAGGGTTGAAAACCAGTTACAAATTGTAGGAAACTCAGGCAACTGTCAGAAACAAAGGGCCGAATTGGGGTGCGGAAAATCCTTGAGTATCAGTTTGCAGGATCAACAGTACACTGTTATCCATTACTTTCTATGATTCAATTAATTTAATTTATTAATTTACGTCTGATTCATAAAAAATGGTGAGAAAGTAGTATTAATTAGTATTAAATTTTTTTTTAAATTAGTATTAATTTAATCATGGAAAATAACGGATAATAGTGTAGTGCATAGTTCAAGTCATTTGAAATAGTGGACGGGCATAGTTTGGTTGGTAGGGGCCGCCCGCCCACCCCACCTTTGTTCGCATAGTTTTTCCATAGAATAACACTCTCCTTGGAATGGTTTCAACAATATAAAACAACTGTATCCATTAAAAAAAACTATGCGAAGAGAGGTGGGGTGGGCGGGCGTCCCCTACCAACCAAAGTATGCCCGTCCACTATTTCAAATGACTTGAACTCTGCACTACATTGTTATCCATTACTTTCTACGATTCAATTAATTTCATTTATTAATTTACGCCTAATGTATAAAAAATGTGAGAAACAATGTAGTACATAGTTCAAGTCGTTTGAAATAGTGGACGGGCATAGTTTGGTTGGTAGGGGACACCCACCCACCCCACCTTCGCTCGCATACTTATTTCAATGGATACCGACATTTTACTATTCCAAGAAGAGTGTTATCTTATGGAAAAACTATGCGAGCATAGGTGGGGTGGGCGGGTGTTCCCTACCAACCAAACTATGCCCGTCCACTATTTCAAATTACTTGAACAATGTACTACATTGTTTCCCACATTTTTTATACATTAGGCGTAAATTAATAAATGAAATTAATTGAATCATAGAAAGTAATGGATAACAATGTAGTGTAGAGTTCAAGTCGTTTGAAATAGTGAACGAGCATAGTTTGGTTGGTAGGGGGCACCCGCCCACCCCACCTTCGCTCGCATACCTTTTTCAATGGATACAGACGTTTTATATTGTGTGAAAAATTCCAAGAAGAGTGTTATCTTATGGAAAAACTATGCAAGCAAAGGTGGGGTGGTCGGGTGGTCCCTACCAACCAAACTATGCCCGTCCACTATTTCAAATTACTTGAACTATGTACTACATTGTTTCCCACATTTTTTATACATTAGGCGTAAATTAATAAATGAAATTAATTGAATCATAGAAAGTAATGGATAACAATGTAGTGTAGAGTTCAAGTCGTTTGAAATAGTGGACGGGCATAGTTTGGTTTGTAGGGGCCACCCGCCCACCCTACCTTTGCTCGCATAGTTGTTCCCAAGGGATACAATTCGGGGTTCGCCACCCCTGCCCTAGTTAACAGAACGTGAGATTTTGGTTGGCTAAACCCCGGTACCCCGGACAGAACAAGCCTCTAACACCTAGTGGTGATAGTGAGGCTAGGATGAAGATTCCACCTCACAGAACAAACAAAAAACTACTACTATTGGCTCTGTCCGTTTGGCTACTACTAGTGACTAGTAGTCACACATGCAGACGTCACGCTCATACTAATAGCACAGCATGTGTCTACTACTACTAGTGTCTAGTAGTAGCCAAACGGACAGGGCCATTATCTATACTAGACTTTATATATAACTCACCAAATTCCAACCATCAGTCCCATTTTATCGTGAAAACAGTCGGCGTAGTTCAGCATCACCAGCAATGATTAATGAAACAACTGAGCGTAAACATCTTTTTCATACGCGTCATTGTTTTATTGCTAACTTGATTAAACTGTAGACATCGATGAAGCCACTACTAAAGAAAATAATAGTACACAATCAGAACTAATTAGTAACTACTGCCGCGATGTGTTTAAAGCATATAATAATAGAAGATTTGCACTTACTTTTAATTAAAACATGTAGAAAAAAACGCAACTACGTCAAATCATGCCGCCATTGTCTCACAAAATGACAGTCTACTACTAGCGTCGAATACGTCAAGCTTACGTTTCGTGTCTTCTCCGCTAGGTGGCGCCACCATCCCTAAATTATATTTATTAATAAATTTATTTAATTGTTAAACAATTAATGCAATAAATTCGGCTTAATTAGTAATTAAAACAGTTCAGAATAACCATTGCCAAAGTTTGAGTCGTATTGAATTGAGTCGCAAACTTAGAATTGTATTTGTTTACATTTAAATATGTGTAAACAAAAACTATTTAATTCTATAAAAACAAACTTGAACGAGTATTAAAATTATTTTCATTCGTTGTAGACTATTTTTATAATTAATTATTACCATAAATATATAAATAAATAATTAATAATTGACTGACACACCAAGAAAATCCTGACACATGAGCGCCGATGAAGCAACGGAAACCATAGACAAGACGAGAACCAGTAATATGACATGACTGAGTTGTCAAATTTCGAATATAACCTACAAAATCAAACAAACTGTTGCAATAAACAGAAATCAGTGTTATTATTATACTAGTTTAATTGACTGCTGCAACTACAATAGTATTTGCAAAATGTCTTTGGAATGCGATGAGATTCTGTCGAAGTTTCCTACTAAACTGCAGAAGTTTATTAAGGAGCTTTGGGTGGATGGTGAAATGGGTGAGTCTCTCACATGTTATAAACTACATACAAATCCTTATGATATAAACGTGAAGACAATGTTTTGAAACTGAATAACATATTAGTTATGACTTTTGTGCTGCTAGTGCAAAACTAGCGGGCCCAGGTTCAAATCCTATCAAAGGTAGAACACATTACAACTTGAGTGAGACACATTCCTTAAGAATCGGCTCTGATTAGCTGCACAACTTGTGTAATACACATATAAAAGTGAAGACAATGTTTTGAAGCTGACTGACATATCAATTATGACTTTTGTGCTGCCAGTACAAAACTGGGGGACCCAGATTCAAACCCTATCAAGGATGGAACACGTAACATCTTGAGTAATGCAGATTCCTTAAGAATCAGCTCTGATTGGCTGCACAACTTATGTAATACACACTTGAGTCATCATCATGGTTAAATTCCTCATAAAACCTTTTATAAGCACTGAAATTGATCAGGCACTGATATATACATATATGTATACACATTTAACTGACCATTTGGCAGCAATAACATTATATAACTCCATAAACTACCCAACTTCATTCTATACACCAGCTAGTTTAACAAAACTGTATTTTTATTCAAGCCAATCATTATATATCTCCATAAACTACCTGATTTCATTCTATAACCCAGCTAGTTTAACAAAATTGTATTTTTTATTAAAGCCAATAATTATATATCTCCATAAACTACCTGATTTCATTCTATATACTAGCTAGTTTAATAAAACTTTATTTTTTATTAAAGCCAATCATTATATATCTCCATAAACTACCTGATTTCATTCTATATACTAGCTAGTTTAACAAAACTGTATTTTGTATTAAAGCCAATCATTATATATCTCCATAAACTACCTGATTTCATTCTATACACCAGCTAGTTTAACAAAACTGTATTTTTTATTAAAGCGAATAATTATATATCTCCATAAACTACCTGATTTCATTCTATATACTAGCTAGTTTAATAAAACTTTATTTTTTATTAAAGCCAATCATTATATATCTCCATAAACTACCTGATTTCATTCTATATACTAGCTAGTTTAACAAAACTGTATTTTGTATTAAAGCCAATCATTATATATCTCCATAAACTACCTGATTTCATTCTATACACCAGCTAGTTTAACAAAACTGTATTTTTTATTAAAGCGAATAATTATATATCTCCATAAACTACCTGATTTCATTCTATATACTAGCTAGTTTAATAAAACTTTATTTTTTATTAAAGCCAATCATTATATATCTCCATAAACTACCCGATTTCATTCTATATACTAGCTAGTTTAACAAAACTGTATTTTGTATTAAAGCCAATCATTATATATCTCCATAAACTACCTGATTTCATTCTATACACCAGCTAGTTTAACAAAACTGTATTTTTTATTAAAGCGAATAATTATATATCTCCATAAACTACCTGATTTCATTCTATATACTAGCTAGTTTAATAAAACTGTATTTTTTATTAAAGCCAATCATTTGTATTCACAGGCATTGCCTCAATGAATGCAATAGTGCACCTGAGCAACAGAAAAACATCACCAGAAGCTGAGGTGGCCAAAGGCAACAGCTTTATTCTGGATGTGCCCTATGCAGGCAGAAACCTCAACTGGGAGGTGATTTTCAATGATGAGGACCTCACAGCTGCACCCGACTTTGATTTCACTCCTGACATCTTTCTGGGGGACCCTGATGTGGATGTAATTGAGACTAACATTCCGAGTCTGGCGAATTGGGATAGTGATAATCCCAATTCACTTGTTCAAGTTGTCAGGGAGTTTTTGGTACTTTACAAGAAATTTCAGGTATGTCTAAATTTGATAAAAATTGTTTTTTTTTGCCAAAAATGCTCAGGCACTAATTTTGCATATTTTTAATGAAATTGTCAATATTTTTCAACCATTTTTGAATGAGCAATGACATATTTTCTTGAATAAAAATGTATGAGCAATCTGAATTTTTATAAAAACTGTGATAAATATAGAGATTTTAATAGTAACATCAAGTAAAATACAAAAATTGAGCTTACTTCAATACTCCCATACAAATTTGTTAATACATTTTTGAAATAACCATTGCTAAATAATATATAATGCATTTTCTTGAAGAAAAATATATGGGCAATCTGAATTTTATACAAAAATTGTGATAACTATACAGATTTGAATAGTAACATCAAGTAAAATACAAAAATTGAGCTTACTTCAATACTCCCATACAAATTTGCTAATACATTTTTGAAATAACCATTGCTAAATAATATGTAATGACTTTTCTTGAAGAAAAATATATGGGCAATCTGAATTTTATACAAAAATTGTGATAACTATACAGATTTTAATAGTAACATCAAGTAAAATATAAAAATGTACCTTACTTCAATATTCCCATACAGATTTGCTAATAAATTTTTGAAATAACCATTGCTAACTAATAGGTAATGACTTTTCTTGAAGAAAAATATATGGGCAATCTGAATTTTATACAAAAACTACAGATTTTAATAGTAAAATCAAGTAAAATACAAAAATCGAGTTTAATTCTATATGCCCATACAAATTTGCTAATAATTCTTGAAATAACCATTGCAAATTAATATGTAATGACTTTTCTTGAAGAAAACTATATGAGCAATCTGAATTTTTTATAAAAACTGTGATAACTATTTATATTTTAATGGTAATTGTAGTTTACATCTAGCAATATTGCTATATACATCAAAATGATATTAACTTGCTAGTTATAAAAGTAATCAGCTTTTATATAACCAAGCCTTAGATCTTATATGTTAATTTCTCTCCATTCACATAAATGAGATACCTCAAGAAAGTGGTAGGGCTCACCTACTACTTTCTTGAGGTATCTCATTTCTGTCTCCCTTATATTAAATTCCATATTTCACTTTGTATGTGTAAAGATATTATTAATTAATTTATTTAGGGCTTATCACTAATCAGATTTTTAGTAAAATAATTTTTTTTGTTAGATTGACAGGCTAACTGAAAGTAAGTATCAGAGTCAGCATACAGAATTTACTCTGCTCACTGAAATGGGGATTGAAATGGATGATATAGAAATATTGATTGATGGCAATGACAACACCCATTTTTTAATTGCAATAAAACTTGAATTTGCTAATTTGCCACCATATGAACAAGCGTAAGTAAATTTTTGGTATATTTATCTCTTTAGACATATATAATTTTGCATATTAATATCTGAGAATTAATTAATGTATAGTTCTGGATAGTTGGCTGGAGGGTAGCATAGCCACAGACACTTAGGCCTCAAATGGTACATTGATTTAGGTCCTCAAAGGCCACCCCTTCTTAAATCTAATCTTATACATTAATTAATAGTAATAGTAGCCTTAAAGGGAGGTTTCACAATGGGCCCAATTGTGAAACCTCCCTTTAAGGCTACTATTACTATTAATTAATGTATAAGATTAGATTTAAGAAGGGGTGGCCTTCGAGGACCTAAATCAATGTACCATATATAAAGCTTTAGTGTTCACTAGTAGATTTGATAATAACAGAAATGGAAATATGATAATAATCGTGGTGACAGGGCTACAGTCATATTGATTCTAAAAGGAAACAGGATGGTTTCAAGAATTGTAAACGAAAGCCGCTTGCTAATTTTGTGCAACAACTTATTTGGGGTAAAGAATTGCTATTAAAGTACTATTTTAGATTGAATTATGTATTGGGGGACAAGCACGAAGCAAATGGCTAAGGTGCTGGGGCCTTAGCCATTTGCTTGTGGAAATCCACCAAAGTACATCTATCTCACCATGTTTGCTTCCAGCGATTATTTCTCCGACGGAGGCAAACTCTACAATCCAGGCGAAGACAGGGCAATGCTGAAGGTGTCGTTCAACGGCAATCGCGTCACCACCAGCTTACAGCTATCACCGCGGCTTGATCAGATAGTGGGCCAGTCCGGGCAGTTCCACATTCCACCCTTTAATAAGGACTGTGGGCTCATCGAGTACGTGCCGGCCGTCACCAAGTTACTCACAGACAAATTCGAGTTGATTGCCTGCAACTACAAGCTCCGCAATGAGTTTATTAGCACACTGTTGGCCCACCAACCCTACAGTGTCCTTGAGTATGACAACATTATGTTTCATAAGATTTCTATGCTGCTGGAGGAAGATGGGTCGTATGCGATTGTTACTATTACTTTAAGTAAGTGTTCTATATAGATTATACTTAACATTTGTCTATTTAGGGTTGATATATGTTGATCTCAGCACTATAATGCACTTGTATAGAACTTTATAACTTACTGTAATGTGAGAAAGCGTTTAATTACATGTCAATAATACTTTATTGCTTAGGTCGCATACGCGTCTACTATGAATTCTAGGATATTATTTATTTCAGATAAAAAATTCCCTCTAGACAAGCCCGGCTTAAGTCTGACGTCGATTTGCCACGAGAGAAATGGCCGCCCGATCAAGGAATCGATCAGCAGTTACCTGTACTCCAAAAACTGGGCGCCGGAGGTGATGATCCGGCACCTGCTGGACTTCCTCGCCAAAGCCATCCCGAAGTTCAAAGAAGACTGCGCCATGCAGCTGAATTAAATGTTACTTTGTAAACACTAATCTTTTGTACATATTCATACTGACGCTATTATTAAAACTTGTTATATAATCACGAACATGCTTTGTTTTGTTTTTTGTTTCTTCTTCAAGGCACCCTCTACTACTAACAAGTGATTGCAATGAAGTTCATCGCGTAAAGGCGGTTTGTGCAAGCGCTTTTGTTTCTTAAGTCAAATAACCTAAAAAAAAATAATAAGTGGAATTAATTTTGCAACAAATTGCTATTTTTTTGATAGTTGAAGTTATTTAGTATGTTTATAAAGAAAAATCTGGTAAGTTTTTTAGAATTTACTATTCTTTTAATGAATAATATCACCGTAACAATTGTGGTTAGAGTCTTATACTGAGCATAGGGGAGTGAGTTTGGGGTTCAAACTCACTCCCCTATGCTCAGGGGTTATTCATTAAAATAGGGGAGTGAGTTTGGGTTTCAAACTCACTCCCCTATGCTCAGTATGAGATGGACTCAACCACAATTATTACGGTGATGTTATTCATTAAAATAGGGGAGTGAGTTTGGGTTTCAAACTCACTCCCCTATGCTCAGTATGAGATAGACTCTAACCACAATTGTTACTGTGATGTTATTCATTAAAATAATAGTAAATTCTAAGATCAGATCAGGACAAATCATCTTTCATAGTTTTTCAGAGATTTTCTGTAAAGTTAATTTAAATACTGGTTGATTAAACTTCTCCCCTTGCTGGCGAAAACATAAATTTGTTTTTTTTGTTTTAGTTTTTGTAGTTGAAAGTAATTTAATTTATGAATTAATATTGCTTGCACTGCCAGTTTACTCAAAAACATATTGTACCATAAAATTAATTTACAAGGCTGTTTTTAGGGATTCCTTCAAGGTTAAACCAAACTCAACATGATTAATATTTTAAAAATCAGTGATTGCTTATATTTACAACTGTCGAAACAATCCAATAAAATTACATCTTTTCTCTGAACGATTTTTTTTTGCGTATTTTTTTGTAATAGATTACCTAATATAACTTATTAATATCTGCATAATATTTTTTTTTGTGTGTGTTGTCTACATAAAATATATTTTTTAAGGACTAAACCTGCCTAAACTGAATTATTCTGTAATAAATAATATAAATATAATATACAGGGTGTACGAAATGAAACCATTCTTTGTTTATAATACACGGAGGATGAGACTTTTTTATGTTTTTTTTTTTTGAGGGAGGGAAGGGGGGTTGAGTGCGCAGTTTAATAAAAAATAAAATAGTCCCGTCATAACAAGTACTTTATACAAGCGTGCGCGACGCCGTAACAAACTCCCGATAAACACAGACAAGTGTGGCGGATTGCAATGCAACATCGCGCACACCTGTCTCTGTTCCAAGAGAAATGTATGAATGAAAAGTCTTCAGTCAAACTGAATGAAAATTGTGTATGTGTGTGAGTACCAACCGCCGTAGTTAGTGCGTTATGGAGAAACTGAGATCCATGCAGTCCATGGTGTACGGTGTGGTGGAGGCCGACTCCGCGGAGGGCTTATCGCAGTCTTCTAAATATTTTATTACCTTCTCCGTTGCTTTTATCGCACAGACACTTGATGCTTCAGTCTAGAAATTTAATAACAAAACATAATTACCTACTGTACAAATTTCTCGACCAAACAAAACGGATGCATTACATATAGTAGACTGGAACTGCGTCTTAAGGTCGTTTTAGACAAGACAATTTCTTCACTCAAAAGTTAAAGTCGTTTTAGACAAGACAATTTCTTCACTCAAAAGTTAAAGTCGTTTTAGACAAGACAATTTCTTCACTCAAAAGTTAAGGTCGTTTTAGACAATACAATTTCTTGACAAAAGTTAGTTAAGATGTGACACAATCTAAATTATCTCGTATCATACAGTAAATTATTTAAAATATTGAATTGGATGATAGATCGAATGGAAAAATATAACGCGTTGTATTTGTCAAGGACAAATTGTATAGGAGGAGGATATATGAATTCTTTTCTTGAACAACTTTTGAGCTAAGAAATTGTCTTGTCTAAAATGACCTTTACGGCAGTCCTGCCAATACCACGAGGGCGGACCAACTACAAATCCCGTCGCGGTGCTCTTAATTGAGTGTCGAGGCGGAACTGAGTAAAACTCTAATAATAATATATTATACCATGTAAAAAATTGTGAATTACACAAACAAAAAGTAGATAAAAGTAAAATTATGTACAGTATTATCAAAGATGTAGAACTTTTTCATAAAAAAGTTGTTTCTTTTCCAGACGCGTGAGACCTTGTTAACTTTTCGCCCTGACTCTAATTCTTCACAGCTCATTTTTCATAGACTGTCGGTTTTAACCATTTTGTTGCTAAATAGACTTGTAGTACTTTTCACTACCAACAGAATGCATTCTCTAGCTCAAAACAGCGAAAAAGTGGACCTTATTGTTTTCCCTATGGCCCTTCATATAAAAAACGGCGTTTTTTTTTGACGTCATATGATACACGATCCTTATACAGGATGATTTCGAACCTGTGTTACACTACCTAATAAGTAATAGCGCAAAACCATACAGTTTGATTTTGGGGCACCCCATATTACAATGAATAAACACTCACCGAGGCTGTCAGATTCATAAAACTGAAAAACTTGTTCAGCAGCTGCACCATCGTGGTGAAGTTGTTGTCCTTGATGAAGTGCCGCATCATCGTTTCGTACTCCTTGTTGCCCATGATCAGGTACCCCAGTAGCAGGACTAAATAGGAGGCGAGGAACGTGAACTCCATGTGGGTTCCCGCCTTTTGCAGCACTGCAACCAAAGTTGATCATAGATGGCGTTCTATATAGCCTGATGTAGAAAATAAAGCCGCTTTCGTTTCGAAAACTTACACTTTGCTACAGTCTCCTCTATAAATTCCTCATTCGATTTCGATTGGGTGGTCTCGCCATCCTTCTCTCCATCCAAAATGGCGTCCGTGCGCCGCTCGGCCAACCGCGCGCATTCCTCCCATTGGTTGAACTGCACGATTAACGCTTCCACCGCCATTTTATCACCTGTTGATAATTAGCGCGTTCGTTAAAACACGAATTACATGGATTAAAACTGAACTCTAAAATTATAACTCAAATTTCCATAATCAAAGTTACAGAATATTGTCTATTCTGTAACTTTGACTATTTAAAATGTTCTAATATATTTCGGGAAGAGCTAAGTCATATTTCGGGTAATTGTCCGCGCCGCGGGGGTCTTATACAATAAACACGGAGCTTCTCAATACCGAACCGATCTGAACAGGGTCGTATTCCGGTATGATTGCACTTCATTACAAGAAACTGAGTCAGTTTCATTAGCCCTCCATAACAATCTTCTAAAGATTTGCGCCCTCTCCACGGGTGGTGATTGTGTTTCAGGTAATGAACAATAATCCTATTACTGTGGTTAAAAATCAGCTAGCCCTTCCCGAAATGAAGTGACTATACCATGGAAATACTCGGGTTTCCATGGTATAGTCGTTTCATTTCGGGAAGGGCTAGCTGATTTTACATCAATTTTAGAATTGACATGCGCGAAGATTACTTACATGGAAAAATACTCTCAAACTCCGCCGGCGCTTTCGCAGACATCAGTATCTTCTTGTTGCACTCATTATCCTGTATGAGGTTTATCAGCAACATCAACACCTGCAATCATAACAGACAATAAATAGCTAGCCACATTTACCAAATTATGTACAACATACCAGTACTCCCAGCTCAAACTTTTTCTGATCGGGAATGTAGTGTGGCACTTGCAGTAGTAAATGGAGGCTTGCATCAATGATGCCAGGGCGGGCGCCTATTAACGTACTACCCATAGCTGAGAAACAAACGAAAATAATATATACCGTTTGCCGGAATTTTGTTCACATACAGACAAACATACACACATGCTAACATACAGACATCAGAAAAATGGAGTTTATTTCGGTTATTTTAGACATAAAATGCAAAGAAGATATTTTTACTTGTTAAGCCTTGGTTTCCTAGGAAGCGGTCGCTTAAAAGCGGCCGCTTTTGACGTCACAATGATAGTTTTACATGTATATAAATGAATATGGTTTCCCATGAAGAGTAAACCTCAACGTAATGCAACAAAGCACTGAATTACAGTGATTTATGGTGAGTTATTAAATTAAATATACATAAAGCGATTTTTGTGATGTATGAATGACGTCAAAAGCGGCCGCTTTTAAGCAACAGCTTCCTAGGAAACCAAGGCTTAATAAGTAAAAATATTTTCTTTGCGTTTTATGCCTAAAATAGCCGAAATAAACTCCATTTTTGCAATGTCTGTATGTTAGTATGTAGCGATAACAACACCTTTGTTATACTGTATGACACGCTTATTTAGAAAACGTGAAGACGTTTTCGCTAAAACAATACCTCCCTTATACATCAATGATGTATTTGGAACGTAACCATTTGGCTTGAAATGAAAAAAGAATATATATGTACTTACATTGCTTATTGAATATATGTGTTAGGTTGATCAGGACCTTAAGTGTCACTAGTAGGGCCTCCCTAATCACTGTACCAGCAGACTCCTTGTCGCCAAGATCCGTGACAGGGTAAAGAGGAATCTCGGAGTCGCACAGTCTGTACAGCTTCACCAGAGTATCCAGTAGAATACCGTTCTCGTGTCGCAGCAGGTACGTTTGGTTTTCCTCATTATTATGTGTGACCTAAAATGTAATTAAATATTGATATTATTTGTAATAGTTTCAATTTTAAGATGTAACTATTAATTTATTTATTTATTATATATTAAATTATCATAAACAACTCATTGGAATATAACAAGCTACCAAAATATATTAAAGACATCAAGGACATCAAATAATTTAAAAGTGAGTGCAAAGAACATATAAAAAGTGAAAGGACGTAACAATTGACCATCTCTAACCAACCATCCAAGAGAACGAACAATGTAAGCAGTTTTCTAAACCAAGCAGACAGACGATCCCTTCACCAAGGAAGCTATGGCCCATCTGCTTGCAGGAAACGTGATTATTTTAACAGTCTGTATTACTTTTGTATATATTATTATATTTTGGTCTTATTAAAAAAAGAATATAAAAAAGTTCTGTGAAAAAAATATGTTTTTTCAAATGATGCCTGATAAAGCCACCTTACGGTCAATAATACTGTCAATCCTAGTACTGTCAATATTTGCTTCTTTTATATTTATCAAGTAATCAATTATCCGGATATAGATCAGTATTCCCTTCATCACATCATTACTATACCTTACACGATGAGTAATACTGGCAATATTTTAAAGTAATGAACATATTAAATATTTTATCATACAGTAATACTGTCATTATTCTAAAATATTGACAGTAATATTGATCGTGCAAGGTGCCTTATAGAAAAACTTGTTTTTGTTATAAATTAATTATAATAATAAATAATATTTAATTAATTGTACTTACATTTTCTAAAACGCGCAAACACCGATCCACCTTCCGCAGCTTGTCCAACAGCACGTCCGTCCACGAAACAACATAATCCGAAACCTGCCTACAGCACTCGCATATCGTTTTCATAATATGCTCCAGCCCGCCCAACTCCCGTAGCTCCTCCTTAAACCATTCTCCGGCTCGTTTCGACGTCAGACTCAGCAGCGTTTCCATCGCCAACTGGCCAACCTGAAAAATATTCATGATTAAACGAAACCAATGATTTGGAAATATTGCGACTGAATGAACTAGCTCTATAACCAGAGCTGGTTCTGGTGGGGGAGCAAACAGAGGCGACCTAAATAGGCGGCGGCCGTGAGCATCAGAAGGGGATGGGTTATTTACGTTCTACATTCGGGCTTCAAGAACATCACCACCCTCAGCTAATATTAAACCAACAGAAGTAAACATTTACGTTTTACATTCGGGCTTACAAGAACATCACAACCCTCAGCTATTATGAAACCAACAGAAGTAAACATTTACGTTTTACATTCGGGCTTACAAGAACATCACGACCCTCAGCTAATATTAAACCAATTACAAATGTTTCTGAAACCTTGAACATTAAACAATTTGTTTTTCGAATCATCTCCCAAAGTTTGTCACAGAGTAAGGGCCGGTTCTACAATTGACTTTTAACCGGAGAATAAGGCTATTCGTCAAATAAGTTTGAGATATGCCAATATGTCAAACTTATTCCACGAATATCCTTATTCCCCAGTTAAAATGTCATTTGTAGAACCGGCCCTTGGTAGACTACAAAATCGAACTTACAGTTATGTTGTCCAAATTAAGATGCATTGCATGCCCTTGACTCTGTATTTCAGCGCACAGCTCCCGAACCTTCTGTTTGTTCTTCTCCAGCTGCGCCGAACTAAGCCCGCACACGTCCAGAGCTTGCTGGTAGCTCACGTCCGACTCCAGCAGGTTCAACATGAGCTCCAAACAGTCCCGATCCAGATCCATGTTCAATCGATCCTGACTAAGCACGAACATTACGGTCGCCGTGCATAAACCGAGACTCTACGCAAGGATAATGTAATATAATTAGTGAGGTACAGGTAAATCATATTCTAGCTTTGTTAACAAGCTCTTCAAGTCAATATAAATAAATAAACATTCATAGGATTTAAAGTAATGCAACTTAAATCGTCCCCTGCCTAAAAAACTTTTATCTTTATAGCCGTGAGGCTTTTCTACCGGTCAAGCGAGAAGCTCAGAGGAATTTAATCAAACTTTGTTTACTTACTTGATCTTTGGTGGCATCGTGGAGCGCCTTGAAGAACTTCGCGACGGTTCCATGCGCGCGGACGTGCATCCGGAACGCGGGCGCCATACACTTGGAGGCCAGAGTGATGGCAGAAAGGCATCGCGTGCTTATCGGATTGTTGTCCTGCAGGGCATCCAGAATATATTCCACGTCGTCATTAAACTCCTGGAACTCGCCTATCTCTTGCATCTGATGCGCCTTCTTCACATTTCTCACTACAGTATAAAACTGAAACATACAATTTTAAATAAATATCCAGAAAAACATAACTAGCTCATTAGCTTAGTTGTTGGAGGAGCTGGTCATCTCGTAACGAGCATTGGGGAGAGAGGGGAGAGAGGCATTCACAGCCTTTTTGGCAGCCCTGGTTTCCTAGTAAAGCGGTACATTTATGACGTCATTTAAGCATCACAAAAATTATTTTCACTATATGCAATTGAATAAGTCAACATTTTTTATCGTAATTCCTAGGGGCTTAGCGGAGTTTAATCCTCCAGTATTTACTTTAACTTCATGGAAAACCTTTGAAAGACTGTGAAAGGTGATATTTCACAGTCTTTCAAAGGTTTTCCATGAAGTTAAAGTAAATACTGGAGGATTAAACTCCGCTAAGCCCCTAGGAATTACGATAAAAAATGTTGAGTTATTCAAATGCATATAGTGAAAATGATTTTTGTGATGCTTAAATGACGTCATAAATGTACCGCTTTACTAGGAAACCAGGGCTGCCAAAAAGGTTGTGAATGCCAGTGCTATGTTGAAACGGTCTCTGTATAGCGATGTAGAACAAAGGAGGTACCCACTACATTAATAAAAATTAGACTATTTTCAGATGAAGGCGCTAGTATGATGGATACTGATTTTAAATGGGACGCTAAGGCCCAATTCACACATAAGCGGCGTCGGGCGCAGGCGCGCTGTAGGCGAGGCGCAGGCGCGACGTTGCACAGGCGATTGTGATGTCCATATGCAGTGAAGGGGTGGACATTGCACCTTATCTTTAAATAGAGGCGGCGTGGAAGAGGTATGCCTCTCGCCTCTTCGCCTACCGTGTCTTAGGCGAAGAGGCGAAGACGCGGTGCTGCCGCTGCTCTGGTGGTTGGAAGTCCTAGCCGTAAATCATTATGAGAGGAAAAAGTTTTTAGAGATTGCCATTATGGTCACAACGCTTTGACCAAAGACAGCACAATAAAAAAAAATCACTAGTATCATCCAAGGATTAGACTAGAATTGGTCACACCTATAATTCAAAACAACAATTTCACTCACCACTTTATCATTCTTTGTACATTTCACACTGGTAACAGTATCATCCTCCCCATCCTTCACAATCCTCGTCAAGGGATCATCCTTGAAATCAAAGTCTTCATCATAAACCGAATCAGTCGCTGCTGCATTGGCCGCAGGCGTTTCACTGCCCTTCTGCGCGCCCTCCTTGTCATCGCACCACTTGTGCCTATACAAAGCCCGCCGCTTCTTCGTGCCATCCGCCACCAAACTTCTACTCTTGAAAATACTTCCCTTCTTCTTGGAAATCACCAGTTTAACAGGGGCCGGCGGGTCAGGCTCCAGAATTTTATCCAATATCTCATCTTTGTGATCTTCTATCGTTGCGGCTTTGTGCTTGTCGGGACTAGTGGTCATGGAGCGCGTCTCGCGCACTGAAGGCTGCTCGTTGGAGTCGCTGTCGGAACCTGTCGACCATTCGTCTTCTAATTTTTCTGAAAATTAAATACATATAATTATAGAATAATTACAACTAACGAACGAATAGGTACCACATGTAAGAAGATAACGAGAAAGCCACAGATAATTTGGTTGAGGGAATTATGAAACCTAACACAAACCCTCAATACCCGCAGCCCGAGGAGTATTCACCACAACAAACCTCGAGGCAAGGACCGAGGGAAGAAAATTACAATTTTATTTTTTTTCTTTTAGATTTAGATATGCAATTCATTTTAATTTTTACAATTATATAAATAGTTAAATATTATACTGTATATGTATGGTAAGGGGAAAAAAATTAATAAATAAATTTAATTTAAAAAAAAAATCAATGTCTTCAAGCAGGAGGGAGAATAGAAGGTCCTGAAGAAGCTAAATGCTAGACGAACTTGAGACGTAGGTAGCGGAATGGATCAACAAGGGGGACTGGAACGTGAGTGGAAGTAAAGACGCTCTCAGGATATAGTGATCAATCAGGATGGAAGAGAATAATAGAATGGATCTAATGGGTGACGAAGTCGGGATGGAATGTGCTGAATTGATCTTGTGAGGGGAACTAGGAAAGGAAGATGTCCTGAGGACAGGGAGAAGGTTCGATCCTGGACTACGAAAACTGGAGATTTTCAGGAAATTTCTACCCCAACTCTCATAGCAATTCATGCATATGACTTTCACTTCAGAGTAAAACCATTTGAAGAATATCTAGACAAATTAGATCAACAAGCTTCTATCTGTATAACTATCGACCCAAAGGCTTCTCCACTAGAAAGATAGAAGTTCAGAGAAATGTAATCACCAAGTATTTACTTATAACTTCCCAGAAAACCTGTAAAATAACGGTGAAAGGTAATTTGCCAAAATTTGTCCACAATAGGGTCTCGCTCCCCAATGCTCAATACGAGATTTCTTTTTTTACGGTGAGTGCAGCCCCTGCCCCTAGGCTGTTTGCACTGCGGCCCTTCACGGATCCATTGCGCCTCATACAACATCCATAATATGCTAGCCGGGTCAACTCTTTGTAGAAAAGTTTCCCGACTAGCGGTGGATTCGAATCACCAACGTTCCGCACGCAATGGATTCAGACCGTCGCCTAAGGCCCAATTCACACATAAGCGGAGTCGGGGGCAGGCGCGGTGTAGGCGAGGCGCAGGAGCGACGTCACAGGCGATTGTGATGTCCGTATGCAGTGAAGGGGTGGACATTGCACCTTATGTTTATGTAGAGGCGGCGTGGAAGAGTTATGCCTTTCGCCTCTTCGCCTACCTTGTCTTAGGCGAAGAGGCAAGGACGCGAAACCGGCGCTGCGAGAGGCACGACACCTTAAGCCCCCTCTATATAAACATGTGGTGCAATGCCCACTTAGGTGACAAGGGGCGGACATTTGCCTCGTGTTTCTCGCCGCGCCGGCACCGCGTCTTCGCCTAAGACACGGTAGGCGAAGAGGCGAAAGGCATAACTCTTCCACGCCGCCTCTATGTAAACATAAGGTGTAATGTCCATCCCTTCACTGCATATGAACATCACAATCACCTGTGCAACGTCGCGCCTGCGCCTCGTCTGCGGCTCGCCTGCGCCCGACGCCGCTTATGTGTGAATTGGGCCTTAGACCACTACGCCACGGACCGCCTCTCAATACGAGATTGTGGACGGCACCTCTAACCACTAGGCTACTTGGATTAAACTATATATTAGTTATACTAACTAAAAAAAGATAACAATATAAATAAATAAGTTCATTCTCACCTGGGTGTATACTTGTGGACTTCTGTGAATTCTCCTCAACTTCAAGTTCCATTGGTGGAGGCTCCTCATAAGCCTCCTCAACAATATGTACAGCACTTGCTGCCTCAGGCTGCTCCAGTTCTTGTTCCTCGCCTTCAGGTTCATTATCTTCCTCATTATTATTCTCGACAGCAACATCCAGAACATCTGTTTCTTCATACTCCTCCACCTCATCCCCCTGTGGCAACCCCTCTGTTATCCTACTAAGTTCCTGCTCAAGCTCATCCACACACGGACTACCCTCAACATCCTCAACCACCTCAGGAGCCTCAAGTGGTAAATCTATACAAGTTTGTTCCGGCTCCGTAACAGTCCCCAACAAATTCGCATACATGGCCTTCCGTTCAATCTCATACTTCTCAGCGGGAATGTATTGGGGTGACAAGTCGCAGTCTTTTTTGGGGGACGTGAACAGACTAAACGAATCGCCCGCAGTGTCGCCCGTCGCAGGACTGCTGCCGGGGTCCTGCTGCATGCTGCGGCGAGTCGACCGCGTGATCCGCGCACTCGGCGAGCGTTGCGCCCGCGGCGACGTCACGGCGGACGTAGACGGCGTGCTCGAGGGGGTCGGCGTGCTCTCCGACTCGTCCGAGTCGTTCACCAGCTGCGACTTGCCCCGGTAGATCCGCAACACGATCGGCGGCTTCTCGTTGCGTTTCGTATTGCTCACATTGGAGGTGAGAATGGATTTCTCAATTGCGTCCGTTTTGGAGGCGAAGAACTTTTTCGCGGTCGATTTCGGCGACTTTTCTTGGTGCGAGTGGCGGCGGGTGCGTTTGCTGGGGTTGCCGTAGGGGAGATCGGCTTTTTCGGGGTACGGGGGCGTCGGCGTTTCGGTTGAGTCGGAGTTGCGACTTTTGAAGAACTTTTTTGGTTTGGGCACAGTTGCCTCGGGGATGGGGGCTGGTGGGGGCGCTCCATTGGCTTTCTCATTCTCCTGTGCTAGACCTGGAATTCAAATTCAATAATACTACTACAAAACTATCAGTAATACAAATATTTGAGATGCATTGATAGCAGAAAAGTCATGATAGATCGGTTAGCATCAAAACATTGTCTTCATCACTCCTTGATTAAAGAATTAAGGATCGATTGTATACAACAGATAACTCTTGAGTTAATTTGCAATCTGAGATTGAATTATCACTTTTGAGAACTTTGACACATAATGTGAGGTTGCCATATATAAACAGAGGTACATGAGGCTATGAAATTGATGGTTACCAACAATTTATGCAACATCTAATAATATAATCTTGGATTATAGTTTCCTCGACTTTAACAACCAAGTCTTAAGGTCATTTTAGACAAGACAATTTCTTAGCTCAAAAGTTGTTCAAGAAATGAATTCATATATCCTCCTCCCATACAATTTGTCTTTGACAAATAGAACGTGTTATATTTTTCCATTCGATCTACCATCCAATTCAATATTTCAAATAATTTGCTGTATAATACAAAACAATTTAGATTGTCTCGCATCTTGACTAACTTTTGAGTCAAGAAATTGTCTTGTCTAAAACAACCTTTAGTCTATTTTGCCTGAGAAACTGCTGTTTAAAACTATTACATGTGTTACATTTCTTTGGCCATGGTAGTATCAAACTGATGAAGGCCATGGTTTTAACTTTCGAATTGGTTGGCTCATTCCAAAGTTAAAACCATGGCCTACAAAAGTTGATCCATAGATCATAGATAGGTTGTGACAGCAACAGGAATTTGCTGTCTAAACTGAATTAGAAGAAGTGAATGGGAATAAGTAACAGTTTTTCAATTATATTAATTTCCAAATACCCAAAAATTATCAATTTCTAGTGAAAGCGAGTCTTACCTCAACATGATTTGATCAATCAAGTTACATGAAAGACAGGCGCTATTTTGTTTAGAAAAGGATTAAAACAAAAATGTATGAGTTGAGACTCAGACAAGAGTTTCAAGCTGGCTATATTGGCCATTTCAACAGCCTGTTAAAATTAATCAAATATTATAATTCACTTTACAGAATAAGAATTAGTCTGTTAAAAACTAACAGGCCTGTTATAATAAATAATTGTAACAGGCTGTTATTAAAACATATGAATTACAGAATACAGCTGATTAGAGCTTACTGGATTACAAACAAACTTTGTAGTTTTGAGTTATTTCTAAAAGGCACCTTACACGATCATTATTACTGTCAATATTTTAGAATAATGACAGTATTACTGTATGATAATATGTTTAAAATATTCATTATTCTAAAATATTGCCAGTATTACTCATCATGTAAGGTGTATTAATGATGTAATGAAGAGAATACTGATCTTTGTCCGGATAATTGATTACTTGATAAATATAAAAGGAGGATTGAAGAAAATATTGACAGTACTAGGATCAATCCTAGTATTTGTCAGTATTTGCTTGAATCCTCCTTCAATATTTATCAAGTAATCAATTACTCAGATAAATATCAATATTCTATTCATTCCATCATTACTTTTCCTTACACGATCAGTAATACTGTAAATATTTTAGAATAATGAAATTTTTAAATATATTATCGTACAGTAATACTGTCATTATTCTAAAATAATGCCAGTATTACTCATCGTGTAAGGTGTATTAATGATGTAATGAAGAGAAAACTAATCTTTATCTGGATAATTGATTACTTGATAAATATAAAAGGAGGATTGAAGAAAATATTGACAGTACTAGGATCAATCCTAGTATTTGTCAGTATTTGCTTGAATCCTCCTTCAATATTTATCAAGTAATCAATTACCGGGATAAATATCAGTATTCTATTCATTCCATCATTACTTTTCCTTACACGATCAGTAATACTGTAAATATTTTAGAATAATGAAATTTTTAAATATATTATCGTACAGTAATACTGTCATTATTCTAAAATATTGACAGTAATATTGATCGTGTAAGGTGCCTTATAGGGAAAATTGATTACTTGATAAATATAAAAGGAGGATTGAAGCAAATATTGACAGTACTAGTGTTAACAGTATTATTGACCATGTAAGGTGCCTTATAAAACTTACCCGAAATTAACTAACTTATAAACAAATAAACCAATGGTAAACTGATTTTGGCAAGATCTATCCTCTATAGGTGTATTATACAGAACAAATGATACACAAATTATAGTAATACCTTCCAAATTAATAATTAAAACATCAAAAACAATATCCATCCAAACTAATATTGTAATTAATATCTGTCTCTATTGCCATTGAACACAAACCACAAAATATTGATATAAACACAAATCACAACAAAGTATGCCATGTAATCTACTGATAATAAAACAAATAATAATAAAACAGATAATTACCATTAATTTGTCGAATTGATGTAAACGAGGTAATCCCCCATTTCCCAACAGTCCCAGTTGACCTAGCCGCAGAGGGCCTATTACTATTCTCCTTGAAGAGACTATCAAACTGAAAACTGGTGTTGTTGTAGTTCCCCCTGCGCTGCTTCCCATAGCCCCTAGACATGACTACCTGCAAAACAAAACACTCTCAACTACACACCCCGCAATCACCACCTAAAACTCACTTGTTTGGCGGGCCCCCAATTAAAACATAACGCACTGTGTTTTTCAGCGGCGGCTGCGGGGGGGGTGCACAAACTCAGGCCGGGACGCGGCACCCGCACGCGCGGTCCATTTTCGTAGGGGGGCTCGTTTGGCGGCGCGCACTGCAATCCTCGTTTTCCGGGGGGGATGTCAAAACGTTGCGATTTCACGTTTATAAACACGCTAGTAAATAATATGGCTACGAGTCAGGCGGCGTGAAGTTATGCATTCACACGCACAGGGGCGGCCATTTTGTTTACAAACCCCGTTCACAACGCAATAATGACAGATGTATATATTCACACGCATTTCCGAGTTAATTAATTGTAATTAAAATTTTATAGAGCAATCTGTTTTATGAAGGAGAACATTAATACAATTCTGATTGCTTCTCGAGGGGTGAGTATTGAACATATGTAACATTAAAACATGTTTGTATGCCTACAACATCCAGCAACCAACATTACATCTTTTTGACAGCCGGATGATGTGTCAAAATCACCGCCGGTTGTTTACGTTTCAATCAAGTCACCCGTGAAACAAAAATGAACAAATATTGTTTGTTAGCGTCGGTTTTGGTGCTGGCGTTTGTTTGTTGTGTGCAGGCGCACAATAAATATTCAGCTGAAGCGAATACCAAGCCGGACGATGTGCCTGCACGCAAGTCCTTCAAGGACCTCGATAAGCCCTTCAGGATGAATAAATTGAATATCTTGTGGACCAAGGCGCAGCAGGTAACTATTACGATTTATCACGTAAATAATAAAATTAGGATTTTATTACATGTTGCATCCTTGCAATAATATTAGAAATCTAAGTTTATCAGAAATGTTTTTTTTTTGTTAAGTCAGCCTACTATGTGAATCAGAAATGTTTTTTTATTTGTTAAATCTTGCCTTCTACTGTAAAGGCCCCCACAGGTTTTTACTCTGGTATGCCTGTACAAACCTGATTTTGTGCAGGCAAGCTGAAGCATGTCAACTACACCCTTGACATGCTCCAGCTTGCCATGCACAAGAAGGGCTTTTTTAACAAAAGGTTCAAACTGATTTAAAGGATTAACAAAAATAAAAGGCCCAATCTGCAGTTCCCTCTTGATTCTTCATTTCACAATAGTTAAAAATTAACTATTATTATTTTTTCCTGGAGGGTCTGGTTTCGCTGTGGCATCCCACTGCACTTCAGCCACGGTTGGCCTATTCTGCTCCCCCATAACTATTTCTCATTTATGAGCTCTGTGCCTTGAATGAAGTCCAGAAGTCTCATGAATGGGCTAGCTTGAATCTCTTTTAGGTTCATTTGTGTTGTACCAAAGAGCCTTTTCCTGCCTGAGTTGAATGCCTTGTAGCTAGTTATTACATGTATTGGGGTTTCTTCTTCTTCCCCACAGCCTCTGCATGTTGGTGATTTGTCTATCCCCATTGTGTGCAGTTAAAGTTAACTATTAGTATTCAGTCTTTTATATCAGTTTGACCCTTTTGAAAAAAATCAGATTGGCCCTTTTTGTGCTACACAGTCAATGTATGAACACAAGAGGCTCGTTGTGCAGGCCTCTTGCCTGGCTTGAGCAATATCCCAACTGCTTCATATCGGACTGCACATACCCAACAAGTATGTATGTGTGTGGGCTGTTCAGTCCATTCGCTCAGTTTTTAATACTTCTTAAATCACTCAGCAAGTCTCTAGAATAATCCCAATGCTAAGGGGATATTATTGTTGAAAACTTAAAATCCTCATATATTTGACTAGTAGCTACACATTTCTTAGGCTTGCTGTTAATTGTTCATGACATGAAAAAGACTTCCTCATGCAGATATCTTGTTTTTTTATTATGGAAGAAACAATCTTCACAATCTTCACAAGCTGCAGATAAGTTTCGTAATCAATTCTGAGATTATTAACCCAATCCTCTTTTTCAAATTTCAACTCCACAAAATATTAATTTAATATGAGAATACATAATTCTCCTAAGTAGCCTTTTGACCATTTACTTCACTCTCTTTTCTTCTTCATCATTCCTTCTTTTAATTGCACAAGCAAGCAGAAGATAATAAAGTGATTGGGAAGCCATTAAACTGGTGGCCAAACCAACTCGAACTGAATAAAATGTTGCATGATGGACTAAGCATGTGTGGGGGTTTTCACATATTTTATCAATTTTTTATATCCATTTAGAGACTATCCGAACCAAAACTGAAATCACTCTACAGTGAGCTAAAAATTCATGACAAAGAGGAGGTCACATGGAAGCGTTTGAAATCAGAAGGTCAGGACAAAGATGGTATGAAAGAGGCACAGCTCAGGAAGAAAATGATGGGTATAATGGACATGTATGGACTTCTGGAACATTTCGAGGATGGACATGTGCGCAGGAAGGATTATACTGAGCCCAGTGATGAGCATATCAATAAAAGCCTTTTCAAAGATAAAAAGCTGAATAAATTATGGGCAAAGGCTGAAACAGCTGGTTTCACTTCAGCTGAACTGAATGCTCTTCGAGAAGAGTTTAATCATCATCAGGATAAAATTGATCAGTACTATTCAATTCTGACGGATGTGAAGGCAGGGGATAAGGATCAACATGAAAGTAAGTCTCAAATAATAAATATCTGGTGTGGGCAACAAATGACTTTCTAAATTACATTGAGATGTTTAGAATTGCTTAATTAAATAATTAGAATTGATTTTGCAAATGTGAGAAAATGAAGGAAAGTGTGGGAAAACATCAATTTTCCCACACTTTCTTGAATTTTCTCACATTTTCATAATTAATCAATTCTAAGTTGTTTGCAATAACAATATCTTACTTATTTTTCAACAATATTAGTTATAAAATGTTTTCACAATCACATTACCTTCCTTGTACAGCAGTGCTGTATAAGGAAAGTAAATACAGGGTTTCCCAAAAGTCTTGGGACAGAGCTCTAAGGTTTGAATGAGTGAAAATTGAAGACCAAAACAAGAATATGAGGAAACCATCATATTTTCTTACTTTATTTATGTTTTTTGTATAATGTGATGTGATCTGATGGGTATACTTCCATATTCCATCAATAAGAAAAATATAAGAAACTAATGATCATGTAAATTTTTACATTACATTATCTGTTTAACATTATTTAATTTTTATATTCAGATTCCATTGATGTGAAACTGGAACAATTCAATAGTCTGGACAAAGACAATGAAACGCCCCAAAAAGACTATTTGGACAAAGTGAATTTATTAAGAGATCAACATCGTAATTTGAAAGATGGTTACGACCGCTTAGACAGACTGGCCGCAAAGGGGCCTAATAGTAAAGACTTTATAGAGCCCAAAGTGCAGGGTTTATGGAAAATCGCGCTTGAAACAAATTTCACTGCAGCGGAATTAGAGTCGCTGCGGATAGAGCTGTTGCACTATGAAAATCGGTTGCTTAAATTGAGACATTTCCATGCCGAGGCTGCTCTGGGTGAGGAAAAGGCTAATGAGAAGATGGCAATTGCAGGGGGTAAGACCCTTGGGATGGATTTGCTCAAGGATAATATTAAAAAGCACTCGAGGAAGGTGGAAAAAATGCATTTGGATCTGGAGACTAGAATCATGAGGAAACATATGGAGCTGTGAGATAGGTAAAAATTATATATAATTTTGTACATTTTTTTTAAAAAGATTAGAGGTTTAAGTTTACTCAAATATTATTGTTGTAATAAATTTAGTAATTTTAAAAAATCTCAATTATTTTCATAAAAACCTTATACCATCTTTTGCAATGATTAACTTTGTCATTTTGTAAATCTGTGGAGATACTATTAAATAAAATCTTCCAGTTGATATATTTTTATTAACTAAATTACATTGGTACCCTGAGGTTGGTCAGGTTTTAAGGTTTATTAAGAAAAATAATATATAATAATATTGGTTAATAATTAAAAACAGATCACAGAGTTTATTATGCACCCATTGATGAAGTTCAGGCCATTTTTATCCTTATAAATACACCAAAGTTAATTTCACAGGTTTGTATCACCATCAAATTAACCAAAATTATGATTTTAATCATCAGTATTCATCCATTTAGACAATTTTGATGTGAAATATACTATATTATATTTGTAAATGCATATCCTTATATTTCTTCAATACTTTCATGAGCAATTACCTCAATAACCTACATCAAACAGTAACTTCAAACTCGGGCACGGGTGGCGGCGTAACAACACTACCATCCCGCGACATCAAATTAACCTTATACTCCTCAATAATTTGGTATGTAGCATGTTTCATACTCTGCGTGAGTGTCCGCTTAAAATCCTTACCACCGCCCTCATCATCAAACTTCTCCAATACACTCTGATACATCATGTTCATACTATGCTTAACTTGATCCCCGAACTGCTTCATTTGATCCTCCCTATCCCTAGCAGCCTGCAGTTTATCAACACTGTTGTTTTTATTGTGATACCCCCCAAAATCATCCAATTTCAATTTTTGAATATCAATCGTTTTCTGCAAAGCATCAACTGTATCAGACAATTCAAGATTGGTGGTTGAAAGTGATGTTATATCATCAGTTTTCATCTTCATTACTCGATTTAATTCTGCAATTTCATTGGTCAAATCGGTGTTTTCGCATACCGCCTTGTTGAGGTCGTTCGTTTTTAGTAACAAAATGTTTTCAAGTTCTACAATTTTGTTTTGTAATTGCAATAGTTCTTCTGATTTGGCGGTTGTTTTCACAATCTCATCCTGCATTAAAACCGTTTGGGATTCAACTAATTTTTTTTGTAACCGCTCAATCTCTTGTGATTTTTCATTGTTTTTTATAGTTAGATCGTTTTCATACTCAACTAGTTTATTTTGTAACCTTTCAATTTCTTCTGATTTGTTGGATACTATTTCAGTAGTTTTCTGTTCAAATTCAACTAGTTGGGCTTGTAATTCTTCTAATTCGAGGGACTTTGCGTCTAGACGGGATTTTAAAAGGTCGTGTTGGGATTCTTTTTGTGATAACTTACATTCAAGGGTTGATATTGTGGTTTCTAAATCGTTACTGCTAACACCTTCTAATTTCCGCTCGAGCTCTTTCAGTCGGCTGCTCAAATTGTCGGTTGCTTCTGGTTTTGGGGCTGTTCGCAGAACGTGCAACTCGTTCATCACGGTTTCTAGTTTGTTGGACAATTGGGAGATGTTCATGCGGATTTCGCTATTATGGGTGCGGTTTTCCGCGAAGTAGATGCTCATGGGGTCATTCATGGCGAGTACTTGGGTTGGAAGGCACTGCATCATTTGGTTTGGCACAAATTGGTTCATTAGGGTGTACTGTTGTTGATGCAAGGCACCTGCTGTAACTGGCACCATGAATTGCTGATTATTAGGCTCAATTGGTTCATTCTAGAATTTGAAATTTATCAATCTTATTAGAATAACAATGCTGGAAGGGGTAAGAAGAATGACTGAGCTCATTTATCCTTGATTATGTAGAGTAGCAAGTGCAGTAAGCTACTTAGCCATGGGAGAGTGGAGCAGGGAGGTATGCATGGCAAGAGCAAGATGTCAGTCAGACGAGAGAAAGAAAAGTGTGGATGAATATCATGAATCGAAAAAAAATCAGGCAAATTCTTCGTACTCTTAGCCATAGAATCCGAATCCGCAATCAAAAATGGGGGTTCCCATTTAAGATTTTAAAGGTAAGTTTTTTAAGCTGCAATTTTCAAATATCTCGAAAAAAAATTTAAACATTCCAAGTGGGAATCACATTAGCTTTAAAATTAGTTCCCAATAGCTTTAAAATTAGTTCCCCAGCAGCTGGGAAGGGGGTAATCCCAGCTGCCGGGGAACTAATTTTAAAGCTAATATGATTCCCACTCGGAATGATTAAATTGTTATTACTATTTTTTTTTTGAGATATTTGAAAATTGCAGCTTAAAAAATTTGCCTGGTCTAGTAAGCAATCGGCACTCACCATGTCTTTATCAGTGGTTGATAATCGCTTAGGCTTCCTCAGTACTTTCTTAGTCGTAACAATCTCATCAGGTTCAGACTCACTCAGCTCAACACTTTTTCCACTGGGCAACATTGATTGTCCCACCTTGCTGATGCGATCAAGTATATTTGCTCTAGCTTGAGCACCTGAACCATCAGATAACCCTTCATCTGTTTTCTTGACCTCCTCAACCTGTTCTGACATCACCACGCGTTTCGGAGTTATCTCAATCAAAACACTAGTCTTTTTGAGTTCTTTTTGAAATTCTTCAGTCTCTTTAGATTCATCAAATTGCACCAGCCAGTGCTGCTTTTGGTCATCCACAAACCTAGCTTGATTGTCTTGTTGGGTGTACTTGAAGGTTGAGTTCAGTTTTGAGCTGCTTAGGATTTGTTGTCTTGTTTTGTATAGGATTAAATCATAGGTGTTTGCAATGCGATCGCCTATTATGGCAATACCATATTTGCCTTGCAGTGTCTGCTTGTCATCTAATCTAAAAAAATATGCAGGAATTTATTTGTTATTGCTTTCGGAAATAGATTTTTACAAACTTTCAGATGTTTTGGATGAAACTGAAGCACATTCTTGAAGAATTTGTTCAAATAAATGGAAGAAGAATTATCAAATAGGATATAGTGATTATCTACTTCAGACAGAGAAGTAGAGATTTATGGAGAGGCATGATAAGATACCAGATGTATAATTCATATTCTACTATTGGTGCTAGGTTTATTTCAATATCAGCTAGATTTTCTGTGTAGCTAATAAAATATCTTCCAAACAGATCCAGTCAAACTGTACCATACAGATTAAGTTATAGCGTTTTGGTTTTTAATGTTTTTCTATAGGGACTAGTTAATCATTACCTTCATGAAAGTTTGCAGTGGTGGATGATTTGGAATAACATGTTTAAATATAATTATATACAATCATAATCTAACTTACATTTTAAACAGCTGTATCGTCTTACAACAAATCAGCTGATTTTGTCCCTTCGCTTTCTGCTCGGCTTCACGCTGGGGCTGCTTGGGGGCCGTGTAGGTGAGACTGGGGGCGGCTGCTGCCGGCGTCGGGGCGAACAAACTGGCCAAGTTGGAGGCGCTGAAATAGAGCTGATTACAGGTGTATGCAGCAGGCGCGCGCGCGTGTTTACCTCGCTGTGGGTGTGAAGAAATCGTCATCGTCGGCAGTAGCATTGAACATTGTTGTTTATGTAATGTAATTGCCCGTTTTCGGTTACAATGGCACTTGGGGGGGAAGAGACACCGCGACTAACCTAACAATTAGGTGACGCAACTCGGGCACAATAACAAAACACCAGACCCCGCTCCCCGCAACGGTTGCGACAATTAAATCACGCGGATTGATAATTGTGGCATTAAAATTGTTGCTGTGTGGTAACGTGATATTGGAATGTAATGGGATTCTTATTTTGATGTTTTTGTTGTTTTAGATTATGCATGTGTTGAACTAAGCTGCTCGTTGGGTTGCAACTGTCTAAAATGTGCCTTCCGTTGGTGCAACAGCGTTCATCCGTCAGCTGCTAGTTTTGAAGTAAGAAATGTAAACAGCTCATTCAGTAAGACTATATGCTTGTAACTCGGTTGTATAAAGCAGATAATTAAACTGTGGGTTTTCAAACATCTTGTGTTTTTGTTTACTTATACAATATTCTCTTTATACAACCCAGCCAAGTTTTGTCACCATATTTATTTCTAATTAACAATTTCCAATCCATTGCCTACAATCATTGATTAATCAGGACGATGATTGATGATTAATCAATGCTACAATCATTAAACAAAATCTATTTTAATTCAAAAATGCAGGTTAACTCAAAAGCCAAGCCTATGATACGCCACTGGCACGCAAACAGCTGAACAGCGGCTGCGCGCGCAACTCATAGTAGTAGTGAAGTTTGACAGTGAAACCGCGCGTCCTTTCATCTTCCAATTTTGAATGGCTGAAAACAAGGTAAATTTCATAAATCCTATTATAGAATTAGCACCAAACTGTTCGTTTTTGCACGCGCTTTCGATTGATATAACTCACTGCGCGGTAGGTTCGTTTTTTTGCGAGATATCTCGTTGGCGTCACTTAGCTTGAATTGTACGCGCAAAACGAAGCGTTTGCGAATTACGTCTTTATAATTATAATAATGCAGAGACTTGCAACTAACAAATAGTACTAAGTGGTGACCTACTTGTAACGCTAGATTTCTATTTTATTTCATGTTATACACAATTTGAATCACATAATCATTTCATCTATAATGTTTGATGCAAACATCATGTTCATACAGAAATTATTTATTTAATCGAATGCCTATCTACCATAATATTGGTGTAAGGCTCTAATTTTATACATTATATAATACATTTTATATACAGTATATACACTAGTTGTATATGGTACTACATCTATTTTATTTTGTACGTTTCATGTCTTCCTATTATGTGTCGTTTGTCAATATTCTCTTCATTAAATCATTACTATACTTTACACGATAAGTACTGTCACTCTCATCTTATTATCTTATAAAGGCACCTTACACGGTCAATAATACTGACAATATTTTAGAATAATGACAGTATTACTGTACGATAATATGTTTAAAATGTTCATTATTCTAAAATATTGACAGTATTATTGACCATGTAAGGTGCCTTTATAAGATAATAAGATGAGAGTGACAGTACTTATCGTGTAAAGTATAGAAATGATTTAATGAAGAGAATATTGATGTTTATTCGGATAATTGATAACTTGATAAATATTGAAGGAGAATTCAAGCAAATGCTGACAGTACTAAGATTGACAGTATTATAGTATTTTCTGTCTTCTCCTTTTCTTGCTTCTATTTCTAGTCACTCGGGTACAGGTACAAAAATGACACACCCAACAATTTGCTTTGAAACCTGCATATATGTGTACAATTGGTTGTATACATCTACACACCAATAATCACTCAATAATAAACAAATAAAGACGCAGTTGTCAACCTCAAATAAGTGGCGATTGATTTATTGCAAAAAGTGAGCCATAAAAATGAAATGATGCATTGTATTACATAACACACATAGTATTAAATAACGTGTTGGTGGATTTGTAATATTTGGTGATGGTGGTGGTGTGCAGTGCGATTTAATTGCTACCTATTATATCTGAGGGGTTATTAATGAATGGAGTTAACTATGATTTAAGGTAAACTTGATCTGAGTTGTATATAATAATTATCTTTATTATATGGATATGACCCTTGAAAATACAAGCGAATACAACATATATACATCAATTCCTTACACGACTAAAATAAGAATAATGTTATCAAAAATAAATCTTGTTTCACATTCAATTTAGGTTTAATATGATAATACTCTTTTTAAAACATGTTAAATCATCTGTGAATATATGTGATTCATACTCTATTGCTAGTAAAAATTGCTAAACCAATTCGATTCATTCCTTTCTATCGATTAACATTTACAATACTTGCTTTTGTTATAGTTACTAAATGATTTTGTTTATTAAGAGTTTTATTACGGTGCAAATTGTAAAATTGTATTGAATTTTCAGCAAAAACTTTGCTTCGTGTAACATTCCGCTATACAATTTCTACTACTTGTTTAAAACATATTTTTATCGACAATGAAGCTTATTTTGTAAAATTTGGTGACCATAATCGTTAGTTATAATACATAGATCATCTTTTATGTATTGTATATATTATTCTATGGTTATTTATAGTTTATTTATATACAAATATAAAGAGCTTAGAGGCAATGGTCGTTAATGCGACTATTGGCCACTAGATGGCGCTAGTAGTTACAAAATTAATAGAATCTTAAAATTAATGTAATCTCCCGCCAAATTTCTATACGGGGTCATTTAAATATGAAAACTTATTACAGTAGCACCACATTAATCCTAATTGGGGCTCTAAGTTGTCTAAGTCCGGATTAAATGAAATAAGCTTAATATAAGCTACGGTGACAGGAAAATTAATATAATTAAAAATTAATATAATTGCATATATGCGTATGTAATTCGAACCACTAGTACAACTTCGAACATGAGGGTCCAGGCTTATCTTCACTGATTCCACATGACACTGGTTTGAAAAAACTGCTGATCTGCTGTTGGCTTCCTTTAGAGTTGATTTCTTGAACAATCAGCTGATGGAGAAGTCTTTAATGTTCATGATACCCAGATATGTTCTCATTGTCACTACAATTGCATATGTGCGTATGTAATTCAAACCACTAGTACAACTTCGAACATGAGGGTCCAGGCCCATTCTCACTGATTCTACATGACATATTCACTAGTTTGAAGAAACTGCTGATCTGCTGTTGGCTTCCTTTAGAGTTGATTTCTTGAACTATCAGCTGATGGAGATGTCTTAAATATTCATGATATCCAGATATGTTCTCATTGTGCAGTGACAATGAGAACATATTGCATATGTGCGTATGTAATTCAAACCACTACAAACTTCAAACTTCGAACATGAGGGTCCAGGCTCTTCCTCACTGATTCCACATGACGACATATTCACTGGTTTGAAGAAATTGCTGATCTGCCGTTGACTTCCTTTAGAGATGATTTCTTGAACAATCAGCTGATGGAAAAGCCATAAATATTCATCATATTCAGATATAATCTTATTGTCACTGGCAGCAATATATTTAATCCAAGTCGTCTTTGACTTCACTAAGTTTCGGCTTGGGCTTGTTATTTTCGTCTGCTTCATCGTGGTCGTCTTCATCTCTTTTGAGAGATTTTGGCTATAGTTACACTTTCAACGATCTTCTTCGTGAGAAAGTGGTAGCCTGAATCTTAGTCGTATGCTTCTAACCACAACTCAGTATCATCCAGTGTAACAGCACTTTCACCACCTTGGCTCAGAGTGCCGTGAAAATCGGCTGATTCCAACCTACCTGTATCTGGTTCTGGATAGTTGGCTGGAGGGTAGCATATCTACAGACACTTAGGCCTCAAATTGGGCCCATTGTGAAACCTCCCTTTAAGGCTGCCCACCAGTCAATTTTGCGTGCGAGCTGCAAAACTGTGGCGGGTGAGCAGTTGCCAATGCTGACCATACTAGGCCAGCACTCCCCTAGTATTTTAGATGTGTGGTATTTCTGCTTAGGGGGCGATATATAGAAAATTGAGAAAAAAACAGTGTAGTGCAAAGTTCAAGTCGTTTGAAATGATGTAAGGGTATAGTTTGGTTATTCTTGCATTCGTATTCGGAAAGTAAAAACAAGTTTTGTGATTTTTTTCAATCAACTACTCAGCAACTTTCTTTGTTAATCCCTGTGAAATAGACGTACAGATGTGTAGTCTCTAACCACACCTTGATTCGACTCGGCTCACAATTAATTCTGTAAAAATCAGCGTTTCCCATCCGCTGGTCGGCCGTCAGTGTGCACACACACACAGACACACACAAAAAGTGCGCGAAGCGGTCGTCTTCCTGTCCAGATTCAATTAGTACCCGCTTTCCCTATTAGAGTTGCGCAATTGCAATTGAGTTAATTAACGAGCCCGATCGGGAGCGGCCATTATTTAATTTAATTTCGAGCGGAAAATTAATCCCAGCTGTCCGCTGCGTGTGGTTTTGATTGATGAGAGAATACATTTTTCACTACGGGGATTCATGCGAATTCTATTTAAATTCTATTTAAAGATAAAATGTTATTAATCTTAAGCTGATAGTCCTATATATATATTATTTGTTTATTTATTTAATCATTCTAAAAAATAAATCTGTATTGGGCAACGTAGTAAGCAATCCATTTTTCTGAAAATACTAATCTATATCCAGCTCAGTGGCTAAACAAACACCTACACACGATGGGTCTGGTAAACAGCCCGTTGTTATGTAGAGGGTGCAATGAAGAACTAGAAACAGCAGAGCATGTAATATGCCTCTGCCCAGCGCTAGTAAACACCAGGCATCTAATACTAGGGGAGTACTGGCCTAGTATGGTCAGCATTGGCAGCTCCTCACCCGCCAGAGTTTTGCGGCTTGCACGCAAAATTGTCTGGTGGGACGAGTGAGCAGCCTTAAAGGGAGGTTTCACAATGGGCCCATTTTGAGGCCTAAGTGTCTGTAGCTTTGCTACCCTCCAGCCAACTATCCAGAACTATCCAGTGGCTTGGGGAGTGTGAGTTCAAACCGCATCAGGGAGAAATTCCTAGTTGTTAAAGCCGAAAAAGATAGAAACTCGAGTTCAATGGCCTTTACTTCTCATGAAAAACTGTAAAAAGTGATTTCTCCCCGATGCAGTTTGAACTCACACTCCTCAAGCCACTGAGCTGCATATAATTAGTATTTTCAGAAGAATGGGTTGCTTAGTACTAGAGATTAACCTCTAACCACCTAGATGATTTAATCATTCTATTATTATACATTTTTTATTTTATGTTTAAATTTCTATGGAACTTTGCAGTTTAAATCATTGTTCTAGCTATAAAAGAGGAAAATAAATTATGGCCGAAATATAGTGAAAATGTTAACTTAACATAGAAAAACTGCGAAAGGTGATTCGTAAAAATTTGTCCTGATGGGGTTCGAATTTAGGCTCCCCAATACTCGACGAATGAGAGGACGCCTCTCATTCGTCGAGTATTGGGGAGCCTAAATTCGAACCCCATCAGGACGAATTCGTCGAGTATTGGGAAGCCATTGAGCTGGGTTTCCGAAAATAATTAGGTTTTTTTTGCAGTAATTTATATAAAAAATTAGTATTAATTAGAATTTTGTTCAAAATTACCTGCAATTATATAATCGACAATTGGGGTATTAATATTGTTCTTCTTTCTTAGTCTTCATCTTTTTGTAACAGTGTTAGGGGTCGAGGTTTATTTTTATTACTTTCTATTGCTTGTAGTATTGTATCCATTCTTTCCTGTCTCCGCATCTTGCTTTGCTTGTCTTCGGGCAAGCCTTAAAAACACTATTAACCCAAACTTCCATCATTGAACCAACTCAAATCATGACGAAGTGTGCACTGTTATCCGCATTTGTCTACGATTTAATCATTTTCATTAATTAATTCTGGATTTAGTTTTAAAAACTTGCATAAACCTGTACAGTGCAGAATTCAAGTAAGACGGGCATAGTACAAGTCATTTGAAATAGTGAATGGGCATTGTCTGGTTGGACCTTGACTACCCGCCCTGACCTTGCTTTTCGTTTTTTCATGATCGCTTTTACTAAGATACACGAGGGTTTGATATACGATAGATATACGAAGATATATGCGCGTTTGATGTTCAATCCATGCGCATTTGATGCACACTAGATGTAATTTTCATTTTTACTAAGATGTACGTTGATATATTCGTGTTTGACGTTCAATCCATGTGCATTTGATGCACACTAGATGTAAATTTCACTTTTACTAAAATATACGAGTGTTTCCATATGCATTTGATGCACACTAGACGTACATTTTATTTTTACTAAGATATACAAGGGTTTTCCTTTGAATCTCTTCGTATATCTTTATATACGAAAATATATCCGTGTTTGATTTTCAATCCATGTGCATTTGATGCACACCAGATGTAAATTCCACTTTTACTAAGATATACGAAGGTTTGCAAAAATATACGAAGATTTATTCGTGTCTGACGTTCAATCCATACGCATTTGATGCACACTAGATGTAATTTTCATTTTTACTAAGATGTACGTTGATATATTCGTGTTTGACGTTCAATCCATGCGCATTCGATGCACACTAGATGTAAATTTCACTTTTACTAAAATATACGAGTGTTTCCATATGCATTTGATGCACACTAAACGTAAATTCTATTTTACTTATGCGCGTCTTACATTGAGCAACGGCAACTCGCAATCGCAACTTGCAATAAATCGCTGCAATAGATTTTCAGTTAAAATTGCACGTGCAACTATTTCCGTATTACATTCGGCAACTTGCAATAGCAATAAGAATAACAGCTGATATTAAGCCTACAGAGGTAAACAAACCGAAGTGCCAATATAAGAAATATAAAATTCTAACTTAACCTAAAAAGCATATAGTATAAACAACGATAAAGTTTATCGGGCTAGTTATTTTACGATGGGAATTTTATGAACCCCATAACTAAACCTAAAAATTGTATTACGATGTATAATGTATATAAAATCAAGTTAACAATAGTTTAATATAACATAATAAATTTCTATGATTGGCAGCATTGGGAGTTGCACGCAATGGTTGCCCGGAATTAGAACATGTTCTATTCGACGCAACTACTTGCTTGCAATGTGTTGCTCGGGCAATTAGTGTATTACACTGAGCAACTTCACGTCAAAATCGATTGCTTGCAACGATTGCACGCGCAATCTTGCTCAATGTAAAACGCGCATAAGATATACGAGGGTTTGCAAATATATACGAAGATATATCCGTGTTTGACATTCAATCCATCCGCATTTGATGCACACTAGATGTAATTTTAATTTTTACTAAGATATACGTTGATATATCCGTGTTCGACGTTCAATCCATAGGCATTTGATGCACACTAGATATAAATTTCACTTTTACTAAAATATACGAGGGTTTCCATATGCATTTGATGCACACTAGACGTAAATTTCATTATTACTAAGATATATAAGGGTTTTCAAAGATAACCGTAGATATATCCGTGTTTGACGTTCAATCCATACGCATTTGATGCACACTAGATGTAATTTTAATTATTACTAAGATATATCCGTGTTTGACGTTCAATCCATGCGCATTTGATGCACACTAAATATAAATTTCACTTTTACTAAAATATACGAGAGTTTTCATATGCATTTGATGCACACTAGACGTAAATTTCATTTTTACTATCATATACGAGGGTTTGCAAAGATATACGAAGATATATCCGTGTTTGATGTTCAATCCATGCGCATTTGATGCACACTAGACGTAAATTTAATTTTTACTAAGATATACAAGGGTTTTCAAAGATATACGAAGATATATCCGTGTTCAATCCATGCGCATTTGATGCACACTTCCACTTTTACTAGGATATACGAAGGTTTGCAAAAATATACGAAGATTTATTCGTGTGTGACGTTCAATCCATACGCATTTGATGCACACTAGATGTAATTTTCATTTTTACTAAGATGTACGTTGATATATTCGTGTTTGACGTTCAATCCATGCGCATTCGATGCACACTAGATGTAAATTTCACTTTTACTAAAATATACGAGTGTTTCCATATGCATTTGATGCACACTAAACGTAAATTCTATTTTACTAAGATATACGAGGGTTTGCAAATATATACGAAGATATATCCGTGTTTGACATTCAATCCATCCGCATTTGATGCACACTAGATGTAATTTTAATTTTTACTAAGATATACGTTGATATATCCGTGTTCGACGTTCAATCCATAGGCATTTGATGCACACTAGATATAAATTTCACTTTTACTAAAATATACGAGGGTTTCCATATGCATTTAATGCACACTAGACGTTAATTTAATTTTTACTAAGTATACAAGGGTTTTCAAAGATAACCGTAGATATATCCGTGTTTGACGTTCAATCCATACGCATTTGATGCACACTAGATGTAATTTTAATGATTACTAAGATATACGTTGATATATCCGTGTTTGACGTTCAATCCATGCGCATTTGATGCACACTGGATATAAATTTCACTTTTACTAAAATATACGAGAGTTTTCATAAGCATTTGATGCACACTAGACGTAAATTTCATTTTTACTATCATATACGAGGGTTTACAAAGATATACGAAGATATATCCGTGTTTGATGTTCAATCCATGCGCATTTGATGCACACTAGATGTAAATTTAACTTTTACTAATATATACGAGGGTTTGCAAAGTTATACGAAGATGCAGTCGGTTTTGACGTTTAATCCTTGCGCATTTGATGCACACTAGAAGTAAATTTCATTTTGACTAAGATATACGAGGGTTTATAAAGATACTCTTTGCCTTTTTGAATTGTAGCGTTTTACCAATCGTGTCGTTTCAGGTCTTCCATTTTTATGGCTCTTGCTTCCGATGATTGCTTTACTTGTCTACCATTGCTGATTCTGTTCATATGTTCGAACCACTTAGTAGCCCTTCTTCTATCTTCTATTGTATTGTTGTTACTCCCAGCCTTTCCCGAATGTCTGTATTTCTGACTTTGTCTCTCTTTGTGATTCCTTCCACTCTTCTGAGATACTTCATCTTTACTGCTTGTGTTCTCGATTTTTGTCGCTCCTTCATCATCCACGCTTCTCTTCTGTATCTGAGAATTGGCGTGAATATAGTCTTGAATACTACAATTTTTGTATGTTTCGAAATTTATTTATTAAGGTTGTTCTGATGGCATCATACACATTGTCCTGCTGTCTTGACTCTGCTATATTATATGTCGCTGTCGTGATTACTACCCTGACTGATCCCAGATCCTTGTATTCAGTGACTTGTTCTAGATTTTTCGCCTTTACTTTGAATTTATTTCTTTTCTCTTCTTTAGATATTACCAAAACTTTGAACTTTTCTCTATTTGATATTAATATTAAAAATATATATTTTTAAAGGTTGAAATTTTGAAGAAAAGTAATGAATATAAATCAATTAATGAAAAAATTCTAGTGTTGTTTTATAACAATACCAATTTGAGAACTAGATTTCAAATCTACACTTTTTTCTTACTAGAATCGTTGATTGAAGGATTCTAGTAGTAGTTCTCAAATTTGAATAAATTTTTGGTGAAACTACAAGGGGTGGTGTGGTGGCTTTTATTGATTAACGCGTGCGGAGGAGGCAAGGGTTTGTAAGAATGCGTCCCCGGCGCTGTAAATTTCGGTGGTGGCGGCGGCGGCGGCGGGCGGCGGCGCGCGCTAAGACCGGCCGGAGTTTCTCCTCTCCTCGTGTTAAATGTTTACGTGTCGAGGGGGCACGAGCGTCCACACGAGCGCGGGCCCGAACCGTTCCTTTCAGGTCGGCCTCGCCGTTCCGCGCGCACAGCGAGATTGAAAATCTTTATATGCGTAGTGCCAGCGCGCTATTATTTTATACGCGCGGAACGTTAGTTTTCGAAAAAAAAAATTGTACATAAAATTTTTCCTGCGTGCCGAGCGTCGCGACGCCGCCCCCCCCTATTGCCGCCGCCGTGAGTGCGGGAACCCAGTGCCCGGCGCGCCGCAAATCGATGCCGACGTGAAAATTTTGTGTGCTCTGTTGGTGCGACGATGGCGTATAAATCACGTGAGGAAATTGTTGGAAAACGATTCTTGTCTGTAGTGAGTGGCTTTCAAAAGCTGAAATTGGGGAAAATCTGTGAGTGGGGGTGGAGAGCCGGTGTAATTCGTGCGGCGACACATAAAGATTGTGCGAATAAGGAGCTGCAGGTAATATGAAGTTTCATATTCAAAAAGGGGGTGTGTACACCACCGCGTGTCAGGAACTCGGGCAACATTTGCATCCTCAAAAACACGCTCGCTGTATTATTACTATTACCCAACATCACAAGCAAGTAGGCTCCAATTTTGGACCACACTCGAGAGTGGAAATTTCTAAAAATACCCACGCGCGAGATTCTTGAGGGTTTCAAAATCTTCGTCAATCGTTATTGTTGTTGGCTTGCTGGTAATATGCCCTAATTGAAAATAAATAGCTGTCAACATTTTATTTATAAATATGTGAATTTTTGATTTATTTTTGTGGTGGCATAACAATAACAAGGTCATATACAATTCCACTTATCTTCTTTTCTATCTAAACTATTTGTTATGAATGAAAACTTTTTTTTTCTACTTATTTTTGAAAACCGCGATTTTCTCGTAGTGATGGACATGTTTGAATTAATTATATTATCATCGCTATAATATAAAAACGAAGACAATATTTTGACGACCGACCTGACATTTATGACTTTTGACAGCACAAAAATAATGTTACGTGTTTTACGAATATGGTATCCCATACATTGGGGAGTCTGAGTTCGATTCCCAGCGGGGAGTGAATTTTCGCGAATCACTTTTCACAGTTTTCAGAGGTTTTCTGTGAAGTTAAGGTAAATATCGGGTGATTAAACTCCTCTGAGTTTCTCCCTTGACCGGCGGAAAAATCCACGAATTTTCTCGAATCATCTTTCACAGTGTTCAGAGGCTTTCTGTGAAGTTAAGGTAAATACCGGGTGATCAAACTCCTCTGAGTTTCTCTATTGATCCGCGGAAAACCCTCACGGCTGATAACCCTAAAAAGATGATGTTTTATTTTTGGTTTCCCTTAAAAAGTAATACCTCAATGCACTGGAAATACGCAATGAATTATGATGAACAATTGTTGAATTGTTCAATGACATATACTTAAAACAGTTTTTGTGATGCGGAAATGACATCAAAAGCGGTCTCTTTTAAGCGATAGCTTTTCTAGGAAAGCAAGGCTTGAGACTGGTGAAATTTTTCCAATACTGTTTCACATAATTTTCTGTTAGAATCATGTTTTTGTCCATAATTAAAAACAATAAACTCAACTGCATAGCGTCGCCGATAAGGTATAGAATCCAGAAAACGAATGCATGGTGTTACCGATTGGCAACAAAACAAAATTCGACATTTTTTTTTATCAATATACAAGATTACACAACATGGTCAAAAACAACATCAATAATAATAACAATTAATACATCAAACGCTTGTATTGAATATATTTTAATTTTTTATAATATTAATGTTTATTTACAAAATCACATACAAGTACAATACACAGTATAATATTATATAATAATAATAATAAATTAATATATAATGTTTCCATATGTATTTGATGCATACTAGACGTAAATTTTAATTTTACTAAGATATACGAGGGTTTGTAAAAATATACGAAGATATATCCGTGTTTGATGTTCAATCCATGCGCATTTGATGCACACTAGATGTAAATTTCACTTTTACTAAAACATACGAGGGTTTTCATATACATTTCATGCACACTAGACGTACATTTAATTTTTACAATGTAAATTTCACTTTTACTAAAATATAAGAGGGCTTCCATATACATTTGATGCACAGTAGACGTAAATTTCATTTTTACTAAGATATACAAGGGTTTGCAAAGATATACGAAGATCTATCCGTGTTTGACGTTCAATCCAGACACATTTGATGCACACTAGATATAAATTGCACTTTTACTAAAATATACGAGGGTTTCCATATGCATTTGATGCACACTAGACGTAAATTTCATTTTTACTAAGATATAGGAGGGTTTGCAAAGATATACGAAGATATATCCATGTTTGATGTTCAATCCATGCGCATTTGATGCACACTAGATCTAAATTTAACTTTTTCTAAAATATACGAGGGTTTCCATATATATTTGATGCACACTTGATGTAAATTTCATTTTTATTAAGATATACGAGGGGTTGCAAAAATATACGAAGATATATCCGTGTTTGATGTTCAATCCATGCGCATTTGATGCACACTAGATGTAAATTTCACTTTTACTAAAATATACGAGGGTTTCCATATGCCTTTGGTGCACACTAGACGTAAATTTCATTTAACTAAGATATACATTTCATTTTACTAAGATATACATTTCATTTTACTAAGATATGCATAGCGTCGCCGATAAGGTATAGAATCCAGAAAACGAATGCTTGGTGTTGCCGCAACAAAACAAAATTCGACTTTTTTTTAGCAATATACAAAATAACACAACCTGGTCAAAAACAACATCAATAATAATAGTAATTAATACATGAAACACTTGTATTGAAGACATTTTCTTTTTTTTATTATATTATTTTTAATAATATTAATTTTTATTTACAAAATCACATACAAGTACAATACACAGTATAATATTATATAATAATAATAATAAATCAATATATAATGTTGTGAATTGCACAAAATCTTAGGAGATTTGTCTGCACACTAAATTAATATTAATATAAAATGTTAATAATAATAAATTAATATTAATATGAAGTGTTTAACATAAAATAATGTAAAATTAGAATTTATATAATATTTAAGTAAAATATTAAAGCCCTAGTGAGATAAACATATAACTTTTATGCAGGTTAGGCACTATCGAAATAAATACTACAAAACTATCGACAGTCGAGGAACTATCCAAGGTTAAATTTCAATAGTAAAAATGTAGAATGGAAACTTGTTGTGGATACTAATAATACTATCGATAGTCGAGGAACTATCGAAGGTTAAATTTCGATAAATTCGTCGACTATTGGTAGGTTTATAGTTTGGATTGTATTTTAATGGTGCTAATCGTTAAAACTACAAAACTATCAACAGTCGAAGGTTAAATTTTGGTAGTAAAAATGTAGAATGGAAACTTGTTGTGGATACTAATAATACTATCGATAGTCGAGGAACTATCGAAGGTTAAATTTCGATAAATTCGTCAACTATTGGTAGGTTTATAGTTTGGATTGTAGTTTTAATGGTGCTAATCGTTAAAACTACAAAACTATCAACAGTCGAAGGTTAAATATTGGTAGTAAAAATGTAGAATGGAAACTTGTTGTGGATACTAATAATACTATCGATAGTCGAGGAACTATCGAAGGTTAAATTTCGATAAATTCGTCAACTATTGGTAGGTTTATAGTTTGGATTGTAGTTTTAATGGTGCTAATCGTTAAAACTACAAAACTATCAACAGTCGAAGGTTAAATATTGGTAGTAAAAATGTAGAATGGAAACTTGTTGTGGATACTAATAATACTATCGATAGTCGAGGAACTATCGAAGGTTAAATTTCGATAAATTCGTCAACTATTGGTAGGTTTATAGTTTGGATTGTAGTTTTAATGGTGCTAATCGTTAAAACTACAAAACTATCAACAGTCGAAGGTTAAATTTCGGTAGTAAAAATGTAGAATGGAAACTTGTTGTGAGTACTAATAATACTATTGATAGTCGAGGAATTATCGAAGGTTAAATTTCGATAAGTTCGTCGACTATTGGTAGTTTCATAGTTTGGATTGTAGTTTTAATGGTGCTTATCGTTAAAACTACAAAACTATCAATAGTCGAAGGTTAAATTTCGGTAGTAAAAATGTAGAATGGAAACTTGTTGTGAGTACTAATAATACTATTGATAGTCGAGGAATTATCGAAGGTTAAATTTCGATAAGTTCGTCGACTATTGGTAGTTTCATAGTTTGGATTGTAGTTTTAATGGTGCTAATCAATACTACAATCCAAACTATGAACGTATCAATAGTCGACGAACTTATTGAAAATTAACCTTCGATAGTTCCTCGACTATCGATAGTATTATTAGTATCCACAACAAGTTTCCATTCTACATTTTTACTACCGAAATTTAACCTTCGACTGTTGATAGTTTAGTAGTTTTAACGATTAGCACCATTAAAACTACAATCCAAACTATAAACCTACCAATAGTCGACGAATTTATCGAAATTTAACCTTCGATAGTTCCTCGACTATCGATAGTATTATTAGTATCCACAAGTTTCCATTCTACATTTTTACTATCGAAATTTAAACTTCGATAGTTCCTCGACTGTCGATAGTTTTGTAGTTTTTATAAAATACTATCGATGTATTAGCACCCACAACAAGTATCCATTCTACATTTTTACATTTGTCACTACATAAAAATTAACTGGGACAATTTCTGCTACTGTTATTGTACACAGTAACATACTCTTTTAATGCGACTTTTATAATTATCATTGTCGACCCCGCTGGCGGACATTGACCTCGGCCTTTCAGTCAGTCCGTCAAGTCAGTGCGGACGGTTTTAATTTTTTTTTCGGCGACCGATGTCACCATCAATTATTTTCGGTGCCCCCACCCAAAATATCGGTTGCATTCCCACGAAATTAACTGCCGACCACGCGACCTAAAAATATCAGTTACTTCCTGGCTCTTGTTACGACATGCCCGTTTTGAAACTATGTCTGTTATGATGAATATAGAGCAGAAACATTACGAATTGTTCATAGTACAAACATAAAAAAATTATATATTATTACCCAGTTCAGTGGCCGAGAGGTGTTATGATGAATATAGGGCAGAAAAAATACCAATTGTTCATAGTACAAACATAAAAAATGAATATATTATAAATAATTACCCATCTCAGTGGCCGAGTGGTTAGAGACGTCGTTCGTATTGGAGAGCCTGAACTCGAACCCCATGGGGGTGAATTAACTTTCACAGTTTTTCAGAGGTTCGCTGTGAAGTTAAGGGGTTATATACCTTTATTTTCTTAAAAAAAATCGTTTTTTTTTATTGCTTTATCTGAAAGTAAAACTCTTTGAGAATATTTTACGAAATTTTCATGAAGATCCGAGCAATAGATCGAAAGTTACAGCGTTTCGAAGCGAGGTTCGATGTTTCCTGGAACATCTACTCCATTCTCGACCATCCAAATCGCGTATGTTTTGTGACAAATCCCTTATAATCAGTTGTATACGAGCTTTCGAAGCGTTAGCATCGATTATCGATTTTTTTTCTCTGCTGTTTGTTTTGCCGTCTTCCCAAAATCAGTATGGATTCCCGAAACAAAATTACACGCTAAACTCGATTATCTCGAAATGGTGTTTTCCAAAAGTGCGTTTGCCGTGATCACAATTGCCGAAAAACTATTTGACCGATCTTCTTCATTTTTTTTTAATTGTTTGTAATTAATGTTTTCAGGACTTGAACGATTCCTTTTTTATGTATAATTTTTTATTTTGCAAATACGAATTTTTTAATAAAATTTTTAGAGCTTAAAACATTGAGTTTTTGGGAAAAACGTTCCCGTATGATGAAGAAACAAAATATTTATTTAAATAATCGTTCAAGTACTAGGAAGGTTTCTATACTAGTGAATTTTTTTGGGTTTTATGATTTCAATTGACCTGCTTGACTTTCATGATGATCACCGCAAGCCTCATCAAAAAAATAGGGTTTCGGGGAAAAGGCAATAACTCCCCCAATTATGAATTTTTTTTAGAAACTAATACTTATTTTTTTTCACTAAAAAACGTACTATTAATAAATTATAATTTTGATGTAAAAAAATTATTGCTACATACCTTTAGAAAAATTCAAACTTTCCTCAATTTTTCCGCACAAAAAGGTATATAACCCCTTAAGGTGATTAAGCTGCTCTGAGCTTCTCCCTTGACCTCACAGCTGATAGCCTTATAAAGATAGAAGTTTTTTTATAAATAATTTGAAATTAATATACTCATTGGAGATCAAAATTAAAATAACGATTAGGAAATTATATAGGTACCATGTTTCTTGTTTACTCGGGCAGAATTTTCTTTTTAAATCCACCCTCACAAGGGCTGCATAAAGAGCACAACAATAGCGCTTACGAAAACACAGTCAGCTCATGTTTATTTGTAGAAAACATCCTAAGAATTTTTATCAGCCGTGCACATTCCGCGAACGGTTTGGCGCGCGCGAAAAAAAAAGTACAGTGCCCCAGCTCGACTGGAGTATAAAAATAGATTCGTACTACGGACGTTGTTATCTCATTCACTTGTATGCACTCGAATAAAAATGTATTTTCATGCTGAATAACTCTACTAGTTGCATGCTAAAAGTGAAATGTAGGATAATCATTACTACATAATCATTCTTATGTGTAACTAACTATATTTAATAATGGGTGGTTATCTGTTTTTTTTTAATTGTCTTTAAAATAATATGTTACGCAATTCAAGGTTTATTTCTTCCGTGGTTGTAGGGGTTAGTTAATCTACCAAGAATTCAGTTGGTTTTATTTGTAAATTCGTCTTTGTTTGGTAACTAAAGGAATGATACAACTAACCCCCTAGGAGGAAAGTTAAACGCCATCTGGCAGCACCACATCAATTAGAAATGCATATATACAATATTTTTCCATAAAGGGCACTACCCCGTGATCCTGATGGCATGAGCATGTTGACGGTTATTACCATATGGGTATGGTAATAACCGTCAACATATTCATGCCATCAGGATCATGGGGTAGTGCCCTCTATGGAATAATATTCCAACAGTGTGCTTGAGAAATCAGCACAAGGCCAATCTTATAAAACATATATAAATGTGAATCCACCTCTTAGCAATCTACATATCTAGATTTCGATCTTACTAGATCTCATCAGTGTAGCTCAGCTAGTGAGGGTGAATTTTTTTTTACAAACATACAAATAAATTTTTAAGGGATAAATAAAACGATTTTTTACTTTGTTTTTTATCACACTTCAGTTACACTTTGCAACTAGTTTCGGCTAAGCTCTAGCCATTTTCGAGCTCGAAAATGGCTAGAGCTTAGCCGAAACTAGTTGCAAAGTGTAACTGAAGTGTGATAAAAAACAAAGTAAAAAATCGTTTTATTTATCCTTTAAAATGAATTATCACAAAGTAGATGCCTTAACAATCCAAATACATTTTTAATTATAAAAAAAAACTTAAATATCTTTATATTAACTACATGTTGATTTGGAACTTCAGCTTATGGGGATCAAATCAGCTGCTCTGTAGTGCTGGTATGATGATCCCCTTCCTCGTTGGATTCTCTTTTTTTTAATTGTTTACAAAATGTTCTTTTAGTAGGATTTTAAATTTACGATATGTTTTAATATCTTTGAGATGGTTTGGGATTGTGTTATATATCTTCCTACTTTCGTTTATTGGGCTTTTATCCCCTGTGTTTGTTTTCGATCTTTTTATTTGCATATTATGTGATGTCCTTGTTATATGTAACTGAAGGACTTTACTTAAGTTTATGAGAACGTAGATTTTTTTTGTACATATCTTGTTTTGTATATATCTAGTAGTACTTTAATGTAATCTTGAATAAGATTAAAATATCAGCATTGGAGAACGAGAATTGTAGGCAAATTTTCACTGGTTTCACAGATTTTTCACGGGTTTTGTGTGAAGATAAGATATATATACTACTCCTTTGAGCTAGCTTCTATCTTTACCATCGGAAAAACCCTCGGGCTATAAAGATAGAAGTGTTATTATTCGTGTACGGTTGATTGTAGTCGCAAACGTTTCGTATGTGAATTAACTTGTTAGCGTTACAGTTTAATTAATTTATGTTGCGATCATAATTTGCATTTACGAGACAAAACCGGCGTCCGCCGACGCGTTCTTGGCTTGAGTAATATAGCCCCCCCATAAACTAGTTAATGTGCTTGAAATACTAGCCTCGATTTGCTAGCCTTGCGTGGAGTTTATTTGAATATTACGCGTTTTAAATAGTTTCGTTTGTAGATTACTAGCGGTGTGCGTTCATGAATGCTCGCGCTGAGTATTGTTTTATGCAGATTTTATGTATTTACATAATAATAATGAACATTGATTGTTTATGAATAAACGTACGAATTACGTTGAAATTAAATTCTTGACTCGCTATTGTAATAATAAAGATACTTAGACAATAATAATATAGTTATTTTATATTATTACCACACATTAGAGCTTCATCAATGTCTTTCTGCTTGATTAGGTGCCGAAGTTGCTATATTATAAAATACTACACTGAAATTCTCTTCGTTCGATGGGGGATAATTTTTTTTAGAGAAAGACCTATTTCTCTATTTCCTGTGATTTCGCAACTGTTTGAAAAAAAAATTATTAGAAAGATCATGGAGCAAAACAACAAAAGACGAAAATTTATGAAAAATCTCTTTTAAATAGGCGTTAAATGTCTTTAGATTTTACTCAAATAATTTCAAATCTTAAATGTTAAGAACTTGCCACTTCTGAAGTTTATAACGAGTTGTGGTTTTGGGTTAATTTTATTCAGACCTTTATTATCAATATATCGAACTGTTTTACTCCAATCTTTAATATTGTACCTTAATAAACAGTTAGATACATCTTTGAGATATCAATTTGATTGTTTATCTTTTTTTTTATATATATATATTTATATATATATAAATTGATCTTTATCGTTTGGCATCACGCGCCCCCCTTTTGCAATATTTGTTCAAACACAATCTGGCCGGGCAAACATTGTGACAGCAATATTTCCCATTGTTTGTTTACATTTCATGTGCGACATAAACACACAGGCGCGCGTTCGTGTTTTATAAAGTGTTGCTCAATTCGTAGCGATGTTATCAATTAAAAGTGACCTCAGCCGTTGTCTCTCTGTGCGTTCACTTGCATGCTGTCTCGTTTCGTTTCCAACTGCATGCAATGTTTATGTTTTATTGTACATTGTGTAACGAGTTATACTGACAGCTATATTAGTGCAATTCATATTTTTTTATATATATATGGCTTCGCTGCGACATTATGAAACGATAAATACATCATTTAGAGACAGAAATAACATAATATTCCTAAAATATTCTGCTCTACACTGTTTTAATAGTCTCATAATCAATTTCATTTAACATATATAAGTGTGACTCCACCTCTTAGCAATCTACATATCTAGATTTCGATCTTATTAGATCTCATCAGTGTAGCTCAGCTAGTGAGGATGAATTCACACAATATCTCGAGTGGTTATATACAAAAATGATAAAACTAACCCCCTAGGAGGCAAGATAAACGCCATCTGGCGACACCACATCAATTAGCAATGCACGCCCATATTATATGTTGGAATATTATTACATAGAGGTCACTACCCTACTACTTATTTGTTTATTGCATTTATTTCGTGATTTTTCTGGTTGTGCTGGTGTAATTTTCAACTGGCATGTTACTATGCGCAAACTAGGATGACTATCAGAACAACGCGATACAATTCATCAAGGAGACAAGTTATTTGGAACGGGACGCAGCTTTTGCTACAATTACAGTCTGCGAAACTGAGAAAATTGTAAGTGTAAGGTACTATTTATTTACACGACCTAAATAACACGTATATTCCCGTTGAAAAAAGTAATAATTGTACTATTTGATCGCCCTCCGGTTTTCCGTTAATGATTTTCCCCAATAATGACTTTCGGACGGTCCGCTAATTGCGTTTTGAATTCCCATAACAAAAATTCCACGCGCAACGGCGTCGTGACTGTTGTAAAATCGTCCGTGGCCTGACGGCGCACTTTCACCGGCTCAATTAAAACGCGCATTAACAACAGCAGGGAAAATGACTGTGTTGAAAATAACATTTTAAATAAATTGAAATAATTTATTATTATATATAAAATGAGACGTGTTTCAAATGTATTGGCACACATAAGTGCTTGATCAAAGTCTTTCTGCTTGATTAGGCGTCGAAGTTATAAAATGTTTATTGGCATATATTAAAATCTAATTTATAAATTGAAATCGTCAAAGAAACTTTAGTATTCCTCAAAAGTTGCAGTTCCCACTGAGGAATTAAACCTCACTCTTCACATGCATAAGTGCCTTACATCATAAGCCACTTTATGTGTAATATTTTTCCTTATTTATTTAGGAATACTAACATAAATGTGTGAAATGCCTTTTAGGCAGTATAGCCCTCTATATAAATTTAAAAAAAAAACATAAAAAAACTCAGTTCTTAAAGGCACTTTACACGATTAATATTACTGTCAATATTTTAGAATATTAACAGTATTACTGTACGATAACATGTTTAAAATATTCATTATTCTAAAATATTGCCAGTTTTACTGATCATGTATGGTAGAGTAATGATGGAATCAAGATAATACTGATGTTTATCCGGATAATTCATTACTTGGCAAATATAAAAGAAGGATTAAAGAAAATACTGATAGTAGTAGGACTGACAGTATTATTGACCGTGTAAGGTGCCTTTATGGGAATTTCCACCCACGATCTTTGAACTGACAGCACTGCCAGCACAAAAGTCATAAGTGACAAGTCAGTCGGCTTCAAAATATTATCTTCGTTTTTATATTATAACGATGATATTAATCAGTTACAGCATTACAAACTGCATCAATGACAGTTTCGTTACATATTTCTGAGAATGCGCGTAGACAAGCGCCTATCTCACGCAAATTGTCGCATAATAGGCTGGAGGCGGCGGCGGCAGCGGGGGTGTAGCCTTTCGAATGTGCAATTTGGATACATTACTGGGCCCCCGTCGTTGCCGTGGCAACGGTAAAACGACTTGCGGGCCTCCTCCGGCGTAATGGTCCGCGCGGCTGAATAATTATTATCCTCCGCGGCGAGCGAAATTCAAAACAAGAAAAATTTAAGTGTGCCACCGGAGGAGGATGAACAGTTAGCAAGGCACTTAACGGCGCAATTGGAGGACGAAAAATGTCGATGCGGTCAAGTTCAGTGCGAATGCATTGCAAAATATTTATCAATTTAATTCGTCCTTTTATTTTGCCGAAAACTAGTTCAATCAACAGTTTAAATTATAAAACGCGCTTTCGCCTTAATTTCATTTACTGGATTTTTTTCTTATCGCAAGACACTTAAAGGGCCGCAGTGCACACAGCCCAGGGGCTGTACTCACTGTTAAAAAAGTGTATATACTCGTATTGACGTCGAGGCATCCTTGGATTGGAACCTGCATGCCGAATAAAGCCTCCCTTGTACCAAAACCGCGCCTAAAGGCCGTTATAGACAAAACAATTTCTTAGCTCAAGAGTAAAAGGAGAGGCTTAGAGTAGTGTAATCACCCGGCGTTTTACCTTAACTTCACAGAATACCTCTGAAAAACTGCGATTCGCATAATTTTGCCTATAACTCTCGCTCCCCAATGCTCAGTACGAGGCGGATGGTATTTCTAACTACTGAGCTCTGGGTTTCCTCGCATATTATATAGCAAACTCTTGTTAGAAAAACACTAGAAAATCAAGCTTTATTTGCTTTACCATTATATAGATTTCATGAAGTAACCATTGATAAATATATTAATTGAATTTATCAATGGTTACTTTATGAAATATACTACAATATACTAACTAATCTATTAATTGAATTAGTTAGTATATTCATCAGTCAATTTTAAAACCTAATAATCCATAATTTTCGATACTCATTGGAAAGTGCAAGTTAGAACTGAAACACCAAGGTCCGACATCGTCAACATCCGACCAAACCTGATTCATTTGAAAGTCGCAATATGCACACACACACACTTGCATGCACACAAAAAAGCGCCCACCAAGGCCAATTCCGTCTTCAGTAATTACAGCTATTCCGATAAATTTACTGCGTCCAACCAAGAAGAACCTTGAGCGTAAAAATGCAAATCGCAATTACACAACCGCTCGTGTTTCACAGTTTGCTAAATGGAAGAAGCACGAAATAAAAGAAAAAAAACACAAATTCGATCGATTGCGGGCGCGGCTCGTGTAATGCCGATCTCATTAGCAACTCGGGAAATGTAACTGGATTCAATTATTTCGCGGCGGACTTAATGAGCACGGGGATCGATTTTTGTCTGTCTTTCAAACAGCTAACGAGAGTCGCTGATGAAGAAATTACTTTAATTACGCGGAATGCACTATGGACTACTACTTATGTAGTTAGCTAACGCAAATCTTTAGATATATAGTATACAGACTTATAACTTGAAAAAGAAGACAATTATTTATTATTATTATTATTATTATACACGAGGGTGGATCAATAAATACCCGTATTGTATGAAGAGACACGTTTTTCAGAAAATAAAAATATTTTTCAACATAATCTCGTTTTAGTGCAATACACTTTTCCCAACGTTTTTCACATTTCTTTTAACTCCGTCCGTCTTCGCTCTCTGCCACTTTTTTCTGTTCCCCAACATAAAAGCGCCAAATTGCATGAACTGCACTACGAATTGCTGCAGCATCCTCCGTACTCGCCCGACTTGGTTCCCTCAACTTCTTTCTGTTCCCCAACGTGAAAACGTAGCTCGGAAGCTCCAACGAGGAGGTTATCGTCGAGACAGAAGCGTATTTTGATTAGTTTCACAAATTGTATCTCCAAAAATACGATTTGTCAAACTCTTCAAAATACGCTTCTGTCTCGATGATCGTTGGAGCTCGGGATCGTATTTCTGGAGATACGATTTGTGAAACTATTCAAATTACGCTTCTGTTTTGACGATAACCTCCTCGTTGGAGCTCCCGAGCTACGTTTTCACGTTGGGGAACAGAAAGAAGTTGAAGGAGCCAAGTCGGGCGAGTATGGAGGATGTGGCAGCAATTCTTAGTGCAGTTTATGCAATTTGGCCGCGAATGTTCTGGATGAATGGTGATGGTGACAGCACGTTTTTTTGTAGTCAAATGTGGCCGTATCTCCTTCAATTTTGTATCAAATCGGTCCAATAATTTACTGTAGTAGTATCCCGTAATCGTGCTTCCTTTCTGTAAAATGTCCATAAGGATTATTCCTTTGAAATCCCAAAAAAATCGTGGCCATGACTAAAAACAGATTTATGACCACGTTTAAATTCGTTGGACCAATATCTTACGGTTGTCATAGATGGTGAAAGGGTAGATAGCATTCAATTTTATTTCTTCGCATGGTTTCACACGTATTTGGTATTTCTCGATAAGTTCAAACAATGTTCTTTAATATTTTACAGTTGTCAAAGATGGTTCCCATACATAGCATCCAATTTCGATTTTATTTCTTCTCATGGTTTCCCATCCAAAAATAAAAAACTACGGACGCTTTTTATTTTTGGAACTATAATATAGACATCTACAGTTTAACAGAAACCAATTACAGATGATATAATAACAACATAACAAATAAAAGAAAGAAAAAACATAACACAAAGATATATAATGAACATTCAAATTATATATTTTTAATAGAACTTACCACAGAGGCGTTCGGCATATTAAAAATATCAATGTCAATATATGTGTTAAAAACATGCGACAATCTATACAAAGGACAGTTCTTATATATATTTGTTTTCACAGTGGTCTCACAAAATAAATCATTGCACCTAGTATTTAGCGAAGGAACTCTTATATTAAATAATGACAAGAACAGTTTATCATCTATCTTATTAGTAAATAATTTATATAAATACAATATCATATTTATTATTCTCATTTTTCAAGAGATTTTATACTGAACATTAACAGTAATTCATCATGTGGAAAACCCCTACATAATACTAATAATATAATACTCATGTATATTTACTATTTGTGTGTTGTTGTTGTGAAGACAAATGGTTTATCAATCATAAAACCTAATAAATTCGTACCGTTTCAACATTTTGATACATTTCGAAACCTCGAAAGTCATTAGCTGACACATACATTCCCATTTATTCAAATTTAATGCCATGCCCTATTTCCTTAATGCCCACACGTCTGCTCTTATGAAACCCATTAAGGCTCCCTCTCATCCGAAATTTCTCTCATCTGGTCAATTTCGCCTCGGGCGTAAAGCCACGGTGCACCTGTTAATTTGGGCAGGTACGCTGTGGTGCGGCCCCGCGGTTGCGTAACGAGGCGCGTGTGTGCGTGTGTGTATCTGAGCACATGGGTGAAAATAGCAGAGTGGGGGAGAGAGAAAGAGATCGGTGCAGGGTCGACGACCCCTGCAGTCGGGCTCTTTCGAGCTCGAATTGGGCAGGACGGGACCACAAAAAAAAAACTGTATGCCCGAAACTTTACTTGATGCAACGATTGTGTTGAGGTAGTAATTTTTTTGTAGATTAATAATTAGGTTTTTATTGCCCTACACTCATGTGCGTTGTTGCGTTTTTTTTGGATAATAATTAAATCTAGTCACATTTTGAAAAGCCCAATAAAATATCTTCATTGCTTTCAAAGATATGTAGCAATACACTTCATGGATATTTTTGAATACAGATTTCTTGAATTATATCAAGTCACATATGGAAATTTGTAAGAAATCTATGTTATTTCTACTGTAAAATGTATAAGGAATTTAATTTTGAAAATCCCAATAAAATATCTTCAATATTTTCAAAGATATGTAGCAATAAACTTCACGATTATTTTTGAATACAAATTGCTTGTATTATATGAAGTTATATATGGAAACTTGTAAGAAATCTATATGATTTCTACTAAAAAATGTATAAGGAATTCAAATTATAAAAGCCCAATAAAATATCTTCATTATTTTCAAAGATATGTAGCAATAAACTTTATAATTATTTTTTAATACAAATTTCTTGAATTATATCAAGTCACATATGGAAAATTGTAAGAAATCTATATTATTTCTACTGAAAAGTGTATATGGAATTCAATTTTGAAAAGCCCAATAAAATATTTAATTATTTTCAAAGATATCTAGTAATAAACTTCATAATTATTTTTGAATACAAATTTCTTGAATTAAATCTAGTTACATATGGAAAATTGTAAGACATCTATATGATTTCTACTGAAAAATTAATAATGAATTCAATTTTGAAAAGTCTAATAAAATATCTTCATAATTTTCAAAGATATGTAGCAATAAACTTATTATTTTTGAATGTACATTTTTGTCACATATGCAAAATTGTAAAAAATACATATGATTTCTACTGAAAAATGCATAAGAAATTCAATTTTGAAAAGACTAATAAAATATTTTCATTATTTCTAAAGATATATAGCAATAAACTTCATAATTATTTTTGAATACATATTTCTTGAATTATATCAAGTCACATATGGAAAATTATAGGAAATTTATATGATTTCTACTGAAAAATGCAATAGGAATTCAATTTTGCAAAGGCTAATTAAATATCTTCATTATTTTCAAAGATATCTAGCAATAAACTTCATAATTATTTTTGAATACTAATTTCTTGAATTATAGCAAGTCACATATGGAAAATTGTAAGACACCTATATGATTTCTCTTGAAAAATGAATAAGGAATTCAATTTTGAAAAGCCTAATAAAATATCTTCATTATTTTCAAAGATATATAGCAATAAATTTCATAGTTATTTTTAAATTCAAATTTCTTGAAATATAGCAAGTCAAATATGGAAAATTGTAAGAAATCTACATGATTTCTACTGAAAAATGTATAAGGAATTTAATTTTGAAAAGCCCAGTAAAATATCTTCATTATTTTCAAAGATACGTAGCAATAAACTTCATAATTATTTTTGAATACAAATTTCTTGAATTAAATCTAGTTACATATGGAAAATTGTAAGAAATCTATATGATTTCTACTGAAGATGTGTAAGGAATTCAATTTTGGAAAGCCCAGTAAAATATCTTCATTATTTTCAAAGATACGTAGCAATTAACTTCATAATTATTTTAGAATACAAATTTCTTGAATTATATCAAGTCACATATGGAAAATTGTACGAAATCTATATGATTACTACTGAAAAATGTATAAGGAATTCAATTTTGGAAAGCCCAGTAAAATATCTTCATTATTTTGAAAGATACATAGCAATAAACTTCATAATTATTTTTGAATACAAGTTTCTTGAATTAAATCTAGTTACATATGGAAAATTGTAAGAAATCTATATGATTTCTACTGAAAATGTGTAAGGAATTCAATTTTGAAAAGCCCAACAAAATATCTTTATTATTTTCAAAGATATATAGCAATAAACTTCATGGTTATTTTTGTAATACTAATTACTTATATTACATCAAGTCACAAATGGAAAATTGTAACGAATCTATATGTTTTCTATTCAAAAATGAATAAGGAATTGAATTTTGAAAAGCCCAATAAAATATCTTCATTATTTTCAAAGATATATAGCAATAAATTTCATAATTATTTTTGAATACAAATTCCTTGAATTATATCAAGTCACATATGGAAACTTGTAAGAAATCTATATGATTCCTACTGAAAAATGTATAAGGAATTCAATTTTGAAAAGCCCAATAAAATATCTTCATTATTTTCAAAGATAAGTAGCAATAAACTTCATAATTGTGTTTGTATACAAACTTTTTGAATTATATCAAGTCATATATGGAAAATTGTAAGAAATCTATATGATTTCTACTGAAAAATGCATAAGGAATTCAATTTTGCAAAGGCTAATAAAATATCTTCATTATTTTCAAAGATATCTAGCAATAAACTTCATAATTATTTTTGAATACAAATTTCTTGAATTATATCAAGTCACATATGGAAAATTGTACGAGATCTATAGATCTCGTACAATTTGATTACTACTGAAAAATTTATAAGGAATTCAATTTTGGAAAGCCCAGTAAAATATCTTCATTATTTTGAAAGATACATAGCAATAAACTTCGTAATTATTTTTGAATACAAATTTCTTGAATTAAATCTAGTTACATATGGAAAATTGTAAGAAATCTATATGATTTCTACTGAAAATGTGTAAGGAATTCAATTTTGAAAAGCCAAACAAAATATATTCATTATTTTCAAAGATATATAGTAATAAACTTCATGGTTATTTTTGTAATACTAATTACTTATATTACATCAAGTCACAAATGGAAAATTGTAACGAATCTATATGATTTCTATTGAAAAATGTATAAGGAATTCAATTTTGAAAAGCCCAATAAAATATTTTCATTATTTTCAAAGATATCTAGTAAAAAACTTCATAATTATTTTTGAATACAAATTTCTTGAATTAAATCTAGTTACATATGGAAAATTGTAAGAAATATATGATTTCTCTTGAAAAATGTATAAGGAATTCAATTTTGAAAAACCCAATAGAATATCTTCATAATTTTCAAAGATATTTAGCAATAAACTTCATGGTTATTTTTGAATAGGAATTTCTTAAATTAAATCTAGTCACATATAAAAGATTGTAAGGAATCTATATGATTCCTACTGAAAATGTATAATAAAACCAATTTTGGAATGTCCAATAAAATATCTTCATTATTTTCAAAGATATATAGCAATACACTTCATGGTTATTTTTTAATACAAATTTCTTGAATTATATCAAGTCACATATGGAAAATTGTAAGGAATCTATATGATTTCTATTGAAAAATGTATAAGGAATTCAATTTTGAAAATCTCAATAAGATATCTTCATTATTTTCAAAGATATGCTACAATAAACTTCATAATCATTTTTGAATAAAAATTTCTTGAATTATATCAAATCACGTATGGAAAATTGTAGGAAATCTATATGATTTCTACTGAAAAATTAATAATGAATTCAATTTTGAAAAGCCTAATAAAATATCTTCATAATTTTCAAAGATATGTCGCAATAAACTTCATGATTATTTTTGAATGTACATTTTTGTCACATATGCAAAATTATAAAAAATACATATTATTTCTACTGAAAAATGCATAAGAAATTCAATTTTGAAAATACTAATAAAATATCTTCATTATTTCTAAAGATATATAGCAATAAACTGCATAATTATTTTTGAATATAAATTTCTTGTATTATATCAAGTCACATATGAAAAATTGTAAGAAATCTATATAATTTCTCTTGAAAAATGAATAAGGAATTCAATTTTGAAAAGACTAATCAAATATCTTCATCATTTTCAAAGATATATAGCAATAAACTTCATAATTATTTTTGAATACAAATTTCTTGAATTATATCAAGTCACATATGGAAAATTGTAAGAAATCTATATGATTTCTCCTGAAAAATGTATAAGGAATTCAATTTTGAAAATCCCAATAAAATGTCTTCATTATTTTCAAAGATATATAGCAATTAACTTCATGGTTATTTTTGAATACAAATTTCTTGTATTATATCAAGTCACATATGGAAAATTGTAAGAAATCTATATAATTTCTACTGAAAAATTAATAAGGAATTCAATTTTGAAAGGACTAATAAAATATCTTCATTATTTTCAAAGATATTTAGCAATAAACTTCAAGGAATTCAATTTTGAAAATCTCAATAAAATATCTACATTATTTTCAAATATATGTAGCAATACACTAATTATTTCAAATCTATATGATTTCTATTAAAAAATGTATAAGGAATTCAATTTTGTAAAGCGTAATAAAATATCTTCATTATTTTCAAAGATATATAGCAATAAACATCATAATTATTTTTGAATACAAATTTCTTGAGTTATATCATGTAACATACGGAAAATTGTAAGAAATCTATATGATTTCTATTGTAAAATGGATAAGGAATTCAATTTTGAAAAGCCCAGTGAAATATCTTCATTATTTTCAAAGATATATAGCAATAAACTTCATAATTATTTTTAAATACAAAGTTTCTCGAATTATATCAAATCACATAGGAAAATTGTAAGGAATTTATATGATTTCTATTGAAAAATGTATAAGGAAATCAATTTTGAAAATCCCAATAAAATATCTGCATTATTTTCAAAGATATGCAGCAATAAACTTCCTAATTATTTTTGAATACAAATGTCTTTAATTATATCAAGTCACATTCGGAAAATTGTAAAGAATCTATGTGATTCCGACTGAAAAATTTATAAGGAATTCAATTTTAAAAAGACTAATAAAATATCTTCATTGTTTTCAAAGATATATAGCAATAAACAACATAGTTATTTTTTTAATAATAACACAAATTTCTTAAATGAAATATAGATTCCTGTTTAGCATAGTTCCCAAAGTTTCTTATTCCAATGCGGTTCGTTATGTTTCCGAACTCTTTACATCCGACTCCGCTTCTACTTTTTGGGAAAATAAAAGGTAGAAGAGGAGTTGAACGTAACCAGGTTCGAGGATCAGTCTTCTTAATATGTGGCCCAAGTAGCCTAACTTACACTAATTTTAATTTGCACCTTAAGGGCTGTATCAGGTCCATGTTTTTTGCTTTATCATACGAATATTTTACATAACTTATTCGTGCGTATTTGTTTCTACTACATATGTATAATGAATCACTTTAAATTACACTTCCTTATTGCACCGTTTTTTTTTGTCTCCACCCATCACCTCTATTTACCATTTTAAACTGCTCTGCGGTATTACCCATGTGTAATGGTTGTTCTTCGTACGTGTGCGGCTCGCGCAAAAAGTAAAATCGCTTCTCGCAATGTCATTTCCTGAAACATAAGTTTTTTTTCGCAATTGTAGCCGCTGCGGCTCGTGGCGAACGCCTGCAGACTGCCAATTTGCGTGACGGCATTTTTACGCTGAAGAAATTGTTTACATCGATTTTCCGTACGCGTTTTTTTTTCACTTCCCAGCTGCAATATTCGCTTTAACGTTTCCGCTCGTCAGCCTTGCGTTTTTACTTGTTCAGCCATTTTTATGATGCATGTTGCAAGGTTGCGACCTTGTACACGAAACGTTTTAATAGCGGTATTGTTTGATTTATGTTATAAACGTAATCAGAATATTTTTACATAACTGAAAATCTGTATTTGTTACAACTAAACTTAAATACAGACGGTTATGTCAGGGATGGTTTTATTTTCAGAGCTTGTTAGTAACAATTGCATTATATATATATATATATATATATATATATATATATATATATATATATATATATATATATGTTCTACGATTCACAGCTATAAATTATTGTTGGTCTTATAACTTTTTTTGACTATTTCCGTTTTGACGTTTTTCGGTATATCTTTCTTACTCCAAGAACGTCTTTTTCTACATTCTACAATATTTTCCCCGTTTTGCTCAATCTTTCGTTTATATCTTTGTGTATTTTTACATTGCTTTCTATTATAGTTCCTAGGTATTTGAAGATTTCTACTTATTCTTTTTCGTTTAACGTTATTTTGTGGGGTTTGTTTTCCTTGGATATTACCATGCTCTTTGTTTTTTCTATATTTATGTTCATATTGATTTTGATTAGTTCTTTATTTTTTGTTTTTATATTGTGTTGTAGGTCTTCTTCTGACTCCGCGAAAATTGCCATATCGTTTGCGAATCATTTCAGTTACCTGTGTTTGTTTCATGTTTCATGTTCCAGAATCTGTATCGAAGTTGTTCTAAACATTAGTAATAAGGCTAATATATTTGCTTAGAAAGAGGTCTATCTGCAAAAAACTAAATTATATTAATAATTTAGTTTTTTGCTTAAATTATATTAATAATTTAGTTTTTTGCTTAAATTATATTAATAATTTAGTTTTTTGCTGATAGACCTGATTCTAAGCAAATATATTAGCATTATCTCTTACTTCTTTTCACAACCCACGATTAAGCAAAATAATAGATGGGTTTAATCTATTACTTTGCTCAATCGGGCGTTCTGAAAAGAAGTAAGAGATAATGCTCATAAATGAGAGTAGGGCTCATATATTAGCATTACCTCTTACTTCTTTTCTCACACATCTTGTAATCTTCACCTGACTGCTACCTACAGTTATCTTTTCTTCTAAAAAAAAAATCTGTATGGGTGCGTCGATCAACACTTCACAAAAAAAAATTAAATAAAGCATCTGCTGTTTGGTGAGGCGGAGAAAGTCTCTGCTTGCCTGCGTGAGGCCGTTCGTTGAACCCCATAGCCCGTAGTCGTCCCGAGAGAGAGAGATACGCTTTCCAGCGCCGATCGGTGCGTTTGAAAAAAATAAATATACGGCGCCGTTCGAATTCAGAACGGAACGGACACGCGGTAGCGTACACAAAAAACTGTATGGAAAATTGTAACATATATATTGCAACAGCTGGCGTGGAGTGGCGAGCGAGCGGACATCCTTGACCCCTTTCGCGCGCGCGCGCGCTGCCGCCGCCACCACCACCGCCGCCGCTCCGCGTTTAATTATTTGCTGGATATGTGCGACAATCGCTGGCGTGCGCGCCGGATGTAAACAACTTGCGTTTGCTAAAGGATGCAGTATGCAAAATTAATGCGTAAATATTTGCTGATGAGGTGACGCAGAACGTGTTTTTAATATAATAAATTTAAACGTTGTTATTTGTGGTATACTATTGATAGTTGTCAAACTATCGATAACTATCAACATCAATATATTTCATACATTGTCTCTCATGTGGACCTACAAAAAATAGAATATGTTTCTCAATTAGTTAGTTAGTAGTCGATAAATCTGTATATTTTCTATTTAAAAAAAACTAGCTAGGAAGAAGATTATTGGGGAATAGGCTAGAAAAGGATTTTTAATACAGTCTATCTACTACAGTATAAGTATATCTTTTTTACTTATGATTTAAAAATTATACCGTCCTTAACTGCCGAGACGTTCTTGATTCCTTTCCATTACTCTTACTAGTATGTAGGACAAAATCCATCAAGTTTATCTCTATATATATTTATTCTTTATCATGAAAACCTCAAAAAAATAAAAAGTTTTTGGTAATAACTCGTCCTATTATCACCAAAATCTTTTTTATTTCTCCGAGGGTTTCAAACATCATGATCTACAGATAATATTGAAGGAATTTCGTCCGACATACTAGTAAGAGTAATGGAAAGCAAACGTCTCCAAATGAAAATAAAATTGAAGGAATTCAATTCCGAAATAATAGTAAGGGTAATGGAAAAAAATCAAGAACGTCTCCAAAATTGTATCGGCAATTAAGGCCACTATTTGGACGGTATAATTTTTAAATCATAATTAAAAAAGATATACTTTTTACATTTGAGAAATAAAAAGTTTTTAGTACTATTCTTCTTCAATAGATATATGAGTTATTTCTGCCGCACACAGAACTTACATTAATATTCAACTTGTTTAGGATAATTACGTGAAGTAAATTAAAAACATGCAGATAGCAAACCTTTAGTTGCTGTAGGTGCTTTAGGCTTCATTTATGGGTGGTTTTATAAGGCAAGCTCGTCAAATTACATAACGGTTTTATTTCAGCACACGAGAAATTTGTTCCGCGACAGGCACTTGTGTGCGAAGCTATTTAAAAATTGAACCCATGACCCAAGCACGCCTCGGTGAAATTTACATTAAAATAGTGCTTGTCACCGCGGCACTGCACTTTTCCCCCGCTGAGTGTGCTAAACAATGGACACAGTTAACAATGTTGGCTTGATGAAGGTGGCATATTATTTATTCAAAAGTCGAACACTACAGGAGGATACGTTCTTAAAATGTATACTATTTGTTATGTAAACAGAAAAGTTTAGATATTTATTTAATTAGCTTTCAAATAGGAATATATTTGCTTTCAATAGAATGGTTACAAATAGGTTTTGTTTTAATAATTATAAAAATATCATCTTCATGGATAGATAATTTGAAAATCGTAACTTCTTCTACTGTATTCATAACCAAATTAATTAACTATATTTACTGAAGATTTCAAGAATATGCATCACATGGTTTTCGCGGAAACCTGCCTATTGGCATCTCATAAAAAGTTGAGCTGTCATCTATAAATTTCAATGTCAGATAATCTGGAGAGAAATCATAAATACAATTTCATAATTGAATTTAAACCACTCGAGATGTTGTGTGAATTCATCCTCATTAGATCTAGGTATGTAGATTGCCAAGAGTTGGATTCACGCTTATATATAATAATAATAATAATAATAATAATCGTTTATTAGTGTTATCACTTCAAGAAGTTTACACAAGTCAATACAATATGAGAATTAAAACAAAATACACATTTACACAATAAAAATACGTAAAAAAAAGGAAAAATATAGATAGATGTATAATAAAAGTTATTAAAATTAAAATGAAATAAATGTACATAAAAAAATACATAGCCAAGATTATAATCATTTACATGGTTACAGTATTAGTGAGTTCTAAGTCCTGGCCAATACAATTTACATACTCATCAGTAGAATAATATGCTTTAGCAATCAGGGTTTTTTTCAAAACATGTTTGAATAGTTTTTTGTTTAGCATTTATATATTATATATAATAATAATAATGGCTTTTATTTCCCATGAATATGTATTTCCTATAATTTTCGTTGTTATTGTAAACATGTGTTGATATAGTTTTTATATGTATAGAATTATGAATGTTAATCATAATTCTATACATATAAAAACTATATCAACACATGTTTACAGTAACAACGAAAATAATAGACAATATATATTTATGGGAAATAAGGCGCAGTTCCAGTCTAATATATGCAATGCATATGTCTGCTCTTCCACTGAACCTTACCTATATTATATAATATATATAAATATATATATATATATATATATATATATATATATATATATATAAATATATATATATATATAAACAATCTTTATTGGGCTATCGACCCTTCCCGGGTCTTTCCGCCTGTGTGTACATTTTAGTTATAAAGTGAAACAAATATTCTCTAAAAAGTTACAAAATAAACATAAATAAAATAGTATCAAATAGTATTATATAATAATATTTGAGTTTTACAATTACAAGTTAATCCCCAATAGAGACCCGCCTCGTATTATCGCACATTTGACTTTAGATAAACCTTGTATGTCAAAAAAAAAACTCTAATCTCGGGCGGCATCGCTGTTATTAAAGGGGCAAAGTCAAATATTGACTGATCGACCAGTTTTTTTTTTTTTAATCGCGAACCGAGCAAACACAATCATCGGGCTCAACTCAACACATGGCGGGTGCTACAGTGTCAATAAACAATGGAAAAACAACATAGTGTATCTGGGCCGCAAGTGTATTTACATTTACGCGCGCGTATACAAATTGGGGCTGCAGCGGGGAGTGATAGCGCCGTCGAGTATGCGGCGTGATGAATTCATTTGGCTTGCAGAGTTACATATGCGGCCCACTGGGTCATATGCAGATAAGGGGTTGGAAGTTATGGAGTTATTAGTTTATAGATAAAACATTCAACTGTTTTCCACTAATATTCTACATGCATTCTGGCTTGGATTCATTTAATTGTAGATAGAGTGAAACAAAAAAAATAACATATTTTTCACTCAAATATACTTATATGGATGAGGGAGGGTACAATAAACTGACTATTTTTTTTGGTCATTTCCGATACTAATAAAAATTGGTTGCTAGGCACCTCTAGAAAATTTTCTCCAAAAATGTATGTATGTATTTATTTATTTATTTTATTTGTATTTATTTATTTCACTTATATTTACATTTAAACATACAAATTAAAATATGAATGTTCTCATCACAGTCTTTCATTTTTTCATTCATTCAACGTACAGCAATTCTCAACACATATTCTTATAGGAAATTAATTGCTCTACAAAGAAGGGATTCATTCACATTGGTGATCGCAGAAAAATAATTCCTTTCAGAATCCGCAATAAAAAATAGGGTTGTGCTCCACACGACTTTCTGAAATACATTGATATTTTTGACGATATTTTACAATATATGACAATATTTGACGATATTTGACAATATTTGACGATATTTGACGATATTTGACTTTACTTGACGACATTTGATGATATTTTAAAATATTTGACAATATTTACGGTATTTTATGATAATATTTTATAATACTTGACAATATTTGACTATATTTGACGATATTTTACAATATTTGACGATAATTGACTTTATTTGACGACATTTGATGATATTTTACAATATTTGATTGGTTATTTTATGATAATATTTTACGATACTTGACAATAATTGACTATATTTTACAATACTTGACAATATTTGACTATATTTTACGATATTTTACAATATTTGACGACATTTGATAATATTTTACAATATTTGACAATATTTTACGGTATTTTATGATAATATTTTACGATACTTACAATATTTGACTATATTTGACTATATTTGACAATATTTGACTATATTTGACTATATTTGACAATATTTGACTATATTTTATGATACTTGACAATATTTGACTATATTTGACGATATTTTACAATATTTGACAATATATTACGGTATTTTATGATGATATTTTACGATATTTGACTATATTTGACCATATTTGACAATATTTTACGATACTTGACAATATTTGACTATATTTCACGATATTTTAGAATATTTGACGATATTTTACGACTTTTGATGATATTTTACAGTATTTGACAATATTTTAGGTATTTTATTATGATATTTTACGATATTTGAAGATATTTGACTTTATTTGACGACATTTAATCATATTATACAATATTTGACAATATTTTACGGTATTTTATAATGATATTTAACAATATTTAACTATATTTTATAATACTCGACAATATTTGACTATATTTGACGATATTTGACAAGTTTTGACAATATTTGACTATATTTTACAATATTTAACTTTATTTGATGTTATTCTTTAATAATAATAATATAATAATAATTCTTACACAATATAAGATATAAAATACGATACTTGACAATATTTAACAATATTGGACGATATTTTACAATATTTAACTATATTTTACCATAGTTGACAATATTTGACTTTATTTGACGACATTTGATGATATTTTGCAATATTTGACTATATTTAAAAATATTTGAGTATATTTTACAATACTTGACAATATTTGACTATATTTGATGATATTTTATAATATTTAACAATATTTTACTGTATTTTATGATAATATTTTACGATACTTACAATATTTGACTATATTTGAAAATATTTGAGTATATTTTACGATACTTGACAATATTTGACTATATTTGACTTTATTTGAACATATTTTACAATATTTGACTTTATTTGATGTTATTCTTTAATAATAATAACATAATAATAATTCTATATTTACGGCAACGCCATTTCATAGAAATTCTTACAAAATATTAGATATAAAATACGATACTTGACAATATTTGACGATATTTTACAATAGTTAACAATATTGAACGATATTTTACAATATTTTACGATATTTGACAATATTTGACTATATTTGACGATATATTACGGTATTTGACTTTATTTGACCATATATTACAATATTTGACTTTATTTGACCATATTGTACAATATTTGATTTTATTTGATGATATTTTACAATATTTGACAATATTTTACGGTATTTTATGATAATATTTTACGATACTTACATTATTTGATTTTATTTGAAAATATTTGAGTATGTTTTGCGATACTTGACAAAATTTGACTATATTTGACGATATTTTACAATATTTTACGATATTTGACAATATTTGACTATATTTTACGATACTTGACAATATTTGACTATATTTGACGACATTTTACAATATTTGACGATATTTGACTTTAGTTGATGTTGTTTGATGATATTTTACAATAGTTGACAATATTTTACGGTATTTTATGATGATATTTTACGATATTTGAAAATAATTAACTATATTTGACAATATTTGACTATATTTGACAATATTTGACTTTATTTGATGAAAATTTATAATAATAATAATAATAATAATATAATAATTCTGGCAACGCCATTTCATACAAATTCTTACAAAATACAAGATATAAAATACAAAAAATTACAACCTACAAAATAAAAAATAAAAATAACTAAGTGTATATATATTAACATAAAAAAAACCTAAAAAAATAAATATATATATATATGTATATATTTTACTATATTTTACAATACTTGACTATATTTTATGATACTTGACAATATTTGATTATATTTGACGATATTTTACAATATTTGACGATAATTGACTTTATTTGACTTTATTTGATGATATTTTACAATATTTTACGGTATTTTATGATGATATTTTACGATACTTGACAATATTTGACTATATTTTACGATATTTTACAATATTTGACGCTATTTGACTTTATTTGACTTTATTTGATGATATTTTACAATATTTGACAATATTATACGGTATTTTATGATGATATTTTACGATACTTGACAATATTTAACTATATTTTACGAATCTGACTTTGTTTGACGACACGTAATTATATTTTACAATATTTGACCTTATTTTACGGTATTTTTTGATGATATTTTACGATACTTGTCAATATTTAACTATATTTTACAATATTTGACTATATTTTATGATCCTTGACAATATTTGATTATATTTGACGATATTTTACAATATTTGACAATATTTTACAATATTTGACGATATTTGACTTTATTTGACGACATTTGATGATATTTTACAATATTTGATAATATTTTACGGTATTTTATGATGATATTTTACGATACTTGGCAATATTTGACTATATTTTACGATATTTGATGATATTTGACTTTGTTTCACGACATGTAATTATATTTTACAATATTTGACCTTATTTTACGGTATTTTATGATGATGTTTTACGATACTTGTCAATATTTAACTATATTTGACAATATCTGACTATATTTTATGATTCTTGACAATATTTGATTATATTTGACTATATTTGACGAGATTTGACAATATTTTACAATATTTGACGATATTTGACTTTATTTGACTTTATTTGATGATATTTTACTATATTTGACAATATTATACGGTATTTTATGATGATATTTTATGATACTTGACAATATTTGACTATATTTTACGATATTTGACGATATTTGACTTTGTTTCACTACAGGTAATTATATTTTACAATATTTGACCTTATTTTACGGTATTTTATGATGATTTTTTACGATACTTGTCAATATTTAACTATATTTGACAATATTTGACTATATTTTATGATCCTGCACAATATTTGATTATATTTAACGATATTTTACAATATTTGACAATATTTTACGATATTTGACTTTATTTGACGACATTTGATGATATTTTACAATATTTGACAATATTTTACGGTATTTTATGATGATATTTTACGATACTTGACAATATTTGACTATAGTTGACGATATTTGACTTTGTTTGACGACATTTAATGATATTTTACAATATTTGACAATATTTTACAGTATTTTATGATATTTCACGATATTTGACAATATTTAACTATATTTGACAATATTTGACTATATTTGACAATATTTGACTATATTTGACGATATTTTACGATATTTGACTATATTAGATGAAATTTGATGATATTTGACAATATTTGCTAATATTTGACTATATTTGTATATTTGTTTAATTTTAATTTTCATTCCATTGTGCGTAATTAAATTTTATACTATATATAAAATTAAACTATTAGGCAATTCAATGAACACCAACTGTTGTTTTTATTTTGAACGCATAGTTGTGGAATCGATTGGCGGGAAAGTGACATTTTCCGGAAAACAGTTTTATCAAATTATTTTTCTGTTTGTGGACCGATTTAGCACAAATTTTCATGGGATCGCCCCAACTCGGTTTCCCAGCCGATTTGTAAATATGGTCGCGATCCATTCAGCAGGTTTTCCCGAAATTTTGTTCACAGATAAATTCATATCTAAACACACACACATACAGGCATTTTCCAAAAATAGTCTATTTCGACTAAAAAGGTCATGAAACGTGGAGAAAAGTGAAAATTAGCAATTCGTTTCTTCTCTTTCGCGAAAACAATAATAATAATAATAATAATGGTTTGTTAGTGTTGTCACTTCAAGAAGTTTACACAGGTCAATACAATATAATAATTACAACAAAATACATAAATACCTTTCATATACAGTGCTGTATTCGGAAAGTAAAAATTGACGTCATTGTGTATTCAAAAATGGTTGAAGAAAACGACACTTTCATCAAAAATTGAGGATTTTTAAATTAAAAATCGACGTGTCCGAGTGCTTTATGTGTAAAAAAATCATATATAAAGGTTTTATCGAATTTATTCCATAGTTTAGGGGCAACCTGTATACCTTACCTTCATTTGTTGGTTTAATGTTGGTCTGTATCTAAAAATAATCTCATTCACGTTTTCTTCTTGATTACTTAACGATGATCGAAGTTATGTTCAGTATTTATATTGATCGGGGGTACGATTTTTGAGTGTTAATCATAATAATCATAATCATAATTTATTGGTGCTGTTGTTCATATTTACACAAGTCCTATACATATAAAAATTTAAAATAATAATACAATTTAAAAATTTAATATTACAATACACTTAAAAATAAAAATATAACTTAATAATAATAACTATAAAATACGATACAAATAAATAAATACAGACAAAAACAAGGAAACTTATATTCATAATGACCACACACATATCATATATATTTGAATAAGACAATGGTCGTTAGCTTAACAAAATGATATCTGATTGGAAGTCGGTGATTAGGAATTCGTCAGTAGAGAAAAATGCTTTTTGTATAAGAAATTGCTTAATATATTTTTTAAATTATTTGGCCTCCAAACTTTTCACTTTATTGGGCAATATATTATATTACGTTCGTCATGAACATAGCGATTAAGAGACGTTCGTTATTATTACGAATGGTGTCGATTTTTGACCCTTAGCTCCGTGAAAGATGATCGTTATGTATAACAGAGCACTTAATGGTAGTTGACAGTAATAATAATAAATAATACACTTAATGGTAGTTGTGTTTTGAAGTTATTTTTTGGTGGGAATGGTGTTAGTTCATCGCTATGAAATATGTGCGTTTTTTAGAGCATTATCATAGCGATCGCTCAAAAATCGTTGCCCTACCATTGTTTAACGAAAATCACATTGAAATTTAATAATCTAATCATCTAAGAAATTAATTTTTTATTTTATTTTTTTATTTAATTTATTAATTACCTCCAGTACATTCATACAATTTATACAAAAGAACAATAGAAATATGGGAAGTAATGATTAGGTACGGGCTAGTAGATAATACTGTAATCTTGTTGAATAAAAAAAATCACAAATACATAGTTGGTATAAATGAAATTTATCCATAAATGACGAACTTGCTAGAACTATTTCCACTATATTTTGGATCATCTGTTCATGATTAGATCTTGTTCTACGTTGTTCTGTGTTTGGCATTTATATTTATTTATATAGCACTTATATTATTATTATGCGGCCAGAGCAATATTAATACGTCTACTTCGTCTTTGGTATGAATGAATATTTCTGAATTATACTGAAACAACCTCGATTCGTATAGTCTCTAAATCATTCTTACGCCCATCCAGTGTTATATTATTTCGGTTTTAGGAACGTAGACAGATGGGCACGTGTTTTAAATACATCTTGGCAGACCGAGAGGCATGCGGATATAAATAGTGGCGTGGCCTGGTTTTCAGGCGCGCACCGTACTTATTTCAGGAAACAAGTTACATGCACCTGCTGCCCACACACACCAGCAACAGCATGCACTCGCTTAAACGGTAAAAAAATCAAAGCATGTTGCTGGAAAAGCGGGAAAATGCGACCGTTACGTATACGTGTACATTTCAATACGGACACTTGTTACTTACCAACTAAAATCAATCGAAATTTCAATGGTAAAGAAGGCAGTTTCAGGGTATTGAATATCCCAAAGATGTTATAAACATGTCGTAAATTTAAAATCTTACTAAAAGAACATTTTGTAAACAATTAAAAAAAAAGAGAATCCAGCAAGGAAGGGGATCATAATACCAGCATGGCAGAGCAGCTGATTTGATCCCACACACACACATATATATATATATATATATATATATATATATATATAATATCAATATATAGTTACCCCCTGCTCTAAAAAATCTTAAAACATATTTATGTTTTTTTTTAATTAAAAATGGGGTAATAAACTTATTATTATTAATAATTAACAATACTAAAAACTAATATATATATATATATATATATATATATATATATATATATATATATATATATATATATATATATACATATATAATATCAATATGTAGTTAACCCCTGCTCTAAAAAAATTTAAAAAATATTTATGTTTTTTTTTAATTAAAAATGGGGTAATAAACTTATTATTATTAATAATTGACCATACTAAAAACTGCAGAAAAATCCTCGGTTTTGAACTACTTTAACCGCGACTTGGGTAATATAGCGACCCTTTTGATATGTTGACTTTCGTACCTACTCTAGAATAACAGTTAGGAATTTGTATTTTGTTTCGAAAATAATCCATAGTCTGATCAGTCTGATCATCGGGTACAAAACCAAACATTTGAATTGATGTAGAAATAGTACAAGTACTCTCACGATTAAATATGCACAATCTGTTTTAATTTCTGTGCTACTTCTTTTGTTTACATTTAAACTTATTTATTAATCATACGATATTTGTAATTATACAACCGAGCCTTAAAATGTGTATTGTATATTAATTGTAATTTCTGTTTTGTTTCAGGTGAGTTTCACAATTCCCACAATCGGTGAGCATTATTATTACTGCCATGCGTTTTATTTTAATTGTTTTCATGTTCCACTATTCTTGGTTACGGTCTGCGGTTTTATTTCACAACACTGATGCGATCAATAGGCGCTGCCAATAAATTCGTGCGTGGGCAACTTTTGTAGTATCGTAACCGTCCACTCACGTACAAGAAAGCGCGTGTTTCTTTGTGAAATATGAACGGACCATGTTGTTCGGCCGAGATCCTACACACTCTCATTAAACGAGAACAGAGGCTACCCCGCGCGCGCACCTGTTCTATCGTGAATTGTGTTGCTTCGCGTTTGTGATTGGGTTTGAAATGAAAGTGAAATTGTTTGTTAGTATCTTTCAAAATGAATTTAGATATATTTGTGATAGATTGAATAAAAACAATGTGTTACTAACAACTAAATAAATAAATATATTATGTTAATTGATTTTAGCGGACTGTTTTCACTTAAAATGAAACGTATTTATGAATTAAACATCCATTTGTATGAAAATCAATTAAGTGAATTTTTTTTGCAAAAATCAATCAACATAATATATATATATATATATATATATATATATATATATATATATATATATATATATATTTATATATATATTTATTTTTTTCAAACTTCACCATTTCAGACAACTTGATTTAGATCAATCGATACTATTTTTTTATGATATAAATTTTGGTTAAATTTATAAAAATTAAATCCCACTTTTCAGTTAAATGTGTGCTAGCATTCACCTTACTCTTTTTGGCCAACTTCTTCTGATTATCAGTATAATTTTTGATTAAGTTTGAACTTTTTTGTTGGATTAATGGCATGGCTGGGTGGGACCGAGTGTGAGGTTGAAATCGCGATGCGGCGGCGGCGGTATTCGTAATGGGCGGCGTGCCGGGGCACTTGGAATGATTTACGACGGGCCCGAGCTTTCGCTTATTGCGGTTCTGATGGTGAATAACGGCAAATATTACCACGGCCACAAATCATTGCATACGTACGGCCATTACCGCAACGGCGGCGGCAAAGGCGATGTATTCGCGAAATTTATCTGCTCCGCCCCCCCGCATTCAAAAGATCGCTTGAATACAGATTTAATGGGGGGGATGCAAACGAGTGCAGAATTTACATAGATATCAGAAACTGAATTACCATTAATGATTCTGTATGATAATCTATATTTTTGATTTCCAAAAAACTCTTGTGTTTAGCTATTTGGAAATTAAAAATATAGGTTGACATTATGATCAACCAATAAATCCAAAATTTGTTACGTCGAAATAGTCGAAATAAACCCGATTTTGATGATGCCTGTGTATGTGTGTGTGTCTATGAACAAAATTCCGGGAAAATGACACAATAGATCGCGACCAAATTTGGAAATCGGAAACCTATCTAGGACGGTCCAGTGAAAACTGGTCACGTTTTATGACTAAAATGGTCGAAATAAACCCGATTTTGGTGATGCCTGGTGTGTATGTCTGTGAACAAAATTCCGCGAAAACGTTACAACGGATCACGACCAAATTTGGAAATCGGAAACCTATCTATGACGATCCAGTGAAAATTTGTTACATTTTATGACTAAAATAGTCGAAATAAACCCGATTTTGGGGATGCCTGTGTGTGTGTGTGTCTGTGAACAAAATTCCGGGAAAACGGCACAACGGATCGCGATGAAATTTATAAATCGGAAACCTATCTAGGACGATCCTGTGAAAATTTTAGTAAAATCGGTCCACTAACAGAAGAAAACTCCATAAAACCGATCAGTGATGTATAAGGAAGGTTTTGTTTTAGCGATAACGTCCTCACGTTTTCTAGCTAAGATTGTGGAAATATGCGATAACTTTGCGGGAAAAATACTACACCAGAAGGAAATTATTGCTGTTGTGATCAATTAAGGAAAAACATTTCGTTTCGTTTTATGCCTAAAATAGTCGAAATAAACCCGTTTCTTGCGATGTCTGTACGTGTATATCTATGTCCCTCTCAGTTTGCCTATGAACAAAATTTCGGGTACAACGGATTGCGATCAAATTTTTAATTTAGTTGAAAATCCTAACTGGGACGATCCAGTGAAGATTTGAGTAAAATCGACCCACTAACAGAGAAGAAAACTCGATTTTATGGGCACATTTGAACGGGGTTGCTCGAAAAAAGCAACGCATTGCACAGTAACAACAAGTAATGTCATCAGAGGATTTAGCGAAAATGGCCGCATGTTAAATGCAGTAATGAAAATTAATATGAAAATGTGAGAAAAGGTGGGGAAACACGGAAACGGAAACTATACAAATTTAAAATAATAATACAATCTAAAAATTTAATATTTCAATACACTTAAAAATTAAAATATAATTTGATAATTAAAACAGTACCGACTAACAAAAATCCTTTGTACTTTATTTAATTTAATAATGTTTATAATTATTTAATCATAATCAGTTACACTAAAATTGTTTCTATATTTTCTTTTTATTCGGCAACATACATTCATATATTTTGTTAGACATAGCCACTGGAGGCGATATTTTAGGCAGATCAATTGGAGTAGGTTGAATCAAATGTTGATAAACGGGTGTATATGAGAATGTTGTATCTAATTTTATCTCTTGTTTATGTTTTGTCTGCCTTGGTAATTGTATGTAATGTCCCAGTATCGGCTCGGTTACTCTCTTCCCATAAACTCCTTTAAATGTCTCCTTCTGATTGCATTGCTGCTCTTCCTGTGTAGCCTCTTGCTTTTTGGCCAACTTCTTTAGAAAGGATTCCGACATAAGCACTTACTTCGAATAAATTAGTACTTTAAAAAGATGTAAGAATGTAAAAACGTATAGAATGAAAGTTGTCACTGTCACAGTAAAAAAAAATATAGTTCATCTAATTCACGTCAATAAGTGTATCCTGTGACTTGATTGAATTGACTAAGAATCTAAAAACGTATAGAATGAAAATTGTCACTGTCACAGTAAAAAATATAGTTCATCTAATTCACGTCAAAAAAATGTATCCTGTGTCAGGAATATTTGATTAAATTGACTTAGAAAAGTGTCGAAATGATTAATTTAATTTATTATGTACTGCTGCGGCAGAAGAAAAGCATCGTAAGTCGATAGCCAGTTCTTCTTCTTTACGTGCCATCTCCTTCTCGGAGGTTAGCTATGATCGTGGCTATTCTGATCTTTGAAACAGCAGCTCGGAAAAGGTCTTTAGTGGTGCAGCCAAACCAGTCTCATAGGTTCCGCATCCAGGATATTCTGCGTCTTCCCACACTTCTCTTGCCTGCTATTTCCCCCTGCATAATTAGCTGCAGTACATTATATGTATCCCCTCGCATGGTATGTCCCAAATATTTCAGCTTTCTGGTCTTCTGTCATGTGAAGGATTTCTAGGTCTTTCCCCATTCTTATGAGGATTTTGGCATTCGAGGTTTCGTCCGTCCATGAAATAGCCAGTTACAGAACTTTAACTACTACTATATACTAGAGTTCAGCCATCGGAGGGCGATGTTGTAGACCTACTCCCATATATCCTCGTCGATAATCTCATACCTTTGATTCTTCATTGAGGCCTGAATTTCGTCTCGTAGGGCCTTCTTTGCTTGTTTATACTTAGTGCTGGCTAGGCTTTCGCTGAAATATCTCTGGTCATGCGCTTCCGTCTCTAGGACTACCGACTGCGCCAAATTTTTACATTTTTGATAGTATACGTAATCAGACGTTTTGTCATACAGACGCTATTTATATTTTTAGTCGCTATTTTTGTTATGCATTCTTAATACATAAATAAAAACCCTTGTACAATGCAATTCACACTTTATTTGCAATTTTATTTTGTTTAAGGTCTTTACTTGCCCCTACTCATATAGAAATTTACTCATAAATACTATATTATTGCATCCTGCAGTGAGGTAATCTTTCTCTATTACGGCTAGTAATTTGATATGAAAATTGAGGGAAAAGTGCGTAATTATTGTTGAGTGTGTATGTGTGAAAGGCGGGACCGCGTCAATGCGGGAGCGGTGGCTTCTGCTTAATTAAATCCCCGGAGCGGGCCCCCGCGTTCATTACTGCCGCTGGCATGCCGGAGCGAACGCGCCCGCACACCAAATTGCCGTTTATTGTTTAATGGGTGGAAGTTGTCGGCCATGCAAGGGGTGCGCGCTGCTACGTACCTTTGCAGCTATCGCTTTACTCTCCGCAAATAGGAGCCTGCTGCATCAAACCCTCCCCTTTAATACCGAGGACTTTACTGCCGCAGTTCTGCGTGGGGCGGGCGGGCGCTTGTTGAAACTGGGTAGGAAAGTTGCGTATCGATTTGATTGCTTGGAATGTTTGTATGTGTGTGTGTGTGTGTGTGTGTGGGGCAGGAAGTGTGTGCAGAAAGTGAAATAACTTTCAAGTTCAAACTGATGAGAGGGCTGAAAAAGATAATATACAATTAGTTGATTTATTTAAAAGTTTCGGATAATATGATTAAAAACCCAGCTCAGTATCCGAGTGGTTAGAAGCGTCGTTCATCTCGTACTGAGCATTGGAGAGCCTAAGTTCGATCCCCAACGGGGAACGAATTTTCGCGAATCACTTTTCATAGTTTTTCAAAGGTTTTCTGCGAAGTTAAGGTAAATACTGGGTGATTAAACCCCTCTGAGCTTCTCCCTTGACCGGCAGAAACGTCTCACGGCCCTATAAAGATAGAAGTTTTTTTATGATTAAAATACATGCCGATGTAGGGCAGTGGTTAGCTCTGGACCGGTTTCGAATGCCAGCCCGGCTATTCGGTACCATTTGTCGTTAGGATACTGTTTGGGGCAAATATTTATATTTATCTTTTCCTTTTCAAAATAATTCAAATGTGACTTACACCAGTTGTATTCTCACAGGCTCAAATTATTATTGGTTCCTACTTATGCTATAATAGAGTGAGTGATGTCGCTGAGAAGTCTGCGACAGATACAATTAACAACACTTTAGAAAATTCAGGAATGATTTTTGTGGTAGCTAATACTCATACACCAAAACGACAAAAGTACCCGAAGATCGATAGTCACTAGATACAGTAACTACTACTATGGTTGAAATAACCGTTCAACCCTATTATTAAACTAAATCTCTTCTTTTTTGAGCTCTACAATCCAGTGTGAGCCTTGACTTTGTTGACTATCCCAAGATCTCTTTTCAAAGGGGAGAGGGGTAACATTTTTCTCATCGCATGAGGACAACAATACTCTTACTTTCTAGACGTGCCTCGTAGAATAATTATTGCTATTTTATTAAGTCACCTTACACGATCAATATTACTGTCAATATTTTAGAATAATGACAGTATTACTGTACGATAATATGTTTAAAATGTTGTTATTCTAAAATATTGCCAGTATTACTCATCGTGTAAGGTAGACTAATGAATCAATGAATAGAATACTGATCTTTATCCAGATAATTGATTACTTGATAAATATAAAAGGAGGATTGAAGCAAATATTGACAGTACTAGTATTGTTCAGTATTATAGACCGTGTAAGGTGCCTTATAGAAACAACATATTAATGTTATTGGGCATAATTCCTATAACATTTTACATATCGCTCTATGAGATGACAAGTGACGAGGTTTCGATTTGTGTTTTGATCATTCTTATGTATATTTTAAACGCTTTTTTTATCCTTTTTTGGTTTTAGAATAAACCAAATTATTATTTAAAAAACAATTAGATAACATAATACTCAATGGTAAAAATGCATTTATCTCTATTTAGTTACATTTATCATCTCAGTATGCAATATATAGAATAATTAAATAAAAATAAAGATAAACTAAGTACTAAGTACATATTCCTGTCATCTGTTTATAGAAAATCACATGGACTCTTTTAAAATTTAATATATTATAAAATTTATAGATGAAACTAGTTTCTAAATTCTTTTTATCTTTTTTGGTTCGTCTAAAATACGCTTAGCCGCCGTGTGTTGTTTTCTAAAACAGAAACGTGGTCCCCCGGACGGCGGGCGGCGGCGCAAACATTAATTGCAGCCTCCCCGCACGTCTTAAAGTGTGTATAAATAACGGCGGCGCACGCTTTGAGTGTATTAATAAAGGCGGTTCAAAAGCCGCGGGATATTTTTGGCAGGCGCGGTTATATTATTTTTTTGTTCTCCCTCGTAGCGTAGAAAAATGCTCAGGCGATCAATTAAAACGAACAAGAAAAAAATTCCCAATTTTCTGCGGGAGCTATTGAACCGCACGGCACGATTGGAGGCGGCGAAATTATGCGGGCGGCCTTAAAGGGGAGCTGCTGAATAGCACGAACGCCGCCGCCTGCGACGGCGGCGGCGGCTATCGATTCGAGGCGGGTTTGCTAACGACTAGGTTTTTTTTTGCAAATTTTCAAAATTGCTAATTTTGACTTGTCTTCATGACTTGTTTTCATGATCTACAAAAATCATGTAAACAAGTCATGAAGATAAAATCAAAATAGACTATTTTTGGTAAATGTCGTGTGTGTGTGTGGATATGAATTTGTCTGCGAATAAAATTCCGGGAAAATGGATTGCGACCATAATTGGCTTGGAAAATGAGTTTATGCCATGAAAATTTGAAAAAATGTCGCTTCAAAATGTACAAGTAGAAAATGTTAAAAAGTGGGAAATGACAATTTAATTAGGAATGCTTCAAAAATGTTAAAAGCCGAAAATGCCTAAAAAGTGAGAAATGGCAATTTAATTCGGAGTGTGTGAAAATTTGAAAAAATGTCGCTTCAAAAATGTTAAAATAGAAAATATCTAAAAAGTAGAAAATGGCAATTGAATTCGAAGTGTGTGAAAATTTGAAAAAAAAAGTCGCTTTAAAAATGTTAAAAGTAGAAAATGTCTAAAAAGTGGGAAATGGCAATTTAATTCGCAGTGTGTGGAAATTTGAAAAAATGTCGCTTCAAAAATGTTGAAAAGTAGAAAATGTCTAAAAAGTAGAAAATGGCAATTTAATTCGAAGTGTGTGAAAATTTGAAAATATGTCGCTTCAAAAATGTTAAAAGTAGAAAATGTTTAAAAAGTGGGAAATGACAATTTAATTAGGAATGTTTCAAAAATGTTAAAAGCCGAAAATGTCTAAAAAGTGGGAAATGGCAATTTAATTCGGAGTGTGTGAAAATTTGAAAATAAAAAGTCGCTTTAAAAATGTTAAAAGTAGAAAATGTCTAAAAAGTGGAAAATGGCAATTTAATTCGAAGTGTGTGAAAATTTGAAAATATGTCGCTTCAAAAATGTTAAAAGTAGAAAATGTTTAAAAAGTGGGAAATGACAATTTAATTAGGAATGTTTCAAAAATGTTAAAAGCCGAAAATGTCTAAAAAGTGGGAAATGGCAATTTAATTCGGAGTGTGTGAAAATTTGAAAAAAAAGTCGCTTTAAAAATGTTAAAAGTGGAAAATGTCTAAAAAGTGGAAAATGGCAATTAAATTCGAAGTGTGTGAAAATTTGAAAATATGTCGCTTCAAAAATGTTAAAAGTAGAAAATGTCTAAAAAGTGGGAAATGGCAATTTAATTCGCAGTGTGTGGAAATTTGAAAAAATGTCGCTTCAAAAAAATGTTAAAAGTGGGAAATGACAATTTAATTAGGAATGCTTCAAAAATGTTAAAAGCCGAAAATGTCTAAAAAGTGTGAAATGGCAATTTAATTCGGAGTGTGTGAAAATTTGAAAATAAAAAGTCGCTTTAAAAATGTTAAAAGTAGAAAATGTCTAAAAAGTGGAAAATGGCAATTTAATTCGAAGTGTGTGAAAATTTGAAAATATGTCGCTTCAAAAATGTTAAAAGTAGAAAATGTCTAAAAAGTGGGAAATGGCAATTTAATTCGCAGTGTGTGGAAATTTGAAAAAATGTCGCTTCAAAAAAATGTTAAAAGCCGAAAATGTCTAAAAAGTGGAAAATGGCAATTTAATTCGGAGTGTGTGAAAATTTAAAAAAAAAGTCGCTTCAAAAATGTTAAAAGTAGAAAATGTCTAAAAAGTGGGAAATGGCAATTTAATTAGGAATGCTTCAAAAATGATAAAAGCCAAAAATGTCTAAAAAGTGGGAAATGGCAATTTAATTCGCAGTGTGTGAAAATTTGAAAAAATGTCGCTTCAAAAATGTTAAAAGTAGAAAATGTCTAAAAAGTGGAAAATGGCAATTTAATTCGAAGTGTGTGAAAATTTGAAAATATGTCGCTTCAAAAATGTTAAAAGTAGAAAATGTCAAAAAAGTGGGAAATGGCAATTTAATTCGGAGTGTGTGAAAATTTGAAAAAAAAGTCGCTTTAAAAATGTTAAAAGTAGAAAATGTCTAAAAAGTGAAAAATGGCAATTTAATTCGAAGTGTGTGAAAATTTGAAAATATGTCGCTTCAAAAATGTTAAAAGTAGAAAATGTTTAAAAAGTGGAAAATGGCGATTTCATTCGGAGAGTGTGAAAATTTGAAAAAATGTCGGTTCAAAAATGTTAAAAGTAGAAAATGTTTAAAAAGTGCAAAATGGCAATTTAATTCCAAGTTTGTGCCCACACTAGATATTTAATAGTACTTTTTTTTCAAAAATGACTAAAAAGTTGAAAATGTCAAAAAGGTTAAAAAAATTCAATGTAGTAATTCGAAAAGTCGTGTCACCACACGACTTTTCGAATTACACAGCAGATATTTATTAATTACGCCATTGTTTTTTTTTTGACTCCTCAGGAAAAACTTATATTTTAATAGGGCTATCAGCCGTGAGGTCAAGGGAGAAACTCAGAGAAGTTTAAAGGAATTCCTTTATGGTATATTTTCAAAATATAAACTTATTCAAGTTCATTCATTAGCTAAGGGATAAATAAAATTGTATCTCAGAATATTGAGATTATTGGGTTAATAAAATAATATCATAAGTATACAAGTGTTAAAATTTACCAAATTTTTTTTTTCTTGAAATTCTCAAATTACATTGATTTGGATATATAGAACATAAATGTAAAATTTGAAGTTGATTGAAAAAAGTTGAAATTTCATGAAAATGTCATATTTTCAGTAGTTTTCAACAAGCCATAACTTTTTTTTCATACCAGTTAGAAACAAATTCTAAACGGTTTTGGGTATATAATATAGGCGTTTTTTTTTTTGGTGCAGTAAATTTTATTACTACTGTAATCAATATACGATCTACAGGAATAACCTTTGATCGAATACCTATTTTTATTTGGTCAGTTGCTATTACTGCATTGTTATTACTTCTTTCACTCCCTGTATTACCTGGAGCTTAGTTCAACACCCGGAATTTACCTTAACTTCACAGAAAACCTCTGAAAACCTGTGAAAGGTGATTCGCGAAAATTCACCCTGATGGGGTTCGAATTCAGGCTCCCTAATGCTCAGTAAGAGATGGACAACCAACCACTCTGCAACTGAGTTAGGTAATTTGAGAAATTTTTCAAATTATTCTAGAATAATTCTTCTTACATTAAAGACGCTTGCGGTGAATCAATCGGTCGCAATTTGCGTAATGCTCGCGGGGCGAAAAACAATTTCCTGCGCGGTCGGATCGTGAAAGTAAACCGCGGCAGCGGGGCGCGCACATTAACATTTGCAGCAGCGGTGCACACCGGCGAGGTCGCCGCCTCACGACAACGTCGTCGTCGACGACGATGGCGGTGTATGTGTGTGTGTGCACCTCCTCGCCCGCCCACGATCCTATCTGACCTATAAAGCACGTCCGACCCCGCGACCCCAAAACCGAGAGCCGACCGGGTCACCGCCGCCGCCCCGCTGCATTCCGCGCTCTCGAGCATGCGAATATAAATTTTCATCGCGCGAGAGAGCAAAAAGCGTTTTCCGCACGAGGAGATCGCGCGCCGGCAAATCGATCCTGCGTGAGCGGCGGGTAATTCGCCGGGGCGGGCTCGCACAGCCGTTAATTTCCCCCGCAGCACGGTTTCCAGCAGCAAATTTAAATTGAAACTTGAAATATTTTCGCCTTCCATCAGCGCATACACGAGTGTGATCGCGAAATTTCAATCGAAATAAACCAATAAAAAGTAACTTCCAAACTGAGAGAAAAATATCACGTTTCCTTCCTGAGAAGTAAAAAAAAATATCTGGTCTGGCTACCACACGACTTTCCGAATTACACCAATTTTCGACCTTTTCAACATTTCGGCTTTTTAAAAAAATTTGACATATGACATTTATTGCCTTTTTTTTGACGTTTATAACATTTTTTACTTTTTTGTCATTTTTTACATTTTTTGGTTGACATTTTTAACATTTACTTTTTTGACATTTTCTCACCCGATTTCCAAATTTGGTCGCGATCTGTTGTACCGTTTTCCCGCCGTGAGTGTTAAATGGTACGCCACCGCCCCCAATTATGCTCCACGCGTCGTGTTGATCGTGATTCCTTCGCTGTTCGTGAACCGATTGTGCTCAAATTTTCGCTGGATCGTCTCGGATAGTGTCCGCAAATATTTGCCAAATTTTGTCGCAATCTGTTGTGCCGTTTTCCCGGAATTTTGTTTACAGACAGACAGACAGACGTACCACACACAGACATCGCAAAAATAGGGTTTATTTCGACTATTTTGGGCATAAAACGTAACGAATTTTTTTTTTTTGTTGCAAAATGGTTCACGGCAACAATACCTTCTCTCTGGTGTAATTTTTTTCCCGAAAAGTTATCTCATATTTCCACAATTTTAGTTTGGAAACGTGAAACGTTTGATTTATTAAATTTTTAGATCTTGACACACTGTATTAACTTCAAAATAAGATACGACATGAGAAATTAGCTCTACTAGTAACTTTGCTACAGTTCCAAATGTGTTTGATCCAAATAATTTGTTTGATCGTAATCAAAATGAAGTAAAATATTTGAAACTAAAATTTTGATAGATTTTATTTTTGTATCTTGTTACAGATTGTATTAGCTTCAAAATAAGATATCACGTGATTAATTAGCAATACTAGAAATCTTGCTACAGTCAAAAACGTGTTGGATTATATTTCCAAATCGCTATAAAATTTGAATATTATAATTTTTAAATTTTTAATATTTAAATCTTGTGACACACTGTATTAGCTTCAAAATAAGATATGTCATGAGAAATTAACTCTACTAGTAACTTTGCTACAGTTCCAAATGTGTTTGATCCAAATAATTTGTTTGATCGAAATCAAAACTAAGTAAAATATTTGAATCTAAAATTTTAATAGATTTAATTTTTGGATCTTATTACAGAATGTATTAGCTTCAAAATGACATATCACATGAAGAATTAGCGCTAATTGTAATTTTGCTACAGTTCCAAATGTGTTTGATCAAAATCAAAATTAGGTAAAATATTAGAACTAAAGTTTGATAGATTTTATATTTGGATCTTGTTACAGAATGTATTAGCTTCAAAATGAGATATGACATAAACATTTATTTAATGATAGAAAGTCGTGTTTGGCCTCATTTTGTAATTCCAAAGAAAATTCCGAAAAAATATTGTTATAAAAAGTGTACTGTATTGACAGTAAAGCCGAAGAAGCACTTGCCTACGGGTAGAAAAAATCGAATTTTGATTCTTCTCCGGTAGGGCCAGCTTGTTATGCGACTGTACCTTCATACCCGGAAGGTCCAATTAAGGGTAAAGGGTGTACTTTTTGTTTTATAACTGAAAATCTATCATATAGTTTTAAATCGCCGTGTTGACTTTTCCCTTCCATCCTCCGCACGATCGCATTAAAAAAAGAAAACACGCCTGCATCGGTTGCAACAACCGGGCACTTCGGGCCGACCGTTTACTCTCCTGCTGGCTGCCTCTCGCGAGAATAATGCAAAAGGTCAGGCCGTAAAGGCGCGACCGTGCACAACAGTTACGTTCGCCGTAACCATTCCTGCCTTTTATTTATTTATTCCACGCGCGCGTCGCGTACAAAAGGCCGCTCGTAAATTCGCGCATAAAAATGGCACGCGGAACAGTGGGCGGCAGCGGCGGCGGCGACGGCAGTAAAACGCGCTTTTATGTAATATCGTGGGCGGCGTCGAATTATCGCCGCTTATTAATAGAGACCAGCGTCGAGAGCAACCTTGAACTTTATACGAAATGACTGTTTCAGTTTTATTGGTTTGCGAGATGTAAACAATGGGATGATATAATTTTTTATTGCTTTTTGTAATGGGATATTTTTTAATGATATAGATTATTTATTTAGAAAAAAATACAAGATAGAGGTTTTTTTTCTTGTTATTTTGAGAGCGCTCTCAAAATAACAAAAAAAACCCTTTTTGCACTTAAAAATCTAAAAGGACCCCCGAAGAAGGAGTTAATTTCTATAGTTTAATTGCATTGAAACTCTCATTATTTTTTAGTAATAGCAGATTATTATTTTTTACTGGTACTAAAAAACAACCCAAAAAGACTATGAATAGTTGAGATACACATTTTATACTTTGTATTGGCTAAGTATGACTATTTATAAATTAATTCAAAGTAAATTTATAAAATTTTGATAACTACAAACATAGATATAGTACTTTTTATCACTTGAGTAATGTCAGATTTGTAATTTTTTAGTTTAACAACCCAAAAAGACTATGAATAGTTGAGATACACATATCATACTTTGTAGGGGCTAAGTATGACTATTTTTAAATACATTCAAAGTAAATTTATAAAATTTTGATAACTACAAACATAGTTATAGTACTTTTCATCTCTTGAGTAATGCCAAATTTATAATTTTTGAGTTTAACAAACCAAAAAGACCATGAATAGTTGAGATACACATTTTATACTTTGTAGGGGCTAAGTATGATTATTTTTAAATACATTCAAAGTAAATTTATAAAATTTAGATAACTACAAACATAGATATAGTACTTTTTATCACTTGAGTAATGTCAGATTTGTAATTTTTTAGTTTAACAACCCAAAAAGGCTATGAATAGTTGAGATACACATATCATACTTTGTAGGGGCTAAGTATGACTATTTTTAAATACATTCAAAGTAAATTTATAAAATTTTGATAACTACAAACATAGTTATAGTACTTTTCATCTCTTGAGTAATGCCAAATTTATAATTTTTGAGTTTAACAAACCAAAAAGACCATGAATAGTTGAGATACACATTTTATACTTTGTAGGGGCTAAGTATGATTATTTTTAAATACATTCAAAGTAAATTTATAAAATTTAGATAACTACAAACATAGATATAGTACTTTTTATCACTTGGGTAATGTCAGATTTGTAATTTTTTAGTTTAACAACCCAAAAAGAATATGAATAGTTGAGATACATATGTCATACTTTGTAGGGGCTAAATATGACTATTTGTAAATAAATTCAAAGTAAATTTACAAAATTTTGATAACCACAAACATAGTTATAGTATTTTTTATACCTTGAGTAATGTCAGATTTGTAATTTTTGAGTTTAACAACCCAAAAAGAATATGAATAGTTGAGATATAAATGTCATACTTTGTAGGAGCTAAATATGACTATTTGTAAATTAATTCAATGTAAATTTATAAAATTTTGATAGCTACAAAAAGAGCTATTGAATTTTTTATCTCTTGAGTAATGTCAGATTTGTAATTTTTGAGTTTAACATCCCAAAAGGTCTATGAATAGTTGAGATACACATGTCATACTTTGTAGGGGATAAGTATGACTATTTGTAAAAAAATTCAAAGTAAATTTATAAAATTTAGATAACTGCAAACAGAGTTATAGTACTTTTTATCCTTTGAGTAATGTCAGAAATGTAATTTTTGAGTTTTAACATCCCACAAGGACTATGAATAGTTGAGATACACACATCATACTTTGTAGGGACTAAGCACGACTATTTGTAAATAAATTGAAAGTAAATTTATAAAATTTTGATGACTACAAACATAGTTATAGCACTTTTTATCCTTTGAGTAATGTCAGATTTGTAATTTTTGAGTTTAACAACCCAAAAAAACTATGAATAGTTGATATACACATGTCATACTTTGTAGGGGCTAAGTATGACTATTTGTAAATAAATTTAAAGTAAATTTATAAAATTTTGATAACTACAAACATAGTTATAGTACTTTTAATTCCTTGAGTAATGTTTCTTTGGTACATCTTTGAAATTAATTCTACAGTGACCCCCTAACTCCTTCTGGAGGGGCCGTGACCCCCCATTTTGAGAAACACTGTTCTAAAAGATATAAAAATACTCTTAATAGTCGACAAATTCTTCGTATCTTCATTTAGGTAAATAAGAAGAGTTTGTCTTCAAATCAAAATTTTTGAACACAGTTTACAAAATCCATGAATGCATAGTAAAACCTTGGTTTGCAAACATAAGTAAAATAAACATTAGTTTGAAACAGCTAAATATTCTAACATAAGTTTTTGTAACATGTCATCTTCCAATAATAACTACATAATTCTTGTTGGTGTTATTTTTTGTCCTTATATCTAAATAAGCTTTACTTATTTTATTATTATCATATCCCAGATGAAGCTGAACTTCTTAAAATTCTCCTCTCGTCCTTATCCTTTATTTCATCTTTCTGCCACCACGGCCAATCCGCTCCACTTGTGCGTTCAATTTAATAACAATCAACTTATTCCGCGCCTTCAATTGAGCGTGATAAAGCGCTGGGGCCGCAATAATGGCCGGGCTGAAGTCCCGTTGATTGAACTAAATTGGGCGCGGGCTAGTTCGCATCTGTTTGGGCGCATGGGCCTCGCCGAGAACGTGCTATCATCATGTCGTGTGGCAATATTGAATGCAGAAAACGCAATTGATTATATTTGTTGTGTTGAATCACAGAATCAAACCAACACAAACTTTGGTATTGTTATCATACCATATGATCGAAAAATTGAATTAAGTTTTGTAGACTGAATTAGGTAGTAATAATAGTACTCAACCTACATCGTAAGGTATAAAGGCAAACTTATTTTGTAGGTCTTTCATTTCCAAGGAAAAAAAAATAAAAATATTGTTATAAAAAGTATATTTGGCGGTAAAGTCGAAGAAGTGATGAAAAATAAAATAAAAATTGTCCAATCAAGATGAACTTTAGGCTATCGGATAGACAATTTTAAACCAAAGGAAAATCTTAATCATAGTTTTCGTTTTTAGTACACTATAGGTTTCCTAAAACAATAGACAAACCCGTCAAATGATAAATTATAAAAGTGATAAGAATCTATATCTATGGGGCTGTCCCAGAAATGGCTTGGCACTAAATCTCATGTTGATTGATTGGAAATATCCGCCTAAGATTTTTAGCTTTCTATCTCTTATAATATTTGTATTTGCTTCGTTTAAATATCAACCACTATCATATAAAGGGTTGTCTCTTACGGAATATTTGTTTTTGCTCGGTTAAAATATCAACTAGTATTCTATAAAGCGTTAATTCAATTCTGTAGTAAATTATATTTTATTCAACCCCAAAAATTGTGAGGAGAGATTTTAGTGTCTATGGTAGATTATTGAATATTATTTTAAAACACTAGTCTCATTAGAGTATTTATCAGATATTATTTTAAAGGATAAATAAAACGATTTTTTACTTTGTTTTTTATCACACTTACTAGTTTCGGCTAAGCTCTAGCTATTTACGAGCTCCTCGGTGGAGCTCGAAAATGGCTAGAGCTTAGCCGAAACTAGTTGCAAAGTGTAACTGAAGTGTGATAAAAAAACAAGGTAAAAAATCGTTTTATTTATCCTTTAAAATGAATTATCACAAAGTAGACGCCTTAACAATCCAAGATATTATTTTTATAAAACATATATAAGTGTGATGGCATGAGCATGTTGACGGTTATTACCATATGGGTGTGCATTGCTAATTGATTTGGTGCCGCCAGATGGCGTTTAACTTTCCTCCTAGGGGGTTAGTTATATCATTTTTATATTATATATTTTTATATTATATATTATTATATTTATATTATAAACATAAACTACCACACTATACACACTGGCATTTGATTTATTCGATCATATAAAAGAAGATTTCATAACTTTTTGTCCGTTACAAAACTTTTTATAGCATAGTTAACGGATATTATTTTAACCAGAAGATTAACAAATGAAATCTCGATTAAACCGTGCTCGCTCTAGCGTGTCCGGAGGCGCGCCTCCTTGACATATATATTTCGAAACATTTCCCAACGATACAGATGCATACGAACAGCGAATGATCCTTACCGGCAACAAAGAGAAAACAATTTATAATATAAATAACGAGGCAGTGTGGTTTGAGATTGCAATCGGATGTTATTAGTTTAATGGGCAAAACTGTGTTGTAACAAGCAGCTGTGGTGAATGAATACTTACTTATAGAGAGTAGTACTTGGGTATTATAATATATTCTACTAGGTGAAATGCGATGGGATATCAATTCAATTCACTCATGGAAATTTACTCATAATTGTGTAGAGTAAAATTCAAGTCGTTTTAAGATTGTGAATGAACATATCAAGGTTGTCCACACCTCTGTTCGCATAGTTTTTTGGTATGTATACAGAAGTATTGCATTGCCTCAACAATAGAAAGAATATTCCACGTGTCTGTTTTTATACAAATTAGACGTACAAAAAAACTGTATCTTTATAGCTACCAGCCCGAGGGCTTTTACGCTCATAAAGAGGAGTTCAATGTCTAAATATCCAGCTCAGTGGCCTAGTGGTTGGTGGAAGCATTGGGAAGCAATCTACATATCTAGATTTCGATCTCATCAGTGTAAATCTAGAAATCTATATATGTAGATTGCTAAGGGGTGGATTCACACTTATATATGTTTTATTGACCTTATGCTGATATCTCAAGCACTCTGTAGGAATATTATTCCATAGAGGGCACCCGGTGTTCCTGTTGGCATGAGCATGCTGATGGTTATTACCATATGGGTGTGTATTGCTGATTGATGTGGTACCGCCAGATGGTGTTTAACTTTCCTCCTAGGAGGTTAGTTGTATCATTTTTGTATATAACCACTCGAGATATTGTGTGAATTCACCCTCTACTAACTGAGCTACACTAGTGAGATCTAATAAGATCGAAATCTAGATATGTGGATTGCTAAGGGGTGGATTCACACTAATATATGTACTATTTGACTGTATGTTTATTTATTCCAATAGAGATAAAAACTCTTCATAATTTTATTGTCCCTCTCCAAACAAACAAAAAAACGTTGTCGTCCTTGGGGCAGTGCACGCGTTACGCTTCGTACGCTCTGAATAGGCAAGGTCGCGACACAGTACGACATAGTAAATAATAACGGCGGTACTACGTTATTTGTTTACATTCCGTGACCACGTGCGAGCGACTGGTGCGCTCATTAATCGTGCAGAGTTCCCCGGATTTATTGCCGCCGCCGTAAACTTATTGAAATTCGCTTTACGAGCCCCGCGCCGCGTTAGCGCACCTTTACGAGCATTGAACTTGCCGGCCGTAAACGATGGCTATATAAAATCAGAGGGAGAGTACAATACAGATTAAATTTATAGAGTACACACCTAAAAGTTGGAGAAAAATTAAGGTCATTAAATGAATAAGATGAAATCAGAGAAATTTTCAATGCCAATGTTAATTAATTAAGCCTGCTCACCACAACAAGGTACTAATTGGTAGGCCAAATAGTTTGGGAACCCATGGTATAGACAATAAGTTTAAATTTAACAAAATTTGGTTGATTTGGCTTAAATGTAGTAATTTATTGATTAAATCTGATTAGTAACTCTGAAGGTTTAAAGCGTTTTAAGCGTCATAGTTCACTTGGGGAATCTTAATTGAATAAAGTATAATTATCATTACAAAAAAATCATGAAAAATGAAGCAAATTTTGAAAAAAAAATGTATATACATTTATATTCATATTTTAATTTGTAAAAATTCGCCGTTTTCCCTGAATTTTGTTCACAGACAGACAGACAGACAGATATACATACATACATACATACACACACATCGCAAAAATCGGGTTGATTTCGACTATTTTAGGCATAAAACGTAAAACTATTTTTTTTTATTAAATATCATAGGAACCAATATTATTTTAGAACAAGTACTAATTTGTGTACATTACGTGTCATTACGAATTTCTACGATTTTATACGTTTTACCGAGCATAGTAAATATTTCAAAAATCCCTCGATGGGTACTATCAAAATATATTGATATGCCGACTAAAGTCATTATCAAAAATTACGGTGTCGCTAGTTTTCATACTATTTAATGCCAAAGTCATTATTAAAATTCGATTTTGTACGTTTTAATCGGAAATTTGTAAATATTTCAAAAATACCTCGATGGATATGTTTCAAAGTTTGTTGATTCGTTAGCAATATATTGATGTACCTACTAAAGTCATAATAAAAAAATACGGTGTTACTAGTTTTCATGCTATTGAATGCCAAAGTCAGTATTTAATAAACATACGATTTTGTATGTTGTAACTGGTAATTTGTAAATATTTCAAAAATCCCTCGATGAATATTTTTCAATCTTTGCTAATGCATTAGCAATATATTATTGTACCCACTACACTCATTATCAAAATTTACGGTGTTGCTAGTTTTCATGCTATTTAATGCCAAAGTCAGTATTTAATAAAAATACGATTTTGTATGTTTTAGCTGGTAATTTATAAATATTTCAAAAATCCCTCGATGGATATTTTTCAAACTTTGCTAATGCATTAGCAATATATTAATGTACCCACTACACTCATTATCAAAAATTACGGTGTTGCTAGTTTTCATGCTATTTAATGCCAAAGTCAGTATTTAATAAAAATACGATTTTGTATGTTTTAGCTGGTAATTTATAAATATTTCAAAAATCCCTCGATGCATATATTTCAATCTTTGCTAATGCATTAGCAATATATTATTGTACCCACTAAACTCATTATCAAAAATTATGCTGTTGCTAGTTCTCATGCTATTTAATGCCAAAGTCAGTATTTAATAAAAATACGATTTTGTATGTTTTAGCTGGTAATTTATAAATATTTCAAAAATCCCTCTATGGATATTTTTCAAACTTTGCTAATGCATTAGCAATATATTAATGTACCCACTACACTCATTATCAAAAATTACGGTGTTGCTAGTTTTCATGCTATTTAATGCCAAAGTCAGTATTTAATAAAAAATACGATTTTGTATGTTTTAGCTGGTAATTTATAAATATTTCAAAAATCCCTCGATGCATATTTTTCAATCTTTGCTAATGCATTAGCAATATATTAATGTACCCACTACACTCATTATCAAAAATTACGGTGTTGCTAGTTTTCATGCTATTTAATGCCAAAGTCAGTATTTAATAAAAATACGATTTTGTATGTTTTAGCTGGTAATTTATAAATATTTCAAAAATCCGTCGATGGATATTTTTCAAACTTTGCTAATGCATTAGCAATATATTAATGTACCCACTACACTCATTATCAAAAATTACGGTGTTGTTAGTTTTCATGCTATTTAATGCCAAAGTCAGTATTTAATAAAAATACGATTTTGTATGTTTTAGCTGGTAATTTATAAATATTTCAAAAATCCCTGTATGGATATTTTTCAAACTTTGCTAATGCATTAGCAATATATTATTGTACCCACTTAACTCATTATCAAAAATAACGGTGTTGCTAGTTCTCATGCTATTTAATGCCAAAGTCAGTATTTAATAAAAATACGATTTTGTATGTTTTAGCTGGTAATTTATAAATATTTCAAAAATCCCTCGATGGATATTTTTCAAACTTTGCTAATGCATTAGCAATATATTAATGTACCCACTACACTCATTATCAACAATTACGGTGTTGCTAGTTTTCATGCTATTTAATGCCAAAGTCAGTATTTCATAAAAATACGATTTCGTACACTGTCACTGTCTTAATCTGTTACTACTCAATTTTATTACTTTCCGTATACATCACTGATGTAACTGAAGATATTATTTTACCGAAAACATCGTCACGTTTTCTAACTAAAATTGTTTTAATTTCAGAATACAATTCTTGAATTATAGTTAGTATTTTAAACACTACAGTAAGTTTAAGTTGCATTATTTGGTAATGGCTTTGATTGAAGGCCATGGAATCGCTTTGAATGGTAGGAAATTGTGGAGCGGGGCGCTGGAAATTATCGGGGATTTAATTAATTGACCCGTTCGCAAACAAAAATCGCCGTTAATTGCGAAATTCCAATTAAACGCGCGGCCAACGGCAAAAATCAATTAAACCCGCAATTATCGGTCTATCCTAGCATTGCTGTGGCCGCCGCGTCTAGAATAAATATTATTCAGTTGAACCGGCGCAAACATTCATCAAGTTCTTTTAATCAATTAAACCGAAATAGGTATACTACTTCAGAGTTTCATTCGAATTTGTCAATATATAATTGATAACAACTATACGAATTGTCTGTAACAAACGTCGATTCCGGTGGGTAAAGTGACCGAAACAAGGAAGCGAGCACAGTCGATTCTGCAACGCTATTAAGTAGCTAATTACTGAATTATTAGTGATCTTGGATATATCACCACGTATCGCTTCTACTTACTAGCTTTAAAGGAATGTATATAGAATGACTCAGTTAGGACGTTTCACACAAGAACAAATTAGTTTTCAATTTTTGTTAAAAAAATTTTACTATTTATTGACATGTAACAATTGATTAACAAATTACTTATCATTTATAAGGCACCTTACATGGTCAATAATACTGTCAATACTAGTACTGTCAATATTTGCTTCAATCTTCTTTTTATATTTATCAAGTAATCAATTACACAGATAAACATTAGTATTCTCTTCATTAAATCATTAATATACCTTACATGATGAATAATTCTGGCAATAGTTTAGAATAATGAACATTTTAAACATATTATCGTACAGTAATACTGTCATTATTCTAAAATATTGACAGTAATATTGATCATGTAAGGTGCCTTTATATCGTGTTACGCTCGTTTCTGTATAAAGCCGGCCATACACGTTCTGGTATACCGGAGAGGTGAACAAGTTCCGGTAAACCTGCACAAGCGTAGTGACCTGTACAGGCGACTAGAGAAGAATCAAAATTCGATTTTTTCTACCGATGGCGAGTTTTACCGTCAAAACAGTACACTTTTTATAACAATATTTGCCCTACTGTGGATGTGCAAGATATAGGATATAGATACCGGTGAGGTAAACCTGTCAGTTTTCCTCTCCGGTTTACCGGAATACACGTACGGCTGATTCTTCTCCGGTCGCTTGTACAGGTCACTAAGCCTGTGTAGGTTTACCCAACACACACACACACTCCGGTTTACCTGTATAGTCTTTGCGCAGCTAAACCTCTCCGGTATACCGGGACGTGTATGGCCGGCTTTATACAGAAACGAACGTAACATGATATAAATGATAAGTAATTTGTTAATCAATTGTTACATGTCAATAAATAGTAATGTTTTTTTAACAAAAATTGAAAATAAATTTGTTCTTGTATGAAACGTCCTAGCTGAGTCATTCTATATACATTCCTTTATAGCATCAACCCCAGATGGTCTTAGCACTGTATATAGCAAATCCGTAACAATAAATCTCGTCACAGACAAAAATTCGGCCCAGTTTTCCACTCCGAACAGCCCTCGCGGCGCTTCCGTTTGCCGCGCGAACATCGCTCACCGTGTCCGGCGTTTCCTGCCGCCCCCAGCAGGATTTACCATTTCCGATGTGCAGCATAAATCCACCTGATGTGGGGCGGGCGCGCACGTCACGCCTGTCCGCTTCTCTGCATGCACCAGCGGGGACAAGACAAACAGCATCCATTGGATTTCTTTCTCTCACAAAAAAAAGGGTTTTTAGTACGATTTCAGGATGTTGTAAAACATTGCAACCCAAATCCATTAAATAGCAACACAAAAAATAACTGGATGCGTTCCTTGTTGGAGGGACCTCGCTCAATTGTGCGCAGGAAATCGGTTTTATCGAGTTTTCTTCTCTGTTAGAGGACCGATTTTACTCAAATTTTCACTGGATCATCCCACGTAGGATTCTCAGTTAATTTAGTCGCAATCCGTTGTGCCCGAAAATGTGTTCACAGACAGACAGACAGACGGATATACATACACATACAGAGACAGCACAAAAATCGGGTTTATTTCTTTTTTAGGCATGAAACAAAAAGAAACGTTTTCCCTAAATTGTTCACGACAACAATACCTTCCATCTGGTGCAATTTCCCTCAGCATTTGTCCGTAATCTTAGTTAGAAAACGTGAAGACGTTATCGCTAAAACAAAATCTTTCTCATACATCACTGATTTGAAATCGGTTTTATGGAGTTTTCTTCTCTGTGAGGACTGATTTTGCTCAAATTTTCACTGGATCGTCCCAGTTAGGGTTCTCAGCGAATTTAGTCGCAATTGGTTGTCGTGCTAACCAATTGCACCACGAAGGTTGCCGCGATATCAGTAGACGTAGGTTCGAGTCCCACCGGAGAGTGGGTTATGTTAGATTATTATTATTATTCGAAAATTACCTATCAAATGTTGTACGATTGTTATAATGTAATGTTTATTATTCAATTGAATGAACACATAGCTTTATACTCGTATTGTTTTTACAAATATTTAATAATGATTTTGCCACACAAATCCGAACGATACAGCAATTACAGCTAATTGAACCGAACTAATTTACATAGTTTTAACCTGTCTTGCGAAATTGCAGCCGGCAATTATTTACGAATTACCCTTTTTGCATTCGCTCTTTCTGCTGGCGTGCGCGCAAAACATGCACAGCTCGCACGTTGTGTTTTGTGTTGTAATTTAAATTGCTGCCCGCATAAATTACGAGGGGACACGCTGAATTTATAAGGCCATAACTAATTCGCGCACGCAGATAAGTGTTATCATTTAATTCGTGAGAGAGAGCGCGCGCGCGCGAGGAATTAATGATGCAACTGCGGATGGATGGCTCCAGATAATTATTATGTATTTTGAGAGTTTTGGACATATATTTAGAACTATCTGTGTCACGTAAAGTAATTAAAATTCACATTCAATTTGAAATCTGTATATTTATACAAATGTACTAAAAACTTGAGTTGAACTAGTTGACAGGATGTATTGCAGTCTATGCTAACGCCAACGCACAGTATATCCATATACTGTGCGTTAGCGTTAGCCTGGACTGCTTTCTCAATTAAGTTTATTATCAGTAATTGTATAATCAGTGCTTTAAGTTACTTACTCAATTTTTAATGAAATGTGTTAGTTGATTGTGGTGATGGACTTATTATTTATTGTGTATTGAATAATATTCTCCAAGGAGCATGCCCTGGATTTACCTAACCATACTTTTGTTGTATAATATTTCCCTGTAGAAAATAGAATTATTAAATCGTAGGCAGAAAGACTGCGGGTCGTTAGCCTTTTACTACACCTAACTAACCCAATTAGTAAAATAAATGTAGGGAACTCTGTGTAATGTTGTTGTGAATAAAGATAATTATAATATATATATATATATATATATATATATATATATATATATATATATATATATATATATATATATATATATATATATATTATCCTGTAGTGTAGATGCAGGGCATATAATTAATCAGATGTATCTGGATAGTTGGCTGGAGGGTAGCATAGCTACATACATTTAGGCCTCAAATGGGCCCATTGTGAATCCCTTTAAGGCTACTCACTCGTCCCACCAGTCAATTTTCCGAGCTGCAAAAGGCGGGTGAGGAGTTGCCAATGCTGACCATACTAGGCCAGCACTCCGCTAGTATTAGATGCCTAGTGTTTACTAGAGCTGGACAGAGGCATATTACATGCTCTGCTGTTTCTAGTTCTTCATTGCACCCTCTACATAACGGGCTGTCCACCAGACCCATCGTGTGTAGATGTTTGTTTAGTCGGCAGTGGCCAGTTAGGATGTTGGTCAATAATCAGATGTAGCACATATCCTGATGTTTTATTATGAATAACAATTAGTATATTTTTATTTTATTTATTTTTTAAATTTTAACAGAAAATATCTACTTTCTGTTGGGAAATTAAAATAAAAAATTAAAATTAAATAAAAATATACAAATTTCGATCACGATATGTGATACATCTGATTAATTCAACGCCCTACATCTACACTCGCTCCAACATATATTTTTGGCGAAGGCGCCATTAATAAATTAAGAAAGCATGTCTATTTTCCAACAAATACTTAAACCATTTTACTTTACTACTACTACAACAAAGTCGTATTTATACATGTGTCCTGACGTTGTGTAAACATCGCGATCTATATTTTCAAGTGGAACACTCGAACCGTTCGGGCATTTCTCGCTTTAAGGCGGCGCGGGGATGATGCAAATCTCTCACGGATCAATTATCGTGGCCTGATTTTAATTGGCGACGTTATGCCACACACATACACACACACATACATATACATACACATACAGCAACCGGCGCCGATCGATCATTTGCCCGCATGCATTATTCATCGTTTCGCCATCCGGGCTCGGCGCGCCTCTTAAGCTTTTAATGGACGTTTCGTAATTTCCAGTCCGGGTGAAACAGAATGAAAAAAAAAACGCGTATCCCCGACGGCGGTGTTTGAATCAACACTGTGAAAGACGAAAATGGCTCTGCGGGAAATTTGCCCCGAGTGCTGTATGCTGGGCGTGTTCTGCTTTAAGTTGCGCGAGTACAGCAGTCCTTCTAGTATTCACCATATTAAAACATATCTTAATAACGATAGTATGAAGAAATATGTTGAATTCCATTGTAGATTCAATCAGAATTTACACTTTTACCATTACATGCTCGATAGTTTACATCAGGGCCGGTCTTAGCGGGCTACACGGCCCAATTCAGCCCGGGGCATGAGCTGTTGAAGGAGTTCTACCCATAAAATTTGAAGTCCAATAAGAGATCATCATTATTTTGAAAGATATGGCTTGTAAAAGTTGAAATTTGTATTATCACACATTCCTGCAAAAATACCTATTCATCATGAAGCAATTTTAAGATTTTTTTATGTTATTCTTGTTTAAATATGTATTGATAACTTAACTATAAAGACCGCAATGAAATATCTTCATTATCTTCAAACATATGGCTTGTGAAAGTTTAAATTTGTTTTATCACACATTCCTGTAAAAGTACCTATTCATCATGATGCAATTTGAAGACTTTTTGTTTTATACGAGTCTATAAATGTATGGAAAACTAACTTATAAAGACTCCAATGAGGTATCTTTATTGTTTTCAAAGATAAGGCGTGTAAAAGTGGAAATCTGTATTTTCACACATTCCTGCAAAAATACCTATTCATCATGATGCAATTTTAAGATTTTTTGTATTATTTTTTATCTAAAAATGTATGAAAAACTCAATTATAAAGACCAGAGATATTTTTATTGTCTACAAGGATATGGCTTGTGAAATTTGAAATTTGTTTTATCACACATTTTTGCAAAAATACCTATTCATTATTATTCAATACAATATACAATGTTCAAGACATGTGATGTTATTTTTTGTATAAAATTATCATAAATTAAGACTGATGTGCTATAGCACACATACTCGTTACTTAAATGATTATATCTTCAAAATTGCTTAAGATATCTCTACAAATCGTTCTGTTTTCCTGTTTAGGATTATTTTCATTCAATACAATACATAGTGTTGGACACATATGATGCTATATTTAGTATAGAATGAGGATAAATGATAACTGTTATGTTATTCCACACATACTCGCTGCTTAAATAAGTATATCTTCATAATTGCAAAAGATATCTCTACAAAACCTTAAGTTTACCGATTTAGGATTATTTTCATTGAATACATTATACAATGTTCAACACATATCATGTTGTTTTTGGTATAAAATTATGCCAAATGAAGACTGTTATGTTATTCCACTCATACTCGGTGCTTAAATGATTATATCTTCAAAATTGCTCAAGATATCTCTACAAATCCTTCAGTTTTCTGTTTAAGATTACTGTTATTCAATACAATATACAATATTTAACACATATCATATTATTTTATGAAATAAAATGATGATAAATAAAGAATGTTATGTTATTCCACACATACTTGCTGCTTAAATAATTATATCTTCATAATTGCTTATGATATCTCTACAAATCCTTCAGTTTTCCTATTCAGGATTATTTTTATTCAATACAATATACAATGTTCCACACATATGATGTTATTTTAGGTATAGAATGATGATACATGATGACTGTTATATAATTCCACACTTAATCGCTGCTTAAATGATTATATCTTCAAAATTAATGCCAAATGAAGACTGTTATGTTATTCCACACATACTCGGTGCTTAAATGATTATATCTTCAAAATTGCTCAAGATATCTCTACAAATCCTTCAGTTTTCTGTTTAAGATTACTGTTATTCCAGACAATATACAATGTTTATCACATATCATGTTATTTTATGAAATAAAATGATGATAAATAAAGAATGTTATGTTATTCCACACATACTTGCTGCTTAAATGATTATATCTTCATAATTGCTTATGATATCTCTACAAATCCTTCAGTTTTCCTATTCAGGATTATTTTTATTCAATACAATATACAATGTTCCACACATATGATGTTATTTTGGGTATAGAATGATGATACATGATGACTGTTATATAATTCCACACATAATCGCTGCTTAAATGATTATATCTTCAAAATTAATGCCAAATGAAGACTTATGTTATTCCACACATACTCGGTGCTTAAATGATTATATCTTCAAAATTTCTCAAGATATCTCTACAAATCCTTCAGTTTTCTATTTAAGATTACTGTTATTCAAGACAATATACAATGTTTAACACATATCATGTTATTTTATGAAATAAAATGATGATAAATAAAGAATGTTATGTTATTCCACACATACTTGCTGCTTAAATGATTATATCTTCATAATTGCTTATGATATCTCTACAAATCCTTCAGTTTTCCTATTCAGGATTATTTTTATTCAATACAATAAACAATGTTTCACACATATGATGTTATTTTGGGTATAGAATGATGATACATGATGACTGTTATATAATTCCACACATAATCGCTGCTTAAATGATTATATCTTCAAAATTGCTTAAGATATCTCTACAAAACCTACAGTTAACCGGTTTAGGACTATGTCCATTCAATACAATGTACAATGTTCAATACAAGAAGAGTCCAATGAACTATCATCACACATTTCTGTAAAAACACCTATTCGTCATGATGCAATTTTAATTTTTTTTATGTCATTTTTATCTAAATATATATGATAAACTCAATTATAAAGACTCCAATGAGTTATCTTCATTATCTTCAAAGATATAGCTTATAAAAGTTGAAATTTTTATGATCACACATTTCTGTAAAAACACATATTCGTCATGATGCAATTTTAATTTTTTTTATGTCATTTTTATCTAAATATATATGATAAACTCAATTATAAAGACTCCAATGAGTTATCTTTATTATCTTCAAAGATATGGCTTATAAAAGTTAAAATTAGTATTATCACACACTCCTGCAAAAAATACCTATTCATCATAATGCAATTTTCAAATTTTTGTATGTTATTCTTATGTAAATATGTATGAAATAGTCAATTATAACGACTCTAATGAGGTATCTTCATTATCATCAAAGATATAGTTTGTTAAAGTTGAAATTTGTATCATCACTCATTCCTGTAAAAACACATATTCATCATGATGCAATTTTAATTTTTTTTTTATTATTCTTATCTAAAAATATATGAAAAACACAATTATAAAGACTGCAATGAGTTATCTTCATTATCTTCAAAGATATGGCAAATTTGAATTTACTTCTCTTTTACTTTACTCGATGTCACATTTGTTGGTTCTGGATCGTTTTCAAGCTGTTACATTTGTAGGTCCTTCGAACTGGATCGTTTTCAAGCAGTTACATTTGTAGGTCCTTCGAACTGGAAAGTTTTCAATTTGTCACATTTTCCTTTTCAAACTATAGTCCTATATGTAAAAATGCTTGAAATTAATATTTGAAAAATTTTAATACTATTGAGAAGTTTATGGCCCTTTACTTGACTTTACATTTTCGCTTTTTTTCTGATTAATACAAGTAAATTGTTTACTCCGACTGTAGCTAAAGCCTATTTATAATGAGTTCATCATAGCTAAGACGAATAAAACTCCGCAATATCTCTAAATAAGTTAAGAATCTTAAGAAGTAAACCCCCGGGACAGTAATTTAATAAATCCCTACAGCGCAAATACGTTTATTTATTTAATTCGCCTCATTCGCCATCATTTAGTCCCGCGCTCATTTCCTCAGCGCCTCCAACCTCCCCAAGTAATCCCATTCACTTTGTTTTGTCCCGTTCGGAGGGCGTAATTTCTACCCGATTCAATTTATCCAGCAGCGGCAATATCTGCGCCCCATAAAATCCTATCTGATCCCCGGCCGCACGCTCTTTTACGGCTTCCGCTGAAAAACTACAGTTTTTCGTTTGGCGCATTATAATGCCGGGTGGATTCGTGCGGATTTATATTCGTTTTGTAGCGCTGGGGGGCGGCGGCAGTGGCATTGTTCGACTCGGACTAGTTTTATGCAGTCCACTCTTTTGTTGTGACTGTCCGCCTTGATCCACACACACACAAACAAACAGACGGACAAAAGGAGTTGTAATTTAATTTAATGAATGTTGGCTGTTTGCGTCGTGAAACCTTCAAGCTTCAGAAGGAAATTTATTGATTTAAATGGTAGGAAGAAATGGTTGTCTAGAAAATTATATTGATAAAAGCTTTTTATATACTGACATTATTTTCGACTTAACAATCACAAGATTCTTTATAGTTTTTAATAATATCAGATGTTTTGACTAGTAGTACTGAGCAATTTCATCCAAATAAACTTTATATTTAATATTTATATAAACTTTTAAAATCTCTTTACACCTTTTCAGGTGTCGAGATTATTTAAGTTTATTTTAAATGTTATTGTATTTCCTGTAAGAATATTTTGTCTCAGAAACAATTTCAACCATGGTTTTGGAGTGAGATTAGTTGGTTGTGCTAGTATGCTAATAATATTATAACATACAGAAAAGACAATGAACCAAAAAATCACGCCACACCACAAAAAAAGCCTTCAGATAAGTAATCAATGTAGCCGCTGGCATATAATAACCGCCTCCAGCGGCATGAAATTTCCACGTGAACTATCTCGCCCCAGCTATTTATAGCGGCGATGTAAATTACTCGGTTGGGCTGGAAAAAAAGACGAGCAATTTTCGTGATGGTGCGGCCGTGAACAACGCACACGTACCTGCGAGGGCGATGATGTATCATTATGTCTCAAGAAAAGGGGTGGCGAGGCGGTGTTTACAGGTGCACGAAATTCGTCTAGACGCGAGCCGGACGGGTAAATCGTAACGCGGGATGCCTTTTTTTACGTCTCATTGGGAGGAACTGGTTTCGGTCTCTGGGGTTCACGATCTCTGCAAGGATCCTGCATGTTCGCCACGGCGACGAGCAGGAGCAGGACGAGGAGGAGGCAGAAGAGGAGCCGTTTGTTTACTTCAAGTTTTTTGTTTTTGTTTTTTAGTAGAAAACCACAAGAATTTTATAGTGCTCAAACTTGTATGCGAGTTATTTATATCTGCAAGTTGCATGTTTTATATATTAACATAAGAATGGGGTCATTGTCTTTAGATGTATCTAGTGTGGGCGGCATCACACGACTTTTCGAATTAATTTATTAATTAATAATTACAATTTATAACATGCAGTCATTTTGGGCACGCGTGGTTCATTCCTATTACTATTGTTTACATTAATATAAACAAAAATTTGTTATCAATAAATGAGATGATAAAACTACTATGTTTTTTACCACTTATTGTAATTTTTTCAGAAAAAAAAACATAATAGTTTTCTTCATCGTTATCAATAAATGAGATGAATAAAACTACTATGTTTTTTACCACTTGTAATTTTTTGAAAAAATAAACATAGTAGTTTCCTCATCGTTATCAATAAATGAGATGAATAAAACTACTATGTTTTTTACCACTTGTAATTTTTTGAAAAAATAAACATAGTAGTTTTCCTCATCATTATCAATAAATGAGATGAATACAACTACTATGTTTTTTACCACTTGTTGTAATTTTTTGAAAAAAAAAAACATAATTTTCTTCATCTCCTTTAATGAAAATGAATTACCACGTAGTAGACGCCAAAACCATTAAATTTCCAAAATTTGTTATAATTTTTGCTTTTTCGCAAAAATGCATCTAATAAAAGTTGTTTAGAATCATCTATAGATGATGCTTCGATATAATTTTCGAACGAATAGACCGTTACAAAGTTAGCTGCAAATTAAAATTGGTTTTTCAGATGAACTCAGTTTTAGCATTTATATTTTGTTTCAATTACCGCGGGTTCATCGGGTAGTGATAGCAAACCTAATTGCCAGTGTGGATTGTATTTTGTGCGAGTGGAATTATATTTTATACTATAATCCACTAGCAATGTAGTCTGTAGTCATGTAAATTGGCTCCCTAACCATTTTACACGACTACAGATTTCTGAGTCTGTGTCATTATCAGACCGAAGAAGGTCGACAATTTAAACATTTGTTACAAAAATCGTCATAAATGTGCAAAAAAAAAACATTAAGGCATTTTTTAAAAATGATACAACTAACCCCATAGGAGGAAAGTTAAACGCCATCTAGCGGCACTACATCAATTAGCAATGCATATCCATATGGTAATAACCGTCAACATGCCAGATGGCGTTTAACTAGGGGTTAGTTAAACGAAATATTTACAATTACAAATATTACTAATTATAAAAATTTGGTATATTTGTGTGAAATCATATTTAAAAAGAGTACATGAAGACCAAATGTTTACAATTATAAATATTACTACTATAAAAGCGTTAACTATACTTATTTATACTATGACGTCCACATCCAATAATGTATAGCATATCGCACATTGAGATGACAAATGTAACTTTCAAAAACAATTTTTGAAATAAATTAATTTTAAATCCCAAACGAACAGTATTAACTCATATTTTTTATTTCAGGTGAGTGTCCATTTCCAAACAATTCCATGTATCAAAAAAAAACGCTGTAATTACAGGTGAGTTGAAACCCTGCACATTTTTCATTATATTTGTTTTGTACTCCTACAACTCTTTTGAAATGTTTCGACCTATATTTTACACGGCGAACAAAGGGCCCCCTCGTACCTGCCTCCGCAGCAGCAGCAGCAGCAGCAGCGGGCGGACAATGCAAGTTGCTGAACGCTGTAATAACCGGAGGTTCTTTTTCAATTTAATTAATTTCATTAAATCGACCACGGGCACAATTGTACGGTGTTGCGGCTATTGTTACTGCTGTAATGGCCGCTGCAGCCTATACGAGTTATATTTTTTCTTCTTTTCTTCGCTTTTAAAACAACAGCGAACGAAACTGAATAAATTTAAGGTGCAGCAAAAAAAATAGGTGCTCGTTGTAATAATTTAATATAGTTAAAGCAATCTATAACTTGTACTAGGCGTTTATAATAGTCATTTTTGTACTCATGTCCTAAGACAAGTCATTTCCCGCATTGATTTGGGTGCGGAAAGTACTACTTCCAGCACTAGTGCGGGAAGTAGCCAACTTACAACTCGGTACCAATGTAAATGTGTATTCATAGATATGAGGATGCATACAAGCACAGCGTACATCTCTTAAACTTCAAATAGCATTAAAAATTAACCGCCGTTTCCCGAATTCGCTCTTAAAACAGCGCTCGCCTTCGGCTCGTGCTGTAAACTCATTCACTCATTCGGGAAACCTGCACTAATAATGTAAATTACTATTACATTATTAGTCCAGCTTTCCTACAAATAAACAAATAAATTCAATAATAATGAACCCCTTAAATCATTGCATTGATGCTCCCCCCAACACTCACTCGAGAGTATGTCTACGAATACAGACCAGCCACACGTTCCCTAATTTTCTACGCTAGCCCATTTTCCCGCCCTTGAGGTCAACGAAAAGGGCAAAGAATTTCCCTCCCTACGACTGAATGTTTTCTAGAGGAATTTCTTTTGAATTTTGATTACAAATCGGAGTAAATATATATACTTTTCTAAAGGTGGTTTTAGCCAAGACATTTTCTTAGCTCAAAAGTTGTTAAAGAAATTAATTCATATATCCTCCTCCCATACAATTTGTCCTTGATAAATAGAATACGTTATATTTTTCCATTCGATCTGTCATCCAATTCAATATTTCAAATAATTTGCTGTATGATACGAGACAATTTACATTGTCTCGCATCTTGACTAACTTTTGAGTGAAATTGTCTTGTCTAAAACGACCTTAAAGCAAATATTGACTACTTTTGCATATTTTTTACAACAATTTCGAGACAAAAAATAAACGTTTTCGTCCTAACAAAGCATCAAATCTAAGGAATGATTTGATCCTTTGTTAGGACGAAAAATTAACTTATGAAATATCCAAACATATTTTCAGAAAATTTTAAAATGTTGACCGCGCGATTAGGTCAACATTGAAACGTATTTCGTGTTCCGAGATTCACCTTAATAGATCTATATATCAAGGGAGGTAATAAATACAACTTTGTATTGTATTACATAATTTTGAAATATTTGAGATTTAACTAAGTTTTTGTTGAAACTTTAATAAGTACGGACATAAACATATATAAAGGAGATGAATAAAACTACTATGTTCATCTCCTCATTCATCTCCTTTATTGAAAATGAATTACCACGTAGTAGACGCTAAAACCATTCAATTTCTGATAAACATATATATTTTGTAAGCTCTAGCACAAACAAACCAATAAAATATACAAACCCTCGTGTTGCCTTTATTATATAGGCCAAACATCCGAGCCCACTGTCGGGGTTAAAGCGCTATGCATGTTTGCAATTACCCCTTTCATTTGGAGGGGGTGGGGTGTCTAGCTGGTGTATTAATATCGTATGTAGATATATTTTATTGATATTCCATTATACGCCTGCTATTTCCGTAGTTTGCATCGCGAGCTGCGTCGGGATCGATCTGTCTGTGGGGTTTACGTCGTCTAGACCGTTTTATTATGAAATGTAACTTTGCCCGCACCCGAGGGTGGTGGGCCGCGGGGTGGCGAAAACTTCCCCCACGTTAAGCGGCTATTAACTAATTGCGCGCGCTCACCTAAACAATTACGAACTTTACTAATTATAAATGTTGTGAGACACACTGGGAGTCTTTGGGAGGGAAAAAATCAAGTGTTTTAATTTCGTTGGTAGAGTAGAGTTCTAATGAGGGATTTAATTAGTTAGCTAGCCCAGCATGTCATGATTGAATCTCACCAACTCAATCTGTCTCTTAAGCTTATACCGAGTAGATCGCTATTTGACCATTCTTAGTTCATTTACGACTTTGCTGTCCATGCAATCATTTCGAAACTATATGTCGCTACGGGAATTAATAATAATAATAATAGACTTTATTCTCCAAGAATACTACTAAATTCTTGGATAAAAAACAGATTTATAATTATTAATAAACAGCACCGAAAAAAGGCGAGGTTCCAGTATAGAGGTGTTAACCTCACCGATCTTCCACCTAATTTATTTATTTATTAAACATATGTAAGTGTAAACCCACCTCTACATATCTAGATTTCGATCTTATTAGATCTCGTCAGTGTAGCTCAGCTAGTGAGGATGAATTCACACAATATCTCGAGTGGTTATATACAAATATAATACAACTATCCCCTAGGAGGAAAGTTAAACGCCATCTGGCGGCACCACATCAATTAGCAATGCACACCCATATGGTAATAACTGTCTAAATGCTCATGCCATCAGGATCACCGGGTAGTGCCCTCTATGGAATAATATTCCAACAGGGTGCTTGAGATATCAGCACAAGGCCAATCGTATAACATATATAAGGCACTTTACACGATCAATATTACTGTCAATATTTTAGAATAATGACAGTAGTAATGTACTATAATATGTTTAAAATATTCATTATTCTAAAATATTGCCAGTATTACTCATCGTGTAATGTATATTAATGTTGTAATGAAGAGAATACTGATCTTTAACCGGATAATTGATTACTTGAGAAATATAAAAGGAGGATTGAAGCAAATATTGACAGTACTAGGATTGACAGTACTAGGATTGACAGTACTAAGATTGACAGTACTAGGATTGACAGTACTAGGATTGACAGTACTAGGATTGACAGTACTAAGATTGACAGTACTAGGATTGACAGTACTAGGATTGACAGTACTATGATTGACAGTATTATTGAGCGTGTAAGGTGCCTTTATAAGTGTGAATCCAGTAGAGTTGTCGAACGTAGCCCAGATTTGATTTATTCTTCTCCTTATTTCTACTGCCTGAGTTTTTTGCCTAGTTTAATTTGATGTCCTAGGTAAGGGATGGCGAACCTATGGCACGCGTGCCAATGGTTCGATTTCGTGTCCATCTATTTGGTAGTGGGGTTTCAACTTCTGAGTTCATGATCTTGGTTTTTCCCAAGTTCATTTTTCAGGCCAACTGATAGTGATGTATTTAATTTAGCATGTCCTTCCTTATGTATAATATAAGCGTAAGTGATTCAGATATTTGCGATCTATACTTAAGCCTTTCTTCTCTCAGATTCCCTCCATGTGGTATTCCATATTTTGCTTGAAGTTGTTTACTTTCCAACTTGTTCATTTTTAATTATTGGATTGTTAAGGCGTCTACTTTGTGATAATTCATTTTAAAGGATAAATAAAACGATTTTTTACTTTATTTTTTATCACACACGTTATCGAAAATAGCTAGAGCTTAGCCGAAACTAGTTGCAAAGTGTAACTGAATAAAAAAACAAAGTAAAGAATCGTTTTATTTATCCTTTAAAATGAATTTTTGTTGATTGTGGTCTGTGTGTTAGGTATGTCATGTTTGGTAACATGACATACCTAACATTACTAATGTTGGTACATTATTTTTTTGCACGTGCGTAGAAAATTGTTCTACGATATGGCAAATTGTTCTGCGTTGTGCATATATGTTATGGGGTAATATATATGCACATAAGAAAATATTAGAAGCAACCCCAAGGCGAAATTCATTCGAGGCCATAACCATCTAGTTCCAGCTTATAATACACCATTCCCTTGACTACCCATGAAACCTTCTTCAGTAAAACTCTATTAACGACTCGGCGGAGTCATAAAGCAATTATTAATCAATTTATTGCTCACTAATAATAGAACATTACCACACAGCGGCCTTGATTGTATTCTAATTACCGGCTCGCATCCGAGTTTTGCACTAAAACGAATCTGAATCATAATCACCTCGCCGCCCACGTTTTTCCCCTTGCTGCAAGTCACGCCAAGAAGACGTAAATTAAACGAGCGATAAGCTTCACCTTGTGGCGCGCCGTGAAAGGAAATCCCTTTCCCTTTAAACGGCCGACACTGACACACACACACACACACAAACAGCGCAGGGATTATTGTGTGTGCGTGTGTCCGTTTCGACCTTGGCTGCAGCAGCAGAACGAAAATGTTTTAATTTATTCGCGATTTGCATAAACCGATTTTGGTACGCCACGCATGCATAATCTGACCCGATTACCGTCGCGGATGTAAACAAAAGAGTTGGTTTATGGCTGGAAGGGGCGTTGGGTTACACAAAAGAGGTGATTTATTGGGATGGCGGATTGTTTCCCCGGTGCGCGGTGAATGAACGTTTGTGTATGTTATAAATTTATGGGTAAAAAAGTACAATTTAGAGGTTTTGTATATTTAGGTTCGGTTATATAAAGCAAAAAACTCCAATGCGTGATTCATACCAGGGGGTGTTTTCTCTATAGAAGAAAATGTGTTAGTGTATAAAGAGTATGGGTTCGTCAGATGGCGTTGTACTAATTTTTGATCAGTATTGACCTCTATTCGATGGCAAAACGACACCTGGTGTCTAAAAATTGAAGTCCCGAAATGGTGTAAAATTCAAATTTACATTGATTTTATATGCTGTTTCGGATTAGATTACATTTCACTCGATTAATGATTCTTCACGTGTATGGTCTCGTCGTGTTTGTCTCACTTTCCGCTATCAGATTCTAGTTGGTTTCTGAATCTCACTACTCGTTAAAAGCTGTAAATACCAAATTTTCATGGACACATTTTGACGTTTATTCGGTGGCGTTGTAGCTGGAGTTGCATAAATATAAACTACAGTACTGCCAATCAAACTATCGCGTGCAACGTTGCCAGTGTTTCTACTATCGATCCAATATTCCTGCATTCTTTTTCAATACCAATGTTGCTAGCGGCTATCGGCCCCAGCTTTGAAATAGCTGAAAATCATCATCAAACTCAGGAACGTCATATTCACTGAATCCAAAAATATAATTTCAATGCGCACGATTCTAGCAAATACTTGGAACATAAACGAATTAAATATGGCAACAGTGCTAATATTCTGAATGTTGGTATAGCTGAAAATCATCATCAAACTCAGGAACGTCATATGCACTGAATCCAAAAATATAATTTCAATGCCCACGGTTCTAGCAAACACTCGGAACCTAAAAGAATTAAATATGGCAACAGTGCATATATTCTGAATGTTGGTATAGCTGCTAAAAGTGTATGCTACCATACATACAATAACCCAAAATAAGGCAGATTGACAATAATTTAGCAAAATAAAGTGCTGTATGAAAATTGATGTTTTTCTATTAGTAAAGACAATATTGGACAAGAATTGTAGATTCTCAGTATAGCCAAATGTGAGACGAACACATTGGGCACCATATGTACAAATTCATTATTGCGAGAAAGTTTAAAACGACTATTGAATAAAATTACATGTAAAATGCGTCGGCGGCAATTACCAATGACGCAAATAAACCATCAGAGTTTATGGTAGTGGATTCTTACATATTAAGTCTATACTATAAGAAAACAATACTCTTACAACAAATAATTAACGGAAATTTAAATAATTCAATAACGAAAACTTGGCGCCAAAAGTATATGTCACTTTTGCACCATTTCGGGCCGGCGGAGTGGCGCCCCCATCGGTAATTGTATAGGTCAATATATAAACAAAGATACCATGAAATGGTAGGGGTAGCGAGTAGACATTTCCTTTCAAACCCGGAGAAGAACAGGCTTACTTCAGAGATGCGATCCTGCCCACGCGAGCCATGGTTCTTCCATCTACTTGTACCGGGGGGAACCTCGTCCCGACTTCTAATCCTTCTAAATATATATATATATATATATATATATATATATATATATATATATATATATATATATATATATATATATATATATATGTTAGAAGGATTAGAATTCAGGAGCCTCTCATAGACAATACCTATCACATCAAATTATATATATATTGTACATATTACAAAATGTTTGTAGTACATACTTATTTTCAAATTTAAAAGAAAAAACTTCTATATTTAAAGCTATCAGCCGTGAGGCTTTTCCGCCGGTGAAGGGAGAAGCTCAGAGAAGTTTAATCACCCGGTAATTTACCTTAACTTAACACAAACCCTCTGAAAAACTGTAAAAGCTGATTCGCTAAAATTCGCCCTGCTGGGGTTCGAACTCGCGGTCCCCAATGCTCAGTACGAGACAGACGGCTCCTCTAACCACTCGGCTACTGAGCTGGGTAAAAGAATATTATTTATTTCTTTAAAAATTAATTTTTTTTTATAAAAGATTTTCCGCATATTATTATCAATCGGTTATCATTATCAAAAACCTCACGCCAGATGTCTACAACTAATCTTAACTAGTTTAAGACCGTCTTAATAATAACACGGTCTTAAATCGTTGCACCAAACAAAAATCGGATCTTAAAACGATAAGCCGGTCTTACATTATAAGACTAAGTAAGATCTACATATGTTTGGTGCAACAGAATAAAAATTTGAGACGTGGTTATATATAAGACGAGTTTATATAAGACGAGCTTATATAAGACCAGCTCTAAGATTCGTTGGAGAAACCAGATGTGATCACATTAAGATCGTTCCATCAACGGGTAATATTAACGGAAAAAGTAGTCTGATGGTAGCAAGCGTAGTGAAGTTAATTACTAGAATAAAATTATAAATGAGGTATAATTTTGAAGAAGAAAGATGTATCTTTGATTCGGTCGGGCCAATTTTAGATATATATTTTCAAAATAAAGCTATGAGAGAATAAACATAGACGCGCACTGAATATTTGTATGAAGAAATAAATATTACTTTGACTAAAACATACTTTATTGCGTTATTACAATATGTCTCAAAACTCGACTTTAACTTTAACTTCAGTTAAACGCAAGCTATTTATTATAAAATTTATTGCATTTGTAGAATTGATACCAAAACTGCAAGCGATTTGCTTGTTGTGAATAAATGGTGGAGGCGCCGGGTAAATAAACATCAATGGCCTCTACATTAAACAATAGGTTCACCACATCACCGCTAGATGGCGCGACATGTACCGTTTAATGCTCTAAAATAATATTTATACAAAAACAACACTACACTCGTAAACAACTGATGATATACGGCTCCTAACGCATCCGTTTAAATCGAATTACACAATACAGCTGCAAGATTTATAGATTATACATGCACACCGGGATTAATATTTGGTTTACGTGTGGCGTGTTGTGCACAGACCGATATCAAACGCGCGACTAGACTTAGTACGCGCGCAGCCCGCCGCCCCCTCTACGCGCGACCAACAAACATGGCTTCCCTAATATTTAATATTACTATAGCAACGCATATTGAGGCTGGCCTACAGGGCGGAGCCAGTATGCGGCGGCCATTTTGCCGGCGCCACACTCTGTACTGTGGCGCCGCCGATCGATGCGCACCGTTCGTGGTTCGTGTCCGCACTGTTTCACCTTGACTCACCTTGAACGCACAACCCGGACCACACAATTTCGTTGCATAACGATTATCTTAATTGCCGGCCGCTTTCGTTCTGACCGCACGAACGATAAGCGTTAACCTTATTATTTAATGGGTGTAGTTTGAATGGTAATTGATGGACAGCTGTTTCGGCTGCGCGAACAAAGACTTTTGTTTTTAAGCGTACACGCAAAATTTGGATTGCAGACAACTGTGATTTATATATAACTTCATTAATTGAGGTTTATACATATCATAATTTTCCTATACGTAGTATATAAGTAATTTTAATAGGCTGTGTCGCATAGTGGAGTGTATCACGATAAAAGTTGACCAACATTATTTTGCTGATTTTATGGGACATAATATACATTTTTAAATAGTAAATAAAATCAACATCAAGAATATTCTTCCATATAATTCGAAGTTTCCCACATTTTTTGAAAGGCGTACGATACTTCCGACTTTCAAAAAATGTGGGAAACTTCGAATTATATGGAAGAACACGACGGAATTGATCCTCTCCAGAACATTAAGTTTTTTTCCTGATAAGTTCGTTTTACAGAACAATAAATTTGTCAGCTATCGAATGTTTTTTATTTTTCTTAATTATTTCATAAAGCCGCGATAGCGATAGTCGATATTTTGAGTTCCACCAGAGATGACATTTTTGAGTTTGAGTTAATTAACTACATATCTGTATAAAGACTGTATTTCTGGAATTTCTCAACATTGAGAAGTCATTTGATTGGGCACGTAAAGCCTTATTTTAAAGCTAAATTACTATTTACTATATTCGTACAGGGGGTCTATAACAGCGTCTATAGGCGAACAGTCTGTATCCCATGACAACCAAGGTAAACTACTATTTCAATGTTAGTATTGCGGACTTTGACACATTGTCTTTGATATGTCAGTTGTCAAAGTTCAACATACCAATGCTGAAATAGTAGTTTTTGATACCATGGCATATAGACCGTTCTAGTTTTGGTTATATCGTTCATTCTTATAGACCCTCTGCACGAATTAAGAGTTAATGTTTAGGGGAGGATGGAAAACGTGTAGAAATCTGCTAAAGACTTGCGTAGGAGAGGAAATGGGTGAACGAAAGGTGATGGTAGAGATATAATATGGAAGTAATACAAAATAGTCATACAAAATACACAAATAAACTAAAATGAAGAGCCTCACTCATCTCCCTATGAGGGAGGCTCTTCATTTTAGTTTATTTGTGTATTTTGTATTAAATATATAAGTGTGAATCCACCTCTTAGCAATCTACATAGATTTCGATCTTATTAGATCTTATCAGTGTAGATCAGCTAGTGAGGATGAATTCACACACCTGTTATCTGGCTTTTATTGAGATCAGACGGTTAGGTCTATTTACTCATATCTTATATTGTTGCAGTTTGAGTTCTTGTTGATTATAGGGCTTTTTGGGCCCTCTTTGTGTTGTTGGGTTTGGTGGGTGTTTTCAAGGCTTATGTTCCTCCATCAGTAATTTCCGGATTCGTTGGTACAGTTGGTGATGGTTGGATTGCTGTGTGTGATGCATTTTTCTTTGTCTTTTCCTTGTGTTCATTTTGCGTTATATTTGTTGATGATGTTGTCGGTTGTATTGAGAAAGTTTATTTTTTCTTCTATGGAAGGTTTCTTCCCCAAGAATTGGATGATTAAGTCACCTATGAGGGTTGCTAATTCATCCGTTGGTCTTTCGTTTGAAGTGTTGTCTTTGGGGGTGTTCGTGTTTTCTTTGCTTTTGTTGACGTTTTGTGGTTGGTTCGTAGGTATGCTGCTGCTTCCTACTGCATTGGCCCATGAGCGGTGTTCGTTTGTTACTGGGAGTTTGGGGAAGTTTCGAGGATTGTTAGGGTAACCCTTGTAGCTGGCTGGATGACCTTCTCTGCAGTTAGCGCAGGTTGCGGGAGTGGTGCTAGGTTTTGTGCACGTGTGGATTAAATGGTTGTTGCCGCACTTGAGGCATTTGAATTCAGCTTTGCAGTGCGCTTGCGTGTGTCCAAAAAATTGACAGCGGTGGCACTGGTTGTCGGTTTGTTTAAGTCTTCTTGACTCCATTGTTATCGATAGATTGCAGCAAAGTCCCAGGTTGTAAATCGATTTATAATCTCTGTCGATTTTTATTACTACCGGCGGTATCGCTCCGTTTTTCCGTATATCCTAGATACGTGAAAAGCAGGGTAACCTTGCGCTTTGAGGTCCTCGGCCATTTCTTCGGAACTGATGGAAGTGTCTATGCCTCTTATTACGACTTGTAGGGACTTATCGCTTTTTAGGCAGAAGGTGTGATGGGATATGTTGTTGTCTAAGAAATACTTGACAAGTTTCCTATAGTCATCAGTTGTGGATGTGCGACTGCTTATGCCAAGTCTCGTGGAGGCTGCTTTCTGCCAGTTGATTCGAATTGCTGCAAGCTGGTTAGAGATGTGGATTCAGTCGTGTGGCGTCCTTAAGACGACCGGAGGTGGTTTTTGCTCGGTTGTCGTAGCGGAAGTGGTTCTGGAGTCTTTCGTTGGGTATTTGGTGTTGTGGCTCCTGTTTCGATTTTTGGTGGGCTGGGGTGACTGTTGGTCGGGCTGGGACGGGGCAGGTGCGGAGATGTCATCGAGTTCGCTTTCGTCATGCATGGTTACAGTGTCATCCTCTATTGGGAGACTGTCGTAGCGGTTTGATATTTCGACATCGCGCCGTGGAACTTCTTCAGGAGGACTAGAGAGTTTCCTCTTCTTCTTTGTGGTTTTGGCTTCGCTCCATGGTATTGCGAAGCTCTTTGAGGTGGCAGGGCCATGGAGCCGCTGGGGGAGGTCGCCGCTGGGCGGTTTCCGAGGGCAGCTCTCTTTTGGAGCTGTTTCTTTGCGAACGCTAAGAGTTTTGCGTGGGATAGGGAGGCAATGTAAGTGTCCGTGCCCAGGAAATTGGATGCACTACTTGCATGGTTGGGATCGGGGTAAGTGTCAATATCACAAAGTGGCAAACCTGAGTGTGTGCCAATGTTGCAACGGTAAAAATGTAACATTAAAAACAGAACGATACGCGGCTGACGCTTTTGCTTAAAAACAAAATACTAATGTATTGCATACGATATGCATAAATGACTAAAAACAATTGTTGAGTCGACTGGCGCGGACGAGGTCTGTACACCGAGACCTAAATGACTTCACACAATATCACGAGTGGTTATATACAAAAATGATACAACTAACCCCCTAGGAGGAAAGTTAAACGCCATCTGACGCCACCACATCAATTAGCAATGCACACCCATATGGTAATAATCGTCAACATGCTCAAGCACTCTGTTAGAATATTATTCCATAAAGGACACTACCCGGTGATCCTGATGGCATGAGCATGTTGACGGTTATTACCATATGGGTGTGCATTGCTAATTAATGTGGTGCCGCCAGATGGCGTTTAACTTTCCTCCTAGGGCTCTTAGTTATATAATATTTTGTATTATGTGATATGCCAAATATAGATATTTTTTTATATACTAATATAAAATCCAAGACTACGATACTGATAACTCAATACAAATTATTAATTTAAATATATAAATTAAATACGTGAAGTAAAATCAATTAAACATTGTAATTAATTTGTGACTCCACGACTCGGACGGGGGTGCACATTCTCCACGCCGTTGACATTCGTGTCGTAAACAGACGCGTATATTATCCCCGCTGAAACGGGGGGCACAACGGAAAGCCCGCATTATTCATGCTGTGCAAACAAATAACTCTTTCAATCCAGAAATCGAACGACCGAACGCGTTTCCGTTTCAGCGGCGGCGCGGAGAGAAAACGCCCGACGCTGCGGCTATTTATATTCAAAGCGGCGACGGTAAAAATTTCCATTTCCTTTCATTGTTTATTAATGGCTGTTATCATCAGCCCGTCGTCCCCCCAAAACGCGCGCAGTGGAATGAACTCGCGTGAGGGCTGGAGGGAAATTTAAGACCTGTCTTAAAGTGGGGAATGAATAAATTTTCGGCCGTGTCGAGACTTTTTGGGTTAAAATCAAAAACTCCGTGCTATTGTTTGGCAACTACTCTGTCTTGTTTATTACTTGAATACAAACAATTTCTCAAATCTTCACTATCCGCCTTACTTCTTCTTTTGTAACTGTTTTCTTTCTGTAGGATCTTGTATCTTTCTTCTTCTTGAGGGAACTTTTCGAACTCTCTCTCTTCATCCTTGCGCCAATCTTATATTAATTCTCATATCAGGAGAGGGGGGATGATTGGTGTTTTGGAGATCTCTGGACTTCCTTCTGCTAATACCGTTCTTGTATTTTTGCCGTCTGGAGGTGGTTCGTTTATGGCGTACTTAGGATTCACCGAAAACGCATTAGTGCGCGGAAGTTATTGTTGTGTCTTAATCTACTTATTTTCTGGTGTTGTTTACGAATATTATTATATACCGTAAAACGAGGTTACTTTGCACCGCGTGGGGTAACTTTGCACCAACGTCCGAAAAAGATTAATCGGGGAGCCATATGTGTAGTTTCTAATTTAACTGCGCAACATGTTAATCACAAGATGGAAGTGTCATCTGTAGGATCTTGTGAGAGAGTGATTAGGAGATTTCTACATCAAAACCTAACTTTACGGGACTTGTTTATGACACCAATCTGTTGCAGTTTTGTTTAGTGTTGAAAAATTGCGTGTTCCACCGATTCGTGTGTAATACTATCAGATAAGTCACCATTTTAGTACCAGTTACACATCTTTGGCTATATATTTTGATAATTAGTTTATATTTAAAATCATCTGGTAAGTACTTGTTAACATTTTTAACACGTGGGGTAACTTTGCACCACAATATGGGGAGACTTTGCACCAACGTCAAACTGTGTTAAAACTGGTGAAACAATTTTTTTTTTAATTCACAAAATATATAAAAGACAGAAGAAAGGCAATAGGATATATCAGAAAAGACAAAGCGAATCCAGCGGGATGATGACACTGATGATCCAGTATTGCAGGACTCTTCAGATGAAGAATATCCCAATTTTCAAACATACTCGGAGCAAATGGTAAAAGAAATGGAAAAGGAAGAAAAAGCTGCAATGATGGAAGGTACGAAATCTCTAGCAGATGCTCTTGGCATAATTGCCGTAAAGAGAGTTGTAGGAGAATACATGATTTTCAAATACGAAGGGGAATTGTTTTCTGGTAAAATAATATCATTGGAGTTGTAATTTCTTCTATGGTTAAATCTATCAAGTCGTGAAAATTGCCTGAAAATCCAGATGTTTCATACTATGATAGGGAGCATGTATTTGACAACATAAACCCCTCTACCATGGTAAATAGAAGCGGATTGTATCGAATTCCAGAAATTGAAAAGTTGGGTTGGCTGTAAATAATTAATTTGCAATGTGTCGTTTATGTTTTTTGAAGAAAAAATCAGTTCCATGAATAAATTTTGTGTGCTCTATTGATTTATGTTTTTAACTTCGCATCTTTCCTATATACAACGGAGTTTCGATCAAAATGATGTGATGGTGCAAAGTATCCTACTCAAAGGGGTAACTTTGCACCCAATTTATATAATAAATATTGCATAATAAATTACTCGCATTACATATATTTTATATTAAATAGCAACTAATAACACTAAAGAACAAAATGCAACAAGTCCCATATTTTTAACGCGCTTCAAAAAATATTTCTGTTCAATTAAAGACAAAAAACCTGAAAAATAGTGCAAAATAACCTCATTTTACGGTATGTATTTATGCTAATTATATTCTAATTGGGGTTACAAATAAGTATAGACTGTTCAAATAATGTGTTAACGATGGTGATGGTTGTTGGGGCACAACACAACAACTCCTTCACACCAGGCTGTTCAGGTCCAGTGTATTGGTGACAGCACCGAGTAGGAGCTGACAACACAAATATTTAATTAAATATCTTTTTTGGGAAGCTTTGTTAAAATTATTTATTAATTTCATATTGTACATTTCACATGTCTTTATTAAGATCTATGTTATTTATATTGTTGTTAGACAAATTAAGTTGTATCCTTAATTTGTCACTAATTAGTTGTTAATTACTTTATAAATTTAGTATTACTTACTGCACATAGCCCTAACAGAACAATCGTCATTAAACAAGACAGTCTTGCTGGAATCTTAATTGTCACACCATGCTAGAAAGTGTAAATTATCTGCATCTGTCCCCCTTGAAATAGTCATCGATGGTCTTGCACCTGTGTCCGATGCAAATCGCACTTCGATGTGGCTGCCGACCAACGCAATGCAGGTCGGTGTGCAGAATCGTGTATAGCGTTATGGCGCACGAAACGGTTTTTATAAATAAATAATCTACCCGGCCCGATTGTTAATTACCAAGTCTCGCTGCCGGCCGAGGCCTGGTGACAGTAAAAGTATATACAGTTGCAGGCGCCATTGAACTTAATTGACCCCATTCTGCGCCGTTCATAACAATAAAAGATGGATATGTTTCCATGTCGCTTAATTGCGGCCGTTATTTACAAATTCAATTGGCCCCATTATGCAAGACATGTTTCATTTGCATCACGCGAAATGCGCGCTCTATATTGCGGGGTTTCGTTTGAAATGTTGAGACAGAATCGTTTCCTTTGTTATTGTGATGGTTGAAATAAATGCTGGATGTAATATCAATCAGGTTCAATCTATTTTCAGTTAAGCCTTGGTTTCCTAGGAAGCAGTCGCTTAAAAGCGGCCGCTTTTGACGTAATTTTGAAGTCACAATGATAGTTTTACGTGTATATAAATGAATATGGTTTCCCATAAAGAGTAAACCTCAACGTAATGCAACAAGGCAATGAATTACAGTGAGTTATTCGATTAAATATACTTGAAGTGATTTTTGTGATGTGTGAATGACGTCAAAAGCGGCCGCTTTTAAGCGACCGCTCTCCGAGAAAACCAGGGCTTTATTTGTGAATGTAATAAGATTCTGAGATTGGTAAAGCCCTGGTTTCCTAGGAGAACGGTCGCTTTAAAGCGGCCGCTTTTGACGTCATTCACAAATCACAAAGGTCGTTTTAAGTATATGTAATAGAAGAACTCACAATTTTTCATCGTAATTCATTGGGTTTTTGCAGTACGTTGAGGTATTACACTTTATAGGAAACTATATTCATTTATATACACGTAGAATTATTTTTGTGACGTAAAAATGACGTCAAATGCGGCCGTTTTTAAGCGGCCGCTTTCCTAGGAAACCAGGGCTTAACTATAATATATAAATTAGCTCTACAGGCCGTGTAGGTCTTTTTTTTGTCCGGTGAGGAGGAAATCTTCCACGGACACCCATACCTCACTATCACCACTAAGTGTTAAGCCCTAGTTTCCTCAGAGAGTGGTCGCTTAAGGATATTTAAAATACAAAACGGCTAAGTATAAAATCAATCAACATAAATCATCGACTTTCATTCCATTACACCATTCGCTATCCAGTTTTCAACTCCCCACAGACTCTATCCATTGCGGCCGTGTTCAAACTTGCCAAGTGGGTTAATTCCCAACTACCCTCCCCGGCTGTTATTTTGCACGCAACTAGTCCCTCATTATTCCGGCGGCGTCCAAAAAAAAAAAAGATATCGATCTGGCTCCGGTTAGTCCGGCGCAATTCATCCCTGCGGACAATGCCCGAATTGTACTCGATGTAGAACATTTTTCCACCAACCACCCCAACAATGGTGTGCGCATGCATATTCACCGCCACAATTACCATAATGAAATAAAACGGCGGTGGCGCAATTAAATTGCAGATCGTGGGATAGATTAAGCGGCATTTGCATTTCGTGTGCATCCGCGAAATTATCGAGCGCATGCACGTCGGTTGCGTGGTGCGTTTTTTTTTTTTTTAATTTCTATTTTATTGTTTAGTTTGCATAGGTAAGTTCGGGACATTAGCATTTTTATCGGCCGCCTCACGTAACCGTATTTTATGCAAAACTCGGGCCGAATATTACGCGGCCCGTCCGTTTTAATTGCCCCCACTTCTCTATAAGCCTTGATTTATGAACGCGTTTTAACGATAATGTGCAACCACTAAAAAAAAAATTTTTTAAAAAATTAATAACATACGAAAAGCACTAACATTATGAATCCGTTATTATGGCCGTTGTTCTGTGGCATGCGGAATTGTTTAATTGCACACCGCGGGAATGTTAAACGTGATTGAATTGTGAAAAGAGGAGGTTGAGTGGCATTTAAAGAATTCTGTGTGGTCAGTCCATATAATTTTATCATACGTATGATAATAATTACATCACAATATTTTTTACGACATATACAAACTAGAGATACAATATACATAAGTAAATGGAGCGCCGCGTGTGAACTAACATCTTATACACTGTGAACAATTATGGAATTCTTACGTTTAAGGCTGGGATTTTGCAAATACTTTCCTTATGGCTAGAATTATGTAATTGTTTCCAGCTTCTAGGTAAAACTACCCTATGAAATGGCATACAATTTATGCAATTTAATAAAACACTTCATGCTTGGTTTTGAAACTTAGTTTGCAAGAATTGATGACCAAAATTTGTAGTTATAGCATGTTAAAGATTCGAATGTATCGTCATCGGAGGAGCTCGAAATTGGCTAGAGCTTAGCCGAAACTAGTTGTAAAGTGTAACTGAAGTGTGATAAAAAACAAAGTAAAAAATCGTTTTATTTATCCTTTCGAATGTATCTATTTTCGATATATTAAATAATCATATATCGAAAATTCAAGATAACCGGGACCTTTACATCCATCTCTTGAATAGTAATTGAAAAGTAATTATAAACATAATTATCCATAAACTACAGTCGATTCTCCTTCACCAAGAGTCAAAGACCGACTAGCTTTACCTAACAATCTATTTGAAACCGATACGTGTATAATATTTACCCTAGGTAAATCTATCCTCCCTCACCAAGACGATCGATTTATATCTTTGCACCAATCGGCTTACGATATAAAACATAATTATCCATTTTGCTAAATTTAATGACTAAATTATTAATCGCATCGCATGTTAGATGCGATTAATAATTTAGTCATTAAAAATAGCCGAGAGAGCTCATTCACATCTATTTCTAATAATATACAACTAAATAGTATTCTGGAGACCGGCCAGCATTCTCGGGTTAATCGGTGTCGCAGGAGGGGGCGGCGATAATTTATCAGGACGAGATATTCCGCGAGCGGGCCCATGTTGTGACGAAACAGGAGCGCGATTTATGAGGCGGAACGGCTAAAGTTTAATTCGAAGCCGTTATTTATAGAACGACAATGAAATGGAATTAAAACGCTGGCCACTGACGTTGCTGTTTCGCAATCGAAATAGAGAGAAGTTGATCGGTTCAGTCATTTCCTTGCGGTTTGGTTGGTCTGGGACACACGCCCACCCTACTTTTGTTTGTATAATATTTTACATGGGATATAACTATTTTCTGAAACTGTTTAAATAATGAAAATTATAACTACGCCGGCAAGGGTGGACCCAATGTCCTCTATTTCAAACGAATTCAACTCTTCAACTACATAATTCTTTTGCAAGTTTCTATAAATAAGCCGTAAAAAAAGTTGGGAAAGTGTTTAGATATTACATATATAAGTGTGAATCCACCTCTTAGCAATTTACATATCTAGATCTAGATCTTATTAGATCTCATCAGTGTAGCTCAGCTATTGAAGATGAATTCACACACCTGTTATCTGACTTTTATTGGGATCAGACGGTTAGGTCTATTTACTCATATCTTGTATTGTTGCGGTTTGAGTTCTTGTTGATTATTGGCTTTTTGGGCCCTCTTTGTGTTGTTGGGTTTGGTGGGTGTTTTCAAGGCTTATGCTCCTCCATCGGTAATTTCCGAATTCGTTGGTATGGTTGGCGGTGGTGTTGGTGATGGTTGGATTGCTGTGTGTGATGCATTTTTCTTTGTCTTTTCCTTGTGTTCATTTTGCGTTGTATTTGTTGATGATGTTGTCGGTTGTATTGAGAAAGTTTATTTTTTCTTCCATGGAAGGTTTCTTCGCCAATAATTGAATGATTATGTCGCCTATGAGGGTTGCTAATACATCCGTTGATCTTTCGTTTGAAGTGTTGTCTTTTGGGGTGTTCGTGTTTTCTTTGCTTTTGTTGAAGTTTTGTGGTTGGTTCGTTGGTATGCTGCTGCTTCCTACTGCATTGGCTCATGAGCGGTGTTCGTTTGTTACTGGGAGTTTGAGGAAGTTTCGGGGGTTGTTAGGGAAACCCTTGTAGCTGGCTGTATAGCTTCCTCTGCAGTTAGCACAGGTTGCGGGAGTGGTACTAGGTTTTGTGCACGTGTGGGTTAATGGTTGTTGCCGCACTTGAGGCATTTGAATTCAGCGTTGCAGTACGCTTGCGTGTGTCCAAAGACTTGACAGCGATGGCACTGGTTGTCGGTTTGTTCAAGTCTTCTTGACTTCATTGTTATCGATAGATTGCACCAAAGTCCCAGGTTGTAAATCGATTTATAATCTCTATCGATTTTTATTACTACCAGCGGTATCGTTCCGTTTTTTCCGTACATCCTGGATACGTAAAAAGCAATGTAACATAGCGCTTTGAGGTCCTCGGCGATTTCTTCGGAACTGATGGAAGTGTCTATACCTCTCATTACGACTTGTACTAGCTTATCGCTTTTCAGGCAGAAGGTGTGATGAGATATGTTGTTGTCTAAGAAATACTTGACAAGTTTCCTATAGTCATCGGTTGTGGATGTGTGAATGCTTATGCCAAGTCTCGTGGAGACTGCCTTCTGCCAGTTGATTCGGATTGCTGCAAGCTGGTTAGAGATGTGGATCCAGTTGTGTGGCGCCCTTAAGACGACCGGAGGTGGTTTTTGCTCGGTTGTCGGAGCGGAAGTGGTTCTGGAGTCTTTCGTTGGGTATTTGGTGTTGTTGCTCCTGTTTCGATTTTTGGTGGGCTGGGGTGATTGTTGGTCGGGCTGGGACGGGGCAGGTGCGGAGATGTCATCGAGTTCGTTTTCGTCATGCATGGTTACAGTGTCATCCTCTATTGGGAGACTGTCGTAGCGGTGTTATAATTTCGACATCGCGCCGTGGAACTTCTTCAGGAGGACTAGAGAGTTTCCTCTTCTTCTTTGTGGCTTTGGCTTCGCTCCATTGGTCTTGCGAAGCTCTTTGAGGTAGCGGTCTAAGGAATAATATTCCAACAGAATGCTTGAGATATCAGCACTAGGCAAATCGTATAAAACATATATAAATATATAGTTTAGAATCATGTAACTCGACATATTTTTAGGGGATGACTACCCAAACATTTTCATCTTGTCGAGTTTCACCTTATTTTAAAGGTAATTGAAAAAGAAACACCCCCATAAACCAAAGTCCGGAATCTTAATTCTTTTAAAAATTATGAGGGTTATAACATATTTTTAATGTCTATTCTAACTAATATTGATATTGTTGAAAATCTTGTTCGAAGAATTAGTACCTTGTCGTGGTGAGCAGGCTTAATCACATTTACAATGAGAACGTCACCCTGTTTATTATTTCAATTGTAGTTTTCTTTTAAAGTCCCATATATACAATATCAATATGTAGTTAATATAAATATATTTTAAGTTGTTTTTTTATTATAATTAAAAATTTATTTAAAAGTGTATAGCAATCTACATAGCTAGATTTCGATCTTATTAGATCTCATCAGTGTAGCTTAGCTAGTGAGGATTAATTCACACAATATCTCGAGTGGTTATATACAAACATGATAAAATTAACCCCCTAGGAGGAAAGTTAACCGCCATCTGGCGGCACCCCATCAATTAGCAATGCACATCCATATAGTAATAGTCAACAAAAATTTATTTATTTATTTTTTTTTTTTTAAATTTATTTATTAATTTTTTATTTTTTTTCCCCTTACCATACATATACAGTATAATATTTAACTATTTATATAATTGTAAAAATTAAAATGAATTGCATATCTACAAATAAAAGAAAAAAATAAAAAAATAAAATTGTATGTTTGTTTGTAAAAAAATGGCGGAATAAACTTATTATTATTATTAAATCTAACCAGAATTAATTAACGAAATTGATAAAATAATAGAAAGCTGCAGATAACAGTGTAGTTACTATAGTTTTCATGTTGTTTTCTAAGATTATGCAATGAATAGAGAATTATTTTTTATATTTAGAAATTATTTAATCCGATGCCATGTGCAGATATATTTGATAATAAAAATTCCTTTGTACAGTAGAGATATATAATACAGTTTCTACTGTGCAACATAATATCCTTTTAAAACCTTCAAGGTCGCCTCCCTTTGCTTTTTCTATAGTAACAATATCCTCTTATCGACCCCCGCCGCCGCCCTCATTCCCAGTGCCACTCGTACACCCTTTCGGCCCATGTCTCGTTCCTTTATATCGCTCATCGCTGATGCCATTCACCCCACTGAGCACCTGCGTAAAGAAAAACACTATTCGCTAATCTATGCAGCAGTGTTTAGTTGGTTATATCGTTGATTGAACTATTGCAGTATGAATACTTCAATTAATGGTTACATGTAATTCTAGCCAGATTATACTTTATCTAATGGCAGAAATTAAACGCTAGCAACTATTAGATGTTTCTTTTAAAGCTTTAAATTGCATACATACAGGTCATGTATGCAATTTAAAGCTTTAAAAGAAACACAACCCCCTAAACGAAAATCCGGTATCTTAATTCTTTCAAAGATTATGAGGGTTATAAACTATTTCTAGTCTATTCTAACTAATGTTGATATTGTTGAAAATCCTGCTCGATGAATTAGTACATTGTCGTGGTGAGCAGGCTTAAGGGCCCTGTCTACCTCTCCGCTCAGAATAATGTAAACATTCCTTCCCCTTACGTTTGTATCTAACCCGCAAGGGCCCATATATTCACATTTACAATGAGAACGTCACACTGTGAAAAAATCTTTATAGGGCTATCAGCCGTAAGGCTTTTCCGCCGGTCAAGGGAAAAGCTTAGAGAATTGTAATCACCCGGTATTTACCTTAACTTCACGGAAAACCTCTGAAAAACTGTGAAAGGTGATTCACGAAAATTCGCTCCCCGCTGGGGATCGAACTCAATGCTTAGTATGAGACGGACGATGCCTCTAACCACTCGGCCACTGAACTGGGTCAATTGCAGAATATAATTGCAACATTTTATTACAAAATTCTAGTTTATTCTAACTAATGTTGATATTGTTGAAAATCCTGCTCGAAGAATTAGTACCTTGTCGTGGTGAGCAGGCTTAATCACATTTACAATAAGAACGTCATCCTGTTTAAAAAAAAAATCTTTATAGGGCTATCAGCCGTAAGGCTTTTCCGCTGGATAAGGGAAAAGCTCGGAGGAGTGTAATCACACGGTATTTACTTTAACTTCATAGAAAACCTTTGAAAACTGTGAAAGGTGATTCGCGAAAATTCGCTCCCCGCTGGTAATCGAACTCAATGCTTAGTATGAGACGGACGACGCCTCTAACCACTCGGCCACTGAAGTGGGTCAATTGCAGAATATAATTGCAACATTATATTACAAAAAAAAACTTCTATAGTTTTAAAATTATCTGTTCAAGGCCTTTTCTTGCAAGTAGAGGCAAAAACTTAATCACCCGGTATTATTTTTGTATTCTACAGATGTTTCCCTGTTGTTGTTTTTTCATCCCTTCTTCCCTACCTTGAGTAGTGTTTCTATCTCATATTACTGGTATTGAGAGATGTGTTGTGGCTTTTTTTCATCTAACCTGTTGGTTTACTTCACTATGTTGTTAAGTAGAAGGAATTTTGCTTGATTTCGTTTTGCTTGTTTGCTTGTTATTTTTGATTTAACTTACATTCACATAAAACCTTTTATTCCTATTTACTTCCATATGTTGTTAAGTAGAAGAAATTTTGCTTGATTTCGTTTGCTTGTTTGCTTTTTTTATTTAACTTACATTCACATAAAACCTTTTATTCAGCAAGGTAATTTAACGTAACTTCACATAAAATCTTTGATTCAGCAATAATAATCATAATCATAATCATAATCGTTTATTGGTGTTATCTGTAATAAGAGTATTGCTGAGTCAAAGTTTTTGTGTGAAGTTAAGTTAAGTTAAGCGAAATAAAAGACTTCTTGATTAAGTTTTACTGGATATTTGTTCCATTACTGTTATATAATCAAAAAGATATAGTATTTATAAAAATACAACACACGTCAATTCCGGGTTGGGTCGATGCACGATGAATTAATTAATAATGCTGCTGCACTCCATTAAGCCCTGCATGGGGTGGAATGCGGGCAGCTTACCGCCACCCCAGTTTCTACGCAAATTCCCTTTTGTTATCAGCTTGATGTAATGCATGCATGCATAGGGTTTCGTGGGGGCAAACATTTGTTTTTATTAAAATTACTGTGTATATATTATAACTCAATCAGAATGTTTTGGAATTGAAAATAGTTTGCTTACCGACGTCAGATTTTATATTTAGAAATACATAAAATGAAATAATACAATAATTATGTTTCAAACATACAAACTGGGATTGTAGCATTCAGTATCACCACATAAAACATCGAACCAATTAACATATAGTTTCTTTTATTGGATCCTGTAACTACCAATTAACCAAGAGTCTTTTTCTTCTCTTATTGTATCCTGTAACTGCTTAGAAGAAATCAAACCAATTAACCAAGAGTATTTTCTTCTTTATTGGATCCGGTAACTGCTTAGAAGCAATCGATCGAATTAACCAAGAGTATTTTTTTTCTTTTATTGGATCCTGTAACTACCAATTAACCAAGAGTCTTCTTCTTCTCTTATTGTATCCTGTAACTGCTTAGAAGAAATCAAACCAATTAACCAAGAGTATTTTCTTCTTTATTGGATCCGGTAACTGCTTAGAAGCAATCGATCGAATTAATCAAGAGTATTTTTCTTCTTATATTGGATCCTGTAACTATCAATTAACCAAGAGTCTTTTTCTTCTCTTATTGTATCCTGTAACTGCTTAGAAGAAATCAAACCAATTAACCAAGAGTATTTTCTTCTTTATTGGATCCGGTAACTGCTTAGAAGCAATCGATCGAATTAACCAAGAGTATTTTTTTTCTTTTATTGGATCCTGTAACTACCAATTAACCAAGAGTCTTCTTCTTCTCTTATTGTATCCTGTAACTGCTTAGAAGAAATCAAACCAATTAACCAAGAGTATTTTCTTCTTTATTGGATCCGGTAACTGCTTAGAAGCAATCGATCGAATTAATCAAGAGTATTTTTCTTCTTATATTGGATCCTGTAACTATCAATTAACCAAGAGTCTTTTTCTTCTCTTATTGTATCCTGTAACTGCTTAGAAGAAATCAAACCAATTAACCAAGAGTATTTTCTTCTTTATTGGATCCGGTAACTGCTTAGAAGCAATCGAACGAATTAACCAAGAGTATTTTTCTTCTTTTATTGGATCCTGTAACTATCAATTAACCAAGAGTCTTTTTCTTCTCTTATTGTATCCTGTAACTGCTTAGAAGAAATTAAACCAATAAACCAAGAGTATTTTCTTCTTTATTGGATCCGGTAACTGCTTAGAAGCAATCGAACGAATTAACCAAGAGTATTTTTCTTCTTTTATTGGATCCTGTGACTATCAATTAACCAAGAGTCTTTTTCTTCTCTTATTGTATCTTGTAGCTGCTTAGAAGAAATCAAACCAATTAACCAAGAGTATTTTCTTCTTTATTGGATCCGGTAACTGCTTAGAAGCAATCGATCGAATTAACCAAGAGTATTTTTCTTTTTTTATTGGATCCTGTAACTATCAATTAACCAAGAGTCGTTTTCTTCTCTTATTGTATCCTGTAACTGCTTAGAAGAAATCAAACCAATTAACCAAGAGTATTTTCTTCTTTATTGGATCCGGTAACTGCTTAGAAGCAATCGAACGAATTAACCAAGAGTATTTTTCTTCTTTTATTGGATCCTGTAACTATCAATTAACCAAGAGTCTTTTTCTTCTCTTATTGTATCTTGTAACTGCTTAGAAGAAATCAAACCAATTAACCAAGAGTATTTTCTTCTTTATTGGATCCGGTAACTGCTTAGAAGCAATCGAACGAATTAACCAAGAGTATTTTTCTTCTTTTATTGGATCCTGTAACTATCAATTAACCAAGAGTCTTTTTCTTCTCTTATTGTATCTTGTAGCTGCTTAGAAGAAATCAAACCAATTAACCAAGAGTATTTTCTTCTTTTATTGGATCCGGTAACTGCTTAGAAGCAATCGAACGAATTAACCAATAGTATTTTTCTTCTTTTATTGGATCCTGTAACTATCAATTAACCAAGAGTCTTTTTCTTCTCTTATTGTATCTTGTAACTGCTTAGAAGAAATCAAACCAATTAACCAAGAGTATTTTCTTCTTTATTGAATCCGGTAACTGCTTAGAAGCAATCGAACGAATTAACCAAGAGTAGTTTTCTTCTTTTATTGGATCCTGTAACTATCAATTAACCAAGAGTCTTTTTCTTCTCTTATTGTATCCTGTAACTGCTTAGAAGAAATCAAACCAATTAGCCAAGAGTATTTTCTTCTTTATTGGATCCGGTAACTGCTTAGAACCAATCGATCGAATTAACCAAGAGTATTTTTCTTCTTTTATTGGATCCTGTAACTGCTTAGAAGCAATCGAACCAATTAACCTAGAGTCTTTTTCTTCTCTTGTTGGATCCTGTAACTGCATAGAAAGAACATCAGTCTTCTCTCTTCTTACAGAATGTACCCCTGTATGTTAGTTCTAGCTAAATTTGTGCTTTGCAATTTAATTTTGTTCTTCTTTATCCCATCTATTTTAACGGGTGGAAAAGCTTAGAGGATTTTAATCAGCCGGTATTTAACTTAATTTTGCAGAAAACTGTGTAAGGTGATTCGCGAAATAGCCTAAAACGGGGTTTGAACTCATCTCAATGCTCAGTTCGGGATGGGCTGCGCCTCTAACCACTAAGCCTCCGAGCTAGGTAGTACAAATTATTGTGTATCTTATGATTAATTATTTACTACAATTTCACGATCATATACAGTGAGTGTGTTGTTAATTACGACCCGATAAATCGCGCCGCGCAAGACAATGTGCATTTCCTCCTGCTGCATGCTTCTCTACAAGCGTAAATACTCATTAATCACTGTCCGCGGGTACAAAATAGTAATAAAAACGAGCCCGCACAATGACGCGCGTTTTCATTGTGTTTTTGGTATAACAAACGCGACAATGACGAGGCTGTAAGGCACATTTTTAAGCAGGCATTGATTGATCGATCAATGGCCACCGATCTACCTTTAAAAAAATATTATTTATATTATATTATATCTTCATCGTCATAATATATTTGCTGACAAGGATATAAATATGTAAAAATTCTACATTTTTTTGGGTAATGAATTTCAAAATTCATTGTGACAATAAATATCAAAAGCTTTTCGTGTCTAATGTGTTATCTTCAACAGTTTATTTTATTATACATATGGCTGTTTTTTTTTTCAAAACATTCTCCCAATAAACAATACTCTCGCAGAATCAGAAACAAAAAATACAAATTACCATAAAATAAAATACATTGTCTACTGTCTTCTTCCTAGCCGCTCTGTCCTCGTCAATTTCCTCTCCCACGTAAGCCTCCTGCAGATTTTCACGCCTTTCCCATCCTCTCCTAACCATTCATTCAGCTTTCTGCAATCACCAACCCATTCTGCTTTCACTTCCTCACATTCTTTGTTAGGGTGCTTCCACATGTCGCTCCCCTTCCTATACAGCGCACACGCGTTGTACCCCAGTCCCATCCACACTTTTTTTCCTCGTTCTTCTGACCCACACCTCGCTCTTATCAAGATAATAGCCCTGGCTACGTAGAGTGCCAAGTGCAGGTGAAACTCCCGAATTACTTAGCCAAGGACAGTGGAGCAGGGAGGACAAAGTATGGTCCTTCATGCTTCACTCTCCCTGACTCAGTAATTCGGGAGTTTGCCTTGCGCTTGCCACTATTCTACGTAGCCAGGGCTATTATTATTAATTAACTACAGAAAAAACGAGTCATAGTAGTGTGGCAAACGTATTATTACCATATGTTTTATTCCTTGTGCATATCATGTTGTATGGATATGTATGTGTGTGTGTGTGTGTGTCATACAAAAACCATTAGCAGCATTAACATATAATGTTATTCCACATTACTCATTCCGCGCTGTTGCAGCCTCTGCGTACTTTTAACAAATGCCTACTAAAACATTCTGTGTATAAACAAAAGTAAACGGTGCGTGCCTTGAATTAATGCAACATGTGCATTTTGATGCGGCTAATTTATGCCCCCCCCCGGGGACGGCTGCCAAATACTTCGAACGGCCGTTAAGCACTGGCCCACATATTAGCAGCATTAAAATTGAACCAACAACATAAACACGTACTCATTTATACAGATACGACACATATAACAGACACAGTGTGCGCTGCTGGCACAAGTCGTAAATTATTGCCTGGCGGAATAAAAAGATGTTGAACGCGTTTATTTTTGGGCATTATTTCAGACGCGCGTAGATGCAAATTCGCAAGTAAATCACCGGTGTCACAATAAATGCGGCTGTGCCAACAGCCGTGTAAATTTAGCAACGGCTGGAAATAAACACGGATTTTCCGAGAGTGAGAAATGATAAAGGGGTCTAACCATTAACGCAAATTGCAAAGTTTTGGTTAGCCGAATATATTATCATGAAGACATGAATAGAATAGTGTATTTAAATACTTAGTTTAGTTTATATAAAAATATACAGGACTCGAAATATTTACTCTTATCAAATACCGTAAAACGAGGTTACTTTGCACCGCGTGGGGTAACTTTGCACCAACGTCCGAAAAAGATTCATCGTGGAGCCATATGTGTAGTTTCTAATTTAACTGCGCAACATGTTAATCACAAGATGGAAGTGTCATCTGTAGATCTTGTGAGAGAGTGATTAGGAGATTTTTACATCAAAACCTAACTTTACGGGACTTGTTTATGACACCAATCTGTTGCAGTTTTGTTTAGTGTTGAAAAATTGCGTGTTCCACCGATTCGTGTGTAATACTATCAGATAAGTCACCATTTTAGTACCAGTTACACATCTTTGGCTATATATTTTGATAATTAGTTTATATTTAAAATCATCTGGTAAGTACTTGTTAACATTTTTAACACGTGGGGTAACTTTGCACCACAATATGGGGAGACTTTGCACCAACGTTAAACTGTGTTAAAACTGGTGAAACAATTTTTTTTTAATTCACAAAATATATAAAAGACAGAAGAAAGGCAATAGGATATATCAGAAAAGACAAAGCGAATCCAGCGGGATGATGACACTGATGATCCAGTATTGCAGACTCTTCAGATGAAGAATATCCCAATTTTCAAACATACTCGGAGCAAATGGTAAAAGAAATGGAAAAGGAAGAAAAAGCTGCAATGATGGAAGGTACGAAATCTCTAGCAGATGCTCTTGGCATAATTTCCGCAAAGAGAGTTGTAGGAGAATACATGATTTTCAAATACGAAGGGGAATTGTTTTCTGGTAAAATAATATCATTGGAGTTGTAATTTCTTCTATGGTTAAATCTATCAAGTCGTGAAAATTGCCTGAAAATCCAGATGTTTCATACTATGATAGGGAGCATGTATTTGACAACATAAACCCCTCTACCATGGTAAATAGAAGAGGATTGTATCGAATTCCAGAAATGGAAAAGTTGGGTTGGCTGTAAATAATTAATTTGCAATGTGTCGTTTATGTTTTTTGAAGAAAAAATCAGTTCCATGAATAAATTTTGTGTGCTCTATTGATTTATGTTTTTAACTTCGCATCTTTCCTATATACAACGGAGTTTCGATCAAAATGATGTGATGGTGCAAAGTATCCTACTCAAAGGGGTAACTTTGCACCAAATTTATATAATAAATATTGCATAATAAATTACTCACATTATATATATTTTATATTAAATAGCAACTAATAACACTAAAGAACAAAATATTTCTGTTCAATTAAAGACAAAAAACCTGAAAAATGGTGCAAAGTAACCTCATTTTACGGTATATAAATAAAAATATAAATCCTGATATAAGAAAATCTACATCTATAAAACAATTTTAAATCTAGGTTAAGAAATATTATGTATCTCTGTTACGTTATTCTTATTCTGATTTATTTTAATTTAATTGGAATTAATTTTTCTTTATCTGTATATTATTATTTTCGGTAAAGTGTAGGTCCTGGGCACCAGTTTTTATACTGCTTACAGGCACCATGAAGAAGATATATATATATATATATATATCTTCTTCATGGTGCCTGTAAGCAGTATAAAAACTGGATATATATATATATATATATATATATATATATATATATATATATATATATATATATATATGAGCCTGTGAGAATTAACGTGGTGTAAGTCAAATTTGAATCGTGTGTGTATGTGTGTGTGTGAAAGGAAATGATCTAATGCACATTAGATAATTTCTTGAATAAAAAGTAGTTTTTGATTTAGTTTCTTTATAAATTAATTAATATATTGGCTAAGAAATTGTCATGTTTATATAAGAGACACTCTTACACCTAACAGTATAAAAAAGGGTTAGGTTTAAAATAATAAATGTAAGATATACAGGATTCTATAAAAAAAGGGTTAGATTTAAATAAAGAAATGTAAGATATACAGGATTCTATTTTTTTTTTCTTTTTCAAATGTTAAGGACATTAATATATGGAAATGAAACGATCTAATAGTCATAAGATAATTTCTTCAAACAAAAGGTTGTTAAGAAATTAATTAAAATATTGGCTAAGAAATGTCATGTCAAACAAGTCACTATATTAAGGTGTTTCCTATTTTTCTTGAAGTTTCATATTCTTGGACATTAGCAATTACCATGGCCCATTTAATAAAATATTGGCTGCTGTAATAAATAGTTGGATTGATGTAATTCCTGTCTATTGCCATAGGGTCGTCTTCCTCTTCTAGGATAATCTATTAAAATTACTAGCCACCAACTGGTGTCTAATTCCATCTAACCGTACAACGTCGCTGCGCCGTGTAATCCAACCCGGACAATTCCCAAGGTGTTCTCTCTGCACATATCATCGCGTTACATAATACTGGCGCACAATATCGCCTCGTCCATGAAAAAAAAAAGAAACGTTTCCGCTGCATAATTTAATATCGTCCCGTCGTGCCTTTTCCAGTTTTGCACGCCTCTGCGCAAATTCATTGGAAACGTTAACGTTGCTCCGCCGGTTTGCATTTGCATTTCCCCCAGACGCCCATCGCCGTAAATAATTCCGCAAAACGGGGGGGTACTTTCAGCTCGTGAAATGGGCACGCCATTAAGGCCTTGTTTTATTTTCTAATGTATAATATTAAAACATAAAATTATCATATTAATTATTACCAAGCTGTCAATTTATTATATTATATTTTTTTCAAATATTATCAGTAGCATACAACGTAACAATTAATAGCAATAAATTTTACATGACTAGGGTTGCTATCTGTAAAATAAAAAGATTTTTTTTGTGAGGGATATGCCAAATAAAGGTCTTTTTTTATTATTTTTTACTTTATAATAATAATAATCGGCTTTAATTGCCCAACAGAGTAATACTCTAATTACAGGGCAACAACAAATAATACATACATACATAATAATTTGATTAATAATAAATTAAAAATTCTATCATTATAGCTATGTTATGAACAAATTTGCCACGAGAAGCTTAGAGCAGTGTAATCACCCAGTATTTACCTCAACCTCACAAAAACCTTTGAAATAAGTGAAAGGTGAACGTTTTCTATAGGTTTTCTGTGAAGTTGAGGTGATTACACTCCTCTAAGCGTCTCCTTTACCAGCGGACAAGCTGTCGAGCTGGTGAGAGCTTTTCCGCTGGTAAAGGAGCCGCTTAGAGGAGTGTAATCACCTCAACTTCACAGAAAACCTCTAAAAAACGTTCACCTTTCACTTGTTTCAGACGTTTTCTGTGATGTTAAGGTAAATACTGGGTTATTACACTGCTCTAAGCTTCTCGTGGAAAATTTGTTCTCAATTACATGATACAAAAAAATAACTATAAATCTCTAAAACAAATTTTAAAACTGAAATTTAAGGAGGAATATATTTTTGCTCTCATAATAATAAAATTTCAAAATATTATTATTCCTGGATACGCTTTACATCAGATTTAATTGAGTAACGGCGTTTGAACTCTCGCTGCCCAATGCTCAGTACGAGAGAATTTTTATATATATATATATATATATATATATATATATATATATATATATAAATTCTTTCCTTTTCTACCACAGTGTGGTGGAAAGTATTATATAATTTATATAACTAATATTAAACAAAAAAAAATGATGCACAGGTTTCAACATACAAAAGAATTAATGCTGAAAAGCGTCCGATTTCAGTGTTGAGCGCGCTTAGAGGTCATGTGAATGTCATAGCGGTTTGTTGCACTTGAGAGGGCTCCGATTTCAACGGCCGGCATTCTGTTACAGGTGCTGGTGGAATACGATGACGTCGAGTGGCACCGAAGGGAATGGATCAGCATTTACAAGGACAGCCTGTTCCATCTGTTTATGGTCGAACAGGGGCTGTGCTGGGCAGAGAGGTCCGACCCTTTCACCCATGCCAAGGGCGCCGTGCTCTGGCCCGCACTCGTAAGTATACCAGATGCTATCAGTTTTTATCGCCGACACACACATACACGATAAATCACTAGCAGCACAGATGTGTGTCGTTATCTGAGATTACTAGGAAATTGAGAAAATATTCGTTAGTTTCGTAATTATATAATTGTAATTGATTAAAGATATATTTTAATAATCAAATCAAATAAAGATTGAAATTTCCTTATGTGACTTATATCATAATAAACATCGGTGATATCAGAAAAATAATCTCTTTCAGGATCCGTTACATTACGTTAAATGGGGTTGTCATTTGAAAAGAAAAATGTCATTGCTCATTCAAAAATGATTGAAAAAATTGTGTCATTGCTCATTCAAAAATGGTTGAAAAATTTGTGTCATTGCTCATTCAACAATGGTTGAAAAAAATGTGTCATTGCTCATTCAAAAATGGTTGAAAAAAATGGTTAATCTAATTAAAAATATAAAATTATTATTCTTTTTGTAAAACAGTTTCAAATTAAAAATCGAGCAATTTTGACAACAAATCACAAATATAAGGTTTTATCTAATTTATTCCATACTTTAGGGGTACTCTGTATATATATATATATACCATGTAAACAACTGAAAAAGTTATGCTACATAATTTATAAGTGAAAAAAACTTCTAAATATTAAATTTCACACTAAATATTTCCTTACAATCATATCGTGGAGGTGTCACCTACATACATAACAGTACATTTTCGATCGACCAAAGGAAATCCCTCGCTCTCTCTGTAGATATCTATGTGTGTGTGTATGTATGCATATTTGTATGTATGTATTTATGTATGTGTTTATGTGTGTATGTATGTATGTAAGTATGTATGTATGTATATGTGTGTGTGTGCCATTGTTGTTTTGTTCCCATGCGACCCTCGTCATAGCAGCCAGGCCCAGACACGTCTTTCAGGTCGCACATTGGCTCTCTCCCCCATCCCGTGTTGCCGCATTTGAATTGGTATTTTACCGTACTTCCGAAATTGTTAGTCGCCGGGCCCGGTTAATTTCGCCAACCGGATTCCTCTGTGCGCCCCGAGGACTAGTTTGAATGCGAAACCGCACCGAAGACAGGCCGCAATTTATGCGGATGTAATGCTATTAAGACTTCGCAAACGGGTTTCGGGTTTGAGGCCAGTTTTGGGATTGGTGTTGTGTGTTAAATGAACCCCTCTTCAGCAAGGTTAATAGCGGAAGTAATTAAAGAGAAGTTGGAAGATACTTTTTTTGTCCTTACAACTGATTGGTGATTACTAGTAGTTGATTGATATACAAACTTATGCAGTCAACCGTTGTCTGGTGATTAATAAACTTGAGGTCACTTGATATTGATTTGTATGAGTATTCTATTGCTGTGATGAAATAAAATAATAAATAAAATAATAATTAATATTTAAGTATTGTTTTGACTATTTAATCAATAGTCTACTACTAGCTTTTTCATTCATTACAAAAAAAATGCTTAAACAAAATAGAGGAAAGGTAAAAGAAATAAAAGAGAGATGAATCCAATTGTTTAGACAGGAGGAAAGACAAAAATACAACAGTACCTGGAATGATTTTAAGAGGAATTGTGGTGTACATATTTAATTAGCGCCCGATTATTCCCTGTAGGCAATCAGTTGACGTCGACTGATTACCTAGAAGGATATTCCGCCAATTAAATATGTACATAAAAAAAAGACCTTTATTGGCATTTCCCTCACTGCCCCTCCACATCACAAACCTCAACAAAAATATGTACACAACAATTCCTCTTAAAATCATTCCAGTTACTGTTTTATCTTTGTCTTTCCTCCTTACATGTCAAAATAATTGGATTCTTCTCCATTTTATTTCTTTTCCAATGACCCTTCCTCCATTTTATTCAAGTAATTATGTGTTAATTAATGGTATCCATTCTTCTACAAAGTGACAACTCTAGTTACGACAGTTTATATTAATTATAATTTTATCCAGGTTTCACATCCATACATAGTAATAGGTCTCATAGATCTTTATTTTAGAGGCTCTAGACAGATTCTTTGACTCAAGTACCCCCCCTCAGAGCATTGGTTGGGAAGACCAAGAATGAGGTGGCGTGATAACTCGAGGGCGGATCTGTATGTTCTGTTCATCATCATCAGCCTGTATGCGTCCACTCCTGAACGTAGGCCTTTTCCATCGGTCTCCACTTGTGTCGGTTTTGGGCTCTCTGCATCCAGTTTTTCTCCCCTTGGCGTTGGATATCATCTCGCTATCTTGCTTTGGGTTGACCTATGCTCCGTTTAGATTGTCATCCGGGTCCTTTTCGTCCATTTTATGTAATCTCTAGCAACATGACCCGCCCATCGCCATTTGTTTTTGCCAATTTGCTCCATTACATCAGTGACTCCTGTTCTTCTGATTTCCTCATTTCGGATCTTATCTCTAATGCTCACGCTCAGCATTCTTCTATTGCTCTATAGCAGACCCGGAGATGGTTTGCACTGCCCTTCGTTATTGTTGCACTTTCTAGTCCGTACCTGGGGGTATGCAAGCATTATAGACCTTACGCTTGAGGATTATGGGGATTTTTGGTTCTTTAAGAATATGCTCTAGTTTGCCAAATGCTGCCCAGGGCAGCCCGATTCGAATTTTCCCACCAACCTGACTATGCCCGTCCACTATTTCAAACGACTTGAAGTCTGCATTACACTGCTATCCATTACTTTCACTGATTCAATTATTTTCATTTATTAATTTACGCCTAATTCGTAAAAAAGAAATGTGAGACATAATGTGTGCATAGTTCAAGTCATTTGAAATAGTGGACGGGTATAGTCCGGTTGGTGGGGGCCGCCCACCGACCCCACCTTTGCTCGCATAGTTTTTTCAATGGATACAGACGTTTTATATTGTTAAAACCATTCCAAGAAAGATTGTTATCCTATGGAAAAAACTATGCGAGCAAAGGTGGGGTGGGCGGGCGGCCCCCACCAACCTGACTATGCCCGTCCACTATTTCAAACGACTTGAAGTCTGCATTACACTGTTATCCATTACTTTCTATGATTCAATTATTTTCATTTATTAATTTACGCCTAATTCGTAAAAAAGAAATGTGAGACATAATGTGTGCATAGTTCAAGTCATTTGAAATAGTGGACGGGTATAGTCCGGTTGGTGGGGGCCGCCCGCCCACCCCACCTTTGCTCGCATAGTTTTTTCAATGGATACAGACGTTTTATATTGTTAAAACCATTCCAAGAAAGATTGTTATCCTATGGAAAAAACTATGCGAGCAAAGGTGGGGTGGGCGGGCGGCCCCCACCAACCTGACTATGCCCGTCCACTATTTCAAACGACTTGAAGTCTGCATTACACTGCTATCCATTACTTTCACTGATTCAATTATTTTCATTTATTAATTTACGCCTAATTCGTAAAAAAGAAATGTGAGACATAATGTGTGCATAGTTCAAGTCATTTGAAATAGTGGACGGGTATAGTCCGGTTGGTGGGGGCCGCCCGCCCACCCCACCTTTGCTCGCATAGTTTTTTCCATAGGATAACACTCTTCCTTGGAATGGTTTTAACAATATAAAACGTCTGTATCCATTGAAAAAACTATGCGAGCAAAGGTGGGGTGGGCGGGCGGCCCCCACCAACCGGACTATACCCGTCCACTATTCCAAATGACTTGAAGTCTGCATTACACTGTTATCCATTACTTTCTATGATTCAATTATTTTCATTTATTAATTTACGCCTAATTCGTAAAAAAAAATGGGAGACATAATGTGTGCATAGTTCAAGTCATTTGAAAAAGTGGACGGGTATAGTCCGGTTGGTGGGGGACGCCCACCCACCCCACCTTTGCTCGCATAGTTTTTTCAATGGATACAGACGTTTTATATTGTTAAAACCATTCCAAGGAAGAGTGTTATCCTATGGAAAAAACTATACAAGCAAAGGTGGGGTGGGCGGGCGGCCCCCACCAACCTGACTATGCCTGTCCACTATTTCAAATGACTTGAAGTCTGCATTACACTGCTATCCATTATTTTCTATGATTCAATTATTTTCATTTATTAATTTACGCCTAATTCGTAAAAAAAAAATGTGAGACATAATGTGTGCATAGTTCAAGTCATTTGAAATAGTGGACGGGTATAGTCCGGTTGGTGGGGGCCGCCCGCCCTCCCCCCCTTTGCTCGCATAGTTTTTTCAATGGATACAGACGTTTTATATTGTTAAAACCATTCCAAGGAAGAGTGTTATCCTATGGAAAAAACTATGCGAGCAAAGGTGGGGTGGACGGGCGGCCCCCACCAACCTGACTATGCCCGTCCACTATTTCAAACGACTTTCTTGAACAACTTGTGAGCTAACAAATTGTCTTGTCTAAAACGACCTTTACTAAGAAAATGAACACATTAAAAATATCGGTGTATAATTGCGAAACTAGCAGGTATAAGAATCCGCAAGTAGATTAAAACATGAATTTCCCAAACTACATAAGTTAAATCATGTACAAAGTGAATCATAATAGATTTTCGATATTGAAAATATAAATAGATTATTGTTGGAGTTATCAAGAAAGACACAATAATCATTTAAATAAAACAACAATAAATTCCATACAGAGTAAATAAATAATCGTATTTCACGATAAAAAGCCATGTGAAAGTTCTCGAACAATTAAATTAAACTGCGCGCACGTCGCGCATTAATTGCCCGCCCGATAACGCGACATTTGTTTGCGCAATATTCACTGTTGTTTGCCCGGTTATCATTATCGCTGTTTACGCCCGTTATACATTTATTACGGCGTTGTTTGTTCGCGCGCCGCGGGATTCTGATTATTATATCAGAGCGCGCTAAAAATACCGCGGGGCGTGCGTTCCAATTATCGCCGCTGACGCAACGCTGCAGCTATTTCTGCGGTGTCGGGAAATCGCGGTTTCCCTATTGCTCTGATTGCCGAGATAAAAAAAAATGTCAGGTTCACGCCGCCCTAGTCAGCGGGCTGGTTTGATATGATATGTTAATGACTGCGTAATCAAGTGTGATACAACTGGTTTATTCAAAATACATTCAAAAAATTCCTCAAATATTTGATATAAGCGTGAAATCACCTCTTAGCAGATCTAGAATTTGATTTTGTTAGAACTAATCAGTGCAGCTCAGCTAGTGATAAGTGAAACAGCTCTCAGCTGTTTTCGTGTATCACTCTGGGCTGGTACGGGCGTATTGTCTCTATTTGCCGCTTCCGATGCGCACAATTCTACCTCGTCCCTTACAACCGGTTGTTTATGGGATGTTGGTGAATACGGGCATCAGACTCGGTTAATTGATGGAAATTTGTATGATGTCGTACATCACGGTATATGGGATGTTGGTGAATACAGGCATGAATCTTATATTTAAACTGCTAAAACGTATCGTTTATTTGTACGATTTAAAGCAGCAAAAGCAACCGCGTCTGACACACAATAAAAAATGCGTTTACATTTAACACAGTTTGAAATTCCGCTAATACAGTGTTGTTTGTTTACTGCTAGAGTACAGACTATAAAAAACCACGCTGCACCAACTTTCCTGTTTACATCTCTAAAATAACAAATCCTATGACGTTCGAACATCTGGACGTAATTAGCACCTAGTCACGTTCTGTTTGGCGAATGTAATAAAACCTGATACAGCTACAGCACATTATTTTATGATTCATATTTAAAATCGAATGGATATAGTATAGAATTTTACAATCGCTCAGCGGGTCCATTATTAGATATTATTGATTTATAATTGTATAGAATACATTATCATATTTCTTCCGTATTCGCATTGAAAATTGTAGGTAACTTACAACTATAATTTCCAAAGTGCTTTTTGTTTATCACTCTGGGCTGGTACGCGCTTATTGTTTCTTGTTCTATTTGCGCAAAATTCTACCTCGGCCCTTACAACCGGCGGCGCACGATTGCAAGACCTGATCGATACTGCACGCCAAGGGGGCGACTAGCAATGATAAACCATGCTAAACGAAAGCGCCTCAATGCGAGGGTAGAAAAAAACTTGAATGAGATATCTCAAACAATTTCTATTGCTATTTGTAACTGGTCTTCTGTTTCTGTCGGATTTTCATCCCAGGCGAGTCCGAAGAAACGGTTGTCTGGCAGTCTCTGCACATGTCCTGCCAATCATAGTCGTTGAGACTTTATTTCTTGGATAATGTGCAGACCAACCCAGCTCAGTGGCCGAGTGGTTAGAGGCATCGTCCGTCTCGTACTGAGCGTTGGGGAGCCTGAGTTCGATTCCCAGTGGGGAGCGAATTTTCGCGAATCACCTTTCACAGTTTTTCAGAGGTTTTCTGTGAAGTTAAGGTAAATACCGGGTGATTAAACTCCTCTGAGCTTCTCCCTTGACCGGCGGAAAAGCCTCACGGCTGATAGCCCTATAAAGATAGAAGTTTTTTTGTGCAGACCACTGTAGAGTTCGCCTAGTTATCTGTTAGTTCTAGGTCTGTACTGATTGTTGACTTGGTTTTTTGTTCGGCCAAAGATTTTGCGCCAAATCTTTCTTTCAAAATATCTCAGAGTTCTACGTCTGTTCTAATTGATGACTTGGTATTTGGTTCGGCCAAAAATTTTGCCCCAAATCTTTCTTTCAAAATATCTCAAGAGTTCTAGGTCTCTATTAATTGGTGACTTGGTATTTTGTTTGGACAAAATTTTTGCGCTAAATCTTTCTTTCAAAATATCTCAGAGTTCTAGGTCTGTACTAATTGGTGACTTAGTATTTGGTTTGGACACATATTTTGCGTCAAATATTTCTTTCAAAATATCTCAGTTAGCCTTTGTTATAGTACAGGTTTCACACCCGTACATAGTAATAGATCTCATAACACTCTTAAGACCATATGACATTATCTAGTTTCCTATATCGTTTTATATATAAGAATTGAAACTGTATAACTATTTCTAAATGGAAAATTACATTGTATATTACGGTGTTGTTATTGTTAAGTGAATTTATTATTATTCCGCCGCTATATCATTTTCTACATGTGTATATGACACTATGTAGTTTGTGTCTGCATCGAAAACAATGTAAGAAACTAGATAATGTCATACGGACTTTATAGATCTTTATTTTAGAGGCTCCAGACAGATTTTTGTCTCAAATCCCCCCTCATATCATACAGTAACAGTATAAAGTAGGTCATGGTTAAATAAATACCACTATTTTAAATAAATTCCACCCATTCTCGTTGAATAATGAGTTGACCAACAGTGCAACTAGTAAGTAATTAATCACACCACCGTGACTGACTCGTTCTCGATAAACAAAAATATGTTGATGCTGCGGCTGCTGACTCATTTTGCTCGCCTCGCGTTTTGTTTCCCAGCGTGAGTATTTATTTTTCTCCGCGCCTCCTAATTAATGGCCCCCAGTGAATAATAGGCGCTCTCGTAATCAGGTAATTTCACTCGCCATTGTGTGCGCGCCTCTCGGTGAATAGCGAAATAAAACCGAGTTATCGCATTGTTCGCCGCTAACGGGACGTGTACAAAACAAATTTGAATGTCGAGGTCGTAATTATAATGTAATTTTTTTTGTAACATGTTAATATAGAGTTGTATGCAGCTATTTATTTTAGAACAGATGGTGTCATCCCTTGGAATCATCATGGATTTAAAGCCTGTATGACATTATCTAGTTTCTTATATCGTTTTCGATGCAGACATAAACTATATAGTGTCCTACACACATGTGGAAAATAATATAGCGGCGGAATAATAATAAATTCAGTTAACAATAACAACACCGTAATACACAATCTTAATTTTCCATTTAGAAATAGTTATATAGTTTAGTATATCAATTATTATATATAAATCAATATAGGAAACTAGATAATGTCATACGGGCTTAAGAATTGATATATAAAACTGTATAACTGTTTCTAAATGGAAAATTAACATGGTTTATTACGGTGTTGTTATTTTTAAATGAATTTATTATTATTCCGCCGCTATATCATTTTCTATATGTGTGTATGACACTATGTAATTCAGACACCAATTACATAGTGTCATACACACATATAGAAAATCGAAAACGATATAAGAAACTAGATAATGTCATACAGGCTTAACTCTATTTCGATTACAATAAAAATCGAAACAAAGTTAAACCCATGATTGCTTATAAAATTAAGAATTTAATTCCGAGGTTGTGATTATAGAGAAAAATTAGTTTCAAAAATGTATTATGGATTTAATTTCTAAATCACTAATGAGACATCTTCATTGCCTTCAAAGATAGAGCTTCTATAAGTTGAAATTTGTAGCTTAAAGCAATTTTAAGACCGTTTATGTTATTCTTGTTTAAATATGTATGAAAAACTCAATTATAAAGACCGCAATGAGATATCTTGATTATCTTCAAAGATATGGCTTTAGGTATAAAGAACTCAATTATAAGCCCAATTGAGTTCTTCATACCTTTTTGGATATGAATTACATAAAAATAAATTAAAATTTCATCACGATGAATAGATATTTATGCAGGAATATGTGACAATACAAATTTCAACATTTAAACGCCATATCTTTGAAGATAATGAAGATTACATTTACATAATAAAAATTAAAATTGCATCACAATGAATAGTTATTTATGCAGGAATATGTGACAATACAAATTTCAACTTATAGAAGCCATATCTTTTGAAGGCACTGAATATATCTCATTAGTGATTTTGAAATTGAGTTCATAATACATTTTTGAACAACTGTAACAAAAAAAAATCTATAAGTATCATGAGGGACTGTTTTCCTTACCAAAAAAGACTGATAATACAAATTTCAAATTTAATAAGCCATTTCTTTGAAGATAATGAAGATATATCATTTGGGTCTTTGCAATGTAGATCTTCATACATTTCTGGACAAGTATAACACACAAAAATTCTAAAATTGCATCATGATGAATCCTATTGTTAGGAGAAATGTGTGATAATACAAACTTCAACTTTTACATGCCATATCATTGAAGATAATGAAGATATCTCATTTGAGTTACATAAAAAAAAATTGCATTTGATGAATAGGTATTTATGTAGGAATATGTGACAATAGAAATTTCAACTTATAGAAGCCATATCTTTGAAGGCACTGAATATAACTCATTAGTGATTTTGAAATTGAGTTCATAATCCATTTTTGAACAACTGTAACAAAAAAAATATTGTAAACTTAGATAATAAGGAACCGTTTTCCTTGCCAAAAAAGACAGATAATACAAATTTCAAATTATATAAGCTATTTCTTTGAAGATAATGAAGATATATCATTTGGGTCTTTGTAATTTATATCTTCATACATTTGTGGACAAGTATAACACAAAAAAATTCTAAAATTGCATCATGATGAATTCTAATTTTAGGAGAAATGTGTGATAATACAAACTTCAACTTATACAAAGCCATATCATTGAATAATAATAATAATAATAATTCTTTATTCGCGGCAACGACATTTTATACAAATTCTTACAAATATAAGATATAAAATACAAAAAAATACAACTTACAATTGAAGATAATGAAGATATCTCCTTTGAGTTTTTAAAATTGAGCTCCTAATATATCTTTGGACCAGTATACCAAAAAAATCCTGAATTTAATGTACATAATGCATAATGAGAAACCGTTTTCCTTAGCAGAAAAGACTGATAATATAAATTTGAAATTTAATAAGCCATATCTTTGAAGATAATGAAGATATATCATTTGGGTCCTTGTAATTTACATATTCATACATTGCTGGACAAGTATAACACAAATAATTCTAAAATTACATCATGATGAATCCTAATTTTAGAAGGAATGTGTGATAATACAAACTTCAACTTATCTTTGAAGGCAATGAAGATATAATACTAAGGTTTTTAGAGTTTTTAAAATTGAGTTCTTAATACATTTCTTGACTAGTGTAATAAACACAAACTGCGAATTACATAATGAGGAATAGTTTTCATTAGCAGAAAACATTGATAATACTAATTTCAAATTAAACAAGCCATATCTTTGAAGATGATAAAGATATCTCATTGGGGTCTTTATAATTGAGTTTTTTATACATATTCAAACAAAAATAACATAAAATATCTTAAAATTGCGTCATGATGAATAGTTGTTTTTGCAGGAATGTGTGATAATACAAATTTGAACTTTTACAAGCTATATCTTTGAAGATAATGAAGATATCTCATTGGAGTCTTTATAATTTAGTTTTCCATACATTTATAGACTAGAATAACACTAAAAATCTTAAAATTACATCATGATGAATAGGTATTTTTACAGGAATGTGTGATAAAGTAAATTTGAACTTTCACAAACCATATCTTTGAAGATAATCAAGATATCTCATGAGAGTCTTTATAATTAAATTCTTTATACATTTTTAGATAAGAATAACACAGAAAATCTTAAAATTTCATCATGATGAATAGGTATTATTACAGGAATGTGTGAAAATACAAATTTCTACTTTACTTTTATACGCCAAATCTTTGAACGCAATGAAGATACCTCATTGGAGTCTTTATAATTTAGTTTTCCATACATTTATAGATGAGAATGACACAAAAAGTCTTAAAATTACATCATGATGAATAGGTACTTTTACAGGAATGTGTAATAAAACAATTTTAAACTTTCACAAGCCATATCTTTGAAGATAATCAAGATATTTCATTACGTTCTTTATAATTGTGTTTTTCATACATTTTTAAACAAGAATAACATAAAACATCTTAAAATTGCTTTATGATGAGTAGGTATTTTTGCAGGAATGTGTGATAATACAAATTTCAACTTTTACAAGCCATATCTTTGAAGATAATGAAGATTACTCATTGGAGTCTTTATAATTTAGTTTTTCATACATTTTTAATTAAGAATAACATACAAAAATCTTAAAATTGCATTATGATGAACAGGTATTTTTGCAGGAATGTGTGATAATACAAATTTAACTTACAAGCCATATCTTGGAAGATAATGAAGATACCTCATCGGAGTCTTTATGATTGAGATTTTCATACATTTGTAGACAAGAATAACATAAAAAATCTTAAAATTGCATCATGATGAATAGGTATTTTTGCAGGAATGTGTGATAATACAAATTTCAACTTTTACACGCCATATATTTGAAGACAATGAAGATACCTCATTGGAGTCTTTATTACTTAGTTTTCCATACATTTATGGACTAGAAAAACATAAAAAGTCTTAAAATTGCATCATGATGAATAGGTACTTTTACAGGAATCTGTGATAAAACAAATTTAAACTTTCACAAGCCATATATTTGAAGATAATCAAGATATTTCATTACGTTCTTTATAATTGTGTTTTTCATACATATTTAAACAAGAAAAACATAAGAAATCTTAAAATTGTTTTATGGTGAGTAGGTATGTTTGCAGTAATGTGTGATAATACAAATTTTAACTTTTACAAGCCATATCTTTGAAGATAATCAAGATAACTCATTGGAGTCTTTATGGTTGAGATTGTCATACATTTGTAGACAAGAATAACATAAAAAATCTTAAAATTGCAAAAATACCTATTCATCATGATATTTTTGCAGGAATGTATGAAAATACAAATTTCCACTTTTACACCCCATATCTTTGAAGACAATGAAGATACCTCATTGGAGTCTTTATAATTTTGTTTTCCATACATTTATAGACTAGAATAACACAAAGAGTCTTAAAATTGCATCATGATGAATAGGTACTTTTACAGGAATGTGTGATAAAACAAATTTAAACATTCACAAGCCATATCTTTGAAGATAATGAAGATATCTCATTGTGGTCTTTATAATTGAGTTTTTCATACATATTTAAACAAGAATAACATAAAAAATGTTAAAATTGCTTTAAGATGAGTAAGCATTTTTGCAGGAATGTGTGATAATACAAATTTCCACTTTTACAAGCCATATCTTTGAAGATAATAAAGATACCGGAAATCGGAGTCTTTATGATTAAAATTTTCATACATTTGTAGACAAGAATAACACAAAATATCTTAAAATTGCGTCATGATGAATAGGTATTTTTGTAGGAATGTGTGAAAATACAAATTTCCACTTTTAAACACCAAATATTTGAAGACAATGAAGATACCTCATTAGAGTCTATATAATTTAGTTTTCCATACATTTATAAACTAAAATAACAAAAAAATCTTAAAATTTCATCATGATGAATAGGTATTTTTACAGGAATGTGTGATAAAACAAATTTAAACATTCACAAGCCATATCTTTGAAGATAATGAAGATATCTCATTGTGGTCTTTATAATTGAGTTTTTCATACATATTTAAACAAGAATAACATAAATAATCTTAAAATTGCTTTATGATGAGTAGGTATTTTTGCAGGAATGTGTGATAATACAAATTTCAACTTTTACAAGCCATATCTTTGAAGATAATGAAGATACCTCATCGGAGTCTTTATGATTGAGATTTTCATACATTGGCAGATAAGAATAACACACAAAAATATTAAAATTGCAAATCATGATGAATAGGTGTTTTTGCAGGAATAATTTTGTTTGTTATAATCTACATTTATTCAGAGATAAACCATTAAAGAAAAAACAAATACGATTACATTAAACAACCAAACTCGATTCAAATGCCAAGGTCGATTTTTTTTCACGTCTAGTGTACGATAAATTTAATTATAAACTAAAGGTCACGAGTCGATAGCCGAATAACGGGTCTATTCCGCTGTACATATACTTATATGTGTGTACAAAAAAATGTCCTTGCAATTCGGGATTCTCTCTACATCTGGCAAAGCCGCCGAACAACTCTGGACCTGCATCAAAATAAAATATGTGTGCAGGCCAATTTTTACGACGCGGTTCAAACTTTGCGCGCAGTCAAGTTGTTTTGAATAATCGTTTTTTCTTTTCTTTTTATTGCGACCTAGTAATGCAGTTGGATGTTGATGCAATGCATACGATTTCATTCATAACAACTAGAAGGTCCAACGAAATTATTATCAAACTTTCTTCAAGTAAATGTTACTAGTTTCTAGAGTTGAATGATGATAGGTTGATTTATAGTCTATTATACTATAAATCAGCCTATCATCATTCAACTATAGAAACTATTAATATAATTAACTTTAAAATATTGTATTGTACATTCAATTAATTATTAATTATGTAATTATGTTTTCTTCATCCAACAGTCTGTTTTGTCTTACGCATCACGTTGAATGATACTATAAATATTTCTGTATTCTATTTCATGTAAATTGTTGTAAATATATGATTTAAATTGTGTTTCATTTCGAGGAATAGAACTTTGAATTTAAATAAAAGACTAACAAATAATTTAATGGCCACGAATTCGACTTTTTTTGAAAGATAATATTCTGGCATTAATGTTTACATATGATTTCGAACATATTGCCACCGCGGCTGGCGTGTAGGTGGCTTAATCTGGAAGTCCAATTTGCGATCATTATTCGCAGTAATTCTGGTCGTATTTCATCAATAACGCGTGAAATGTTGGCTTTCAAGTTTACAATAGACAAGTGACTTCACATACCCCCTATATTAACTATTACATACACAAAAACTTATCGTTTGGTGTGCTTTATGGGTCGAAGGAATTACGCCACCTACGCACCAGCCGCAGTGGCCATATGTTGGAAATCATATTTAAACATTAATACCAGAACATTATCTTTCAAACAAAGTCAAATTCGTGGCCATTAAAATTATATTTCTGTGTTTTATTTAAATTCAAAGTTCTATTCCTCGAAATAAAACACAATTTAAATCATATATTTACAACAATTTACATGAAATAGAATACAGAAATATTTATAGTATCATTTAACGTGATGCGTAAGACAAAACCGACTGTTGGATGAAGAAAACATAATTACTTGAATGTACAATACAATATTTTACAAGTTAGTCTTTCATCTCAAAATGAAACACCCTTTATTAAAAAAAATATATTTATTTTGAATTTGAGAGAGAATAATCTTTAACAGACCTTTTATGAATACGCACAATAATATATTTAAAAAGGAAAGCACCATATGTGTTACATATCTTGCTACTCATTACTTAAGCATGCAACCATTCAAAATACCATCAGTTCTCTTCTATTCATACCACCTCCGCAAAAATCTCGAATAAATTTATAATTATGATCGAAATTTATATTTTTGATGACTTAATTGAACATTTTTCTATTTAATTTTATATCTTGAATATTTTGTATATTGCAGTATACGTCTGACTCATAATCACACGCGATAACGATGTTTATGTCCAATAAAACCAGCACAAATATAATCCGCGTGCATTTTAACGTTTAACATAAAATATCGCAAGAAGTGCAGTTACTTTTACGAGGATGAAGCAATTAAAGCGGCCACGCGAAAGTAAACGGACTGGGCTATTACAGCCGGGCATATTTTATGGAAAGGGGCAATTTGCGGGATCCTCGCGGCCAATTAGAAATTTCCCGTGTAACGGACGCACACCGCTAATTAATCAATTTGCATAATTAATAACGAATCGGGCGCCACAACAGCAACAAAAGGATCCGGTTGTTGCGCAAGCAAAAGTATGTCACGACAACGTGAGGAAACGTTATTTAAAACGACAATTGTACAGTGAAGATATTAATTAATATATTATCGCATATTATATGGTAACAGCGTTGGCAAGAATATGTGTTTTTATCATAAAAATACATAGTAGTTATCTGGCTATCTTTGAAGATAATGAAGATACCTCATTGGAATCTTGTTTGTTTAGTGCAAGGAATTAACAGATTTCTGAGATGGAGGATCCACAGTGATGATCTATTATCCCTGAAAATAATACTAGAAAAGCGAACTCAGAGAAATAGGGACGCACATGTAGCTCTAATAATATGATAAAGTCCCAATATCTCTGTGGTTTTTTCCCATCCTCTGTCAAGTTTTTTCAACCCTTAAATGCATATTGTTGCAGAACTGCAACATGTTAACTACCTAATTGGAAACGTTATTATAAAAACTATATTGCTGGATAGATATCTGCATCATCATCATCATCATTGTCAGCCGTTATCGTACCACTTTTGGGCAAAGGCCTCCCCCATGTGTCTCCAGGCTATTCTATCTTCTGTGCGTCGTGTCCTCTGTGCACCTGCAATCTTAACGATATCGTCCTTCCATCTGGCTTTAGGGCGACCAATACTTCGTTTGGCACTTCTTCGATATCTGCATCCATATAATTAATGATTTTGCGAATAAATGGCGATTCGTATGTTTTGTAGCAAGTGGACGACTAGTAACTATTATTTAACTTTTTGTGCATTTATGTTAAGAGTCATAGAAAACACTCTCCCTATTGTTGGTTTGGACAGCTATGCCACGATAACAAAAAAAATATATAAATTGAACAAATTATAAAATATGTCTAGTATATAAAGTTCAATGCACCAAGCAACATCTTAGTCTTCATGTAGATAGTTGTTTAAATTTGTATGGAAATAAAATATAAAAGAAATAGAATTCATCGTAATGATTACTCAAGAATGTAATACGAAATGAATACACAGTCGACTAATATGTCCTTCTTAGATGAATAACCTTGCCCATGCAACTCGCAAATTACCCTCACGAACAATTAATTATCTTATTGAATCACCAGCGAATTTCCCAGATAAGTGCAAGCTCACGCTCGACGTAAATTGCGCCCAGCGTGCGCTCGTTGTAATCTTCGTTTTTTTAATAATTACACACGTTATAAATTCCGATGCACAACGAACGAGAGGATGATAATCCTTTCAAGCGGGTTATTCATGCGTTGCCTTTTATTCGACCCACACCCGAGTGTGTGGTACGGTCAGTACGGTCGACCGGGCCCTGGGTGGCTGGCTGGCTGCAATTTAATGCCAATTTGTAGTCTGCTCGGCAGACCGCTATAATAACACAAGCTTCTCTTAATTCCACGAATCTATCACGAAGGAATCTGGTGTATTATTTCCGCTAGAGGTTTTTTTTTGTTTGCAGAATCAGCTCGTTAATTTCATGAAATTTTATGTTCGTAGAAAAACAATATAATAATTACTGTTGTATTTATAATATCCTGATTTTTACTGTTTCATATTAATAATATTGAGACGGATTACATTATTTGAACTCCCCTTTGTGCGGTCAACTTCGCCCATGGCTACGACCAACAACCTTCACGTCACGTTGTATCCTGTTTGTGACTTTATGGTCAGTAGGGTAAGCGAAGTGCCCACGTGGTTTTCAGAACTGTAAAGGTTAGGCCTGCCACTTAGGTAAGGGTTTAAATGATTGGGGTTGTGCTGATGTATGATTATATTTGTTAACTCAGTTTACCAGGGCTGTAACTTGAACATTGCAAACTAAAAAAAACTACATTTTAAAGCATAAATAAAACGGGTTTTTACTTTGTTTTTCTTTCACACTTCAGTTACACTTTGCAACTAGTTTCGGCTAAGCTCTAGCCATTTTCGAGCTCCTTCGATGACTGAATGACTGATGTAACCGATCGCTCTTTATATAATAAAAAAAAAGTAAAACAAACAATTACACAGAAACATCTTCACTAAAATATACATAAAAGGGGACTGGGGTGGGTTTTTTAAAAAATGTGGGATTCTGAGCTCTACATTTTAGACAGTTTTGTAAGCTGGGCTCTTCTTGAGTACTTACTACTACTACAACTACTTCTAGTAATGGTGTTTAGTAAATTTTCGGTAGTATAGAAGCGCGCAGCCCGATAGTAAGTTGCATACTTTGCAATAAGTGCATGAAACTCATTTTCTGTCGCAAATATTAATTCGAAAATGGTTACCTTTTAAGCTTACATCATTATAAAACGTAGTACCCTTTTATCTTCCAAAATACTTATCTCAAATATTCTGTGGAACAAAATCTAAGTTTTGTAATAACTATCGTGCTGCGCATAAGAACTTTGTTGGATAATTTAAGCTAAGAAATACAATTTTTGACATTATTCTTGTCTGGGATCTTTGAGAGTACTCACAACTATTACAACTACTTCTTTTAATGGTATTTAATTAATCTGCGGTGGTATAGAAGCGCGCAGCGCGATAGTAATTGGCATACTTTGAAATAAGTGCATGAAACTAATTTTCAGTAGTAAATATTAATTCGAAAATGCTTACCTTTTAGGCTTACATCATTATAAAGCTAGTAGTACCCTTTTATCTTTCAAAATACTTACCTTGAATATTCTATGGTTTAAAATCCAAGTTTTGCCATAACTATCGTGCTGCGCACTTCTATAACAACTTTGTTGAATATTTTAAGCTAAAAAATACAAATTTTTGACATTTTTCTTGTCTGGATCCTTTTCGAGTATTCAAAACTATTACAACTACTTTTTTAATGGTATTTAATTAATCTGCGGTGGTATAGAAGCGCGCAGCGCGATAGTAAGTTGCATACTTTGCAATAAGTGCATGAAACTCATTTTCTGTAACAAATATTAATTCGAAAATGCTTACCCTTTAAGCTTACAACATTATAAAAGCTAATAGTACCATTTTCTTTTCCAAAATATTACTCCTGAATATTCTATGGTACAAAATCTAAGGTTTGCAATAACTATCGTGCTGCGCACTTCTATAATAGTTTTGTTGGGCATTTCAAGCTAAAAAAATATACAATTTAGACATTCTTCTTAGCTAGAATCTTCCCAAATACTCACTACTACTGCAGATACTTCTATTAGTGGTATTTAGTAAATCTGTAGTGGAATAGAAGCGCGCAGCGCGATAGTAAGTGGCATACTTTTAAATAAGTGCATGCAACTATTTATTGTAGCAAATATTAATTCGAAAATGCTTTCCCTTCTTGAAGCTTACATCATTATGAAAGCTAATAGTACCCTTTTATCTTCCAAAATACTGAACTAGAATATTCTATGGTACAAAATATTAAGTATTGCCATAACTATCATGCTCCACACTTCTATAACAATTTTGTTGGATATTTCAAGCTAAAAAGTACAAATTTTTGATATTCTTGTTGGCTGGGTTCTTTTTGAGTACTTAAAACTACTACAACTACTTCTTTTAACGGTATTTAGCAAATTAGTGGTGGTATAGAAGCGCGCAGCGCGATAGTAGTGGCATCCTTTGAAATAAGTGCACGAAACTTATTTTCTGTAGCAAATATTAATTAGAAAATACTTACCCGTTAGGGTATCATTGTAAAACTTAGATTTTGTTCCATAGTATATTCGAGATAAGTATTTTGGAAGATAAAAGGGTACTACTAGTTTTATAATTACATAAGCCTAACGGGTAAGTATTTTCGAATTAATATTTGCTACCGAAAGTTTCGTGCACTTATTTCAAAATATGTCACTTACTATCGCGCTGCGCGCTTCTATACCACCGCAGATTAATTAAATACCATTAGTAGTAATAGTTTTGAGTACTCGAAAAGATCCCAGACAAGAAGAATGTCAAAAATGTGTATTTTTTAGCTTAAAATATCCAACAAAGTTGTTATAGAAGTGCGCAGCACGATAGTTATGGTAAAACTTGGATTTTGAACCATAGAATATTCGAGGTAAGTATTTTGAACCATAGAATATTCGAGGTAAGTATTTTGAACCATAGAATATTCGAGATAAGTATTTTGAAAGATAAAAGGGTACTACTAGCTTTATAATGATGTAAGCCTAAAGGGTAAGCTTTTTCGAATTAATATTTACTACTGAAAATTAGTTTCATGCACTTATTGCAAAGTATGCCACTTACTATCGCGCTGCGCGCTTCTATACCACCGCCGATTAATTAAATACCATTAGTAGTAACAGTTTTGAGTTCTCGAAAAGATCCCAGACAAGTAGTAGTACCCTTTTATCTTCCAAAATAATCAAAATTGTCTCGTATCTTACAGCAAATTATTTGAAATATTGAATTGGATCGAATGGAAAATATAAGGCGTTCTATTTGTCAAGGACAAATTGTATGGGAAGAGGTTATATGAATTCTTTTCTTGAACAACTTTTGAGCTAAGAAATTATCTTGTCTAAAACGACCTTTAATAAGAATTAATATAATGCATTTTGCTTACTAAAATAAATATATTAATTAGCCGTATCTAGATATACATTATCTATAAACACAATTAAAAATGTATAACAATAAACAATCCACTTATAAAATGACTAACCGCGGATCATCTTTCATTATCAAATCCTGTTTGATTAATTACCAAACTCTCGTTGTGCTCGGGCCATGCATACACGTACATACAAAAAAGTCACTTGCTATCGTACATTGACATCGTATCCGATTAACTTTATGCGGCATAATGAATGCGCGGGCCGCAATGGAGCGTCAAGTATAATTAAATTTTATTCAAGAATGGCCGACCTCCCTCTCCGTGCTGCATATTCATAAGGCGGGAAAGTGCGCGCTCGGAATACTGATACACAAACAAATTGAACGTGAATTATTTATGGCCGTGCCCGAAAGTTCGACCTTGAATGCACGGGCGTCAAGGACACGAAACGCAACTCCCAGGACGCCCGGAGTTTTCCGCAAATAGAATCACCGGGAGGGTTGAGAGTGAGAGAGATTGGCGTTTTTATTGTTATCCGGGACTTGTAACGTATCGATTCGATTGCGATTTGAAGGTCAAATTATATATATTTTTTGTTGTTGCTGATATTTGTAAAATGTTCATGTATTTGGGCAATGATAAATAGTTAGATCCTCCACACTTTCTACAGTCTATATCTATGAAATACGATCTACAATTCTTACAAATTCTTCCGATTTGGCTAGTATTACAATATCATCAGCAAAAACACACTCAGCTATCATTGTGCGTCGTAGTTTATAATATCCAATGTCCATTTTCCTTGTTTTCTCCTTTATTTTTTTTTTAATATATTATCTAGGAATATTATAAACAGTAGAGGGCTTAATGCTCCACCTTGTCTTAGTCCTTGTTTGGTTGTAAATTCCTGTGATATAAGATTTTCTGTCCTTATGTAATTATATGTCTTTCTGTATATACCTTGTATTGCTCTTTGTAGTTGTTTGCTTATTTGCCTCTTTTGTAGTATATTCCACATTGTTTTTCTCGGTACTCTGTCGAACGCTTTTTCCAGGTCTATAAATGCTATGAAGAATTTACTGTCATGGCCCGTTTTTTTCTCCATCAGTTTTCTTAGTGTAAATATATGGTCCTGCGTTGAGTGGCCCTTTCTGAAGCCACTTTGTGCATTTTCCATCGTTAGTTCTGTTTGTTGTCTTAGTTTACTTTCTAGTATAACCTCATAAATTTTAGCAGTTGTGCATATTCCTCCTATCTATTCTTATTTAGTATTAATTAGTATTAATTTATAATCTATTTCATGCATGAATTGATTTAGATCTAGAATTTACAATTTATTTAACTAAAACATATTTTGAATTGAAACATGATTGAGTCATGCAATTCATGTTTTTTGTTTGTTTGTTTCGAGCTCCCGTTCATGTGCACCCCGCTGCGTTATGTAAAATATCCCCCATCCCGTTCTGTTTTCGCATTAAAATGGAAAATATCTCCGATGCGCCATTCCGATTGCCATTGTTCCGCTCCGCGTTTTATTCATCGGAATGCATTATGGGGGGCATTAAAGCGCCCGTCGCGGATGCAATGCAAACAGAAACGATTTTTCATGCGAAACGCGAATTCGCGGCAGTTGCGCGCGGATGCCATTTGCTGAGGAACGGAAAACGCGCGCGTTTCCGTGAATTAAGCAGCGATAAAAGCGCGCTGGGTGAATCGACGATTTTTGTAAGTGATGACAATGTCGCACATCGCCGAGCTCTCTCTCACGTGTGTGTGAGTGTATAAAGAACAGCTGGCAGATGTGGGAAATTATCATTTTAATGGCGGTGCCTGATTTATATTCAATCATTCGAATATTAATTCATGAAAATTACGGATGTTATAGCTTCGTTTCGTATTAAATTATTATATATCATGATATATCTATAGATATATCCGTTTGATGTAAAGCTTTATTTCTTCGGATTTCTTATTTAATCTTATTCCATAAAGACACAGTACAGTTCTGGATAGTTCTGGATAGTTGGCTGGAGGGTAGCAAAGCTACAGACACTTAGGCCTCAAAATGGGCCCATTGTGAAACCTCCCTTTAAGGCTGCTCACTCGTCCCACCAGTCAATTTTGCGTGCAAAATGTGTAATTAATTTGTAGCAATACACTTTTTGCTGTGTTAAGGCAGTAGTAGGGAAGGGGGAGAGAGGGCTTCAATTTTCGGACAGGTCCCCCAAAAGTTATTGAAATGCGTATAGTTTTTTCTTAATACAATTTTATTTTTGAGATCTTTTTGGCTCCATCTTCCGTCTGGGCCCTGGGTACGTGCCCATGCTGCCAATGCCTAGCTACAGCCCTTTATACAGTACATTATTTATTTATGTTTCTGTTCTTTATCTCCCTCTGTCTTCGCCTCGGGATTTGAGGATGGGACTAACCATCCTTATCTCGGGCTAGTGGTATTAATTCCTATTTGATTCCTTTGCTAGACAATTTACTTACTTTAGGTAATGATTAGTCTCATCCTCATCTCGCACTAGTGGTATTAATTCCTATTTGATTCCTTTACTAGACAATTTACTACTTTCGTTAGGCAACATTTTTTATTCTTATTCAGTGAAATTAGATCACCCCTCCCCACAGCAAGCACATAAGAATTCTGGTCGCCGCGGGCGCAAAGTAAACGTGACTCTGACCCAGTTGCCAGCCTTCGGGCATTTCAATTTATCGCACCGGGTCTTATTTTTCCAATTCCGATTGCCACACAAGAACCGGTGGCACCTTTTACGTAACGGCATGAAAATACAACTCTGCTAATTGGACTCGCGAGAGACTGTAAATAATGTGTGACGTAAGCAAATACTGGAAATTTTCTGTAGCAGCCACCTATTGCGATGCTAATACTGGAAAATACATGTTTAAAAAAAAATGTGTGGGATAATATGTATGGTCGTTGTAGGAAACAACTTGTTGTTAGTTACACATATTTGAGCTATTCGTAAATATGTATGATCAGGAGGTCATACAAATAATATGGCCAGTGCACATTATTTTATCACATTTAGTAGAAATAATATATTTTAAATTGTCCGTTATAATTATAATTTTCACGCGATGTATAAACATCTGTATATTTTCCTTATTTTTAGGTCTAATTACGGGGGTAGAGCTCTCTGAATTATCCTGAAAATTTGTGATTCGGACGAAATTTTCAACTTTGTCGAAAATTTTCAATCGGTATCAAACTTTATATGTGTAATTTTAGTTCAGAAAAAAAATTCATTAAACTTCAAATATCTTGCTCTTAGATATCATTCAATAACTTGATGATCCACGATTCTAGTGACTTTTGGGTTATTATCACAATAATAATAATAATTATACCGGTTAACTTCACCAGTATTATGGAACGTGCAGTATTTAGAATTAAAAATTAGGAAAATATACAGATTTTTATATATATATCCCTCCCGGAATTTACTTCCTAGATACGACACAGCCTGTAACTCCTGCTTAGGAGCATAGGGCCTTTACTACTTACTCTCTTCCACTGTTACACCATTTTGCGCAACTGCCATCATTTGCTTTCAACTCCAGCTACTTTCAGAGGCTGTAAATATTTAGAATTTACATTGTATATATGTACAGCCTCTGAAAATAGCTGCCAATTACAAATTAAAAGGAGTCTCCTTCGTAGTGCTTTCACTACTCGTTGGGTCGATCTGGAAAACCTGTTGTTTGTTGTCGTACTAGATTGTTGTATCTCTTTAATTTATATTTTACTTCTTTTGGTTTTATTGTATTTTGTTGAATTATATATAATATGTTATCATGATTAAATATTGAAAAAAATCAATTAAATAAATATATACCGATACAGAATACCGGAAAACTATCCGCAACAACAATTTCGAGTGCTGTTATCAGTGTTGTGACGGCGTTTAGCAATGCGGGAAAAAAACACGCATAGTAAAGTAATAACAAATAATAATAGTTCATCAGCGATTTGCATTCGGATGATGCAAGCGCGCGTTCTCCGTAATTGTTTTAAATTCAATTTGTCGCTCGGATTTCCATATTACCTTATATATATTTTTTTCTTTCTTTCTAGAACGGGCCCAAGGTTTTCCAGCTAAGTAGGTAATTCGCGATTCGCGGTCGGTCGCCGGTTTTATTTACGGCTCACGATTTTGTGTCACCGATGCGAAAAAATAATTACAATAATGCGCACGTCATTAGAAATAACTTACCGAGTGCTGTTTTTTTTTTACTGTCGACTGTATAATATCGGTGGAATTTGTAACAAACACAAATTGTTTATAGTAATAGTAACTACAATATGTTACACATATTATAACAACTATAATAGTAACTATATAACTATATAAATTAAAGTTATTTAAGTTTCTTCTACTTTCAAGGATAATTAATTTAATTTTTTCACTTGCCAAAGTTAGTCCATTATCAATCATCCATAGATAAATTTTATTAATAGTTTCTATTGCCAAACTTCTGAGTTCAAATTCATTTTTACCAAATATCAATATTGCAATATCATCATCATAGCCAATAATAAACACCTAAAGATAACTTTAAATTTAATACACCCCGTTATGGGTGCAATGAAGAACTAGAAACAGCATAGCATGTAATATGCCTCTGTCCAGCTCTAGTAAATACTAGGCATCTAATACTAGGGGAGTGCTGGCCTAGTATGGCCAGCATTGACAACTCCTCAACCGCCCGAGTTTTGCAGCTCGCACACAGAATTGGCTGGTGGGACGAGTGAGCAGCCTTAAAGGGAAGTTTCACAATGGGCCCATTTTGAGACCTAAGTGTCTGTAGCTATTCTACCCTCCAGCCAACTATCCAGAACCAGACCATGCTTGTGCTATGCCCATTATTTTTTTCTGGAGTCTTCTGATATCGTCGGACTATCTATTTGGTAGGCATCCCCTACTACGGTACGCATCTTGTTGAGGTCTTCATTCTACGATCTTTAGTGTCCATCTTCCATCAGCAAATCTAGCTACATGGCCAGCCTAGATCCATTTTAGAGTCGCTATGCATGCTACCTCATCCATTACGCTAAACATAAACTAAATCATTTTCCTTATCACAGATTTAAAATGTTTTATAGATCTAGATTTTTTTATATCAGGACTTAATTTGTTATATTCACTATTGCAGTTATGATGTAACAGTGTATAAAATAAATGCAGATCAAGTATCACCGTGCTAGGCACTATGAAATCTGTATGTGAAAAGCTGTACGAAATTGATTCATTAAAAGTCGTTTTAGACAAGACAATTTCTTGATTCAAAAGTTAGTCAAGATGCGAGACAATCTAAATTGTCTCGTATCATACAGCAAATTATTTGAAATATTGTATTGGATGGTAGATTGAATGGAAAAATATAACGCGTTCTATTTATCAAGGACAAATTGTATGGGAGGAGGATATATGAATTTATTTCTTGAACAACTTTTGAGCTAAGAAATTGTCTTGTCTAAAACGACCTTTAGTCTAGCCTGCAATCAACAAGTTGTAAAGTCAATAAATTCTAATTAAAAAAAAACGGTGAGTGCTCATACACAAACCAATCAGTCTGATAAACACCGCACAACAACAACAAACGCGAACCTACGTTGTTGTAGTGAATCAAGTAGTAAATTCCAATCGAGTTGAGTGTTTGCCCCTCGCCGGCGGTGCAAAGATGAGCGATAGGGGCCGCACATTAAAATGCGCGCAGGAAATTGGGAAACTTTCCAAGCATTGCTCGGCGGCAGCGCATCGAATTTCTAAACATTTGAATTTCAAACCAGCCGGGCCCGAGGCGTGCCCGGCGTTCCAAACGGGGCTACTAATCCCAATTTATCTTTACGACGATCTGGCTTTTGACAAAAGGTCAACTTTTACTGTTTATTTATCTTGGCGTTTGCTGGGTGTGAATTATTTACGGTCAGCGCACTTATCGTACATCTACCTGAGAGTGATTGCCTACATACCATTGAAATTTAGGGTAAATTTATAATGGCAATATTATATCTCTACAAACCCTTCGTAGTTTATCATAATCATTATTTTATGGGCTAGACTGCTTGTGTGTATGATTAACCCAGCTCAGTGACTGAGTGGTTAGAAGCGTCGTCCGTCTCGTACTGGGCATTGGGGAGCCTGAGTTCGATCCCCAGCGGTGAACAAATTTTCGCGAATCACCTTTCACAGTTTTTCAGAGGTTTTCTATGAAGTTAAGGTAAATACCGGATGATTAAACTCCTCTAAGCTTCTGCCTTGACCAGCGGAAAAGCCTCACGGCTGATAGCCCTAAAAAGACACCTTACACGGTCAATAATACTGTCAATCCTAGTACAGTCAATATTTGCTTCAATCTTCCTTTTATATTTATCAAGTAATATTTTTATTTTTTATGATTAATTTAATGTTATTTATTAATTTAAAACTAATTATAAATAAATATGTGAAAAATAATGTAGTGCATAGTTCAAGTCGTTTGAAATAGTGGATGGGCATAGTTTGGTTGGTAGGGGCCGCCCGCCCACCCCACCTTTGTTCGCATACTTTTTTCCATAGGATAACACTCTCCTTGGAATGATTTCAACAATATGAAACATCTATATCCATTGAAAAAACTATGCGAACAAAGGTGGGGTGGGCGGGCGGTCCTTACCAACCAAACTATGCCCATCCACTATTTCAAACGACTTGAACTATGCACTACACTATTATCCGTTATTTTTTATGTTTAATTTAATGTTATTTATTAATTTAAAACTAATTAAAAATAAATATGTGAAAAATAATGTAGTGCATAGTTCAAGTCGTTTGAAATAATGGATGGGCATAGTTTGGTTGGTAGGGGCCGCCCGCCCGCCCCACCTTTGTTCGCATAGTTGTTTCAATGGATATAGATGTTTCATATTGTTGAAATCATTCCAAGGAGAGTGTTATCCTATGGAAAAAACTATGCGAACAAAGGTGGGGTGGGCGGGCGGCCCCTACCAACCAAACTATGCCCATCCATTATTTCAAACGACTTGAACTATGCACTACATTATTTTTCACATATTTATTTTTAATTAGTTTTAAATTAATAAATAACATTAAATTAAACATAAAAAATAACGGATAATAGTGTAGTGCATAGTTCAAGTCGTTTGAATTAGTGGATGGGCATAGTTTGGTTGGTAGGGGCCGCCCGCCCACCCCACCTTTGTTCGCATACTTTTTTCCATAGGATAACACTCTCCTTGGAATGATTTCAACAATATGAAACATCTATATCCATTGAAACAACTATGCGAACAAAGGTGAGGTGGGCGGGCGTCCCCTACCAACCAAACTATGCCCATCCACTATTTCAAACGACTTGAACTATGCACTACACTATTATACGTTATTTTTTATGACGACGCCTCTAACCACTCGGCCACTGAGCTGGTTGTAGAGATTTATTATTACCATTATAATTTTTTTTAGCTCCTATAAAGGCAAGAGAGTATCTTGTTTCGCATGTTAATAGTAAACTACTGCCTGTACTACTGCTACTACTATGTATTCGCGAATAGTTAGATGTGCTATCAGTTTCCAAAAGTGAGATTAAAATGTCGCCGCCAAACAAACCAACTTTCACCCATACTTCCAGACATTAAAAAAAATGCTGACCAATCAATTACAGTTATAATAATTGGAACATCCAATATACTAATTTATGTCGGTTTTTGTGCGAAACGAACCGTGTGTGTTAACCGCCATAAACAATAAAATCTGTGCCACGGCTGCCTGCCTGCCTGCGTTAGCATTTTAATTACAAATATAAAACAGCAGTGACTCACATACAAAACGCATTCGCCGCAATCAAATAAATTTTTTGATTCAGCACAGGTACAGCTACAGCGCGCGTCCTTGGTTCGCGCGAAATAGTTATTATATGTGATAAAAATGCTGTGCTCGCTTTATAATAAAACATAGAGGTCACGCGAAGGTGAAACGCGTTCTTGATGAGACATGAGGAATTCGTTTCGTAATGTCCTGAGGCGTACGTTTTTTTTTTCTCTCTTTTCTTTTTTAATTCTTGCTCGAGCTCGTTATTTTTTTTTTGTTGCGTTTTAATGACAATGAATAATTGCAGTGTAATGTAAATAATTGTATAACGCCGAGTTTACGATGAGACCATAAACGCCGCAAGGCTGCGGTGGCCGGTTTTCCATTCACGAGAAAAATTCATTTTCGAACCTGCTTCAATTATACAAACAAGGTTATACCCGCGGCGGGAGTTATGCGCACGGGTGATTGTTGTTGTTATTATTACACGCGGAATTGGGTTAGAGCGGATAAAAGTACTTTATCGCATGTGAAAGTATTAATTATAATTTACTGTGAGTGTGTTTGTGTGTGTGTGTGCGAGCGCTAATTAATTACGCAATCGCGAATTTCTCGCACCTGTGAGTGACGCAGATGTTTGTTCGTGATCGCACCGGGCTTTTTATAATTTATTTATGCCAATCGTCATGAAAGCAAGACATGTGTATTTTGTGTGGTACAGAATGGGGAGGGTTGAGTGTGTCCCTCGAGTGGTCGTGCTGTCACGGTTTGTTTAATTGCACTTCCTGAATGGACAGTTTTTGATGATACCTGAGGCTTAGGGACTAATGACGAGTTGCTATTTGTGCCCCCAAATTGCTGGATTTTGATAATTACTCGGCACTGTGTATATTGTTTGTTTATATATCAAATGTAAATTAGTTCATCGTCAGCCATTTTTTTAAAGAATAATTTCCTGTATATACCATTTGTATGTGTAGTATGTGAATTAGCTATAGATATAGATGCACCTATATCTATAGCTAATTCACATACTCCGAGCCCTGATGAAGTAGCTATGTAAGCTACGAAATATTGGCAAAAGGAAGTAAAGTGTACCTCAAGTAAAATAGCGTTTTATTGCTGCACTACCCTAATCATAATTTAACTAGTTTTTAAGTGGACTATTTAAGTTAGAGCAGGGGTTTTCAAACTTTGTACCACTTAAATAAACTTGCTAAAAATTCTGTATCATCATGATAATATTTCGTAATTCAGACGTAATACAAGTGAAAGAATATAGGCATTTTCAGAGAAACTATATTATTAATCTTAAGACGAAACATTGTTTTATTATAATTTGTAAAGGGTCAATAGTCTAATAAAGATGGTTATATATATATATATATATATATATATATATATATATATATATATATATATATATATATATAATTTGTAATACATAATCTATTGATTACAACTATTCACTTTTATTATTTACAAACACTAAAAACTCATACTCCTACTAATGTGATGTGTGGATTTTTTTCGTTGATATATCGGGGATTATCTTCGTTTGAAGTTAACGAAGATAATCTCCGATATATCAACGAAAAAAATCCAAGTAAGTCGGGCTAAATTTAATTTTGAAAAATGAAGCTCTACATAACACATTTTTTTGTACCCCTGCACTAACGGAATGTACCACGAGTAGAGCATCTACCATATTTATATTCTATATTTAATTGGGCTCAATTTTTTAATTATTTTCACCCAAAAATAAAGTCAGTAGACAGGTTTTTATTGTACTAGCTGTTTTAAATAAATCGCCTGATTTATAAAAAAATATAAAAAAAACAAAGATTTAAGATATCTAAATTTTTGATATAATTTTACATTCTGTATTTAATTGGCCTCAAAATAAGCCATTTTTTGATTATTTTCACCCAAAAATCAAAGATTTAAGATATCTAAATGTTTGATATAATTTTACATTCTGTATTTAATTGGCCTCAAAATAAGCCATTTTTTGATTATTTTCACCCAAAAAAAAAGTCTGTAGAAAGGTTTTTATTCCACGAGCTGATTTAAATTAATCGTCTGAGTTATAAAAATTATAAAAAATTAAAAAATAAAGATATCTAAAGTTATGATATTATTTTACATTCTATATTTAATTGGGCACAAAGGAAGCTATTTTTTTTATAATTTTCACCCAAAAGTAAAGTTTGTAGGAAGGTTTTTTATTGCACGAACTGTTTTAAATTAATCGACTGAGTTATAAAAAATGATAAAAAAAATCAACGATTTAAATTTTTTCAATTTATTATACATTTTGTATTCTACATTTAATTGGCCTGAAAATAAGCCATATTTTGATCATTTTCATCCAAAAGTAAAGTATGTAGGAAGGTTTTTATTGCACGAGCTGTTTTAAATTATTCGACTGTGTTATAAAAAATTATAAAAAATCAAAGATTTAACATATTTAAATTTATGATTTTATTTCGCATTCTATATTTATTTGGGCTCAAAACAAGTAATTTTCTCATAATTTTCACCAAACAATAAAATCTGTAAGAAGGTTTTTATTGTATGAGCTGTTTTGAATTAATCCACTGAGTTATAAAAAATGATAAAAAATCGAAGATTTAAAAAATTTAAATGTATGATACTATTTTATATTATATATTTAATTAGGTTCAAAATAATCCATTTTTTGATTATTTTCACCCAAAATTAAAGTCTGTAAGAAGGTTTTTATTGTACGAGCCTTTCTAAATTAATCGACTAAGTTATAAAAAGTGATAAAAAAATCAAAGATTTAAAAAATTAAAATTTATGATACTATTTTATATTCTATATTTAATTGGGCTGAAAAAATGCCGTTTTTTGATAATTTTCACCCAAAAATAATGTCTGCAGGAAGGTTTTTATTGTACGAGCCTTTCTAAATTAATCGACTAAGTTATAAAAAGTGATAAAAAAATCAAAGATTTAAAAAATTAAAATTTATGATACTATTTTATATTCTATATTTAATTGGGCTGAAAAGAAGCCTATTTTTGATAATTTTCACCCAAAAATAATGTCTGCAGGAAGGTTTTTATTTCACCAGTTGTTTTAAATTAATCGACTGAGTTATAAAAAATTTCAAAAAAAATCAAAGATATAGAATATTTAAATTTATGATATTATTTCACATTCAATATTTAATTGGGCTCAAAACTAGTTGTTTTTGGATAATTTTCACTCAAAAACAAAGTCTGTAGAAAGGTATTTATTGTACGCGCTATTTTAAATTAATCGACTGAGTTATAAAAAATTATAAAAAATCAAAAATTTAAGATATTTAAATTTATGATATTATTTTACATTCTACATTTAATTCGGCCCAAAATAAGGTATTATTTGCTAATTTTCACCCAAAAATAATGTCTGCAGGAAGGTTTTTATTGCACGACTTGTTTTAAATTAATCGACTGAGTTATAAAAAATTATAAAAAATTAAAAATTTAAGATATCTATATTTATAAAATTATTTTACATTCTATATTTGATTGGGCTCAAAATAAGTAATTTTTTGATAATTTTGACCCAAAAACAAAGTCTGTAGGAAGGTCTTTATTGCACGAGCTGTCTTAAATTAATCGACTGAGGTATAAAAAAATATGAAAAATCAAGAATTTAAGATATCAACATTTATGATATTATTTTACACTCTATATTTAATTAGGCTCAAAATAAGCTATTTCTCGCTAATTTTCGCCCAAAAATAATGTCTGCAGGAATGTTTGTATTGCACGAGCTATTTTAAGTTAATCGACTGATTTATAAAAAATTATAAAAAATCGAAGATTTAAAAATTTTAAATTTATGATACTATTTTATATTCTATATTTAATTGGGCTCAAAATAAGCCATTTTTTGATTATTTTCACCGAAAAACAAAGTCTATAAGATATTTTTTGTTGTACGAGCTGTTTTAAATTAATCGACTGAGTTATAAAAAATTATAAAAAATCAAAGATTTAAGCTATTTAAATTTATGATATTATTTTACATTCTATATATAATTAGGCTCAAGACAAGTGGTTTTTTTATTATTTTTACCAAAAAATAAATTTGGTAGGAAGGTTTTTTTGCACGAGTGGTTTTAAATTAATCGACAAAGTTTTAAAAAATGATAAAAAATCAAAAATTTAAAATATCTAAATTTATGATATTATTTTACATTTTATAATTAATTGGGCTCAAAATATGCTGTTTTTTGATTATTTTCACCCAAAAATAAAGTCTGTAGGAAGGTTTTTATTGTATGAGCTGTTTTAAATTTAGTTATAAAAAAATTATAAAAAAATCAAAGACTTCAGATATCTAAATTTTTTATTTTATTTTACATTCTATATTTAATTGGACTCAAAATAAGCCGCGTTTTGATAATTTTCACCCAAAAATAAAGTCTGCAGGAAGATTTTTATCGTACGAGTGGTTTTCAAATAATCGATCGAGTTAGAAAAAATGATAAAAAATCAAAAAAATTATATATCTAAATTTATGATACTGTTTTATATGCCACATTTAATTAGGCTCAAAATAAGCCGTTTTTTGCTCATTTTCACCCAAAAATAATGTCTGCAAGAATATTTCTACTGAACGAGCTGTTTTGAGTTATAAAAAATGATAATAAATGTAAAATTTAAGATTTAAAAATTTATGATATTATTTTATATTCTATATTTAATTCGACTCAAAATAAGCCATGTTTTAATCATTTTCACCCAAAAATATAAAGTCTGCAGGTAGGTTTTTAATGTACGAGTTGTTTTAAACTAATCGCCAAGTTATAAAAATCATAAAAAATCAAAGATTTAAGATATTTAAATTTTTGATATTATTTTACATTCTATACTTAATTGGGCTCAACATAAGCCATTTTTTGATAAATTTCACCAAAAAGTGAAGTCTGTAGGAAGGTTTTTATTGTACAATCTGTTTTAAATTAATCAACTAAGTTATACAATATTATAAAAATTCATAGATTTCAGATATCTAAGTTTTTGATTTTATTTTGCATTCTATATTTAATTGGGCTCAAAGGAAGCTGTTTTTTGATAATTTTCACCCAAAAATAAAGTCTGCAGGAAGGATTTGATTGCACGAACAGTTTTAAATTAATCGACTGAGTTATAAAAAATTATAAAAAATGAAAGTTTTAAGATATTTAAATTTATGATTTTATTTCACATTCTATATTTAATTAGGCTCAAAACAAGTAATGTTTTTATAATTTCAACCCAAAAACAAAGTCTGTAGGAAGGTTTTTATTGCACGAGCTGTCTTAAATTAATCGACTGAGGTATAAAAAATTATAAAAAATCAAAAATTGAAGATATCTAAATTTTTTATATTGTTTTACATTCTATATTTAATTGTGCTCAAAATAAGCCATTTTCTTATTTTTTTTTTTCTTAAGTTTGTAGGTTTTTTTGTTGCACGAGCTATTTTAAATTAATCGACTGAGTTATAAAAAATTATAAAAAAAATTGAATTGTTTTATTTATGATTATATTTTATATCCTATATTTAATTGGGTTCAAAATAAGCTGTTTTTTGATCATTTTCACCGAAAAATAAAGTCTATAGCTAGGTTTTTATTGTACGAGCTATTTTAAATTAATCGACTTAAATTAAAAAAATCAAAGATTTAAGATATTTAAATTTATAATATTATTTTATATTCTATATTTAATTCGGCTCAATATAAGCTATTTTTTGCTAATTTTCACCCAAAAATAACGCCTGCAGCAAGGTTTTTATTGTACGAGTTGTTTTAAATTAATCGACAGAGTTATAAAAAATTATAAAAAATCAAAAATTTAAGATATCTAAATTTGTGATATTATTTTACATTCTATATTTAATTGGACTCAAAATAAGCCGTTCTTTGATTATTTCCACCCAAAAACAAAGTCTGCAGGACAATTTTTTCTTTGTTTTTTATCACTTGTTTATTACTGTTTGCGAATATTTTCGGCTACGCTCTAGCCATTAAAGTAGATGCCGATTCAATTCAATGTCTGCAGGACACTTTTTATTGTACAAACTGTTTTAAATTAATAGACTGAGTTATAAAAAATTATAAAAAATCAAAGGTTTAAGATATTTAAATTTTTGATATTATTTTATATTTATATTATATAATATATTATATTCTATATTTAATGGGCTTAAAATAAGCCTATTTTTGATAGTTGTCACCCTAAAATAAAGTGTGTACCAATGGTGCTCTGCGAGCTTGTTACAAATGCTCCAAGAAATTATGAAATCCGAAATTGAATGTACTGTATGTGATTGACTCTTTGATTTTGGTGCTCCTCGAGTTTTTCTTATGATCAAAAGTGCTCCCTGACTTCAAGAAGGTTAAGAATCACTGAGTTGGAGCAATAAGTAGACACAATAACAAAAATGTGATTTACAATGAAATTAATTTTGTTTGCAGACTTTTACATCACTGGTATCCACCATAGACCTCTTACCGCACCTGCAGCCCGTCGAATTCCTCGTCGACAGAGAGCTCTTGTTCGCCGATTACACGCAGCTGAAACAATTCCAGGTGAGCCTCTCCACTCATTACAATTTCAAGCGATTACGCAAACACTATGCAAATCGTCCTTGAGCTTGATTGTATTTTTGCTTTCCGAATACAACACTGTTGTATGTAATAACGAGAAAAACATAAATCCCTGAAATATCTGAATTTTGATTTAGTATTAATAAAATTCGGAGATTCGTGTGGTGCCTACACCAGGATATTTTTAGGTTGAAGGTGGGTTTATAAGATAAGAAATAAGGAAGCAATTTCAAAAGAATATTTTCAATTATATTGTTTATTTCAGAGGCTCTCTCTAAAAAAATGTAGCTAGCTATTAGTATTAATATATGTGGAATCATCCATGATCCAAGTCTTTACCAGCTAGTTAACATAATCTGTGATGCATAAGCTAGAAACACATTATCCTAGAAGGATTTTCAAATACTATAAAGCATCTTCAATTGCTGGAAAGGCAATATATAAATACGTACATACTAATTTCTTCAGTATAGTTTCTTATATCTTATTTTATTTCATTTATATGGGTTCATAATGACATACAATAAGATAGGTGGTTAACTTTATTGACTTTCATGTATTGTGTCGATGGCCAACTATTGATATTCCCCTATTACGTCCTTGCAACCGATTAAACCAATATATTTTCCTACTGATTGCGTTAACTCTCCAACAACCAAAAAAATAATAATCATATGCCCGCAGGCGCCGCATTTAATTAATGAACACACATAAATAATCGGCCATGACATTCGCAGTGGTTTTAACATTTTACCAACGCGTTTCCGGAATGCTGCCACCGAGTGACTCGTTTAATAATAATCGACGTCGTCTGCCGGCGCGGCCGGACGATGTGGTTGACCTTTCGCCAATAGACGCACTTAAATGCATTACATTAGCTTCCTGCTTATATGGTACGAACGTATCAAATGGTGATGCCGGATAACGGCGGTTCGTTTCTCCGTATATGTCACGGTTCGCGGCGGCCCCCATCGCCCCCAGCCACAGGAAATAAAAGTAAAATGAAAAGGTCAAACGGTCACACGCAACGCAACGTCTGCGTTTCTTGGTGCATTCACCTGACTAATCATCGCTGGGATGAGATGATTGATGATTTATCGAATGCGTCAATTGCTTTATCAGTTGGTGGGCACAGACGTTATCAATCATGTGTTTTTTTTTGTTTGTTTGTTGTTGTTTGAGTATGTGTACTCAATTGCGGAAATTCCTCGTAATCATTACTGAACGACGTCGTTTGGTAATAGTTTACAACAACTGGTGGGCAATTAGCATGGCTATTATGGAAAGCTTACTGTGTTAATTGTTGTTATGGACTTTTCTGATAAGTGCAATTAGCTGCGAGATTAATTTATGAAAATGTGCACGTTTATTTATATACGCACACGTATTTATTCGACATTATAGCTATATACGATTAGAACGTTAATGGTTTTTTTTTTTAGTAATTTGATGTAAATGGGTGTTGTTATTGTTTGGCTGCATATAATTTAAAATTTTCGATGTTATTGTGGTAAAAACTATTTGACGATTCAGACGTGTTATTCTTCAAACAAATTCAAATAAAATCATCTGATCTGAGAATTTTTTTTGAGCTGCCTCTATACAGAATCTACAAAGAATCAATAGAAGCGCGCAGCGCGATAGTAAGTGGCAGACTTTGAAATAAGTGCATGAAACTCATTTTCTGTAGCAAATATTAATTCGAAAATGGTTACCCTTTAAGCTTACATCATTATAAAACCAGTAGTACCCTTTTTTCTTCCAAAATACTTACCTCGAATATTCTATGGTTCAAAATCCAACTTTTGTCATAACTATCGTGCTGCGCACTTCTATAACAATTTTGTTGGATATTTTAAGCTAAAAAATACAAAGTTTTGACATTATTCTTGTCTGGGATCTTTTCGACTACTTAAAACTATTACAACTACTTCTTTTAATGGTATTTAATTAATCTGCGGTGTTATGAAGCGCGCAGCGCGATAGTGAGTGGCTTACTTTGAAATAATTGCATGAAACTTATTTTCTGTAGCAGATTTTAATTAGAAAATGCTTACCCTTTAAACTTACATCATTATGAAAGCTAATAATACCATTTTCTCTTCCAAAATCTTACCCCTGAATATTCTAGTAGTACAAAATCTAAGAATAATCTATGATCACAAAATAAAAGTTTTTCCATACTACGATATTGGAATTAACTATTATTAACTATCATGCTGCGCATTTCTATAACAATTTTGTTGGGTATTTCAAGCTAAAAAATATACATTTTTGATAGCTGGGCTCATCTTGAGTACTTACTACTACTACAACTACTTCTAATAATGGTATTTAGTAAATCTGCGGTAGTATAGAAGCGTGATAGTAAGTGGCATACTTTGAAATAAGTGCATAAAACTCATTTTATGTAGAAAATATTAATTCGAAAATGGTTACCGTTTAAGTTTACATCATTATAAAACCAGTAGTACCCTTTTATCTTCCAAAATACTGATGTCGAATATTTTATGGAACAAAAACTAATTTTGGCAAAAACTATCGTGCTGCGCACTTCTATAATTGTTTTGTTGAACATTTCAAGCTAATAATAATAATATATAGTAATATAAAAATAATAATATACATTTTAAACAGTTTTGATAGTTATGAAAGGAGCGATCGCCCCTTTTTGGAGCTGCATCTATTTATTTTTTATTTTATATCATATGCCTTCTACCGTAAGGTGTAGCTACTTCTATACAGAATCAAATTAAGAGCAAAAATCCACTCACATACAAATTTTCATAAATATGTCTTATATTTATGAAAATTTGTATGTGAGTGGATTTTTTGCTCTTAATTTGATTCTGTATAGAAGTAGCTATACCAAAAAAACAGTATGACAAAGAATTACCACGTAGTGGACGCCACAACCATTCAATTGCTAAACCAGTATAGTTTTTTTTTTTAGGTTTTATGTTGAAAAAGTTGATTACTAGGGATATAATGATAATGTAAGTTTCACCAAAACAAAATGTGTGTCCAGCATAGAAGAAAAATACGCCGTCAGTTGTTTATATATCTGGCGTGCCATTAATTTTGCTCCCTATTCAATCTCGAATCGAGAACACGGTCGTAAAGCGCGAAATAATTGTCCCCGAACACGAATAAACGCAATTCCGCGCCTGGCTTTATGGGCTCACCCGCCGCCCCCGCTCCCGCCCCCCTGACGTTAATGACACGACGACCTACGCGCGGGCGAGCGTTGTGTTTCGTCGTTTTGTTTTGCTTTGTTCGGCTTTAAATTCTCTTTTTGCAATATGTGCGACCGTAAAATTAAAGGCGGGCACACAATGGGAGTTCGGCGGAGCGCACAACGCACTGGCGGCGGCGGCGGTGCAAATAAAACAATTAAATTGTGTCTGTATGGCCGTTTCAATGGGAAATTAAATATTTGCCGTTGCTGAAACGATAAATGTGCGCCCCGGCAGGTGGATTTTGTCGTGGCTGACACAATGAGGGTAAATATTGATAACTGGGGGGGATGGAGGATGTGTGTGTGTGTGTTTATTATATGTGGGGCACGTGCAGATTTATATTTTTTTATTTTTTGTCAGTCTATCAATAAATGTACAGTAAGGACACCAGTAAAAGCTAAAAAAAAAAGATTCTTTAGAGGTACGATGGTGCTTTTGTACGTATGTACTAGGTGATAATATATTATTTTAATATATCAATATATTTCGCTCGTTAAATTTCGAGCATCATCAGGAATTAAACAGAGTTAATCAACAAGGAAACTGGAACATAACATAATTTACAACAGTTTTTAATTTAGATTTGGCGCTTATTTGACAAGATAATTATTATATTATAATAATTATCTATTAGTTATTAGTGACGACTACAGACTAGTCTTCTTACAATTAGCTCTAGTAAAGTTGAGGAATATTTGAGTGGTAATAACCCAAACATAATAACCGCGGAACGAATGCAATTGTACCGCATTACAGGAATTAAAGGCCATAAGCGATTCCGTTTACTCGTTTCTCTATTATTCATGAGTGCAATTGATGTAAAATTCATGAGGTGTCGATTATATAGATAACCGTTCGCGATTACTTATTCAAAAAGCCGGAATGCACTACATCTCTCTCACTGTGTATGTGTGTGTGTGGATGTATATAATTAAATGTAAAGCGGTGAATGCACGTAACACACACACACACACAGAAATGCACGAAGCGGTAATAGTGCCAGGCATTACCTTCTCGCTCCTCTTTCGTGGGAATGGTCGCTCGATAAGGCGCAGACCTGACCTCGTTCCGGCGGCGTTTGTGTGTGCAGCCTCCAGAGTAGGCAATAACCTCGTTAGTACAATAGCTCCCGGCTGATTTATGCCCGCCGCCGATATGAATTACTTCATTCCACAATCGGGTTTCTTAAATGCGAAAGATGTGATTTCAATCGGCCGACTATCCCCTTTGATCGAAATGTAACCAAAAATTGCAACAATTAGTGTCATATTCATTCTATCTATTTAGCCATAGCTATATGCGTCCCTGTTGTTTTAACTATATTTTTGAATTAAGAATATGAGTACGTTCCCAAAAGCTAATGCTTAGTAGATAAAACAGCCAACTAATAATACATATGCCGGAAAAATAATTGAAAGTAGAAAACAAATGCAATTATGTATGGCAATACAGCTCAATGGTATTGCCAGACATCAAAGAGAGATAAAAAATAACATGAAGACGAAATTAAGATTATTGAGATTGGTCGGAAGTTAGAGAAGAATAACTAGAGAAGGTAGCCACAAGTTGTAGCTACTTTCCCTAGTTTGTTGTATTTATGGTCTACAACTAAAACTTAAATTATTTACTACTAGTGCAGCTACTTCTATTAATGTTATTTGGTACATCTCTACTGGTATAGAAGCGCGCAGCGCGATAGTAAGTGACATACTTTGAAATAAGTGCATGAAACTATTTTTTTTGTAAAACTTTTGAAGCTTACATCATTATAAAACTAGTAGTACCCTTTTATCTTCTAAAATACTTATCTCGAATATTTTATGGAACAAAATCTAAGTTTTGCAATAACTATCGTGCTGCGCACTTCTATAAGAACTTTGTAGAATATTTTAAGCTAAGAAATACAAATTTTTGACATTATTCTTGTCCGGGTTCTTTTCGAGTACTCAAAACTATAACAACTACTTCTTTTAATGGTATATAATTAATCTGCGGTGGTATAGAAGCGCGCAGCGCGATAGTAAGTGGCATACTTTTAAATAACTGCATGAAACTCACTCTTTGTAGCAAATATTAATTCGAAAATGCTTACCCTTTAAGCTTACATCATTATGAAAGCTAATAGTACCTTTTTATTTTCCAAAATACTGAACTGGAATATTCTATGGTACAAAATATTAAGTATTGTCATATCTATCATGCTGCGCACTTCTATAACAATTTTCTTGGATATTTCAAGCTGAAAAATACATATTTTTGATATTATTATTGGCTGGGTTCTTCTTGAGTACTTAAAACTACTACAACCACTTCTATTAATGGTATTTAGCAAATCAGTGATGGTATAGAAGCGCGCAGCGCGATAGTAGTGGCACACTTTGAAATAAGTGCATGAGACTTATGTTTTTAGCAAATATTAATTCGAAAATGCTTGCCCTTGAAACTTACATCATTATAAAACTAGTAACACCCTTTTATCTTCCAAAATACTTATCTCGAATATTGTATTGAACAAAATCTAAGTTTTTTAATAACTATCGTGCTGCGCACTTCTATAATTGTTTTGTTGAACATTTTAAGCTAAAAAAATGTACATTTTAGACAGGTTTGATAGCTGGACTCTTCTTGAGTACTTACTACTACTACAACTACTTCTATTAATGGTGTTTAGTAAATCTTCGGTAGTATAGAAGCGCGCAGCGCGATAGTAAGTAGCATACTCTGCAATAAGTGCATGCAACTCATTTTCTGTAGCAAATATTAATTCAAAAATACTTACCCATTAGGCTTACATCATTATAAAACTAGTAGTACCCTTTTATCTTCCAAAATAGTTATCTCGAATATTCTATAGAACAAAATCTAGGTTTTGCAATGACTATCGTGCTGCGCACTTCTATAATTGTTTTGTCGAACATTTCAAGCTACAAAATATATACATTTTAGACAGTTTTGATAACTGGGCTGTTCTTGAGTACTTACTACTACTAGCTACTTTTATTAATGCTATTTAGTAAATCTGCTGTAAAACAGAAGCGCGCAGCGCGATAGTAAGTGGCATACTTTGAAATAAGTGCCTGAAACTTATTTTCTGTAGCAAATATTGATTCGAAAATGCTTACCCTTTAAGCTTACATCATTATAAAACTCGTAGTATCTTTCAAAATACTTACCTCGAATATGCAGTGGTTCAAAATCTAAGTTTTGCCATAACTATCGTTCTGCGCACTTCTATAACAACTCTGTTGGATATTTTAAGCTAAAAAATACAAAATTTGACATTCTTTTTGTCTGGGTTCTTTTTGAGTACTTAAAACTATTACAACTACTTCTTTTAATGGTATTTAGTTAATCTGTGGTGGTATAGAAGCGCGCAGCGCGATAGTAAGTGGCTTACTTTGAAATAAGTGCCTGAAACTTATTTTCTGTATCAAATATTAATTCGAAAATGCGTACCCTTTAAGATTATAAAAGTTAATAGTACCATTTTCTCTTCCAAAGTACAAAACCTAAGAATTGCCATAACTGCGCATTTCTATTACAGTTTATTGGGTGTTTCAAGCTAAAAAATATACATTTTTGATAGCTGGGTTCTTCTTGAGAACAACTACTTCTATTAATGGTATTTAGTAAATCTGCGGTAGTATAGACGCGCGCAGCGAGATAGTAAATGGCATACTTTGCAATAAGTGCCTGAAACGTATTTTCTGTTGTGGTTGGTGATGTGGAAAAGCAGCGAGGGAAATGCCAATAAAGGTCTTTTTTTTATTTTTTTTTTTATTTTCTGTAGCAAATATTAATGCGAAAATACTTTCCCTTTAGGCTTACATCATTATAAAACTAGTAGTAACTTTTATCTTTCAAAATACTTACCTCGAATATTCTATGGTTTAAAATCCAAGTTTTGCCATAACTATTGTGCTGCGCACTTCTACAGCAACTTTGTTGGATATTCTAAGCTAAAAAATACATTTTTTTACATTCTTCTGAGCTGAATTCTTTTCGAGTAGCTAAAACTTCTACAACTACTTTTATTAATGATATTTAATAAATTGCGGTGCTATACAAGCACACAGCGCGATAATAAATGGCATATTTAAAATAAGTACATGATACTAATTTTTTGTAGCAAATGTTATTTCGAAAATATTTATTCTTTAAGCTTATATCATTATAAAAGCTGATAGTACCCTTTTATTATCCACCACGGTTATTCTATGGTACACAGTCTAGTATTGCCATAACTATCGTGCTGCGCACTTCTATAATAGTTTTGTTGGGCATTTCAAGCAAAAATTATTAATTTTAGACATTCTTGTTAGCTGGGCTCTTCTCAAATGCTTACTACTATTGTATATTCTTCTATTAATGGTCTTTGATAAATCCGTAGTGACATAGAAGCGAGAGGCGGTCCGTGGCGCAGTGGCCTAAGGCGATGGTCTGAAGCCATTGCGTACGAAACGTTGGTGATTCGAATCCACCGGTAGCCGGAAATTTTTCCACAAAGAATTAACCCGGCTAGCATATCATGGATGTTGTATGAGGCACAATAGATCCGTGAAGGGCCGGAGTGCACACAGCCCAGGGGCGGGGGCTGTACTCACCGTAAATTTTTTTTTTAAAAGACAGAAGCGCGAAGCGCAATAGTAATTGGCATACTTTGATCTAAGGGCATAAACTCATTTTCTGTAGCAAATATTAATTCTAAAATGCGTAGCCTTCAAGCTTACCACATTATCAAAGCTAATAGTACCATTTTCTCTTCTAAAATCTTACCGCTGAATATTATATGGTACAAAATCTAAGAATCGCCATAACTATCATGCTGCGCACTTCTATAATAGTTTTATTGGATATTTTAAGCTAAAAAGTATACATTTTAGTCATTTTTGATAGCTGGGTTCTTCTTGGGTACTACCACTACTACAACTACTTCTATTAATGGTATTCAGTAAATATGCGGTAGTATAGAAGCGCGCAGCGCGATAGTAAGTGGCATATTTTGCAATAAGTGCATGAAAATCATTTTCTGTAGCAAATATTAATTCGAAAATGCTTACACTTTTAGCTTACAACATTATGAAAGCTAATAATACCATTTTCTCTTCCAAAAAAACCTAGTACAAAATCTAAGAATAATCTATGATCACAAAATAAAAGTTTTTCCATGCGACGGTATTCATTGGAATTAAGACAAACGTGTTTCAGCTTGATCGATTGCCCTCTTTTTCCGGAGCGTTTGTCGAAAGAAAAAAACTTACATAAAAACGCCCGCCGCAAATTGGTTTAGAAAGTAATTACAAATGCCCGCGCGACTTTTATTACCCTTATGAACGGACTTTAATAACGTAACGGAGCCGCGTAATTGCCTTGAAGATTTTAATCTTCTTACGCAAAGGATGATCCTCGTTGCGGTTGAAAATATGGAAACAGTTGTGTGTGTGTGATTTGAACGGTTTTCGGCTGAGAAAACAATGGCAGATTAATTTATGAAGACAAATGTTATGAAGTTTAAAATTATTTTAATTTGATCTGTTTGTTTTAGATTTAACATATCATGAAGTTTTTGTATATACTAGTATAGAAGTGTTCTTCAACCTGTGTTTCGCGGAACCCTAAGGTTCCACTCATACGTTGTAGGGGTTCCGCGAGTCAATGCTACAATTCGAACGTTAACCCGCGTTACTTTATATACTTTCGAGAGAGACGTGTAAAAGATATTACATATATTATAAACATTATGGTACCACCTGTTTAAGGGTAATGGAGGACTAAAATGAAATGCACGGTATAAAATTAACTAGTAGTAGACTAGAAGAAAAAAAAACAAATAATCACTGCAAGTAATTATTATTGATTATGCGGCGTGTAATTTATTTCTTCCACTCGTTCCCGACGTTTCACTTTTAAACGCGTTTCTCGTAATACTTTACCGCCAAATTATAATTTAACCACGATTTCGCTTGGCCGCGGGGCAAATTGCATCCCGAAACGCCAGCAATAATTACAGCCGGAGCCGCCGCACTTATTAAATTAAAAAAGCATCCGCCGGCGAAAACACGTCTCGAATAACCCAATAACCTGTTGTGTAACGTGGAAAAATTTATTGCCGCCATGTCCGCATTTGCATTTAATGGAAATATGCGATTAATTACCGGTTCTACAACCGGGAGCAAAAAATGCATAACATTATGCGTGCAGAAAAAAAAACAGGCGGTGATTAATAATAACCTTATACAGTAATCGCGTTTTTATACTGCGGGATTAATTAATATTTAAATATTGTGTGTTGGGTAAGTGGCGCAATATCACAAATGTTGATTTATGGGGAAAGTACTGAAGATAACTTGTCGGGAACTGCATAACATAATATCTGTTATTGTTTTTTTATAACCATTCACTGCAAACTATTATCTCCTGTTTATATTATTAATAGCTACATTATAAACGATTACAGTGAACGTTATCTACTGTAAAAATATGTCTGTAATTTTATGTGGAGAAGTATGCAAGATGTTAGTTTATAAGAGACGTGTCATCTTTATAGAAAATAATAGGAGGGGCGAAAATGGCCAAAGCTTAGCCGAAACTAGTTGCAAAGTGTAACTAACTAACGCCTGATGATGATGATTTCCATTTACATCTGCTTCCTTGCATCATTCAAGCTTGTATCTCCTCGTCTACGTTGGTATTGTTAGAATCCTGTGAGACAGGATTATTTTGTATTGGCTATAATAATTTTCGTCTAGATTTCACTTCATAAATCTAATATATAATATACACGAGTGTGTGTCGTGGCAATATCTATGCGTGTCTCTTTAAAGGATTTATTAACTAACAAGTGCAATGATGAATCTGGGACTGAACCGGTTCGTTCGAGTGAACGCGCCTTGTGGCCCGCAAAGGAGCTTCCTCTGCGTCACTCGCGATCCCCCTAATGAAATAAGTGAAGTTTCTTATTAGACTACATTATCGTGCGCTTCCTGTTGACTTCATCATCATAATGTGTTTGGAAATTAGGCGGCCGCGCGCGAACGTGAGCACCGTTAATGAATGTAAAGTGGAGACACGATGAATTACAGCATTATAACAGTTTTTTTGGTGAAAAAAAATTTTATTACTAAAATTTAGACGTCAGTGAAGATTTCTAAAGCTTGGTGAATTAAACTGAATTTCTTAGGTCCTTTGGCTCCTTGTGGGGTCTCTACAATTACTTGCCATCGGACACGGTTTTGGGACATACACACACAATATAATCCGTCACTGTTGGCGTTGTAGTGCTTTCGTTCTCCAGTTCATGACACCCATTTCTCAAAGGTCTTCCTCTACGCAATCACGCAATCTCTTGTTCGTGGTTTTTTTCTAGCCCGTGTCTTGACAAAGCTTCTGTTCAAAATTTTGTGGGTAATTCCATCCTCTAGCATTGTTATTACATATCCTACCAGTCAGCTCCATGCCGCCCCTGTAGTTGTTTTCACATGAAGCTATAAACAAAAATCAATTGTTCAGTCCTGTTTCTATTAGGTCTACAATATATACAAAGGTAGTAATTTGTTTAAAAATTGTTCCCTTCCAATTTTCCGATAGATTTCTTATAATCTTTTCTGGGGTTGGGTTGATACAATAACTACTACTACTATTTTTGCTTTTTTTTTATCATTTTCACGCAGTTGTTGTATATTTTCAAGCCATATATAAGAATTCAATAATTGTTCACTAAAATAACCGGAAACACAAACAAATTTGAAACATGAACCAAGTAAAATGTATAAGATACTTTACTTCACTACAACCGCAGGTACATTCATTAATTATCTATAAAATAGTCTCTAATCTGTTGAATGAGTGAGCAGTGAATGGCCATATAGGCAGAACAGGAATTCCAACAACCACCCCTCAGTCTGCTTTAACACGACCACGCAGTCGCCGCGCTCGTTTGAAATTACGAAAACACTCCGCGTCCAAGAATTAATCAACCGGTCACGAAAACGGCAACCTGTTTTAGTCTCGCGGAATGCGTTTTTTTTTGTACACCCTTCGCCCACCAGTGATGTAGGGGAATCCGGTTTCATCAAAAGAATTGACAAATCAGTGGCCACTATGAAACATGCTAATATTAAATTTTTTGAATGGAAATTATTAGTGACCACAGTCCAATCAATCTTTAAGACGACTCTTCATTGAGGGAGTAATTGAAAAAGTTTGATTTGGATTCTTAAATTAGTACAAACATTGTGTGTGGGAAATCCCTTTAAAACACAATTATCTTAGCTATGTTTGATTCGTGCTGTTGTTGGTTTCAAATCGGCAACCAGGCGTAATTTTTTTGCCTGCAGCCACCGCAGCAACATAATAATAATCGGTCGTTAAAAATTGCGTGTCGATGAAACGGAGAAGGAAAATACATAAATAACGAGCGTGGTAGCAGCAGGTTTCTAAGAAAGTGCCGGGGCAAGAAACCGTAGCCCGCAACCATGCCACGGCCATATCAGGATTTAAAACGCCATTATTGGCGTGGAACTGGTTTCAAGTTCTCACCGGCTAGGCTCCAGCTCGGGGCCCGGCTTGTTGCATGTGCAAGAGCCAGCGTCTGCGCCAGATCGTCTTGGTCTGATATATCTGGGACTGAGTCATCAGGACAATGGGAGAGGATTTCGAAATCGCAGGGGCCCATTGAGCATTATACGCGCCGCATAAATTGCAACCGGCTCAAACCAAACTATGCACAATTACTATTATAAAAGACGCGAACTCTTCATTGTTAAATGAATTATTGTTACATATATTTTTTTTCAAGCGGAAAGACCCACGTATGGGTCGATAGCCAAATTTTCTAAAATAATTTTGTAATTGGACTATAATGAATGCGCACTATGTGAAAATATATATATATAAGGACAACTTTTCCAATTAAAAAATTGATTTAAACCAATAAATTCATCACTTATATTAATGAAATCGTTAAATTTTCTAAAATAACTTTCTAATTGGACTATGATGAATGCGCCATACAAATTTCCCTTTCTATAAAACGCCCGAATGGATGAAAGCAGCGTATTTCTAAAGGGCACAGCCTCATTCTCAGTATGTGTGTATATGTGCATTTTGAATATCTCGTGTCGTTACCCTTTTATGTGTGTGTGTCTGTGTGTGTGTATGTGTGTGTATGTATGTGTGTATATCATCGATCTGTGTGTTTTCCCCTCCCTCGTTCAAGTTTTACAACGGTGCGCAATAAATAAAAATAGCTGCGGCGAAAGTGGATTCCCATGAGACTCCAGTTATATAACAATGGAATTCATACGGCGCGTTGCAATAAATATTTAATTAGCATTTTAATTCGACCTTGCGGCAACCTTGGCGGGGCGTCGATAGTAATCCGCTGCAAACATGGGGATTGCAAGTTAACACATAATTCGATAATCGCGTTGTGCAAACACTTTTCATGTGTAAACACGCTGAATCAATAAAATAATAGTCAGCGCAAATAATTCCAAACTGTAAATACTGTTCAAAGTAGACTAATTTTGTTTCAACTTGGTGGCAGGTTACTTTCAATATTAGGGTTAAAAATTACCAGTATTATTTTTGGAGGGTAATTACACCGATTTTTACTAGAGCCTGTTAAATGAACATGGAGAACGTATGGTGAAGGAAGGATGTAAGATTGTGAATAAAGGTTGGATGTGGTTTTTAGATGAGGATGAAAGAGGAGACCATTTATGTATGCAAATTATACAAATGTATGTATTATCACAAATAACTATTAATTATACATAGCGATAACACATGATTTTCTATTAATAGTCGTTTTCATCAATAACTGGTCAGTTTAGGTCATTACACTGGTATCGATCGATCGCGGCTGCAGCTACAAATTAATTTTTACAGCCCGATAAACTGGTTGACTAGCAACTTTTCCATCTGGGAGCCGAACGACACTTTTATGTGATCGGCCGGAATGAATAATGCACGACGGTTTATCTCTATCTCTGGCCGCGAGCGCACAAATCAAACTTTCACTCGACAGCGGAAGACGACGGACGGACGGCTTTTCTACACACAGAAGAAAAAAAAAACTGCCGACGAATTTATTCCATCGCATGGCATCGCGCGAATGCTAATGCAATTCGGGGAGAAAAGTTTTAAACGGCGGAATGAAGTTTTCTCGTTACAAGTTGCTAAACTTGTTTACGCCGGGAGTTTCTCATAAATTTATTTGTTGAGCGCCGCCGCCGCCGCCGCCACCAACGCCGCCCCACAACTTTTACGGCCCCGCATTAAGAGGTTACGTTCAACGCGCGCGGCAATACTAACTTTTTGTTGAGAGTTGAGTTGAGGGGTGGTGATGGCGGCAGGAGCGTATCCGAACAATTATTGTTTCAAAACTATTTTAGCTCTCTCCCCCGTTATTTTTTACCTACTCGTGCCGCAGTCTACATTACACTCTTCCCCAATAATAAGAGTTTTATCGATTTGTTATTACTTTATGAAATGCGTGGTAGTTATTAATTCTTGTTATTTTCTTCCAAATTCTCTTTGACCTTTGATAGGTTGGTTTTTAAGGTCATAAAAGAGTCTACATGACACGATTCTATTACCTTTTTCATGACCTTAAAAAGGCTGGAACGTCCTCCTCATCTTACATACAGGCAGTTCAAGCCGGAGGATAGTTCCTCAAGATCGGGAGTAGGTTCTAGAATTAGCTTGTACCCAGTATTCACATGAATTGTTTGGGGCAGATATTTGATCGTAGTATTGCGGGGTGGTGAAATAATGCGCATGACTTAATGCGTTTGTACTCAGCCACGTTTAGAAGAACACTAACTTTATTTTAAATAGCTAACACAAAATTACATATACAAACCCCTCACAGACGGGGCTGCAACTTGACCCTTGCAGGTAGGAGAAGGCCATGTGCACTGCACGTTATCGCAACTTGACTCTCTAAAAGCCATATTTCCAACAAATACCCCATATAACATTTACAAAAGAATTAAATTATTAGTTGTTCCTAATAATGCTATAATAGCGCGAGTGGTGTCGCTAATAAGTCTGCGACATGAATATTTAAAACAAAATTAAATTAGACTCAATGTGTCTTAATTAAACAGGTTGGCAACTAAATTAGTGAGGTAGACTTAAACCAAAAACTGAAATTTTGTTTAAATTCAAGAACGTTCAGAGAATTTTTTTTATGGTGCAAGATTTCAAATTGATAGCTACCTGAACATATACCTCTGTTATCTGTTACGTTTTTTTTAATTTATTATATCTTGATTTCTTATCATCAAGCTTTATTTCTTTTGCAGGAATGGGATGCCACGATACCGGGAGTTAGAGAGTACCCCGAGTTAAAATCGGCTGTAAGGAGGTGGGCAGAGCAACAGGACGGACAAAGGATACTGCTGGCAACGCCTAGTGTTCTCGTCGGATATAGGGTGGAGGTGTATAGGGCGGAAGGCACCACGCAGTGGTACACCGCTGTTATTGTTGGATACAACGAAGCTACAAGGGTATGTACAATTCTAACTTAATAAAAACAAGGAATTTAGTTAGAGCAGGATCGTGAGTTCAAATCTCATTAGGGCGAAGTTTCGCGAATTACCTTTCACAGTTTTTCTGTAACGTTACAGGGCGATTAAACTCGTATAAGCTTTTCTTCCTTTATCGAAGAATCGCTGTAACATCAATCAAGCGGAAATAAAATCATAACAGACGAAGTATTTAAGCAAAAAAGCTTAAACTTAAAAAGAATATTCTTAATATATTGAGGAATATAGAATTTAAATCTACACTCACATACATTTTATATTTAGGAAGTTATGAAACGACATTTATTCTTCTTCCTCGGATCGCAACTCCTTTTGGGAGATCATACCCATTTTTACTTTGGAATAGGCAGCTCTACTACTACTATTTTTGATTTCACATTCATAACCCTTTAAAAATCCATTTAAAACACTACAAATATCTCCCTCACTGAGTGAGCCAGACAAACACATGTTCTTTTGAATCCGATAGTAGAAGTAGAACTATGTCGCAACTCGAGCCAACAACTTCCCCAATTTCAACAATCGCGCGTTTCGTGTTCTCGCCCAACTCCCTGCCCCCGTCTGCGCATTCCGTTCCGTTTGTGTTTTTCATTAAAAACTTTCATCTCGTCGCCGGGCACTTCTTGTCTCGGGCGTTTTATTTACTTTTTTCTTGGGATTACTTTCCGTGCACGCGCGCGCTCGCGCTCACCAACTTTCCGCATAAATTACGTGGCCCGAAAACAAAAAGCGAAACGTGTGAAGAGTTTTTGAGACCGCACTACTACTGGTGGGACGTGCGCCGTTATATATAGTTCGTCGTGCGTGAATTGTGGGCGCGCGAAGACGCTTATGAAATTGTTGGTGTGAGGTAACCCAAACAATAATAACAGTCACAACAGTGGGATTATTAATAATATATTATCTATTTGCTTGCTACCTTTCGGTGTAGACTATTACATTTACATTACTTTACTATACAATTATTGCTGTTGTATATACATTTGTAAATTCTTTCCACTCTTTTCTTTCTGTTCTTCGCCAGTTCTCTTGCTTGTTTAATTGTCTTTTATTTCTGATTATTAATAATACTATGTGATAAATTCGGTCTTCGCCAGTTCTCTTGCTTGTTTAACTGTCTTTCATTTCTGATTATTAATAATACTATGTGATAAATTCGGTCAGACATGGCGTACTTAAAGTAACTTGACTTAAGCTTTCCTAATGCTTTCCTATTTTTCTAAAAATAACAGATATCTGAAAAAAGAAATTTGTATTTAAATAATTTATAATTAAATATAATCAGTATTTATTAATGTATAAAAACTTAAAAATGATATTTTTTTTAAATGATAAAACTAACCCCCTAGGAGGAAAGTTAAACGCTATCTGGCGGCACCACATCAATTAGATATATTTATTGATGTCAATATGCTATACAGCATTTACATAAGTCAATTACAATTACTAACAAGATGAGTTACATAGTTATATGATAAAATAATTAAAAGTACACATTAAAGTTTATAATAGAGAGAGAGAAAAAACAATCTTTATTAGGCTATTGGCCAGTGGCCTTTCCGCCTGTTTATAATATTAAATAATAAATTAAAAATACCTAATTAACATTATAACATACAACTAGACACACTAAATAAATACTAGAGTACACTATTAAGATAGTAATTAAAGGATAAGCTTCGTTAAAGATACACATTAAAAAGAAGAAGAAATTTACTATATTAAAAATACCTAAACAGGTTTTATATAGAATAAAAGTATAAAAGTATTAGATCTGTGCCTCCAAATATTCCTCAATGGAGTAAAATGCATTTTCTGTAAGAAATGTTTTTACCCGAGTTCTAAATTGAGGAATATCCAGATTCACACATTCTGTGGAAGTTTATTGAACAATCTGCTGCAATAGTAACGAATTTCGGTTTGTGTTTTCAATAGTCGATTTGGTTCACTTAGGAGCACACCCATATGATAATAACCGTCAACGTGCTATTGCCATCAGGATCACTGAGTAGTGACCTCTATGAAATAATATTCCAACAGAGTGCTTGAGATATCAGCACAAGGCCAATCTTATAAAACATATACAAGTGTAAATCCACCTCTTAGCAATCTATTTATCTAGATTTCGATCTTATTAATGGAATAGTATTGATGAGATCTAATAAGATCGAAATCTAGATATGTATATTGCTATGGGGTATATATGTTTAATAATATTTTTTATAAATTTCACAAGGATCAATAGATTATATAATTAAATAACTCATTAATTTAAAATCTAATATGTTGCCTAAATTTGTCGCCAGAACCAAAGTAGGACGTAGAAGTTTCATAAGCATAACGTAGACAATTTGACCCTCTTTGTTACCGCCGGATGTTTTAAGATCTCACAAATGCCATGTTACAATTTACTAGATTCTTCACATTAACCACGTTTTTCATATACTATTGGTATAATCGTAATACATACTATTCAGTACTTTATTTGTTTAAATTTATAACAAAAAACATTATTTTCAAAATATCGCATATATATATATATATATATATATATATATATATATATATATCACTACAACAGCTTTAAATTTTCCGCCATTTCCCCCGCCCAATCGTGTTGTAATTTATATATGCCGCCAAATATCCGGATTTTAATATTTTTCAATGTAATTTAAATTTACCGCCAACCATCCCTGCCATATGGTATTCCGAAGACATATTGACGTTGCTTTTGTAATTAAATAAGTCTATATAGAATCATATTTTGTATACATTTATTTTTAAATCCCTCGATGAATATTTTTCAAACTTTGCTAATGTATTAGCAATAATATATTAGTATATCTATTAACGCCATAATCAAAAATTACGGGGTTGTTAATTTTCAAGGTATCTAATGCCAAAAATGTTATATCATAAAAATATTGTATGTTTGAATCGCAAATTTGAAAATATCTCAAAAATCCCTCGATCGATATTTTTCAAACTTTGCTAATGCATTAACAATATATTAGTCTAGCTATTAACGTTATAATAAAAAAATAGGGGGTTGTTAGTTTTCAAGATATCTAATACCAAAAATGTATATATAAAAAAATGTATGTATACAAATGTAATATTATAAAAATATTATTTGAACCGCAAATTTGAAATTATTTCAAAAATCCCTCGATGTATATATTTCAAACTTTGCTAATGCATTAGCAATATATTAATCTATCTACTAATGTCATAATCAAAAATTACGTGGTTGTTAGTTTTCAAGATATCTAATGCCAAAAATGTTATATCATAAAAATATTGTATGTTTGAGCCGCAAATTTTAAAATATCTCAAAAATCCCTTAATGGATATTTTTCAAACTTTGCTAATGCATTAGCAATATATTAGTCTATCTATTAATGTAATAATCAAAAATTACGGGGTTGTTAGTTTTCAAGGTATCTAATGCCAAAAATGTTATATCATAAAAATATTGTATGTTTGAATCGCAAATTTGAAAATATCTCAAAAATCCCTCGATCGATATTTTTCAAACTTTGCTAATGTATTAACAATATATTAGTCTAGCTATTAACGTTATAATAAAAAATTAGGGGGTTTTAGTTTTCAAGATATCTAATACCAAAAATGTATATGTATATAAAAAAATTTATGTATACAAATGTAATATTATAAAAATATTATTTGAACCGCAAATTTGAAATTATTTCAAAAATCCCTCGATGTAAATATTTCAAACTTTGCTAATGCATTAGCAATATATTAGTCTATCTACTAATGTCATAATCAAAAATTACGTGGTTGTTAGTTTTCAAGATATCTAATCCCAAAAATGTTATATCATAAAAATATTGTATGTTTGAGCCGCAAATTTGAAAATATCTCAAAAATCCCTTGATGGATATTTTTCAAACTTTGCTAATGCATTAGTAATATATTAGTCTATCTATTAATGTCATAATCACAAATTACGGGGTTGTTAGTTTGCAAGGTATCTAATCCCAAAAATGTTATATCATAAAAATATTGTATGTTTGAACCGCAAATTTGAAAATATCTCAAAAATCCCTCGATCGATATTTTTCAAACTTTGCTAATGCATTAAAAATATATTAGTCTAGCTATTAACGTTATAATAAAAAATTAGGGGGTTGTTAGTTTTCAAGATATCTAATACCAAAAATGTATATGTATATAAAAAAATTTATGTATACAAATGTAATATTATAAAAATATTATTTGAACCGCAAATTTGAAATTATTTCAAAAATCCCTCGATGTATATATTTCAAACTTTGCTAATGCATTAGCAATATATTAGTCTATCTACTAATGTCTTAATCAAAAATTACGTGGTTGTTAGTTTTCAAGATATCTAATGCCAAAAATGTTATATCATAAAAATATTGTATGTTTGAGCCGCAAATTTGAAAATATCTCAAAAATCCCTTGATGGATATTTTTCAAACTTTGCTAATGCGTTTTCAATATATTAGTCTATCTATTAATGTCATAATCATAAATTACGGGGTTGCTAGTTTTAATGCTATCGAATGTCAAAATGTTATAACATGAAAATATTATACGTTTGAACCGCAAATTTGAAAATATTTAAAAAATTCCTCGATGTATATATTTTAAACTTTGCTAATGCATTAGCAATATATTAGTCTATCTATTAATGTCATAATTAAAAATTACGGGGTTGTTAGTTTTCAAGGTATCTAATGCCAAAAATGTTATATCATAAAAATATTGTATGATTGAATCGCAAATTTGAAAATATCTCAAAAATCCCTCGATCGATATTTTTCAAACTTTGCTAATGCATTAACAATATATTAGTCTAGCTATTAACGTTATAATAAAAAATTAGGGGTTTGTTAGTTTTCAAGATATCTAATACCAAAAATGTATATATAAAAATATGTATGTATACAAATGTAATATTATAAAAATATTATTTGAACCGCAAATTTGAAATTATTTCAAAAATCCCTCGATGTATATATTTCAAACTTTGCTAATGCATTAGCAATATATTAATCTATCTACTAATGTCATAATCAAAAATTACGTGGTTGTTAGTTTTCAAGATATCTAATGCCAAAAATGTTATATCATAAAAATATTGTATGTTTGAGCCGCAAATTTTAAAATATCTCAAAAATCCCTTAATGGATATTTTTCAAACTTTGCTAATGCATTAGCAATATATTAGTCTATCTATTAATGTCATAATCAAAAATTACGGGGTTGTTAGTTTTCAAGGTATCTAATGCCAAAAATGTTATATCATAAAAATATTGTATGTTTGAATCGCAAATTTGAAAATATCTCAAAAATCCCTCGATCGATATTTTTCAAACTTTGCTAATGCATTAAAAATATATTAGTCTAGCTATTAACGTTATAATAAAAAATTAGGGGGTTGTTAGTTTTCAAGATATCTAATACCAAAAATGTATATGTATATAAAAAAATTTATGTATACAAATGTAATATTATAAAAATATTATTTGAACCGCAAATTTGAAATTATTTCAAAAATCCCTCGATGTATATATTTCAAACTTTGCTAATGCATTAGCAATATATTAGTCTATCTACTAATGTCTTAATCAAAAATTACGTGGTTGTTAGTTTTCAAGATATCTAATGCCAAAAATGTTATATCATAAAAATATTGTATGTTTGAGCCGCAAATTTGAAAATATCTCAAAAATCCCTTGATGGATATTTTTCAAACTTTGCTAATGCGTTTTCAACATATTAGTCTATCTATTAATGTCATAATCATAAATTACGGGGTTGCTAGTTTTAATGCTATCGAATGTCAAAATGTTATAACATGAAAATATTATACGTTTGAACCGCAAATTTGAAAATATTTAAAAAATTCCTCGATGTATATATTTTAAACTTTGCTAATGCATTAGCAATATATTAGTCTATCTATTAATGTCATAATTAAAAATTACGGGGTTGTTAGTTTTCAAGGTATCTAATGCCAAAAATGTTATATCATAAAAATATTGTATGATTGAATCGCAAATTTGAAAATATCTCAAAAATCCCTCGATCGATATTTTTCAAACTTTGCTAATGCATTAACAATATATTAGTCTAGCTATTAACGTTATAATAAAAAATTAGGGGTTTGTTAGTTTTCAAGATATCTAATACCAAAAATGTATATATAAAAATATGTATGTATACAAATGTAATATTATAAAAATATTATTTGAACCGCAAATTTGAAATTATTTCAAAAATCCCTCGATGTATATATTTCAAACTTTGCTAATGCATTAGCAATATATTAGTCTATCTACTAATGTCATAATCAAAAATTACGTGGTTGTTAGTTTTCAAGATATCTAATGCCAAAAATGTTATATCATAAAAATATTGTATGTTTGACCCGCAAATTTGAAAATATCTCAAAAATCCCTTGATGGATATTTTTCAAGCTTTGCTAATGCATTAGCAATATATTAGTCTATCTATTAATGTCATAATCAAAAATTACGGGTTTGTTAGTTTTCAAGGTATCTAATGCCAAAAATGTTATATCATAAAAATATTGTATGTTTGAACCGCAAATTTGAGAATATCTCAAAAATCCCTCGATCGATATTTTTCAAACTTTGCTAATGCATTAGCAATATATTAGTCTATCTATTAATGTCATAATCACAAATTACGGAGTTGTTAGTTTTCAAGATATCTAATGCCAAAAATGTTATATCATAAAAATATTGTATGTTTGAGCCGCAAATTTGAAAATATCTCAAAAATCCCTTGATGGATATTTTTCAGACTTTGCTAATGCATTAGCAATATATTAGTCTATCTACTAATGTCATAATCAAAAATTACGTGGTTAGTTTTCAAGATATCTAATGCCAAAAATGTTATATCATAAAAATATTGTATGTTTGAACCGCAAATTTGAAAATATTTCAAAAATCCCTCGATGTAAATATTTCAAACTTTGCTAATGCATTAGCAATATATTAGTCTATCTACTAATGTCATAATCAAAAATTACGTGGTTGTTAGTTTTCAAGATATCTAATGCCAAAAATGTTATATCATAAAATATTGTATGTTTGAATCGCAAATTTGAAAATATCTCAAAAATCCCTCGATCGATATTTATCAAACTTTGCTAATGCATGAGCAATATATTAGTCTATCTATTAATGTCATAATCACAAATTACGGGGTTGTTAGTTTTCAAGATATCTAATACCAAAAATGTATGTATACAAATTTAATATTATAAAAATATTATTTGAACCGCAAATTTGAAATTATTTCAAAAATCCCTCGATGTATATATTTCAAACTTTGCTAATGCATTAGCAATATATTAGTTTATCTACTAATGTCAAAATCAAAAATTACGTGTTTGTTAGTTTTGAAGATATCTAATGCCAAAAATGTTATATCATAAAAATATTGTATGTTTGAACCGCAAATTTGAAAATATTTCAAAACTCCCTCGATGTATATATTTCAAACTTTGCTAATGCATTAGCAATATATTAGTCTATCTACTAATGTCATAATCAAAAATTACGTGGTTGTTAGTTTTCAAGATATCTAATGCCAAAAATGTTATATCATAAAAATATTGTATGTTTGAACCGCAAATTTGAAAATATTTCAAAAATCCCTCGATGTAAATATTTCAAACTTTGCTAATGCATTAGCAATATATAGTCTATCTACTAATGTCATAATCAAAAATTACGTGGTTGTTAGTTTTCAAGATATCTAATTCCAAAAATGTTATTTCATAAAAATATTGTATGTTTGAACCGCAAATTTGAAAATATTTCAAAAATCCCTCGATTGATATTTTTCAAATTTTGCTAATGTATTAGCAATATATTATTCTATCTACTAACGTTATAATAAAAAATTACGGGGTTGCTAGTTTTCAAGGTAACTAATGTCAAAAATGTAATAACATAAAAATATTGTATGAACTGTAAATTTGAAAATATTTTAAAAATACCTCCATGTATATATTTCAAACTTTCCTATTACATTAGCAACATATTAGTCTATCTATTAACTTTATAATCAAAAATTACGGTCTTGTTAGTTTTCAAGATATCTAATACCAAAAATATTATTTCATAAAAATATTGTATGTTTGAACCGCAAATTTAAATTTTTTTCAAAAATCCCTCGATGGATATTTTTCAAACTTTGCTATTGCATTACCAATATATTAGTCTATCTATTAACGTCATAATCAAAAATTAGGGGGTTGCTAGTTTTTATGATATCTAATGTCAAAAATGTTAGATCATGAAAATATTGTATGTTCGAACCGCAAATTTAAAAATATTTCAAAAATCCCTCGATGGATATTTTTCAAACTTTGCTATTGCATTACCAATATATTAGTCTATCTATTAACGTCATAATCAAAAATTAGGGGGTTGCTAATTTTCAAGATATCTAACGCCCAATATGTTATCTCATAAATATATTGTATTTTTGAACATCAAATTTGAAAATATATCAAAAATCCCTCGATGGATATTTTTCAAACTTTGCTATTGCATTACCAATATATAAGTCTATCTATTAACGTCATAATCAAAAATTACGGGGTTGCTGGTTTTCAAGATATCTAATGCCAAAAATGTTGATATAAAAATAATGTATGTATGAATCGCAAATAGGAAAATATTTCAAAAATCTCTCGATTTATATATTTATATATTTATTAATTGTCTAGTGAATTAGCAATATATTATTCTAGCTACTAATATCATAATCAAATATTAGGGAGTTGGTAGTTTTCAAGGTATCTAATGTCAAAAATGTTATAACATGAAAATATTGTATGTTTGAACCGCAAATTTGAAATTATTTCAAAAACTCTTCGATGTATATAATTCAAACTTTGCCACTATATTAGCAATATATTAGTCTATCTGCTAAAGTCATAATAAAAAATTATGGGGTTGTTTGTTTTCAAGTTATGTAATGCCAAAAATTAGAATTTCCATGTGATATAAAAATTTGACTTGTTTTAATAGAAATAACCGTAAAGTATATATGTCTCTCGTGTCCAATGACACAGATCTACATAGTGATTTGTCAATTGCTGTCTCCAGTCGCTAATGATGATAATTTTATAATGATGACACCGAAAAGTTGAGAATTTTATAAAAGCAATCGGTAAAATAGTTTTTCGCCCGTCTTCCATGACAAAAATCGCTATAGTGCTTTATGATTGTTGTCAAGAGAGACTACTGATGATAATTTCATAATCGTGGAATTAAATAATTTGAGATTAGTAAGTAATATTGTGAATCAGTAGAAACAGTTTTATTTATGCTATTCATGTGATAAAATTTAAAATGTGTTCATAGTTATTATATATATATATATATATATATATATATATATATATATATAAATAAATAACTATGAACACATTTTAAATGTTATCACATGAATAGCATAAATAAAACTGTTTCAGCTGATTCACAATATTACTTATTAATCTGAAATTATTTAATTCCACGATTTCCTGCTAACTATTATCAATCTGTAAACTCGTTGAGTGAAGTGTGCGTTTGTATAAATAGCCTTGTTATCATTAGCATTAGCTGCTCTTATCGCTCGTGTTTAAAGACCACGATAAAAAAAAAGCGGCTGCTAGAATTATTTTCCACAATTCACGATTATAAATGAGTTACAACTATGATAATTATTAATTTAAACATTGTTGGAATATGTTTGGTATATTGTAGCGCGACTCAAGGTCGAAAAATAATTGAATGCTATTTGAGTGTGAAGCAATATAATGTTTATGGATGTTTACAAAAATTTAGTTTCACAATATAAAAACGTTAGTACAAACAATAATAATAGTAAATCTATATCCGCAAACTGAATAATAATAATACTTATTTTGCAATTTATTATAATAATAATATTTATTTTGCACTTTATTATAATAATAATATTTATTTTGCACTTTATTATAATATATATAACCATCTTTATTAGACTATTGACCCTTCACGGGTCTTTCCGTCTGTGCGTGTACATTTCATTTTACAAAAGTATAAACAAATAAATATTCCCTTAATATTGTATTATAATAATAATACTTATTTCGCACTTTATTGTAATAATAATAATAATAATAATAAGTTGTACTGGGACAGGACTATACTCACTGACCATCGATACACCACAACAGACCATATATAACACTAATAGACAATGAAACACAAACAACGTACCTTATTGACATATCCATCCCATCTGCTGCAAATATAAATGAGAAACACAGAGAAAAAATACAAAAATATCTAAATTAAGAAGCAAGAAAAGTGTTTCTTAATTTTTAAAATTTTTACCTTCAATATCTTTTAATTGGTTAAGATAAACGAAAATATCATAAGAGGCCTTTTTTGTAGAGTGGTTAAAACCCTACAAAAATATGTGCCGAGAATTGCTGAAAGTTCAATGAATACGAAGAGGCCTTTTTTTGTAGAGTAGTTAAAATTCTACAAAAGTATGTACAGTATAGCAGTCGGAAACAACTAATATTACTAATTATTATTTAAGAATTCTTTGTTTCCTTTTCTCTGTAACTAGATTAATGTCTGTTGAGAAAATAAATAAATAAATTACCTAAGCTCTAGGCATTTTAATAATAATAATAATAATAAGCCTTTATTGTCCAACAGAAATATTTTCCAATTACAGGACAACAATATGTTTAAATAATTATAAATATAGTATAAAAGTATGTATAAACAACAACAATATATTCACACAAGTTCAAGTTTTTCTGATGAATCGTAGAAAAACATAGTCGTTTTGAATTATCTCCTTCATAGAAAAGAATTTACACACATAATAGACGCCAAAACCATACGATTTTAAGTTATAACTATTAAGTATATTTTTATATGTATAAGTTATTTTTGGTAAACAGCGAGGGCAGTGAATCTCCTTTTATAATATATCAATATTACGTTCGTTTAATTTCCAGCATCGTCAGGATAATCTACAATAGTACAATGGGCTTATTATAATTAATTTAATATATATATATATATATATATATATAATTATCTTTATTCAGAACAACATTACATATAATTCAATACATTTATTTTACTAATTGGGTTAGTTAGGTGTTGTAAAAGGCTAACGACTCGCAGTCTTTCTGCCTGCCTGTATATTTTTATTAATCTCAATTTGCAAATATATCGCATAAATATTTTTGTATAAACCCATCCGTCTTCTACGATGAATTTATTTATATGTTTTAGCAACAAAAAAAACCGCGATAAGCCAAACTCGTTCGGACTCGTCCCGAAATAAACCTGTAACCATGCGTCACGCACTAGTTGAGTGCGCGTAGGTTAGTACGTCGGTCGTGTTTTAAATAAAGTGTAGTGCAAACAACAATTACAGACGGGGCAATTAATGTAAGTACGATTACAACAATAGTAACTGTACGGTTATATCATTATGGTCACACGGCGTGATAACGTAGTGGTTATTTTTTAATCACGCCGCGCGCTGGTGATGAATGCCGATTGTAAACAAATTAATAAGCGGAGTATTTTAAACGATACAGTTTTGCAATTTCACACAAACGATAACGATATCGAGGGGGGACTATTGTTTGAAGCACTTTCAATAACATGAGAGTGAAGGTTGCAATTATTGCTGGCCTGGAGTGTTGTTGATTGTTGATAAAAAATAGTAACAGGTGGTTTGTGAGTGAAGAGTTTTTATAATTGAAATGTGTACCGAATAATAATAATGTATTTTTATATATGTATTTATTATTATTATGGATTTATATTCACTTTCTCAGCATATATTCTGGATAATGATAATAATAGTAAACCCTTACTATTTATTGTTTATTTCTGTGTATGGTAAACCCTTACTATTATTTATTTCCTCCAGAACACATAGTATCTAAAAATATATGAGAGGTTATACTAATGTGTAACCTCTCATATATTTTTAGATACTATGTGTTCTGGAGGAAATAAATAATAGTAAGGGTTTACTATTATTTATTTTTTCCACACTAACTATCCAGATACAGATCTATACATTTATCAATAAATAATAGCTGATACTCTCTTTGAAAATAAACAAAACTTACTTATCATCCGTTAATAATTAGCTAAGAAATCATAAATTTAATCAATTATTTTTTGAAAATAATTATATAAATTTGACTTGCTATTAATACAAAATAGCTGTCAACTATTTTTAAGTTTTTAATTAAAAATAGTTGACAGCTATTTTTTTTATAGCAAGTCAAATTTATATATATATATATATATACATATATATATATATATATATATATATATATATATATATATATCTATATATATATATATATATATATATATATATATATATATATATATATATATATATATATAAGTTACTTTTGGGAAACAGCGAGGGCAGTGAAACTCCTTTCATAATATATCAATATTTCGCTCGTTTAATTTCGAGCATCGTCAGAATAATCTACAATAGTACAATGGGCTTATTATAATTAATTTAATATATATATATATATATATATATTTCACAGCTATTTTTTATTATAGCAAGTCAAATGTATATAATTATTTTTAAATTTTTAATTAAAAATAGTTGACAGCTATTTTTTATTAATAGCAAGTCAAATTCATATAATTATTTTCGAAAATTAATTGATTAAATTTGCGATTATAATTATCAAAAAATTAGAGATAATTATCAAAAAATTTGGAAAATCAGTGTGCATTAAACTTTGGCTACAAATATCTTCTAAACGCTCATAGTAATCAATTTAACAATTCAAACCATTTTTGAAGATCAGTTTATTACCTACAAACATATGTATTGTCCATCCCATGATGCTTATTATTTAACGAGTTATAATATTAGGAAGCAAGAAAAGTGTTTCTTAATTTTTTCAAATTTTTACCTTCAATATCTTTTAATTAGTTAGATAAACGAATAAATCATAAGAGGCCTTTTTTGTAGAACGTTCAATTTCTTACAGGAATATGTATCGAGAATTGCTGTAAGTTCAATGAATGACGAGAAAGGAATTTTTTAGTTTGAGACGTCAAATTTTCTAGTTATATATAAACAGTTATTGTTATCTACAATCGAATCTTAATCTTAATTTTAATATTGTTCTTTGTATTTGCATTGCTGGATTAGAGGGAGTGATGGGAATTTTCTTTTGTTAGTATTCTTCTTCTTGTGGTGCCGTCTCCTGTCTGGAGGTTGGCAATCATCATGGCGATTCTAATCTTTGATGCTGCAGCTCTAAATAGTTCGACCGATGTTTGTCCATACCATTCTCTAAGATTCTTTAACCATGAGGTTTTGCGACGCCCAATGCTTCTTCTTCCTTGTATTTTTCCTTGTATTTTTCCTTGCATGATCAGTTGGAGAATAGAGTATCTCTCTTACCGGGTGATGTGTCCTAAGTACTCTAGTTTTCGTGTTTTGATCGTAAGGATCAGTTCCTTTTCTTTATGCATTCTTCGCATGACTTCTTCGTTGTTTACTAGGTCCGTCCATAGGATATATTGAGCATGCGCCGATAGATCCACATCTCAAATGACTCTAGTTTTTTTTATGTTATTTTTCTTTAATGTCCATGCTTTCATCCCATATAGTAATGTAACAGCGAATTATTCTCAAGGCTAGATTGAGATTTCTAAGAAAAAGACCTTTATTCGGCATATCAGCCCAACCCTCCCTTTTACACATATTCCAGCCGAAAAAAAAACAGTACTTTCACAGAAAGAAATCAAAGAAGACAAAAAAAAGAATACAAATTAACATAAAATACATTTTTCTATCCACTAAAATAAACCCCCTCTGCCCTCGCCAATTTCCTTTCGCACGTCAGCCTCCTGCAGATTTTCACGCCTTTCCCATCCTCTCCTAACCATTCGTTCAACTTTCTGCACTCTCCAACCCACACTTCTTTCACACCCTCACATTATTTGCTAAGGTGCCACCACGTGTCACTCCCCTTCCTACACAGCGCACACGCGGTGTACCCCAGCCCCATCCACACTTTTCTTCCTCGCTCTTCTGAACCACACCTCGCTCTTGCCATGCATATTTTGTCTTCTTGCCTCTACTCTCCCCTGTCTAAGTAGCTCTTAAGTTTCCCCTGCACTTGCCACTCTACGTAGTCAGGGTTGTATGAGCTCTCAGCCATTCTCACTTGCCACTCAATTTTGAGATTTCTATTTGAGAAAATATTTTTAATTTTGACGAAAATTGCTCTTGCTATTTCTATACGTTTGTTCACTTCAATTCAAACCATTTTTGTAGATTAGTTAATTACCTACAAAAACATGTATGGTCCATCCCATGATGTTTGAAGCAAAAATAATTATTCAAATTTTTACCTTCAATATCTTTTAATCGGTTATATAAACGAAAAAATCTTAAGAGACCTTTTTTGTAGAACGTTCAATTTCCTACAGGAATATGTATCAAGAATTGCTGTAAGTTCAATGAATGGCGATATAGGAATTTTTTAGTTTGAAACTGACAGTAAAAATGAAAAACTTTGATGAGGAGGACTTTTTTCTATTAATATTAAAACCTCATCTTTGGAGAGAAATTTCTAGTGGTGCTTAGCAACCAATTTTTCAGTATTGGAAGTGAAAAACAAAATAGTCGACCATTAACTCTTAATTAGACGCATTGGTATAGCGTACCCCATCGGGATATTTTGTGGCATCAGTTTGTAATCCTCCTAGGCTGGTGTGTGGCGCCTCTTCTAAGCTTTTATTGACATGTTTACTTGAAGAATTTATCTACTTCGGTCATTCTCTATCATCCATTATGAACAGTTTAGCTATAATCTAACAACTTGTGTATTTTGGGGTACCGGGATAAGAAACTAAGATTGTGGAAATATGAGGTAACTTTTCAGGAAAGAAATTACACCAAAAGGAAGGTATTGCCGTGAACCATTTAAAAAATAATTTTTTTATAAAAACGTCAAATAAGTCAAAAATGTTAAAATTGTCAAAAAAAAGTCAAAAATGTCTAAAAAGTCAACAAAATGAAAGAAAGCCAAAAAAAGTTTAAAAAAAGTCAAAAATGTCTAAAAGTCATAAAAGTAAAAGAAAACCAAATAAAGTCAAAAATGTCAGAAAAAAGTAAATAATGTCGAAAACGTCAAAAAAAAGTGAAAAATATCAAAAATGTCAAAAAGTCAACAAATTTTAAAAAGCACGAAAAGTTGAAAATGTCAAAAATGTACAAAATTAAATAACTTATGTAATTCGGAAAGTCGTGTGGTGTCCACACCAGATATTATATTAAAATATTATCATATTAATATTAATATTATTATCTTTCGTCAAAAAATATGAACCATGAACTAAACATCCTCGATGTTTAATACATAGTTCATATTTTTTTTCCACATCAATGATACAAAAATTATCAATATAATTCCTCCTCACTCAATATTTTAAAATATTCCCTAATATGTTTTACAAAATTGGCTTTGTGCTGATATCTCAAGTACTCTGTTGGAATATTATTCCATAGAGGGCACTACCCGGTGATCCTGGTGGTATGAGCATGTTAACGGTTATTACCATATGGGTGTGCATTTCTAATTGATGTGGTGCCTCCAGATGGCGTTTACCTTTACTCCTAGGGGGTTAGTAGTATAATTTTTGTATATAACCACTCGAGATATTGTGTGAATTCATCCTCACTAGTTGAGCTACACTGAAGAGATTTAATAAGATCGAAACCTAGATATGTAGATTGCTAAGAGGTGGATTCACACTTATGTATGTTTTACAAAATATTCCCTCTTTAAAATGACCTATATCTTTATTTACCATAACTGCACAATTCTCGAATATTAAAATCCCTCAACCCCTCGCCAGCCACCTCTCGCACGCCAACCTTATGCTTGATTTTCACACCTTACCCATCCTCTTGTGGATTACGGACATATGAGTGAATCTTTCTGACCCACCACCCACTCGTTGCCACCTCGTGTCTCTCCACTTACTACACAACACACTCGCAGTGTGCCCTTGCTATATCCACACATTTCTTCCTCTCCTTCTCGTACCGCATCTCACTTTTGTCATGTACACTTTGTCCTCCCTGTTTCACCCTCCCCTGGTTATGTAACTCGGGATATTCCCCGCATTTTTCACTCCACATAAGTAGGGTTATACGGGCTCTCGGCCATTCTTACCTGCTACTAAACCCTCTTTCTCTCCCTGACCTAAACTTCCCATTCCTTTCAGACATGATACAACTAACCCCCTAGGAGAAAAGTTAAACGCCATCTGGCGGCACTACATCAATTAGCAATGCACACCCATATGGTAATAACCATCAGTTTTTCCTCCATCCACACTCTTTCATATATCCTTTCTCTATCCTACCTCCATCCGATCTGTGCCCTACTTTTACATCTCATTCACACTTCTCACACCAGTATTTCTTCCCTCCCAACTCCTGACTCCTGCAATTTGTCCTCGAAGTTCTCTGGCAATTCTGACAACTCTGTTGTACATCCTTCCTATGCATTTATTGCATTCTTCTCTTCATTGGCATACCCAGTGATTGATAGCTGGGTCTTCTCTTCATTGGCATACCCAGTAGTTGATATCTGGGTCTTCTCTTCATTGGTATACCCAGTAGTGGATATCTGGGACTCTACACGCCTGCTTTATATAGTCGTTTCCGACTGGATCTCGTAATGTCTTGATGTTAGGATCATCCTTTTTGTTCTGCTAGTGTCTGGTCGTGTTTGATCGTGTCTGGTCGTGTCTGATCATGTCTGGTCGTGTCTGGTCGTGTCTGGTCGTGTCTGGTCGTGTCTGGTCGTGTCTGGTCATGTCTGGTCGTGTCTGGTCGTGTGTGGTCGTGTCTGGTCGTGTCTGGTCGTGGCTCGTCGTGTCTGGTCGTGTCTGGTTATGTCTGGTCGTCTCTGGTCGTGTCTGGTCGTATCTGGGTCGTATCTGGCCGTGTCTGGTCGTATCTGGTCGTGTCTGGTCGTGTCTGGTCGTGTCTGGTCGTGTGTGGTCGTGTCTGGTCGTGTCTGGTCGGGTCTGGTCGTGTCTTGTCGTGCCTGGTCGTGTCTGGTCGTGTCTGGTCGTGTCTGGTCGTATCTGGTCGTGTCTGGTCGTGTCTGGTCGTGTGTGGTCGTGTCTGGTCGTGTCTGGTCGTGTCGCTTGGCCCTTCCAATTTGTACGTGGACTTCTTTGTAAGTGCTCTCCATAGCTAGTGAACGATTAAGTAACAAAATAAGGATACCTGTTCAATAATGCTTCCATCCAGCTCAAGTTTGTATGTCATCGCGGTTATATTTTTACGTTTGGGCTTTTTGGCAGATTTTTATAATGAACACTTAGACCGCCTTGTTTACCCCTTCAGCCCAGGATTTTTAAATCTGAATCAAAATGCGGGAAATGACTTGTCTTAGGACATAAGTACAAAAAGGTCTATTAAAATCATCTCACATCATATCAGCGGTAGCAGTAGTTTACTGTATTTTTAACAATGTGTAACTGATAATCGACCTCGGGTCCTTGTACTAAGTGCACTTATTATTAATAATAATAGATTTATTGCTCTACAGATTTACATCCATTTACAGAACAACATACCAAATAAGAAGAAAATGTAAAGTAGTATATACATACATCAAACATACATAATTGCACCTAAATTAACTTAACTCTACACTGCTTTAATAGAGGGTACTTTTGTATGAGGTATTTTAAAGAAAATCCATGGAGGCGGCAAAGTCCTTACGAGGTATCTAATGCCAGAATCTTTAAATTGATCATTCTCATTTATGTTGGTCTAAGTCAAGTCAAATATAGGTAGATTTTGTAACTAATTTGTAGTCTAAAACGTTAATCTATATCAGAATTATAAAATTGAAGGCTGATTTCAGTATAGAATTACTCGTGGAAAATACTCGTGAAAGAGGGTTTTAAGAAATTTAGCAAGATATTTATCAAACAACAACTACAAGAACTAGCACATCCAAATAGGGTGAAGTTAACGACGGAAGGCAAATAAAATTTTTAAAACAATCATAAAAACAATTATAATATTCACTGGCTGACTGTTGGAGTGGAAAATCATAATAATTACCACCGCCTTATAAAGCAACGCAAGCAGCAGCGGTCCCTACAAGGCAATCTCCATCTATATTAACCATTAAAGTCCACAATAAGTCTGAATTAAATCCAATATCTTTTTGATTCGCACACAAGGAAATTCAATTCGGATGTGCCTGATCTGCGGCTCTAATCTAGGTCAGTTCGTACTCGGGAGCAATATAACTGCTCCTGGCTGGCGGCATTTTTTTTTCTTCGTCTCCGCGATTTATTTTAATTGCGTACGTGTCGTATAATTACGTATAGAGAGATTTAATTAGATTTATAATTAGTTTTACTTATAAGACCACGTTAAACGGCTGAAATGTAATAACCGCGAACGCAATTTATGAACAGAGTGCGCCTCCGCGTGCCATAACCACGTATGCGGAATAAACCCGTCGCGCGGCTGGCTGGCTGGCAATAGTAAATTGCAAAACTGCTGGGGGTCAAAGTTGCAGTTGCAGCCATCGCCCGCACAGCGGAATGCCGGGGCCGAGGGGCAAAACAGTTATTCGAATTATTTCTGCACGAGATGACAAAGATACTACCGCCACAACCTTTTGCGCACAAATGTTAAACTACCGGTTTGTGCCAATTATTGTATGCCAATTACCGCACTGAAGTGGCCCGAGAACGCGAAAGCGGCGATTAGTAATGAGGAATTTCTAATAAGGCCCCGTTTAGAAAACGAATGTGTGCAAAAAATTATGTTGGTTGAATAAACGTGGATTTATTTTTAATTGACTCAAACTTATAGAATTTAAAATACATGATCTTAGTATTTAGACTTGTATATTTAATGTACATACATACAAGGTGAAGATTAAGTAGCGAATAATTTCAATAAAACCTGTATACAGGATGTCCCTAATGTATGGAATAAATTCGATAAAAGATTTATATATGATTTTCGCAAACATTGCTTGTCATTCCACATTGAAATATATTCGAAAAAATTTGACGATTTCGTTAAAAGGTCCGAGAAACTTTTGCAAACATCATAAATAAAGGTTTTATCGAATTTATTCCGTACTTTAGGGACCCCTGTATATGATGTGTGTAAAAATTGCTCGGACACTTCGATTTTTATTTATAAATTGCCAATTTTTAATGAAAGTGTCAATTTTTTCGAACATTTATGAATGGGAAATGTCGTCATCGACAATGAATTAAATTACACTTGTGTGCACAATGCCAAAGTGTTTGATAAAATTATAATATGTAAATAATTAATTCCAGAAATTTTCAAGATAGTAAAAAAAAGAGTGGCACTAATCTATATTTGTTTACAAAAGCCTGTTTGCGTTTTGCATAATAACCCCAGAACCAAATCAGATATCATTCCACCGTCTTTACTCCCAATGAAATTCCGCTATTAAAACCGAAACGGTTTTGTTTGTGTAATGCGTCCAGATAACCGACGCAAATGTTTACAAAACGATTATCTTTAATTACGAAAAGTGCATACAAAATATTTGTGATGATGAAACTGTTTATCGCGCAGCCCCTGATAGATAGCACACAGACAAAACAATTCCAAACAGCAAAATGCATTTAATGTCACAAATCTGGGCAGGGTGGTGGGGGGCACACAAAAAAAAACTACGCACGTGCCTTTTCATCGTTCCACCCGAGACAACAAAACGGCCGTTTCATCAGCAATCTCAGAGTCAAGAAACCGCGATTAATTACTGCCGCTATAAACGGGCATACAAGGCAGAGGTCAACTGCACAATAAAGACGCAACAATAGCGTCATTTTCTAATAATAAAGAGTTTTTTTTTTGTTTTGTTTGGTATGTACTCGGAAAATAAAAATTGTTGGATAATTACAGTTGATAAGCATTTAATAATAAAACCGTGCAACGTTTCCAGTCAGATAACAACGCTCGTACGACAGGTCATGACTTGATAATTTCGCAATTCGGCACGAATTTATTGTGCTGTGGCAAGGTTTTACGCTTTACAAGGTTATCGCTGCATACTGCTGTGCACACACATAAATGCGCTCGGGATTCATAACCGCAGGAAATTGGAGGAGAGGAAAAAAAATTGCACGCGGCTGATTGCAACATTTCCTGCATTAATGTTATACCAGCCCAATGCGGTTTAATTGGAGAGATTTATCATTAAAAGTGGCGTTATGTAAAATCGCGTACAACTTCCAGGTGCGATTCAGGTCCTTCTTTTGCAAATTTAATTTTAATGAGCGAACTGAGAGATTATCGCATGCATGCAATTTTCTGTAATAAATAGCGAATAAAATCAAATACTACGTGTGGTAAATGCGTAGTATTTAAGAGTATCAACTGTTTTGCAATCATTTCGAACTGTATACGAGGTTCTTTCTCTAATTTGCATCTATAGCTGTTTTCGTTTCTAACTGTGTGCTACTGCGGCCTATTGTTTTATTGGTTGTGCTATGCTCCCCATTCGTACAATTTTCAATCTCGAATCAGAATAAGAATAACCTAACAAAGAATTATAATACAAGAAACCTTAATCATCTACATAACTTTTCTTAACCTAGATTTAAATTATTTTATAGTTATAGATTTTATTTCACACCTAGGTACCTGTTGAGAGTTGTTTAAACAATGTAAAACCTCAGTATCTATTTAATAAAACTAAGTGCCCTCCCTGGCTTAGTTTTATTCAATAGATAGGTGGGCAGTGCGAAATGTTTGTTATTTCGCACTGCCCACCTATCTATTAAATAAAACTAAACCAGGGAGGGCGCTTAGTTTTATTCAATAGATACTGAGGTTTTACATTGTTTAAACAACTCTCAACAGGTACCTTAGGTGTGAAATAAAATCTAGATAGCTAAAATTCTAAAATTCCTCACGATATGTGTAACAAAATCGTCCATATCTTTTAAATGCATATTTAATAACAGTCAACAACCAAAATATATGTATGTGTAAAATAAACAACAATACGTGTACACAACAAGCGCTAAAAATAACCCGCACGCCATTATATCAGTCCAATTTGTGTGATTATAACTATATCCTTCTCGACTCGTGTTGATGTTGCCCAGCACGGTCGTTGCATTTCGGTCAATCAAGCGTAATTGGCGCAAAACACTTATTTTTAATTGCTCACAAATGGCGTTATTAAACGCGGATGTGTGTCGCAATTGGACCAGTGATTACTCGCCTGCGTGCACTCAAGAGTGCGGCGATTCAAGGTAAAAGATACAACAATTATTGTGTGTGAATCGTGTGAACATCATCAAAGATCATACTTATCACATAATGATGATAATTCACTTACATTTGTTTGCTTTTTTTTTCTTGTATTATCGTTTATGTTTTGACTAGTAGCCGGAAATCTGCGGCTGTTTGGGTATGTGTGTACGGCTGTGTATGAACATATTATATACATAGTAATATCTATGCACAAAACTTAAATTTAGTAATAATATTCTCAAAATCAATAAACCCAAACTTCTTAATCTCATAACTTGCTGAAAACAAAATGTATATGTATGCAGATTTGACCCTATATTCTCCCACATATGAAGAATATTTCTGTTTAGTTTGAGACTTGTCGCTTATATATTTCATGAGTTATGATTTTATTTCTAGTTGATTGATCGAGCCACCTCGGTTTCTTACATTAAAAAAAAATTGATCATTCAGGTTGTTTTTTTTACACATACTTAAATTTTTTAAAGGACCCCCCGAATAAGGGTCTTTTAAAAAATTTAATGTATCATGTTATTTTTAATATAAAATGGTTATAAATTATGACTGTTATGTTATTCAACATATACTCGCTCTTTAAATGATTATATCTTCAAAATTGCTTAAGATATCTTTACAAAAGCTTCAGTTTTCCCGTTTAGAATTATTTTTATTCAAGAAAATATACAATGTTCTACACATATCATATTATTTTTGTTATAAAATGATGATAAATGATGTCTGTTATGTTGTTCCACACATACTCGCTGTTTAAAGAATTATATGTTCAAAATTGCTTAAGATATCTCTACAAAAGCTTCAGTTTTCCTGTTTTGGATTATTTTTATTCAATACAATATACAATTTTCAACACATATCATGTTATTTTTGGTATAAAATGATGATAAATGAAGAATGTTATGTTATTCCACACATACTCGCTGCATAAATGATTATATCTTCAAAATTGCTTAAGATATCTCTACAAAAACTTCAGTTTTCCTGTTTAGGATTATTTTTACTCAATAAAATATACAATATTCAACACATATGATGTTGTTTTTAGTATAGAATGATGTTAAATGATGACTGTTATGTTATTCAACATATACTCGCTCTTTAAATGATTATTTCTTCAAAATTGCTTAAGATATCTCTACAAAAGCTTCAGTTTTCCTGTTTATGATTATTTTTATTCAACAAAATATACAATATTCGACACATATGATGTTATTTTTGTTATAGAATGATGTTAAATGATGACTGTTATGTTATTCCACACATAATCGCTGTTTAAATAATTATATCTTCAAAATTGCTTAAAATATCTCTACAAAAACTTCAGTTTTCTTGTTTAGGATTATTTTTAATCAATAAAATATACAATATTCAACACATATGATGTTGTTTTTAGTACAGAATGATGTTAAATGATGACTGTTATGTTATTCAACATATACTCGCTCTTTAAATGATTATATCTTCAAAATTGCTTAAAATATTTCTACAAAAGCTTCAGTTTTCCTATTTAGGATTATTTTTATTCAACAAAATATACAATATTCGACCCATATGATGTTATTTTTGGTATAGAATGACTTTAAATGATGACTGTTATGTTATTCAACATATACTTGCTCTTTAAATGATTATATCTTCAAAATTGCTTAAGATATCTCTATAAAAGCTTCAGTTTTCCTGTTTAGGATTATTTTTATTCAACAAAATATACAATAGTCGACACATATGATGTTATTTTTGGTATAGTATGATGTTAAATGATGACTGTTATGTTATTTCACACATAATCGCTGTTTAAATAATTATATCTTCAAAATTGCTTAAGATATCTCTACAAAACCATTAGTTTACCGGTTTATGACTCTTTTTATTCAATACAATATACAATGTTCTACACATATCATGTTATTTTTAGTATAAAATGATGATAAATGAAGAATGTTATGTTATTCCACACATACTCGCTGCATAAATGATTATATCTTCAAAATTGCTTAAGATATCTCTACAAAAACTTCAATTTTCCTGTTTAGGATTATTTTTACTCAATAAAATATACAATATTCAACACATATGATGTTGTTTTTAGTATAGAATGATGTTAAATGATGACTGTTATGTTATTCAACATATACTCGCTCTTTAAATGATTATATTTTCAAAATTGCTTAAAATATTTCTACAAAAGCTTCAGTTTTCCTATTTAGGATTATTTTTATTCAACAAAATATACAATAGTCGACACATATGATGTTATTTTTGGTATAGAATGATGTTAAATGATGACTGTTATGTTATTCCACACATAATCGCTGTTTAAATAATTATATCTTCAAAATTGCTTAAGATATCTCTACAAAACCTTTAGTTTACCGGTTTATGACTCTTTTTATTCAATACAATATACAATGTTCTACACATATCATGTTATTTTTTGTATAAAATGATGATAAATGAAGAATGTTATGTTATTCCACACATACTCGCTGCATAAATGATTATATCTTCAAAATTGCTTAAGATATCTCTACAAAACCTTCAGTTTTCCTGTTTAGGATTATTTTTACTCAATAAAATATACAATATTCGACACATATGATGTTGTTTTTAGTATAGAATGATGTTAAATAATGACTGGTATGTTATTCAACATATACTCGCTCTTTAAATGATTATATCTTCAAAATTGCTTAAGATATCTCTATACAAGCTTCAGTTTTCCTGTTTAGGATTATTTTTATTCAACAAAATATACAATAGTCGACACATATGATGTTATTTTTGGTATAGAATGATGTTAAATGATGACTGTTATGTTATTCCACACATAATCGCTGTTTAAATAATTATATCTTCAAAATTGCTTAAGATATCTCTACAAAACCTTTAGTTTACCGGTTTATGACTCTTTTTATTCAATACAATATACAATGTTCTACACATATCATGTTATTTTTTGTATAAAATGATGATAAATGAAGAATGTTATGTTATTCCACACATACTCGCTGCATAAATGATTATATCTTCAAAATTGCTTAAAATATCTCTACAAAAACTTCAATTTTCCTGTTTAGGATTATTTTTACTCAATAAAATATACAATATTCGACACATATGATGTTGTTTTTAGTATAGAATGATGTTAAATGATGACTGTTATGTTATTCAACATATACTTGCTCTTTAAATGATTATATCTTCAAAATTGCTTAAAATATTTCTACAAAAGCTTCAGTTTTCCTATTTAAGATTATTTTTATTCAACAAAATATACAATATTCGACACATATGATGTTATTTTTGTTATAGAATAATGGTAAATGATGACTGTTACGTTATTCCACACATAATCGCTGTTTAAATAATTATATCTTTTCAATACAATACACAATGTTCTACACATATCATGTTATTTTTGGTATAAAATGATGTTAAAAGAAGAATGTTATGTTATTACACACATACTCGTTGCATAAATGATTATATCTTCAAAATTACTTAAGATATCTCTACAAAAACTTCAGTTTTCCTGTTTAGGATTATTTTTACTGAATAAAATATACAATATTCGACACATATGATGTTATTTTTGTTATAGAATGATGTTAAATGATGACTGTTACGTTATTCCACACATAATCGCTGTTTAAATAATTATATCTTCAAAATTGCTTAATATATCTCTACAAATCCTTTAGTTTACCGGTTTAGGACTCTTTTTATTCAATACAATATACAATGTTCTACACGTATCATGTTATTTTTGGTATAAAATGATGATAAATGAAGACTGTTATGTTATTCAACATATACTCGCTCTTTAAATGATTATATCTTCAAAATTGCTTAAGATATCTCTACAAATCCTTCAGTTTTCCTGTTTAGGATTATTTTTACTGAATAAAATATACAATATTCGACACATATGATGTTGTTTTTAGTATTGAATGATGTTAAATTATGACTGTTATGTTATTCAACATATACTCGCTCTTTAAATGATTATATCTTCAAAATTGCTTAAGATATATCTAAGAAACCTTCAGTTTTCCCGTTTAAGATTATTTTTATTCAATACAATTTATAATGTTCTACACATATCATGTTATTTTTGATATAAAATTATGATAAATGAAGACTGTTATGTTATTCCACACATACTCGTTTCTTAAATAATTATATCTTGAAAATTGCTTAAGATATCTCTACAAAATCTTCAGTTATCCCGTTAAATAGTCGCAGACAAATACGTTTGAGTAACACTGATCTAAAGGATACTTTCTTGATCCTCGCATAACTTTTGGCGTAGATTCCAACAATGCCTACATATTACATTTTGTTTGAGACAGACAGATTAGCTCGTAAAAAAAGTTTTCATTGTGTGACTTTTTGTTGTTTGTTGCAGGACCTGACCGTGACGGACGACACCGTGCTGGAGGAGCACAATGAAGACCCTGCCCTGGTGCAAATGCGGCTCATCGGGGACGGAGGTGAGTGCGCGCTCGTGTGAATGCCCTAATAATGTATGCACCCGCTCCGAAATTCCGGCAATTTACATCTAAATGGGGGCCGGCCCCTTGCTCCATTTATCTTTGCATCCCGTCGACTCGACACACACACACATACACACACGAAACTTCCCCCGAGGGGGATGCTTTTCTTTTAATGGCAACGCGTTTAGTAATTGCATTTCAGAAATTAGGTCGAATTAAATACTTTTAATCAGATATCTCTAGAAAACCTACTCTTTATCGGTTTAGGATTATTTTCATAAAATACAATCGACACATATCATGCTGTTTTTAGTATAAAATGATGATAAATGAAGACTGTTATATTACTCCACACATACTCGTTGCTTAAGATTATATCTTCAAAATTGCTTAAGATATCTCTACAAACGCTTAAGTTTTGTCGTTTAGGATTATTGTTATTCAATACAATATACAGTTTTCATTACATATCATGTTATTTTTGGTATAAAATGATGATAAATGATGACTGTTATTTTATTCAACACATACACGTTGTTTAACTAATATATCTTCAAAATTGCTTAAGATATCTCTACAAACCCTCCAGTTTACCTATTTAGGATTATTTTTATTCAATACAATATACAATGTTCAATACATATCATGTTATTTTTGGTATTAAATGATGATAAATGAAGCCTGTTATGTTACTCCACACATACTCGCTGCTTAAATGATTTTATCTTCAAAATTGCTTAAGATATCTCTACAAATCCTTCAGTTTTCCTGTTTAGGATGATTTTTATTCAATACAATATACAATGTTCTACACATGTCATATTATTTTTTGTATAAAATCATGATAAATCATGACTGTTATGTTATTTCACACATACTCGTTGCTTAAATGATTATATCTTCAAAATTGCTTAAGATATCTCTACAAAACAATACAATACACAATTTCCACTACATATCATGTCATTTTTGGTATAAAATTATGATAAATGTAGACTGTTACGTTATTCCACACATACTCGTTGTTTAAATAAATATATATTCAAATCTCCTATTCAGGCTTATTTTTATTCAATATAATATACAATGTTCAACACATATCATGTTATTTTTGGTATAACATTATGACAAATTAAGACTGTTATGTTATTCCACACATACTCGTTGTTTAAATGATTATATTTTTAAAATTGCTTAAGATATCTCTACAAAACCTTCAGTTTTACTTTTTAGGACTCTTTTCATTCAATACAATATACAATGTTCTACACATATCATGTTATTTTTGGTATAAAATGATGATAAATGAAGACTATTATGTTATTCCATACATACTCGTTGCTTAAATGATTATATTATCAAAATTGCTCAAGATATATCCACAAAACCTTCAGTTAAAGGTTTAGAATGATTTTCATGTAACGTAATTGAAAATATTCCACACAAACGTGTTTTTTAATGTTTGCAGCAATGATTGCATATCTCAATTTGTCAAATAATTGAGCTATGCGATATCCTTAGGCGACTACCTATCGTCGCTATTCGCTATTCTGAATGTTTTTACCGAAAGTATTGTGGGAATCTGTTACCAGAATGCCATTTGATTCAAAGGTAAGGGATGAAAGATCGCGCATACAGCGGTGATGTGCAAACTACTAAATTATCATATATTATAAACAAACCCTGAGAAATCAAGTGAAATAACCTTGAATTCATGTTCAAAAAACATACACACATGAAGTTAGATATAAGAATGCAATATAGAATTATTGAGTACATACACGAAATACGACTAAAACACAATCTTTATTATTTATTATATATTTTATTATATTATATTAGTGTGTAATATTTTATTGTTGTCCTGTAATTCCTTGGAATTTTATTAATTCTTTGGACAATAAATACATTTATTTATAAGTAAGTTATTGATTATACAGTGGTTGTTAGTAATTTCATACACAAATATGAATCAATAAAAAATTATAAGATATAAAGTACGTGGCAAACACTCATAGACTTGATTTATCTCCGAATATTAATTCGGAGATAAATCAAGTCTATTCAAGTAGCATTGTATCAACAGAAATGCTGATACATTCATAAATAAAATAGTTGAAACATTTTGTCATTCAGCCAGGCCAGGTGGTCGCTGCTGAAACACCGTAAACGCGTTTATTTTAATACCGGATACACCTCAAATAGTTGCTTTATGCAAATTTGATGACAGAGCCAGAGCCAGTTTAATAACCATTCGGAATATTCCCGTTCCGTGCGGCATCCCAAGAATGACAATAAACCCGCCGAATCACGTTCCTGCGTGCCGGAATGCCTCGCGAGCAGCAACAACATCATTATTAATGCCCGGATTTTCCTCGATATACAGATATCACACCGAGAAATTAAATACAACAAAACGGTCGCGATGCGTACAAGGTTATCGAAGGTCGCGCACTATGTAGCGATGAACTGTGCACCCGTATCGTGCAACAGTCAACAAACAAAAACAGCATAACAATAATAATTGAGATAGTAATAATAAATACAATATATTGGTGGGTTTGCTTGACTGTTTAGAGTTTTAAAACATAAACAGTAAATCTTTTTTGCTATGCAAACCGGATTTATATATAGGGAAAATATCTGCTATTTCAAAAATGTATTAAAAATTCATTTTATGCCACTACTTTCTATTTTTGAATTCTAGTGGCGTTTTTGTATCAGGAAACAATATTAATCCCAATCTACTATCTGTCTATTAGATTTTACATGGGATGCGAAAAAAACACGAAATCGCTAAAGGGGTCAATTTTTTTCAATATATATTTTTTTAAATTATGCTACCAATCAATACCCTTTCAGGTGCTAATTAAAAATACGAAAATCGTTTGTGGATATTTTTTGTTTTGACGTTTTTTAGGTTAATCTCAAACATTTTTGATATCCTTTTTAGAGTTATCCCTTGAGTAATATCAAATTTATAATTTTTGAATTTAACAACCCAAAAGGACTATAAATAGTTGAGATACATATGTCATACTTTAAAGGGGCTAAGTGTGACTATATGTAAATAATTTCGAAGTAAATTTATAAAATTTTGATAACTACAAATATAGTTTAGTACGTTTTATCCCTTGAGAAATGTCAGGATTTATAATTTTTGAGTTTAACAACCCAAAAAGACTATGAATAGTTGAGATACATATGTCATACTTTGTAGGGGCTAAGTATAACTATTTGTAAATAAATTCAAAGTAAATTTATAAAATTTTGATAACTACAAACATAGTTATAGTACTATTTATCCTTTGAGTAATGTCACGATTTGTAAATTTTTAGATTAGCAACCCAAAAGGACTATGAATAGTTGAGTTACACATGTCATATTTTGTCGGGGGTAATTATAACTATTTGTAAATAAATTTAAACTAAATTTACAAAATTTTGATAACTACAAACAGAGTTATAATACTTTTTATCCCTTGAGTATTGTCAGATTTATAATTTTTGAGTTTAACAACACAAAAGGACTATGAATAGTTGAGATACATATGTCATACTTTGTAGAGGCTAAGAATGACTATTTGTAAATAAATTCAAACTAAATTTATAAAATTTTGATAACTACAAACATAGTTATGGTACTTTTTATCCCTTGAGTAATATTGTACCCGTTTATTCTCAGATTGATGTTATTTTGTAAAGCAGAGGTCCGCCCTTTTATTCTATCTATGTCACTTCTTCTGGTTTCATAGGAATGCATTCGTTTCGTTGATGTTGCTGTTGCTGTTGCTGTTGCTGTTAATAATTTTCTTTGATATTTGCATCTTTAATATTATTATACCTTTTAGTTTGATTTTGTTTAGTATAATTTTCATACCACAACCCCACAAAATTCTTAAAATTGCATGAAATTACCGATTATGCAATCTCAGTAACTGTTTGTTGTAGCTAGTTTATATTTTTTAATTCAGAAGGTGACTTTCTATCTAGGAACAGTATTAACCCCAATCTATGTCTATTAATTTTGAAGTGGGATACGTAAAAACCACGAAATCACCAGAGAAGTAGAGGCCAATTTAAAAAAATAAAAATGCTCTTTTTGGAAAGTGTAATCGTGTTACAAGGACCATTGTAACACTTCTTTACAATATAGTATGAAAGTATTCAAGCTTGTCCTAAATACAAAACATCAGTGTTATGTTTAATACCAATTTCATATGGTAAACAAGCTAGAATGTACTTGAAAGAGGTGAAATAGTTATATTTCACCCCTATCCAGTATATTTGAGCTTGTTGTTTTCCATATGAAATTGGTATTAAACATAACACTGATGCTACTGACTTTAGAATATCATCTTCTATAGTATGTCTATATATAAAATATTACCAGCACTAATTTTACGATAGAGCTTGAATTAATTACCACCACCAAACGTTTGATAAATCATTATGAATCAGCTGGCATTAAAATATAAATAAAATATTTTTACTAGATAGTTGAATTCATCATTTTCGTGACGTTGGTGAACAGTAAAACTAATCGCAAATAAATTATTGTCAGGAATACATCCTGCATTTGCAGCAATTTAATATCAGACACTGATGCATCAGCACACGCCTACTAATAACTCATTGTTAAAATTCGTATGAAGATAATGCATTATTCATCTGTGATAAGCGGAGGCCCCGATTTATGAATGCACCCGCCCACGGGCAACCCGAAACAGGTTCGCCTGTTGTTTGTAACACACGCAATGTAGTTTTATTATTTCTTTGTTTGACTCCGGCGATTTGGCTTTACTACAGCTATACAATACCGGATGAATAATTTAACGAATTAATTTCCATCTATCAGAAATCACTAAGGTTTAAAGACATGTATCGTGGGTGCGTTCTGTTTTCAAGATAGATTATTTAAGTAAAAGCTGTACAGTTGATATGTATTATTTTTAGTTTACTTTGAAAGAGAGAGGGTATTTTTGTAATACCTTTTACTTTTCGAATACGGCACTGCTGTATAAGGAAGGTATTGTTTTCGCGAAAAAATCGAATTGCTAATTTTAACGTTTCTCGACGTTTCATGACTTTTATAGTCGAAATTGACTATTTTTAGAAAATGCCTCTGAGTGTATGTGTGTGTCGATATTTGATTATTTAAATCAAATCTACTAAGAAATATCTCGACTCGAACGCACGTATATCGCGGCCATCGTGCTAACTTAGTTAACGTGGTGCAGATAGCCGTAGACGTGGGTTCGAGTTCCTCCGGAGAGTGACATTTTTAGAGCGATAACTCGATAACTCATATAAAACATTTAACCTGTCTGTAACATAATAATTTCTTTCATCAAATATATATATATATATATATATATATATATATATATATATATATATATATATATCTTGAGTTAATGACAATACAAGTGTAGCAATACATCACTACTGTTTTATTACGTTTCCCCTTTGACAAAGGAATTACGAGAATATACATCAAACACCCTTCTTCTTATTGTATCACTATCTCTCTCTCTCGCCCGGGAAGCAGTACAATCATTTAAACTCCCCCTCGTGCAAGAACTCTCGAGCGGGCGACGGCTCAATAACTCCCCCAACCTTCCCCAACAATGGCCACTTTAAACGATCCGGTTGCGCAATCGGACGGAACCTTGAGCGCATTCATTATCGCGCCCGTTGATTTATCACGCGCGGAAGGAACAACACACAACACACACACAGACAGACACATATATACAAAGTGAGAGATATTATAAAAAAAAGCCGTAACGGATTGCACCCGAAAACATCTGCTATTCTGTAATAATCAGTTTGTTTCGGTTGTAAACTGAACACTGTTTTTAGATTAAGCCTTTCTTGGGATGGCTACAACATTAACTAGGAGATTGTAGTAAATAAGTCACGTTATAAAGCTATAAAGCTATAAAGAGAAGAGAGATTTTTGCATGTGTTAAATAAGTACGTTTTAGTAGATTTAATTGCGTTCTTATATTGATTTCTTACAATTTTTCGGGTTTATCTGCTAGGGATGTGTAAATACTTTTCATTAGCAGCTTGAAGAGTGTGTTCGCTATGATCAGGTATATTTCCTGGTAGAATTCTATCAAGCGGTCGCCTATATAATTCCTCTCTACGAGTCTGAAGCCGCATTTCCCAGCGTTGCCATTACCCACTTTCACGTTAAAATCTGCCATTATGATTACCACATCTGAGATCTCTTGCTATTTCTAGTGATATCTTCCAGCTATGCATAAAATTATTCTATTTCCGTATCTTCTTTGTCAGCTGTTGGAGCATATATTTTTATGATGTACATGTTACCTGTGATTGCAACGAATTGTAACGAAAATGGCAAGATTAAATGCCACCTCTAAATAAGAAATGTAAAATCTAAGTAATCAAAAACTCAAAAATTAAACAAAACAGCAGAGAACTCTCAAAACCAATAGCCAGAGATGAGGCCATATTTTTTGGAACTTACTTCTTTGTGAGTTTTATTATGTCTTCATTTTTCAATGGTCAAACTCTTGTCGTTTTTATTTTTCTTGTTTTTCGGCTTTATTATTTTTATTAGGTCTTTGGATGATTCTTCAAAATTATTCATTTTATTTGTATCGATTTGCTTTATTGGCGGAAAACTGAAGGATTTGTAGTGATAAGCAATTCTGAATAATTTAAACGACGAGTATGTGTGGAATAACATAACAGTCTTCATTTATCATCATTTTATACTAAAAATAACATCATATGTGTCGAACATGTATATTGTATTGAATAAAAATAGTCCTAAACCGGTAAACTGAAGGTTGTGTAGAGATATCTTAAGCAATTTTGAAGATATAATCATTTAAACAGCGAGTATGTGTGGAATAACATAACAGTCATCATTTATCACCATTTTATAGCAAAAATAACATGATATGTGTCGAACATTGTATATTGTATTGAATAAAAATAATCCTAAACGGGAAAACTGAAGCTTTTGTAGAGATATCTTTAGCAATTTTGAAGATATAATCATATAAGCATCGAGTATGTATGAAATAACATACTATTGAGTAGAATTTGGGTTCATAGTTTGTCTATTTTATATCTGAAAAAAAATGTGTGGTTACATTTCTCATCTCACAGTGCGATACATAAATTTTTACCTATTTTTTTATATTCTGTATTTTTTTGTTGTTGAATTCGGAGTCATAGTAGAGAAACTATGACTCCGAATTCAACAACAAAAAAATACAGAATATAAAAAAATAGGTAAAAATTTATGTATCGCACTGTGAGATGAGAAATGTAACCACACATTTTTTTTCAGATATAAAATAGATATATATTATATCTAAAAAAAAAATGATGGTTACATTTATCATCTCACAGTGCGATATAAAAGTTTACCTATTTTTTATATTCTGTATTTTTTGTTGTTGTTGAATTCGGATTCATAGATTGTCTATTTTATATCTCAAAAAAAATTTTTGGAAGTTGCACTTCTCATCTCACAGTACGATATATAAATGTATACCTATTTTTTTACATTATGTATTTTTTGTTTCAGTTGTTGAGTCGATTATGCGTGGCGAGAACGTCGGCATCACCCCGCGCAGATCGCGTTCAGCCGTTTTGCAGACCCACCACCAGCAGCATGTGCAGGTAAGTTGATGATGGCGGCGGCGCTGCCCACGGGCACGCCGCAATTAGCATAAACGCGGCCCCGAGAAAGTTGTTTCGCATTGAACACATGTCTTGTTACTTACTCATGTAGCTCGCGACCGCGCGCGCCTAGAGAGTAACAGTATTGCACTTTTCCAATTACAAACTGTGTAGATAATTTGGCGCCAGGTTGATGACCTTTCTTTGTCCTCTAACACACACACACACCGTTACACCTGTTGTTTGGGAGAGTGCTGGTCGGGTTCGTTTGCGTGTTTGGCTTTGTACTACCAGACGGGAGTAGGGGGGCAGGTTTTTGTACCTGAGAGGTTTAAAATTTAGTTTGGTCTGTTATTAAAAAAAAACTTTTAACTTTATAGGGCTATTAGCCTAAAGGCTTATCCGTCGATAAAGGGAGAACCTCAGTTCAGTTTAATCACCCGGTATTTAACTTCACAACGAATCTCTGAAGGTCTATACAAATATCGTTGTTATTCATATAGTAATATCTATATTGATTTTTTTTTCAAATATCATCAACTAATACAAGAATTTCCATCTTTCATACGAGTGCAAGAAATTCATTATCGTATCCTAGCTATATACAATATTAAGACACGGCTGTATAAAGCTACTCTTGAATTAATTTGACATCCGTGATTCTAATTAACCTCGCGTTTGGCAACTTTGACACATAATGCGACGTTTCCATATATATATATATATATATATATATATATATATCGTCGCATTATGTGTCAAAGTTGGCAAACGAGAGGTTTAGAAACACGGATGTCAAATTAACTCGAGAGTTATTTGCTTTATACAACCGTGCCTTAATATTGTACATAGCTAGGATACGATAATTAATTTCTTGCACTCGCATGAAAGATGGAAATTCTTATATTAGTTGATGATATTTGAAGAAAAAAAATTAATATAGATATTACTATATGAATAACAACGATATTTGTATAGACCTTCAGGGATTCGTTGGGAAGAATATATATTTAGATGAAAGTTAAATAGTAATTTACATTATTAGTGCAGGAGAGCAAGTTTCCCGAATGAGCGAATGAGTTTTCAGCACGAGCCGAAGGCATGTTGGCATACTGTCTACTTCCCGCACTAGTGCGGGAAGTTGTATTTCCCGCACCCAAATCAATGCGGAAAATGACTTGTCTTAGGACAAAATAGTAATTTACATTATTATACCTGGCAAGTTTTCTGAATGAGCGAATCAGTTTGCAGCACGACTTAATTTACACACTACATATAAGAAAGTAAAATATTCATGCTTCAGCTTCAGCTTCATATATGTATCTAAAATCAACTCAGACAACAAAGTTTGGAAATTAATATTCTGTAAACTGAGTTGTGTTTTGTTACTACAAATTACCATAATATTAGTTGATATTAATTTCCACGCGCGTTCTCATTGGATGTGCCTAAAAATCGATACCCCATCCCCCCTTTGTTTATTGATAAATTTTGCGGTGGTCAGCAGCATATACACATATCGACGTTTGCGCTCTGTCTGCCTGTATTGCATATTGGAAACATGCACAGACAATGGGAGGCGGCGGGCGGCGGCGGCGTATTAGATGTCCTATTTATGGTTCATCACTCGCGCGGTGAGAGTTCAGAGTACCGCACAACGGGGCAGCAACAGAAATAGATTACTTGGATTCTCACTTTAAATAAAACATACTTTGGGATTGTAAACCGGAGCGGCGTTTATTTTATTCAGCGCGCGCGAGGCATGGTTATATAAACGCACGAGCCAGGGGGGAAAGCAGCAGTTCACGCACATAAACGCAGGAGATGTTTTGATAAAATCGTCGGCTATATTTATTGTTGGTTCTAAAATTGGAGGCGAATAGGTAATTGCGTGAGTCGGTTAGACATATAGACAGTCATGGTTTATAAACATGTAAGCTAAAATCTCTTGCAGAGAAGGATATATATATATATATATATATATATATATATATATATATATATATATATATATATATATATATATAATGAAGTACTTCTTGCCATCTTCTGCTATCTGAATGATGAATAAAGATATATTAATATTAATTAATAATTTCTCAAAAAGTTCAGTCTCCGATGGGACTAGAACCGACGTCTCCGGCTATCGTGGCCGTCACGCTACCAACTGCGCCACGCAGGGTGGTAGTAGATAGCGCGTGAGAAGTTCACTATGTCCAATTATTCACACAAATTGACGCTTGAACTGCGTTGAGAGTCCAATGGATTTTTGGATTTCGCTCATACATTATTCATTATTCACACATCGACACGGCTGTATGAGCGAAATCTAAAAATCCCATTGGAATTTCAACGCAGTTCAAGTGTCTGTAGCTATGCTACCCTCCAGCCAACTATCCACAACTATCCAGAACAGAACCAAGAACCGCATGCTAAGAGCTGGTTGAGTTTATACTTCTCTAAAGGTGAATTTAATGCAGAAACTGAATTTTCAAACCAACATTATTTACCACATCTGATTTAGATTTTATGATTTGTTCTCAAAAACATTTTAAGATTGCTAGTAATTGTAAATCGTTACTAATCTGAGAAATTGAACAAGTTTCAACGTGTTTCAAGGAGAATTCAATAGAGAATCTTTAAACCAGATTTTTTCACCACTTCAAGTTTCGTAGTTCCAACCCCATTTTGTATTTACTTTTTAAAATAATCTGATAGTTGCTAGTAAATCCATTTCTCTGTAGTTACTACTGTGAGAAATTAAACAAGTTTATACTTGTTTCAAAGTGAATTTAACGCGAAAACTGAATTTTTAAACCGCAACTATTTACCACATCAGATGTTATACTTACAGCTCCACTTTGAATTTTATTTTCAAACACATCTGACACTCGCTAGTAATTCAATTTTTATGTCGTTACTAATCTGGGAAATTGAACAAGTTTCAACTTGTTTCAAGGAGAATTGAATAGGGAATCTTAATTTTTAAACCAGATTTTTTTACCACTTCAAGTTTTGTAGTTACAACCCCAATTTGTATTTACTTTTTAAAATAATCTGATAGTTGCTAGTAAATCCATTTCTCTGTAGTTACTACTATGAGAAATTAAACAAGTTTATACTTGTTTCAAAGTGGATTTAATGCGGAAACTGAATTTTTAAACCGCAATTATTTACCACATCAGGTTTTATACTTACAGCTCCACTTTGAATTTTATTTTCAAACACATCTGACACTCGCTAGTAATTCAATATTTATGTCGTTACTAATCTGAGAAATTGAACAAGTTTCAACGCGTTTCAAGGAGAATTCAATAAGGAATTTTAATTTTTAAGCCAGATTTTTTTACCACTTCAAGTTTTGTAGTTACAAGCCCATTTTGTATTTACTTTTTTAAATAATCTGATAGTTGCTAGTAAATCCATTTCTCTGTAGTTACTACTGTGAGAAATTAACAACTTTATACTTGTTTTAATGTGAATTTAATGCGGAAACTGAATTTTTAAACCGCAATTATTTACTACATCAGGTGTTATACTTACAGCTCCACTTCTCACAGCTTAATTCTTGATGATTCTTTCACTCAAAGATGACAGCTGAGTGATCGGAGTCTAGGTCCAAACTTTCTTCAGTTTCTATGAAATTTGGTGACACTTTTCTTGAGATGATAAAATCAAGCATATCGGCGATTTTATTTGGGTCGGTTGGCCAGTAGGTGGGCTTTCCTGTGGAATGGAAGTTGCATCCTGTCGCACGAATAGCTTTTCTTTATTCACTACCTTTTGTTGTTGATCCCTAGTCTACATGTTTAGCGTTGTAGCCTATGATAAATCTTTCACCGGTACGTTGCATGAGGTTTTGAATTCCTCAATCTTGAGATTATACTTGAGAGGGCAGTAGACTGCACCAAGTATCATGTTCTGTTTGGTAGACTTCACAGACACGACTGTGAGCTGGATGTATTCACGCTATATATGACATTATTCATTGTGGTTTATGGATTCTTTGATGATGACAGCACTTTTTGCTCGATTTTCCGGGTGGGTGGTGTGATAAACTTTATAACCTCTTACTTTTACATAAGACTGGTTTGTTAGGTGAGTTTCAGAGATAATGCACACATCAATGCTAAACGTAAGCGCCTTTGGACAGCAGACTTGTAGGCATACAATTTTTGCAGTAGGATATTTTATTTTTATTACAATCGCAAGTAGAATTAGTGTATTTTCAGATAATAATATAAATAATATTACAATGAATGTATTTTTTTTAGATATTGTATCAAAAGTAACACCTGAGGTTGATTCAGGTGTTAGTTTTAATACAATATCTAAAAAAATACATTAATTGTATAATTATTTATATTATTGTCTGAAAATAGACTAATAATCCTACTAGCGATTGTAATATCAACCGACTGAAATATAAACACTATTAAAACTGAGTTTGAGCATAAGCTATGTCAGTAGCCGCGCATTCATCCTAAAATAGTAAACATACGTACCTGCGATAACACTCCACACCACCAAGTATTTCAAACATCCCAACGCATATCGCTCTATTTACAAAACACAATTGGCATAAACGAAAGCGCAGCTGTGGAATCTCAATGTCGACCCAAGGTTACCGCTGCGTTTCGAGAAACGGAAACAGAAAAAAAAAATAGTTTTCCCTCCCAAAAACTCTCCCGAGACGTTCGCCGAGTTTATGTGTGTTGAAAACTTGATTATTTAATCCGCGCCCGCATCCTCTAGTTTCAAAGTTTGGGATCCCGCGCGCTCCGCTATTTATTGTTGTCGCGCCCGAGGAAATGAATTATATATTATTCACGACGACGGAAAGTTCGGGGCCAACTCCCCGGCGAAGTCGTAAAAGAAAGTTTTAATAGTTCTTGATCAAACTTTGGTTATAAAGCCCGCCTTCGATGGGGGGCGGCGTGCGCAACAAACAAAGTACGAGATAAAGTCAACAATTTAGGTGCTTTATTAGTTTTCATCGTGATGAATTAAAGTTGAGTTTGAGGGTGAGGTTTTTTTTTGCGTGTGTAGTGTGTGCGCGCGGCACCTAAGTGGGTGCAATCAATATCTGGGCCGGTGCGCGGGTTTTTTGGGGTGAGGCCACACGGCACATGCACTTGCAATTTGGTCCAGTTCTTCGTAATGAAAGTATTTAGCGTAATATAGTGAGGGACTGATGATGGTAAATAGAAGAGCTCAGCGGCTGCGCTCGCGACTGCCCTGCCCTGGCGTGCTGCACTCCGCCCAGACTTCTACACAACCGCGCCGCACTCTGGGCTGTGCTCTTTGTTCCGCGCGCCGGATTCTTCATTGTAATTCAACAATAATGTTATTAGGATAAAACTATTTAAAACGAAACTACTACGCATCAAGTGTTTAGTGATTAAGTGCATTTTTTAAAACGTAGTGCCGCCCTTAAAGGATAAGGTGAGAGCACTACACACGACTAAAAACAACAGTGCAGTAATAAATAAACCGCGCGAGGCCATTTGTAAACTGAAAACGTTTATAAAATGGCTGCCAAATGTTGCAGTTGCAATTAAACTTGTGCCCATTTCGTTAAACACTCTCCAATTCTTCTTGGGAACGGGTTATTTTTTGTGTGTTTGTTTTGGGTGAACCGGATAACCTTGAATGCGGATTGCAGACTACAAACCTCAAACATATTTAATTTTAAAAAACGTGAAATTACAACTAACTAGGTGAGGTGGGTCCGCCCCGGATAATTACGTTATGGCTTCGCTAGGGGCGCTGGCGAAAGTCGCCGCAGACTGGGGAATGTAATTAATTACAAAGTTGAAACACGCAGCCCCCGTACGTTTCGCAAACTTCACCTTCTGCATACATAACAACTTACAAAAATTCTTTATGTTGTTTGGTATGGCATAAACGTAAATGATGGATGCGCCCTCAGTCAACCCCACGCCTCCACCATTTATATTTTTTTTAGTATCGCAATTAACGTTATTTACACTCTCATAAATCGATAAAGGAATAAGACCAGACTCGCGCGCTCACCAGCAAAACCCAACCAACCGGTTTGCCTACTACAAAGATTAATGGAGCATGAGTCGTTACTTCCATAAACGAGAATAGAATAAATTAGATACAACCGCATTTGTATATACAGGCATGCTTTAAATGGAAATTAAACCTGCCCACAGACGGCGGCGCGTTGAAAATAAAGCCTAAAACGTTGCGCTCATACAGAGTTTTTTACAGAGTCGCGTAGTTCGAGTGAACACGAGTTCGACAGTGAGTACGCGAAAGCCACGCACGGGGAGGCCGTCTATTGCGGCCGAATCGATTCTGCAAACCTCGCCACCGGAGCCACCGGACAAAGGTAAGCGAAATTAATTGCCCCAAAAACCGCAGGTACATTTGACTGTGTGGGTGTTTCTATTCAGAACATTTTTTTTTTATTTCAATAACCCCAGATGCTGCTCGGCGGGAGGCCGACTGAAATATATGGGCCTCCTTTATTGCTTCACCCTCCGGGGGCACTTGATCTCCCTTTCTCTGTCTTTCTCTAGCCGGCGCTTGCATTTCCGTTCGGCTCAATGACAAACGAAGGTCGTTTGTGCGCTAGTTGGAAAAAGCAGATGCGTTTTTAATTTAAACACGGGGTATTATATCGTGCGGTGCGTGACACACTCGAGTGTCCCTGGCATCCGGCCAAACTCTTTCATACGCTAACTACCGGAATTTCCTTTGAGACACACGACGCGCGGCGCATTTGCCAACGGGCGTTTTATTTTTAATTATACAATATGTCATGCGCTTACGTGCGCGTGTTTTATTTTCGTCGCGACCATTAAACGGGGCGCCCGCGTATTGATCGCGCAACGCGGTAATTGTTATGGCCGCGGCGTGATTGGGAAATCGCTACAAAATTGCAAATGCAATCGAGTGGGACGGCGACGGGGGGCTTGTTTACATTCCTAAGGGTAGGGTGGCAGGTGTGTGCGTTCGCACAATATGCTATCATTAACTCTCTCTTTCTCTCTCTCGGTTGCTCGCATGTGGAATTTCTCGTTGATTATTTATGGCATACATAAAACTCTTGGGTAAACACTGTCTGTGTGTTCTGTTATTGCATTTTCCACTGAGTTAGAGAGTTAAGGTTGAAAGTCATATCAGTTATTTGTTTTATGGTACCGGTTTTAATGAGATAATTTAATTTGTTTAACACGCTTTTTCTATATCCTTGACGCGCGACGCATTACGGCAAACAATCATGTTTGTGGATGATAATGATACCAGAAATGATTTATCTAGCAGTTGTATTCGGTTTTTTTTATTTGGCGGGCTTATCGACTACTCGGTCATTAGCTTTTAAATTTTGGTGACACATTTGTACGCCCACCAGGTTTCGAATGCTAAAATATTTAAGCCGAGATAGAACAACTTCCCAATAACTCTAGAGATGAAAAAAAAAACATAGTGAACACATTTGTATAATATGACTATAATAGTTTACAAAACTATATTTATTTTTTTATGGACGATTATTCAATTCTGATAAAGAATAATCTTATATATTCTGTAGGAATATGGAGATTTTAAAATAAATTATTATATAATAATTAAAGAAATACTAGAACTGTTTAAGATATCGTGTAGCTATTATGTTGACTGAGTCTATTTTTTTTTTGACCTCAATCTAATGATTATCTCAGTCATCAACTATGTATTATAATTTACATCATTTATGCACATTACTCCATCTATACACTAACACACACTGACTATGGACAAACACACCACCCATGGATTAATAGACCCAAATTCCGAACGGAAAAGAGTCTATTAATACCGGACTCGAAATGGTGACGGCGTGGACGCAGTGGCTACTGAGCCTATTTAATAACTGTATTAATTTATAGTTTAGAACAATATGTTCCTGATGTACCACTGCTGCATTTAGAAATTAAAAAGAGTTTAACTGTAAATCGAAACTAAAACGGAAATTGTAGAGGGTATTCTATTAGCTCGGTGACAAAATTTGTTTGATCAAAATTTTTACATATTTTATGGTAAATATATCAGAATTATTCAGTTTTCTAAAAAAAAAACGGGTTATCAAAGTTTTAATAACGTCTTGAATAAAAGACATACTGAGTACATGATTGGTCATAGTAGGAGCTGAATATAGCACGTGAATAACTTGAAGAATCTACTATAATATAAATTCATTAATCCAGCTCAGTGGCCGAGTGGTTAGAGGCGTCGTCCGTCTCGTACTGAGCCTAACTTTGAACCCCAACAGGACGAATTTTCGCGAATCACCTATCACACTTTTTTAGAGGTTTTCTGTGAAGTTAAGGTAAATACCGGGTGATTAAACTCCTCTGAGCTTCTCCCTTGATCGGTGGAAAAACCTCACGGCTGATAGAAAGTTTTTTTTAGAATTCATTCTTTATAATCCTTAATCCTACGAGAGGGTTTGGTACCGTTACTGGTAGACCGATATGTCTTCTGTCGCGTATACGCCCCTGTCTTGAGCAGAGTGAGACCACGCACTCTGCTCAAGACAGGCCTCATGTAAACTGTTACCAGTAAGTCTATCCAACGAGTGGATGACCTCCCCCGGGTCTGCGCCCCTCTTCCTTCAACTATTAATCTTTTTGTAGACCCCTGTTTTCTTGTTTTTTCTTTTTTATGTGCCATCTTGTAGTCCGAGATTGGCAATTATCATCACAATTCGGACCTCTAGTGCTTTTTCCAGGTATAGAACCAATTTCTTTCTCTGTTATTTGTGTGAAGAGAAATACATTCAGTAGTTCGTTGATGATCTTTAGTAAAACCTTCCTAGCATGAGGAATTAGAGTAATGCTCCAGTAGTTAGTACCCTATTATATAATTTGAAATAAATATTGATTCGCACCATTCATCCGATCACTTGCAGATCTCCTCGCATAATACATGCATCATATTAACACCTCCAATCTGACCTCTGTCGCCCATATGTCCCTGTTTTATATAAATTGGTCTGCCTCATGTAAACTTTGATCAGTAAGGTTTTAGATCACGTCTATTTAAAGAGTGGGTGACCCCTTCGGCGCCCTTCGACCTTCCCCTCAACTATTAATCTTTCAGTAGACTACTGTGTTCTTGCTTTTGCTTCTCAAGTTTTCGGACGTGATCTATCCAACGAGTGGGTGCCCTCCCCCGTGAACTGCGCCCCTCAACCTTCCCTTCAACTATTAATCTTTTAGAAGACTCCTGTTTTCTTACTTCCTCTTGTTATGTGCTATCTTATAGTCCAAAGTTAGCAGTCTGAATTGCGATAATGGTGGTAATTCAGACCTGTACTGCATTTTCCAGGTATAAAGCCAATTTTTTGATCTGTTATTTGGTGGAAGGAGAAATAGATTCAGTAGTTAGTTGATGCTATTTAATAAAACCTTGCTAGCACGAGGACCGGTAGTCGGGGATCCTTCTTTATAAATTGAAATACCTATTGATTCACACCAACTTGCAGTTTGAGATCTCCTTGCATACTATATAAATCATATCTACACTAATGGTGCCCATTGCCTTCACGATTTCAAGTTATTACATGCATTCTAGCAGCTTTGCAATTATTCAGTTTCTTAGTGGCAGTTCCCACTTATCTTAAAATGTTGGGTTCGGTATACAGTTATTTTGTGATGCTGGAGTTTACTTTTCTGAAATGTTTGAGAATAGATTTTTGTAGACTTCTGCGCTAGTTATTGTATTTCTATTCTCACCTGGGATAAACTAAGTCTTAGTTTTAAATCTCGGAAAAATGTTTACTCTTCATTCACTTCGGATCTTAAAATGTTGGGTTGTGTATACAGTTATTTTGTGATGCTGGAGTTTACTTTTCTGAAATGTTTCCAACAATAAATTTTTGTAGACTTCTGCGCCAGTTATTGTTTTTCTATTCTCACCTTGGATAAACTAAGTCTAGTTTTAAATCTCGGAAAAATTTTTACTCCACTTTTATCCAAATAAAATTGCTACCAATATACCTCACCTACAATTATTATGGTTTTCTAGAGATCGAATTATCGGTAGAATTAAAAATCATTTCCATTCATAAATATGATACAACTAACCCCCTAGGAGGAAAGTTAAACGCCATCTGGCAGCACCACATCAATTAACAATGCACACCCATATGGAAATAACCGTCAACATGCTCATGTTATCAGGATCACCGGGTAGTGCCCTCTATGGAATAATATTCCAACAGAGTGCTTGAGATATCAGCATAGAGATATTGTGTGAATTCATCCTCACTAGCTGAGCTACACTGATGAGATCTAATAAGATCGAAATTTGGATATGTAGATTGCTAAGAGGTTTTTTGGATTCTCACTTCTACAAGAAATTTAGAAAACCAGAAGCAAAAAAAAAAACTTCTATCTTTATTGGGCTTTTTTGAGTGTAACAACCCAAAATACTACGAATAGTTGAGATATATATTTCATACTTTATATTATATAATTATGACTATTTGTGGATATATTTAGAATAATTTTCTAAAATTTTGAAAACTACAAACAGTGTTACTGTGTTGTTTGTCTCCCAACTAATGATATATTCGTAATTTTTGTGTTAAAAACCACAAATAGTTAAGATACATTTTTCAAACTTCATAATGACTTAATATGACTATTTGTGAATATATAAAAAGTAATTTTATACAATATTGAAAAGTAATAACAGAGTTATGGTACTTTTTGTCCTCGAAATAATGTTAGATTTGTAATTTTTGAATTGAACTACTCAAAAATACTAAGAATAGTTGAAATACATATTTCATACTTTGTAGGAAATAAATATAACTATTTGTGAATATATTCAGCGTTATTGTATAATATTTTTAAAACTACAAATAGAGTTATAGTACTTTTGTCCTCTAACTAATATCAAATTTGTAATTTTTGAATTTAACAACCCAAAAAGACTATGAATAGTTGAGATACATATTTCATACTTTGTAAGGAATAATGTGAATATATAAAGAGTAATTTTATACAGTATTGAAAAGTAATAACAAAGTTATGGTACTTTTTGTCCTCGAAATAATGTTGTAATGTTGTAATTTTTGAATTGAACTACTCAAAAATACTAAGAATAGTTCAAATACATATTTCATACTTTATAGGAAATAAATATAACTATTTGTGAATATATTCAGCGTTATTTTATAATATTTTTAAAACTACAAATAGAGTTATAGTACTTTTGTCCTCTAACTAATATCAAATTTGTAATTTTTGAATTTAACAACTCAAAAAGACTATAAATAGTTGAGATACATATTTCATACTTTGCAAGGAATAAGTATGACTATTTGTGAATATACTCAGCTGTGAGGCTTTTCCTCCGGTCAAGGGGGAGCTCGGAGGAGTTTAATTTACCTTAACTTCACAAAAAACGCTTAAATTCTCTCCCCGCTAGGAATCGAACTCAGGCTCCCCAATACTCAGTACGAGACGGACGACGTCCCTAACTACTCGGCCACTGAGCTGGATAGAAAACCAGAATAATTCAAGGTTAGGTATCTTCATTGGTACAAGCAGCAATCTTGGAGCGTGGAGTATAAATCATCTTTTCATTAATAAAAAGTGTTGTACAAATGTATTAACACATAATTCTCAAATATGAATATGCATGTAATATATTTTTCAGTCGTATACTTCGTCGTATACTTTACACCACTTTTAGTATGCAGAGGGTCCTTTCTGTAAGTTCAAACTGGTCTAGTAAAAAATTAGACTAGTCTGTTACCCATGATAACCAAATAAACATGTTTCATTATTGGTATGCCTCAGGTTTCGCCATCAAATGGCCTGTCACTCTTGACAAATTTGTTTAGTTCTTGGTTCTAATATCTGGGCTTATTCAAATCCGTTGATTTTGTAGTATCTTTATCAAACAAAAAGTTTACTGCATAGAGTATCTCCTGTTGTAGGTAATTCAATAATCCTATTTAATTTCTTTCTTCACATCCGTAGCCCCCTCATGTGTCTAGGATTTTCCTGTTTGCGAGTAACATACATGTGTTTTCCATCCTTTACGAAAAACAGAAACAAGGTGCATTATTTAAATGTTTTTAATGAAATGTTGTACAAACATTTTTTAAACAGCATTTATACATGTTTAAATGTTTGCCAGCAGATATTGGTAGGTATACACTATGCTTTAGAAATTAGTTATATTTTAAAGCATAGTGTATGCTTACCAATCTATGCTCTTGGTAAAAATGATTAATAGAAACGAAGAGTAAAATTCTGAAATTCTTCGTTTGAACAAACTGCAACATCATTTTTCTATTTTGCCTTTACTTTCTACTTAAAAAAGTAAAAAATTTTATTTTATACTTAAATAAGTATAAAATAAAGGCAAAATGTAGTATAAGTATTAACTTATACTACATTTTGCCTTTATTTTATACTTATTTAAGTATAAAATAAAATTTTATACTTATTTAAGTATAAAATAAAATTTTATACTTTTTTAAGTAGAAAATAAAGGCAAAATAGAAAAATGATGTTGCAGTTTGTTCAAACGATTTAGTACAACTCATGGCTATGCTAAAATGCACACTCTTAGAAAATTATTCATGAATTCAATCAAGTATGCGTGCTAACAACATGAATACACAGTTCCAAAGTCATTTAGAGGTCATCGTTCGTTGTCTCAAAATTCATGTCCACCTGTCTTCCCGCCTGGCATTCATCCTGCAAGCTCCCTCCGCCTCATTTTTTGTTCTGTATTATTCGATCCTCGTCACCTTCGCATTCCTCTGCCACATGTTGCCCTTATGCCCGTAGTACACATACGCATACAAACCGGATTGCACCTCACCTGCCCGGGCGCTCCCCGACCTTTTGCGTACATACATTTTTTTTTTCGGAGGGCGACAGCTGCTTCCGTGCACCCTCCAACCCCACCGACCGTCCGCCGTGTTCCCCGCCCCGATATCGATCAGACTATATTTGGACGAGTCGGCGTTTTCCACGGCCAGCGGCAACGTGACATGATTAAAATATGTTTGCTCCGCTTTTCCCCCTCCGTCGCTACCTCCGCCCGCCCCCCACAACCAACTGGCGGCGGCGGCGGCGGCTCGCTACCCTCTTTATAATTTATCTGTTTATCGGCGTGTTTTATATACCGGCGCACCGCCCGACAACTTTTCCCATTACAACTTTATATATATATATATATATATATTTTCAGCATTCATAACTTCTCTTTCACTTCACGAGTTTAATTAATTACTTCACTCTGAGCGGAGTTTTTATTTTGTTTGAGAGATTGTAGATTGCTACCGACATTTTTGTTTTTTTTTACCAAAAACGAATTGAATTGAAAGTTTTATATAGGGGGGAAAATTGCAAATAATACTCGGAAACTATGTTTTACTTTCCGAATAGGAGCGTATGGTAATTACAAAGCGTACATTGCAATGTCTAGATTCATCAAAGAAAATCAAACAACTTTCAATCAAGGCAGTCTTGAATGAACATTGTTTGATCCAGCTGAAACTTTATTCGTGTCTTTAAAATGCACCTTACATGGTCAATAATATTGTTAATCCTAGTACTGTCAGTATTTACTTGAATCCTCCTTCAATATCTATCAATTATCCGGATAACCATTAATATTCTCTTCATTCCATCATTACTATACCTTACACGATCAGAAATAGTGTCAATATTTTAGAATAATGAAAACTTTAAACATGTTATCGTACAGTAATTCTGTCATTATTCTAAAATATTTACAGTATTATTGATCGTGTAAGATGCCATAAAGGCACCTTACACAGTCAATAATACTGTCAATCCTAGTACTGTCAATATTTGCTTCAATCTTCCTTATATAATTATCAAGTAATCAATTATCCGGATAAAGATGAGTATTCTCTTCATTAAATCATTAATATACGTTACACGATGAGTAATACTGGCAATATTTTAGAATAATGAACATTTTAAACATATTATCGTACAGTAATACTGTCAATATCCTAAAATATTGACAGTAATATTGATCGTGTAAGGTGCTTTATATAGGCACCTTGCACTGTCAATAATTGACAGAGTAATGGCATCTTACACGATCAATAATACTGTCAATATTTTACAATAATGACAGTATTACTGTACAATAATATGTTTAATATGTTCATTATTCTAAAATATTGACAGTAAGACTTATAGTATAAGGTATAGTAATGATGAAATGAAGAGAATACTGATGTATATCTAGATAATTGATTACCTGATAAATATTGAAGAAGGATTCAAGTAAATACCGACAGTACTAGGATTGACAGTATTATTGAACGTGTAAGGTGCCTTAATCAGTACACAATTTGTACTAGACATAATATCGCTCCGTTGATAGAAAAGTGGCACAAGTCAAAATTTTAGTTTTATGTTAATTTTATGTTCAAAATCAATCCTAGAAACACATACTTAATGAACATACTAATGTGGAAAACAACATATTAGTGTTTTAAGTGTCTATATTATAAAACATGTAGACATGTAAGACAATTCAGGATTAACGGCAATGGCCCTACTAGAAACTCCTTTTTAAAATCTATATTTCGCCAATGGTATGTTGAACTCATCAGGATTGTTTAATAGAGTTAAGAGAAACAAGCAAACAAGACAAACTTAGTGTTATACATAACTAATAGGTGTCCAATGGCCTCTTGGTAGTACAAAACCACCCTGAAAGATTTTGGGTTAGCTGCTGGTTCCATTAAATGCATTTTTGAATACGGCGAGGGTAAAAATTGTAATTGTTAACATACTTTATACAGCTAACGATTACACTATGAATAAAGTATGTTGAATGTAGCAAAAGTCGCTAGTATTTTATTAGTGACAGGCTACACGATGCTAATACTCCTTTAACCTCTAAACGACCTTCGCTATAATCTATCAATAGCCGTGTGTGTGTGTGTGTGCTGTTTTAATTATTCATCGTGCACTCTGCGCAATAAAAAAGCAATTTGCGAAGGATCATCGTGAGCATTTATAAAATAATCCGCCCACGATCGATTGTTGCGGAAGAAAACGTTTCGTGCTCGCGCGATGTAGCCGTTATTTATGCGGTTGATGGATGTGCCCACAAACGCTCTCTCTCCCAGCTCTCTCCCCCTGTTAAATTGGCGTCGCTCCAACAAAACCGGCTGCGCTAAATGCGATAATCAAGCCGGCAAACATTTTTGTGTGCTCTGTGTGTGTGTGTGTTGCTCTCGACAGAGGTGATAAAAATCGATTCCAAGGCCCTGTGTTTACAATTGCGCCCTCCGATAACGGGGTCATTGGTTGAGCACATCGATCCGAAATAAGTGACAGAAGGTCCCGCCGCCGCCGCCGCCGCCACCAGCGCAGCCCGCGACGTGTGCATTGCGCGCTAAATCAATAGTGCAATCTCACAGTTGGGCGGTCGGCTTAACGGTAACGGCAGCGCGCGCGCTTCCTCCTTTTACTAATGGGGAATCATCGTCGTTTTTTTTCTTTCTTCTTGTCCGCCTCGATACCGTTTTCTCGCCGGGTTGGTGGGGAAATTCGAGCAGCGCTTTCTTTGCGGTCACGAGAGCTCCCCGGCCGCCGCCGCTCGTGAGCCTTTTCCAGCCCAACGAGCACCGCACCGCGATAATTGCACGCCGCCGCCATCACGGTCACGTTTTGTGATTACGATTATTCTAGTAATTAGACCGGGTTAAGCAAAAAAATAAAATTGTAATACTCCGGAGAAGAGTTGTCTGTGAAGGTCGAATAGGTCGAATCACTCCTGTTTTGTAAGCCGTAGGGACGGCAGGGGGAGGGGTTTGAAAGTTTTAAACAGATGTTGGGAGTTGGTCGAACAAGTTTATAGAAAAAGAAAGCTGGGAATTTAGCTTTCTAGGCTTTTTTTTAACTATATAGGTGTACTGTATTACAGCTTTTCTAATTGTGGACCGTGGATTTGTTTGAAGAAAACACTGGATTTTCATTAAAATACTTTATTATATAGCGAGAGACGTTACTTACGGTGTAAAACTCCCTACCAACCTGACTATGTCCGTCCACTATTTTAAACGACTTGAACTATGCACTGCACTATTATCCATTATTTTCTATGATTAAATTAATGTCATTTATTAATTTTAGACTAATTTAAAAAAAAATATATGTGAAAAATAATGTAATGCATAGTTCAAGTCGTTTGAAACAGTGGACGGACATAGTTTGGTTGGTAGGGGACACCCACCCACCCCACCTTCGCTCGCATACTTTTTTCAATGGATACAGACGTTTTATATTGTTTAAACTATTGCAAGAAGAGTGTCATCCTATGGAAAAACTATGCGAGCAAAGGTGGGGTGGGCGGGCGGCCCCTACCAACCAAACAATGCCCGGCCACTATTTCAAACGACTTGAACTATCCACTGCACGATTATCCATTATTTTCTATGATTAAATTAATGTCATTTAATAATTTTAGACTAATTAAAAAAAATATATGTGAAAAATAATGTAATGCATAGTTCAAGTCGTTTGAAACAGTGGACGGACATAGTTTGGTTGGTAGGGGACACCCACCCACCCCACCGTCGCTCGTATACTTTTCTCAAAAGATACAGACGTTTTATATTGTTTAAACTATTGCAAGAAGAGTGTCATCCTATGGACAAACTATGCGAGCAAAGGTGGGGTGGGTGGGCGTCCCCTACCAACCTGACTATGTCCGTCCACTATTTCAAACGACTTGAACTATGCACTGCACTATTATCCATTATTTTCTATGATATCAACGTAATATAAAAAAATTATTTATTTATTTTGAATACAAACATATGTTTCATATAAATAACATAGTAATTTCGGAAAATTATGCTGTCACCAATCCACTGACCTGGACAGCCTAGGTGTGAAGGAGTTCTTGTTGTTCCTGTTTTTGTTGTTGTTGTTATTGGTGTTGTTGTTGTTATTGGTGTTGTTGTTGATGGTGGTGTTGTATTTTGTTTAGTTTTCTTGTTTTCCTTGATTCAGGATTAAGAGGTCTTTTAATTTTTGTTTAAATGTTTTTAAGGTGGTTTTGTTTTTCATGTCTTTCATGCGTATATATGCATCTTGACTAACCTTTGAGTCAAGAAATTGTCCTGTCTAAAACGACCTTTAATCATAACAAGGAGTTCTGTTTGAGAATTCACTGCTAGAAATTATTCTCAATTTGTTTCAGGTATTCCCATACCATTTCGTAATTGCTCACTATATAAATTAAATTCTGATCTAAATTGCTTTTTAATAACACACTCCAGTCGTTCATAAATCCCATAAAACCACAGGAGAATTGGTTCGCCTCCAGCGCAAAATATTTTCGTTGGAAGCGCAAAAACAAAACAAACTTGTATGCTAAAAATAAACCGCCGTTCCGGTGGATAAATATTTGCGGCCTGCCCTTCGCATCGTTAATAATTAATCGCCCGTGGAAAACAAAGCGTGTGCGTGCGATCACACACACACACACACACACACACGCACCAAAACAGACACAAAAGCCAGTTATGGTCACGCGTGGTGATTATGTTATGGGTAAAAAAAAGTACGTGACCTTGTTTGTATAATGTGTGTTGTGTAGTAAAGACAACGCGCGCCGCATTGAATGCCAACTATTCTATTAAAAGTTGCGCTCGTTTAATTGGAACCGATTTATACCAGTTGTGTTGCATGCTCGTTTGGGGGGCGGAGGGCGAGGGAGCGGCAGCCGCAGACGGGCAGGTATGCGCGCGTATCCTTGATCGCTGGAAGATCACCGCCGACGGGGCTGCGGATTTCAGGGAAGCGTTACTATAGCGACGACCCTCTGCCGCTCTGTAGATATATATATATATATGTATGTGAGCGTATTTCGTTGAATCATTCCTCCCCTAATTGAACACGACCCGGAATGTTCGGGACGGGAAACTATTCGCAAAGTGCGCGCGCGCGCCGCCGCTGCCGCCTCCAACCCCCTCAGGGCAGGAAACTAATTTTGTTCGCCAAACTAAACCCACCCGCCGCATAATTGAAACGAAAAAGTTTGGCGTTTAAATTAACGAGCCACCTTTTTTTTTCTACTTCTGGTTGTTGTTCGTTCGGCTTTAATGCTAGAGCAGGTAGATGGACGACCATCCGTAGGGGACGAGCAAGGTCACCACGTTTTGTCACGTTTGCAGGGGTTTTTTTTTGAAAAATTCGACCGCATTCCAAGGGGAACCCAATGGGACGGGAGATACTTGTATGTATACATAGGTGTGCGTTCATGCGGATTCGTTTTATTTGCTTGGTTAAATTGGGGGAAATAACGGATTTTCTTTGTGAGATTAGTAGAAAACATATGCTGTTTTTTTTTCTCTCTATTACACGGGTTTTAAAATATCTCAACGAATTCATGAAATTATTATTTGGCTGGTTACGCGGGTTGAATAATTTGTGCTAAATAGTAGTTATATGCTATAATTATAATAGTTAAAATTTAAAAAGAGTTCAGATCTGCTCTACCACTTAACCTGCTATAGAAGAAAGAAAAGCAAAACTTGATTAAAGGTCGTTTTAGACAAGACAATTTCTTAGCTAAAAAGTTGTTCAAGAAATGAATTCATATATCCTCCTCCCATACAATATGTCCTTGACAAATAGAACGCGTTATATTTTTCCATTCGATCAACCATCCAATTCAATATTTCAAATAATTTGCTGTATGATACGAGACAATTTAGATTGTCTCGCATCTTGATTAACTTTTGAGTCAAAAAATTGTCTTGTCTAAAACGACCTTAAGAGACAGTCTTGCATGCAAATAAAACTGCAAAAGTATAACTATATAAACAATAAATCTACCAAAATATTTAATATTCAAAACTAATTTTCAAGTAGATATTTTTTCATTGTAGTCTTAAACATTTAATTTGTGAAAGTTTTGAGTTGTAAGTGAATTTAATTATATGTTAATGTTAAAAGTAAAATATTTTTTAAAGATGTCGTGTTATGTTTCGGGGAAGAAATAACTCCTCGAAACCTCACATTTAAATCATGAACGTTCGAACGAAATACAATAGGTTAAAGGTCGTTGTTTTAGACTAGACAATTTCTTGACTCAAAAGTTAGTCAAGATACGAGTCAATCTAAATTATCTCGTTTATAACGGCAACTTATTTGAAGTATTGAATTGGATGGTAGATTGAATGGAAAAATATAACGCGTTCTATTTATCAAGGACAAATTGTATGGGAGGAGAATACATTTCTTGAGCAACTTTTGAGCTAAGAAATTGACTTGTCTAAAACGACCTTAAAGTCAGTTTTCACGCCAATTGCAGAAATTATATCAGATATAACTGAGGGGGTAAATACCTGAACCATCTCCGCTTTGCAAACGACGTTGTGCTTGTCAGTAATGACTATGAGTTAGAAAATATGCTGCGCCAACTTAATTACTCTTCAAAAGAATTGGTTGAAAAATGAAACTAACATTCTAAGTCCACAGGAAGTTGAACTATTTAGTAGGGATTTAGTATGATAATCAGTGAAGGAGATCAATAAAACTACCAACAGTAAGCAGCATATAAACTGTAGATTATTATTATTATTATTTGTGTGTTATATTGTTATTTATTTAATAAAACTAAAATATAATAATATATAAAAAAGTAATACAGATTGTTAAAAAAATCGTGTTTCTTGCAAGCAAATGGACCATAGCTTCCTCGGTGAAGGGCTCGTCCGTCTGCTTATATTTATATATATATATATATATATATATATATATATATATATATATATATATATAAATATATATATATACATAAATCTTTATTAACAACATACATACATATTTTGTATTAACAATATATTTCATACATAAAATTAATTACAATATTTGTTGTAAAGGGCTATTGACCCGCGGTCTTTCTGCCCCATTATTTATATTTACATATAATAAGTGGTAAAAACATAGTAGATTTATTCATATCCTTCTTTGAAAATTAATTACCACGTAATAGACGCCACAACCATTAAATTTCTATATTCATCAGTTTTTTTTTCAAACAATTTATATGCTGCTTATTGTTGGGCCATACTTTTGTAATTCCAAGGACTGCCTTTTCGTACAGCCGGCGCAGGGTACTCTATCTCCGAGTTGAGGGCCTTAATCGCTAGAAAATTAAAAGTTTCAATGAGTCAATGAGCCACGTAGAAAGTGTTTTGGATGGTGTTTCTACCATCCAAATCACTATATTAAATCGTATTTAATTTTGGATGGTGTTTCTACCATCCAAAATGAAATACGATATAATATAATGTTTTGGATGGTTTGTTGGTTTTTGCAAGTCATATTAGTGAAATTCACATATATTAGTGGTTTCCTGTGAGAATCGGACCTCCTCTATGTTTTGGATGGTAGAAACACTATCCAAAACACTTTCTACGTGGCTCATTGACACCACATCCACCTATCTCAATAGATAACTCTATACATAATCCACAATCTGTTAAAAATGTGACCTATTTCGAAAACGTATCACAGCGCGGCCCCCCCATTCATTTACATTCGTGTCGATAATCGGCGATAGCGTCGTCTAACAACAAGCTTATCGATGTAATTTGAAAAAGTAACAAAACAAACGACTCGTCGTGCACTCCACTAAGAATTTAGAGTGCCCCACTTTGCCGAGCGACGGAATGTCCCGCACAGATAATGCCGATAATCCCACTTGTGTGTTTAATTAATTAAATTGCTTATCGCGAAAACAAACGTTCGCGTTCGCGATTTCGATATCGCGGCGAGTTAATGACCTTCTCTTGACCTATTGTTGTATAAAAGTTTAATACACTTTTACAATTAATATATACAGTTTTTAGAGTTACATTAACAAACATTTAATTTAATAAATTAGTAAATTAAATGAGCTATTACACAAATCATGTTTGAAAATTACGAGTTGCAATTTTTTCAAAATCAACAAAAAATAATTGTATAACAAATTAATTTTTCTTGATTTTTTAAAAATTGCAACTTGTAATTTTCAAACATGATTTGAATAATAGCTCATTTAATTCACTAATTTATTAAATTAAATTTTTGTTAATATAGAATAATTAATTATATAGGTACATAACTTCCTCATTTTTTTCTTTTTTGTCACTCCTCTTAAAGGCACCTTACACGGTCAATATTACTGTCAATCCTAGTATTGTCAGTATTTGCTTAAATCGTCCTTCAATATTTATCAAGTAATCTGTTATCCGGATAAACATCAGTATTCTCTTCATTCCATCATTACTATACCTTACACGTTCAATAATACTGTCAATATTTTAGAATAATGAACATTTTAAACATGTTATCGTATAGTAATACTGTCATTATTCTAAAATATTGACAGTATTATTGATCGTGTAAGGTGCCTTTAACTCCGCTCATATACTTAGAATAGAATAGAATAGAAATTTATTTCAGATGCATACAATACATATACAATAGTACATTATATATCATACATTGAAATATTGTCAACAAAAAAAAAGGTGGTGATTACATAATATTTTTAACTTCTTTAAAGTATTCCTCCAGGGAATATGGTTCACATTCTATAAGAATTATTTCTACTGTCTGTATACTCGAGTTTTAATAAAGCAAATGTGATTTAAAATTTTTAAAAATGGTTCAAAAAACACATACATTTACATAGACAGTCGTGACACAATCAGGGGTCACTACATTCGCGTCTCACCTTTCACAGGTGTATAGTAAGATTTAAAACAAATACGATTGTGTAACATAACTTCCTCAAAGCAGCACCATGGTCATTGAATTCCTTTATTAAATTTTATCACCAATTGACGTAAATTGAGTATTATAATTGCCTCAAATATAGTTTTGACCTTTTCAGTTGTGATTTGGAAACGATTCTTTTCCTCCTGGCGAATCGCGTTTAATTGCGCAAGATTTCGCAAAGGTCGCGATGCAATTTCTAGCTTACGTAACGTCCTTGAGAGCCGTGAAAGTTTCCCTCCCGCAGGGGAAAACTCGCTTACCGCCGGCAGCGGTTGCATTGCATTGCATTGCATTGTTAAAGTCCCCCGCTAAAACTGGTCGCACGCGTTCGTTGTTTCAAAATCCGTATCAATTGGTGGTTTCCTGCGATAGTACCTACATCCGCGTTTTAATTAAAATCCAATAATGCAAATCGCATCGGAATGTGTTGGCTGTTGGAGAGTCCTGTCAGTTTATATTTATGTTGGCGTGTTGCGACCCACACGTTGCATGCAAGGGCATTGGAGAGAGGCTCAGCGCTCACAGCGGCGTGTGGGTCGTAACACAACTGGCTTGCGGCCAGCTCTCCTCTCCAGGATTAGCTTTCCTCGTTTGCTGCAGAAAAAAAAACGCGTGCTTTTTTTTTTAATGAACCGGACCGGTATGTTAATGGCTGGGGCTGTGTGTGTTGTGAGAAAATGCCGATTCGATTACGGGCGCGCACGCAAACTGGCAACTTTCGCGAGCCGGTTTGTGAATGGATCAATTTCAATGTAAAATAGTGTGCTGGAGCGGATTTTTATTCTGCTCCAAGCGGCTCGTAAAAGCTGTATGTGTGTGTGTGTGTGGGTGCGGAGATAGCGCGATTTATAGAGCGGGCGGGCTGTAATTGAAATTTATGATTGATGCCGATGTGGAGGAGGAGAAAAAATGTCCGCAATGTCATTTAAAAGTCAATGGCTGGTTAATAGCAACTCTGGGCTGGGATGTTGAATAATAGAATCATTGCTTAATAGATATTAAATCCTTCTATAGAACAATAGACTGTAGTGTGTTCGAATATTTGTAGTTGTACTAGCGTTGTAGCGCGGAATGGTTTGAAGTTCGATAGGAGGAATATTAAGAACTCATAAAAAGTACATTTCGGTGAAAACTTCTTTTATTCTCAGAGTTCGTATCCAACTTTTTATAACCTCGCTGCGTTGGAATGTATGCAAATAAAGTTAAAGCTCCAGCTTCTACTATTGTTGGCTACTAGTATCAAACTTATAGATTTAAACAAGTCTACGACTACTCTATCGGTAACTATATTTTTTGGGGAAAATAAAGGACATCGAAGAAAATAAAGGACATATCGAAGACAATAAAGGACATATCGAAGATAATAAAGGACATATCGAAGACAATAAAGGACATATCGAAGACAATAAAGGACATATCAAAGAAAATAAAGGACATATCGAAGACAATAAAGGAGATATCGAGGAAAATAAAGGACATATCGAAGACAATAAAGGACATATCGAAGACAATAAAGGACATATCGAAGAAAATAAAAAATACCTTATAAAATTCATAAGTTTATAACATATATTACGACAATAGAAGCATACAACAATGCACACATTAAGGGGTTATATACCTCGATATTTTGTATTGCTTTATCTGAAAGTAAAACTCTTTGAGAATATTTTACGAAATTTTCATGGAGATCCGAGCTATAGATCGAAAGTTACAGCGTTTCGAAGCGGGATGCCATGTTTCCTGGAACATCTACTCCATTCTCGACCATTCAAATCACGTATGTTTTGTGACAAATCCCTTATAATCAGTTGTATACGAGCTTCCGAAGCGTTAGCATCGATTATCGAATTTTTTTCTCTGCTGTTTGTTTTGCCGTCTTTTCACAAAATCAGTATGGATTCCCGAAACAAAATTACACGCTAAACTCATTTATCTCGAAATGGTGTTTTCCAAAAGTGCGTTTGCCGTGATCACGATTGCCGAAAAACTATTTGACCGATCTTCTTCATTTTTTTTTTGAATTGTTTGTAATTAATGTTATCAGTACTTGAACGATTCCTTTTTTATGTATAAATTTTTATTTTGCAAATACGAATTTTTTAATAAAATTTTTAGAGCTCAAAACATTGAGTTTTCGGGAAAAACGTTCCCATATGCTGAAAAAACAAAATATTTATTTAAATAATCGTTCAATTACTAGGAAGGTCCCTATACTAGTGAAATTGTTTGGCTTTTGTGATTTCAATTGACCTGCTTGAGTTTCATGATGATCACCGCAAGCCTCATCAAAAAAAGAGGGTTTCGGGGAAAATGCCATAACTCCGCCAATTATGATTTTTTTATAAACTAATACTTATTTTTTTCACTAAAAAACGTACTATTAATAAATTATAATTTTGATGTAAAAAAATTATTGCTACATACCTTTACAAAAATTCAAACTTTCCTCAATTTTTCCGCACAAAAAGGTATATAACCCCTTAAAATTTGAAACAATCTTAATTATTACACATAATAATAATTTAAATAACAAAAAAAACTTCTATATTTATAGGGCTATCAGCGGTTGTTACAGCAACAACAAAAACATTATCTAGGGAATGTAGTTACTTTAGATTGTCCCTATTGGAAACACTGAATAATTAAACAAAATGTGTCATCAAAGCTGCAGCAATTCAAGGTGTTTGTTTTGGCAATTCCCAGCATAATGTCGTTTTCATTTTGATCAATCAATAGCATATGAATTCTATATAAAGTTTATGGGATGTTGGTGAATACAGGCATAACAGTTATTATTGCATAAAAATAACAATTTGAATTTAAATAATACTAATAATAGAATGAGGTGTTCAATACACACAACCACCGTGTCTGGTCATGTAAAATCGCACGAAGGCCTTCGATCACGATACGATTGTGTTGTTGCAAGATTATTCAATGCACTAGCCGCGTCGATTGTTGTGAATTTACCAGGTCGCTTTCCAGTTTGCGATTATAAAGAAACTAAGTCAGCACGCCACAATGGCTAATTAAAGCGAAATGAATCGTTAATTACACACGGAGCGCTGCTGCATTTATGAGTTAATAGATATATATATTCGTGCGGGCTGCAAATTAATAAACTACATCGGTCATACGTGTGAGTGTGCGTGTGTGTATTTGTGTATATGTATTCTTTCATAACATTCCCGCATGAATAATGGAAACGAATTCAATGAAAATGCTAAACAATGGGGCTCGCTCTATGAAAGTGGGAATTTGCATTTATGAACAGCGATGATTATGATTATAATTATTTATGTATTAATAAAGTTTTGTGTGTGTATATGTATGTGTGTGGATGAATTATACATTAATTTGGGGTATCCGGAAACTCTTCAGCTTCAGATGTAATTGATGTTTTTTGTATGTGTGTGTGTGTATATATTAAATGTTGGGGTTGACACGCCCAAGCGGCGTGGGCGGCAAAGGCGAGGCGAAGCGACGGTCGTCCGGGTTACTGACACAGCTGTGTGTCTGTCGCCTGGCTCATTTCGAAGCACAGTTCGCCTTTAATGTGTGCCTGCGTCACCTCTGGCTCCCAGCCAGAATGCTCAACATAAATAGACGGCAAAAAAATTGCTATCCCCCCACAAAGAAAAAAAATATTATTGAAAGGTAACAGGGAACACGCGGAGCGAATGAGAGGGATTGCGAGGGAGAGAACTCTCGAAACAACAACATAAACATTTAGCGAGGAAAATCGAGGACACGCAGCAGAGGAGGGTTGCCAGGCAACAGTTATTGGGTTGAGAGGCGGGCGCGGCGGGCCCGGGCAGCTGCGCCTAGGGGGTGGCAGCGCGTGCGGACGTGTGGGACGCTATATATGACATTGAGCGTTGCCATAGCGCCCCGCGGATTGTTTGCACGACCTCCCCTTTGATGTCGCATCAACACCAAGGCTCCCCACAAGAAACTTAGTTACTTTTTTTTATTATTATCTAAAACCCCATTACCATTGAAAATTAAAGGGTATTATCTTTTATTGGCACAAAAACAACACAGTTATTATGATTTATCTACGCTAAACAATAAACCGCTCGGGACCTAGTATTGCGAGGTCATTAAAATTATATCCCGTAATCACGTAAATTTTACTAAAAGCAACATCACAATTGAATCGGTAGTTTGAAGAAGGGAATAAACCCAAATACGTATAAAAACTAAATGCCAATGTTGTTACTCTTTAAAATCGATTAATATAGAAATTCAAGCAAGTTTTCTTTAATATCCCACAAATTTGGGGAAATCGATTTTAAAGATTAACAACATTGTCATTTAGGTTTGGTACGCAGTAACCATATCCCGTTGTTGTATTGTCTAAATGCCGTTTTAGACAAGACAATTTTTTAGCTCAAAAATTGTTCAAGAAATTAATTCATTATCCTCCTCCCATAAAATTTGTCCTTGACAAATAAAACGCGTTATATTTTTCCATTTGATTTACCATCCAATTCAAGATTTCAAATAATTTGCTGTATGATACGAGACAATTTAGATTGTGTCGCATCTTGACTAAAGGTCGTTTTAGACAAGACAATTTCTTAGCTCAAGAGTTGTTCAAGAAATTAATTCATATATCCTCCTCCCATACAATTTGTCCTTGACAAATAAAACGCGTTATATTTTTCCATTTGATTTACCATCCAATTCAAGATTTCAAATAATTTGCTGTATGATACGAGACAATTTAGATTGTGTCACATCTTGACTAAAGGTCGTTTTAGACAAGACAATTTCTTGACTCAAAAGTTAGTCAAGATGCGAGACAATCTAAATTATCTCGTATCATACAGACAATTATTTGAAATATTGAATTGGATGCTAGATCGAATGGAAAAATATAACGCGTTCTATTTGTCAAGGATAAATTGTATGGGAGGAGGATATATGAATTCATTTCTTGAACAACTTTTGAGCTAAGAAATTGTCTTGTCTAAAACGACCTTAAAGGTCATCATATATCCTCCTCCCATACAATTTGTTCTTGACAAATAGAACGCGTTATATTTTTCCATTCAATCTACAATCCAATTCAATATTTCAAATAATTTGCTGTATGATACGAGATAATTTAGATTGTCTCGCATCTTGACTAACTTTTGAGTCAAGAAATTGTCTTGTCTAAAACGACCTTAACTTTTAAGTCAAGAAATTGTCTTGCCTAAAACAACTTTAAATATATTACAGGTTGTTCGGAAATTATTATTATTATTTAATTTGGGCGCTTGTTCCCTTTTCCTCTACACTTGAACTTGATCAGGACCCTTAATAACTTAATCGCTAAATATAATAGCTAAACCCTACTTCACATACAAGGAACGCTAGTAACGTTCATAATATATATATATATATATATATATATATATATATATATATATATATATATATATATATATATATATATATATATATATATATATATATATATATATATATATATATATATATATATATATATATAGAAACGAAGTTACATACAAGAATTCAATAAATAAATGAGTTGCGGGAATAACGTTGTATGTTGGATTTCGTAAAAAATATTCTCGTAGTCTCTATAACTTATATCCATGGCTATTACAGTGTCGGATCTAGGAAGTTTCAAGGGGGCAAGTCAGCTTCATGCAGCCCCTGTAACTGTTTTCACATGAAGTTATAAAATATAAAATATGAATATTCACTTACAATTATGTTCGTAGTACTTATTTTCTCACAATAAACATGTGAAATAATCCTTTGAAATCGACTCCTAATTTATTATTTTATTGATTATTTATTATATTAGTTAGCCTACACCGAAAGGTAAAAGGCAATATATATATATATATATATATATATATATATATATATATATATATATATATATTATATTATGTCAGCATAAAACCACCTTAAGATTCTCTTACAAAAGTGGTGCTAATTGCGATCCTTTACAGTAATCATACTGTAAAGGATCGATTGGGTATATACATAATTGACTTCCTATTGATAATAGGAAATCAATTATGCATTTACCCAATATCATACTGTCTACTACAACATTATACCAGTTTATACCAGCAATTTATTATTCAAGGAATAAAAGTATGAGCATTAATTAAATAAACTACTATTTACATTTACATTTCACCTGAATACCTGCTGCAAATTTGAATGCACAATTCGTAGCGGGGCATGCGAGTGTCGGCCTCACTATATAAAAAAAAACACACACTATGATTCACGAATGCACAAAAGCCCCAGGAGGAATTTTTTGTTTGTTTGTTCCGAGACGAGGAACGTTTTCAACTAGCTGTCGGCTTGAAATGTTTTCATGGAGTTTGTGCAAAAGCCGGGGCGCTCTGAATCGTTAAAGCTAAATGTACCTTGAATGCCGGCATTGAGTTCTGTACTCATTGGGCTTTAGAAACGTACTCTGCCGTTCGCGTCGGCAAATATGCGAATGATAATTATTTTTGTTTCGGCGCTTGATGGTGCTGTTTTGAAGGGTGCATTAAATTGTTTGTAATGAAATATTAAGTAACTTTTGGCCTTTTTTTATGCTATTCCCAGGGCTCTATTTAGGGCCGTATATGATTTCAACACCCCCCGAAATGTTATATAAAGTTAGTGATGGGGGGATTTCGAGAACCGAGAACAGCTGTTCTCGATTCTTATCAAGAGTCGATGTTCTCGATTCTTAAAAGTTCTCGAGAACTTGAACGAGAACCGAGAACAGAAAGTCGAGAACTCGAATTAACTGCGAACCGAGAACTTGGGCGAGAACCGAGAACAGAAACTCGAGAACTTTATGGTAAACTAACCCCTTAGGAGGAAAGTTAAACGCGATCTGGCGGCACCACATCAATTAGCAATGCACACCCATATAGTAATAACCGTCAACATGCTCATGCCATCAGGATCACCGGGTAGTGCCCTCTATGGAATAATATTCCATCAGAGTGCTTGAGATATCAGCATAATGCCAATCGTATAAAATATATATATATATATATATATATATATAATTGTGAACCGACCTCTTAGTAATGTACATATCTAGATTTCGATCTTATTAGATCTCATCAGTGTAGCTCATCCTCACTAGCTGAGCTACAGTGATGAGATCCAATAAGATCGAAATCTAGATATGTATATTGCTAAGAGGTGGGCTCACACTTGTATATGTTTCCAGAACTTTAATTAACCGAGAACCGATTTCCGAGAACTTTAAACGTTTAAAATAAATTGTGCTTGTATAGGAATAAACGAATCTGTTAAAGTGTGCCGACTAGGCAACATATATTTTGAATTTAATGCCTTAATGCCTTTCTATACTCACGACAATTCTCGTTTCTTAGTTCTCGATTTTTCGGTTCTCGGTACTCGGTTCTTGATTCTCAGTGTTCGGTTATCGGGTCTCGATTCTCGATTCTCGATTCTCAGGTCTCGGTTCTCGGTTTTCGATTTTCGGGTCTCGATTCTCGGTTTTCGATTCTCGGGTCTCGGTTCTCGATGCCTTAGGTAACTGTTCTCTGTTCTCGTTTTTTAGTACTCGATTCCAAGTTCTCGATTCCTGAATGTTCTCGAGAATGAAGTTCTCGATTCTTAAAAGTTACCGATGCTCCCCATCACTATAAAGTATAAAATGGAATGCGTTCACATCGTATCCTTTTAAGTCCTGGTTTCCTAGCAAGCGGTGTCGAAAATACAGCCGTTTTTGACGTCATTTATACATTACAAGATACGTTTTAAGTACATGTAATTGAATAACTCGCCAGATTCTAGTGTAATTCATGATATTTTCTCAATACTTTGAAGTATACCGCTCTCTGGATTACCAGATTTATTTAAATATACTTAAAAGAAATATATGATGATCCTGGATCTAATTGCTGAGTTAGTTTAGGCTATCGTCCACCTTCCAGGGCAGCTTCTCTGTCCTGACACCTGCTACTAGTGCCAGGTCATCTATGTATCCCACCAGGAATCCATCTGGAAAAGGGATTCGTCCTACAAGATATTCCATAGGGTGGGGCCGATTGCGAACCACTGCAAGTTAATGCGATGCACCCACTGCTACATACGTTTACTCTCCGTGTAGTTTCCCATGCTATCGAGCATGCAGAGCGGCCTGAAGAACTACGGTTTGTCTATAGGATTGCCAGGTTTGGGGATGAGGACCAGTTTAGCTTCATTACTGACCCGGATCGTATCTACCGGGAACTTTACTCGAATAGAGAATAGACACCCGGGTCAGCCCAATTATTATTGAAATTTCTGCTGTTTGATTGTCTGCTCCGAGTTTGACCGTGTGTCCCAGGTTTTGATATTCGCCATGATATGGCTGTGGCTCATAATGTTTGTCTTATTGAGGTTCACCTCTAACCCTACCACTACTGAATATATTTGTGACTAGCTCCGGAGAAATACTATCGGTGCTGTAGGTCTTCTACCAGTGAACAAAATGAGGCCTCAGTTTTCTCCGTCTAGTTGCTGATTTGGTCTGTCGTTCACTTTGTGTAATTCGTGTATCATTTGATTTAATTGCTCCTCATCGCTGCTCAATGTAATGTCGTTTGCGAAACGGTGATACCACTTATGTTAATTCCTATTTCCTTCCACGAGAGGTTTTTGATGATCTTCTCTCGCGCTAGGCTGAAGATTGACTTACTTACGAAAAAATCACGACCAGAAGAGGACTATACAATTCGTTGGGATTGTATCGTCCTCTTCTGGTCGTGTTTTTTCGTAAGTAAGTCACTCTTCAGCCTAGCGCTAGAGAAGATCATCAAAAACCTCTCGTGGAAGGAAATAGGAATTAACATAGGTGGTATCACCGTTTCGCAAACGACATTACATTGAGCAGCGATGAGGAGCAATTAAATCAAATGATATACGAATTATACAAAGTGAACGACAGACTAGACCTTGCATTTTAATATGAAGGGTAGCATGTTCATAAACATAATTGATGAGATTCAAGTATCTGGAGTCAACTCTCTCTTCGTCCATAGCCTGTAGAACTAGAACTGCCCACGTTTCCACAGAGTAAATCGCTTTATGGTAGTCCATAAACACGAGGTGGACTCATGAAATTTTTTCGGTGGTGACAAAATCCTTCCCATCCGGCACAAGTACAAACAGAAAGCCACAAGCCCAGTAGCATCTACAGCACATGACAGATGGAAAAAGAGGGAAATTCTGGAGGTAATTAACAGGCTATCAGGTCCTAACGGGCTACCAAAGGAGATTCTCAGGCCAGCTGCCCCGGCGATAGCATGCAGAATAGCCCAAATTGCCAATAGGTGCTTAGAGGAGGGAACCTTCTTGAAGCGCTTGACGGTCTTCCAGCGCTTTGGGAAGGTTCCTTCCTCTAGGCACCTATTGGCAATGGCCGCTACCGCCAGGACAGCTGTCCTGAGATGCTAGTATTAATCCTAAAGCCTGGAAAGACGGCCTGATATTTGTTTTGATAACGTGACAAACCTTAAACAAGGTGTGATTTTGAAATAATAAATAATGTTGTACCTGTAGTATTCTACAACCTATCGGTTTGATTGTATCTTTCTATCCTCAGTACTTGCCAATAAGTATATTTCATTCTATCACACATTATTTCCAAAGGTCTGTAGTTAAAGACATATTTAATAAAAGGTACAATTTCTATATCGGATAGCTTATTAAAAAGTACATAAATACAGACTGCTGCTTGTTTAAGGTCGTTCTAGACAAGACAATTTCTTGATTCAAAAGTTAGTCAATATAAATTGTCTCGTATCATACAGCAAATTATTTGAAATATTGAATCTCTATTTCTACACTGCGACTACCAAATGCAATATACCGTTACAATTGTATTTATATGTATATTATATAGGTGTCTTTTGAAGATACCCCACCTCAAGCCAACAAGAAGGTTGGAGGTTTACGTTGAATTTTGATATATCATAGGCATAGTTTATAAAAAAAAATTTCATAAATTTCCTAATTCCCAATCACCAAATAGATTGGGAATTAAGAAATGTATAAAATTGTCTTCTGTAACAAAAAAAATACCGGAAGGAGCATTCGCTGATGATGTCGTAAACAATGTAGTGCATAGTTCAAGTATGAAATAGTGGACGGGCATATATTGGTGGGGAGCGACACCCGCCCACCCCACCTTCGCTCGCATAGTTTTTTCAATGGATAAAGACGTTTTATATTGTTTAAACTATTCCAAGAAGAGTGTTATCCTATGTAAAACCTATGCGAGCGAAGGTGGGGTCGGCGGGTGGCCCCTACCAACCAAACTATGCCCGTCCATTATTTCAAATGACTTGAACTCTGCACTACATTGTTATCCATTACTTTCTATGATTGAATTTTAGTTTCATTTATTAATTTACGCCTGATTCGTAAAAAAATGTGTTGTATTGAATATGGTAGATCGAATGGAAAAATAGAACGCGTTCTATTTGTCAAGGACAAATTGTATGGAAGGACGATATATGAATTTATTTCTTGAACAACTTTTGAGCTAAGAAATTGTTTTGTCTAAAACGACCTTTGTTACGGCCCCACACTGTGTGTGTATGGGAAACATAACCCAAATTTTCCCCTGTCTAAAAAAACTTCTATCTTTATAGGGCTATTAGCCGTGAGGCTTTTCCGCCGGTCAAGGGAGAAGCTCAGAGGAGTTTAATCACCCGATATTTACCTTAACTTCACAGAAAACCTCTGAAAAACTGTGAAAGGTGATTCGCGAAAATTCCTTCCCCGCTGGGGATCGAACTCAGGCTCCCCAATGCTCAGTACGAGACGGACGACGCCTCTAACCACTCGGCCAGTGAGCTGGGTCCCCCTGTGTAATTATTTAGATATATTTATTTATAGTACGTCGATATTGATATTTCAAGTGGGCTGTTGGCGCCTCGATTCGCTTCGAGGGAATTTTGTGTTTTGGTTTATGTAGTGATTTGCGGGTGAAATCTTCTATTCCCACATCTGGAGATCACAATGAACCAAAAAGTAACTTAACAAATAATACTCAATTTCATTTACAATATTTACTACCTCAAATATCAAATAAAGACAACTAATCCACCTAATATGGTGATATTTGAGGTAGTAAATATTGTAAATGAAATTGAGTATTATTTGTTAAGTTACTTTTTGGTTCATTGTGGTCTTTCTAATCCACCCGGACGTGATTTGAATGAATATACTAACCATAAAATCGCGTACAAATGAAGCCTGAAATCAGTCGGTAATCCTGATTAACCCTCCGCGCAACAAAAACCCAATTTAAAATTGCATTGCGGATTTTAATGAATTCAAACTCCAGCCTTTTATTAAACTCGGAGAATTATATAACAACGGGGGCCGCCGCCGCCGTCGCCGGGGTCGGGGCGTTTATAAATTTCACTCGGGTGACACAAACACAATGGCTCGCGGTCCTGCCCTTACGTTGTGCGTGGTCCACCGTAAACACGTGACCAGTATGCAAATGGCATATATCCCGGTAACAATGGGTGAAACATTGAATTGCTAATGGCGAGAATTCCGCGGAATATCGGTAAACAAGCTCTCTCTCGCTGGCTGCTTGTAGTTAATTAGTTTAGAGGGGAGAGTAGACAGACAATATTTCATGTCTACTGTTTGTATTTGTAGTATATACGTGTATATATATAAAGGGAGCAATATATATATTTGCGATTGTAATTCCGCTAGTTATGATTGGAAAGGTGTATTAATTTCCCCTTCGCGCGACGCAATTATAGCGTAGAAATGTTATCTTCCTGTTTCCACTCGACTGGTCGCATTAATTTCATCCGTTATATTCTCGCTCGGTTTTATTTCTACTTTCCAACGAAACAAAGGGACTAAAAAGGAGAAGTTACATAAAGCGTGGCTTCGTGGAACAACACAGTCGAGCGGCGGCGACGACAAGGTCACCTTGAACGCAAAGCAGTTCTGCCGCAGGAGTGAAATATCACCGCGCTCCGCTAAACGCCCTTTCGACTGTTATCTGTTTATACATACTAGGGGGGGAGGAGAGAGACGGATAACACGCACTTTAATACAACATCTGTATAATACTTTTGATATTTTATTAACGAGCAGCTGCCCGGTGCCACCCACCATTGCAGAAACTGGTCGTGTTACATTTTTAACGATCGCATGCCCGTAGCCCCGTAGGAGAGAATAAAGCCGCATTTTTGTGCCTTTTTTTCGCGTCGGTTCGAAGGTGATTTGCCTGCATTTGCTTCTCGCACGTACATGTAATAGCCCGTTGATGTATGCTCATTGCGCGCATGCAAACCTCGAGGTCAGAGCCATTATATTGATTGCTGCAGATGCAATCGGCTGCTGCCTGCCTGCCTGCAGTCGCCCGCAGATGTTTGCTCACTTATGCGGGGCCCTGAATCGCGGACGTAATTATCTCATCATCCCGAATAATATTTTAACCTGTCTCCCCAACACTAACACCCAACCAGATGTTACGCGTGCATGTTGTGCGTTGACCTCGCTGCTAAGCAAATACCGAAAATATCGTTTATTTACATGCCGCGATAAAAAAAAACACACACACACACACACCCGACGTTGACGTGATCAATCGGTGCGGTGCGGTGCGATTCTCCCATTACATTACATGTTTCCCATCCGTGAGAAAGCAGCGCGCTGCAATTTACATGCCATTACCTTGTAATTAAAGCGAGGAAATCGCCGATGGAAACGTCTGTACGCCGGCGTCGGTCCATATTATCGATTACCGTTTTTGCAATGACTGCCATTTTGATCATGCGATCACGAGCGCGAGCGGCTCAAACGGCACTTTCGCAGGCAGGCAGCGAAGAAATTTATGGCGCAATTAAATTATGTAATTAAGGATATGTATGCTAATTCGGGGCGGCGGCGGCGGCGACAGGCAGCGGCGACGGCGACTCGCAGACAAACGGAAACATTGTCACTTGGTTTTAGGAAAATTAATATTCCTTGAAGATATTAGTGTTTGAATTGTTAATGCAATTGGTTTGAAAGTGATTTTAAATTTGAGAGTTGACTTTATTTAAGTTTGGACACTATGACACGATGGGTCTGGTAGACAGCCTGTTATGTAGAGGGTGCAATGAAGAACTAGAAACAGCAGAGCATGTACTATGCTTTTGTCCAGCTCTAGTAAATAATATGCATCTAATACTAGGGGAGTGCTGGCCTAGTATGGCCAGCATTGGCAACACCTTACCCGCCAGTTTTGCAGCTCGCACGCAAAATTGACTGGTGGGACGAGTGAGCCTTAAGGGCGATTTCACAATGGGACCAATCTGAGGCCTAAGTGTCTGTAGCTATGCTACCCTCCAGCCAACTATCCATCCATCCAACACTAATTTTGCTTGTCTGCTTGTTTCTCTTACTGTATTAAAGAATCCTGATGAAATCAACATTCCATTACCAGCCACCCGGTGGGACGAGCGGGACGAGCGGGTGGCCGTTAAGGGAGGTTTCACAATGGGCCCATTTTGAGGCCTAAGTGTCTGCAGATATGCTACTCTCCAGCCAACTATCCAGAACTAAGGCGCGAATTTTGAGATTGTATTGAGTTTTAACAAAATACTATATTATTTACAAATATTTATCACTATTTGCTGCTTCGGGCGTATAATCTCTTGTTCTATTTGTTGCTCCCGATGCGCACAATTCTACCTCGTCCCTTATAACCGGAAACAACTGCAAAACTTGAAGCGATACAGCACGCTACAGGGCGGTTAAAATCATATTGAGGTGCGAAAGCCACCTGATGTGAAATACGTTGCTCTACAAACACGCATATAGCGTTATAACCCACAACAGTTGGTAGCCAAAATAAATGTCTATTTGTCTTTGCCATGATGCGTATCCCCCTAAAAAAAAAACAACTAATACGACAAACCGTGTATCTAAAATAAATATTAGCTCAATACTGATTAGTGTGCTATTAGTATTTGTGAAAGCACATGTGTTATTTCGTCGCATTAACCAGCCCATAATCAATTTTATTACATATCGTTACGATTAGTGCAGATATTTGATTTCACAAAATAAACAACGCCTGGCGGCGTCGGCGAAAGTCTACGAAACGTCCCGGATAAATAAATAGCCTAGGCCCCCGTGTGTATGCGAGTGTGCACGTTGGCAAACATCCCATATTGCCTCTTTGCACCCAATAAACAATTCATAATAAGAACCGATTTATTTATAACCGGGGCGTGTGAGTGTGTGCATCGCGGCCTATATATTTATACGATTTTCGTGTGTGTGTGTGTGTGTGCGATGCGGTGCGGCGCGCGCGCGCGCCAGCGAGCTCATTAGAAATTTATAGAGGAGTAGAGAAAAATAAAAGGCGACGACGCGATGGTCTGACGAGACAGGTTATATTATTATGCGGATATGTGGCGAATCGTGTACATTTTCTGTACGTGTATCACTTGTTGCTTGCTGCCGCTTTCAGCGATCAAGCCCAACTCGGCTAAAATCGTCGACTGGTTCTACTCCCGTTCGGCGCCCGCGTTCGCCGCTCTGCGACGCGGCAGTCTTTTGTGCTAGTTGGGACTGTGCGGACGTAGCGCTGTGCCGTTCGTGATTCAAGGACATTTCTAGAGAATAAAACAGTTGACGCTAGTGCCGCAATTATTTTTGGATTATATTGTTTTGTGTGTGTGTGCTCTTAAGTGATTTACTTGGGATTTTACTAATTTACGGTGAGTTTGGGAGAGGAAACGTGGGGCAGTTTGAATTGGCTGAGATCCTCCAGATCAATCGTGTGAAAGTGATTATTATTAGTTTTTAAGGATTTTTTTTTCCTTAAATCAAGTCAAGTAGGTCGATTTCTATTTACAGTTGCATATGGGAAGTGCAGTGAGCGTTAGTTTGTTATCAGTGCGCTCCAGATTTTTAATTGAATTAAAAATAGATTGGCGTCTTTGTTCGCGCCGCGGATGCCCTCTACGCGACCTTTGTGCTGGTGCTGCTGCGCGCGCCCATCGGTGCGTGGCGGAATTAATTAATTATCGCGATTCGCTTTCCCGTTTTCGATCGCATTTTACTGCGATCACGCAATGTGGCTCAACCAATGGAGGTCAGTGACTGCAGCGGCACTGCGCCTTCCCTTCCCTGAGAACCGCCGCCCCCCTCTCTCCATCCGCAGCCGCCGCCGCCCCGCGTTTGCATGACGCCGTTTCGCTGATTCATATGCGAACCCCCTATGTCTGCATTATTTTATATCATGTTTGTGTGTGCAGTTTTTTTTAGTCATCAACGAAATCTTATTTTTGGCCTCTCTTTATATCGACTGTTTAGCACAAGAAGGACCAATTTAAACAAAAGGACCAAACTGAATTTAAAGGACTATACTAATAGTTAATTATTTTGAAATAATGAATTTAGAGGTAGCTGCAAATTGGCCCTTTTAGTTATGTTTATTAAGTTCGGACCTTTTGCTAAAAAGAATTGTCCTTCTTGCGCTACACCGTCGATATAGGTTGGTCGATTATGCAAACAAACCGCCACGTAATCAATTTTTTTGGTGTGTTCGTTTTTTTTTGTTTTGCGGTGCACTGATTGCTAATCAAATTTCAGTGTGCGTTGTTTGTTGGAAACAATGGCGAGCGCCCGCGGCCGCCCACGACCGCTCGATTCCATGAATAGCTGTTTTATTACGATTGTAAATGTATGGCGATGCAATTACGCGTTCAGTCAATTGAGTTATTACTTGCTCGAAATAGTTATTTGTTTGATCAATTATTAATAGCTGAATCCTTTATCGCATGATAACTATAGATAGATAAATAGAAATTTTATTATCACATCACATATTACAAGTTCTATATGTACAATTATAGTAATTTCACTCGAAAATTAGTGTTTCGCAAACTTGGCTATAATTGTCACACTGATTAAATGGCCAAAAGGGTGCCATTGGTAAATGGAGAAGCTTAATCACCTGGTATTTACCTTAACTTCACAGAAAACCTATTTTGGGGAAATAAGTAGATTTATTTCATTTATAAAATTAAGTGTAGAGTTCCCCCTAGTGACGATATCTTGCACAGGGCCCCAAACAAACTAGTTACAGTCCTACCTGCACTAGTCCACTGAGCTAGACTATTAAAGGGTTATATACCTTTAGTTTCTTAAAAAAAATCGATTTTTTTTATTGTTTTATCTGAAAGTAAAACTCTTTAAGAATATTTTACGAAATTTTCATGGAGATCCGAGCAATAGATCCAAAGTTACAGCGTTTCGAAGCGGGGTGCGATGTTTCCTGGAACATCTACTCCATTCTCGACCATTCAAATCGCATATGTTTTGTGAGAAATCCCTTATAATCAAGTGGTATACAATCTTCCGTAGCGTTAGCATCGATTATCGAATTTTTTTCTCTGCTGTTTATTTTGCCGTCTTTTCACAAAATCAGTATGGATTCCCGAAACAAAATTACACGCTAAACTCGATTATCTCGAAATCGTGTTTTCCAAAAGTGCGTTTGCCGTGATCACAATTGCCGAAAAACTATTTGACCGATCTTCTTAATTTTTTTTTAAATTGTTTGTAATTAATGTTGTCAGTACTTGAACGATTCCTTTTTTATGTATAAATTTTTATTTTGCAAATACGAATTTTTTAATAAATTTTTTAGAGCTCAAAACATTGAGTTTTTGGGAAAAACGTTCCCGTATGCTGAAAAAACAAAATATTTATTTATATAATCGTTCAAGTACTAGGAAGGTCCCTATACTAGTGAATTTTTTTTGGTTTTATGATTTCAATTGACCTGCTTGACTTTCATGATGATCACCGCAAGCCTTATCAAAAAAAGAGGGTTTCGGGGAAAGGGCCATAACTCCGCCAATTATGAAAAAAATTTTTATAAACTAATACCTATTTTTTTCACTAAAAAACGTACTATTAATAAATTATAATTTTGATGTAAAAAAAATTATTCCTACATACCTTTACAAAAATTCAAACCTTCCTCATTTTTGCATCACAAAAAGGTATATAACCCCTTAAAGCTACTTTACAGGGACTTACATCTTTTGTGTTGAAATATCCGCGAAACAAATATAATGATTTCACAAATAGCGTTCTGAGGGGAATTAGGTAGCTGTAACGTTCCATTGTTTTAGGCAATAAATTACAGTATGCTATGAAACAATCGCGAGAGACATAATTGGTAAAATTCGTATCTCAAGTGACGAGTTATATTTAACATACGTATAATTAGACGCCTTTGTGCAAAAAAGTAAGCAACCCACACAATATGTTTGTTTCTCCTTTATACTCAAGGTAAACAATTTAACTTAACGAAATAAAAAAATATAGCTCTAAAGCTCTAGAAGTTAAAAATTAACCTGAGCTAATTTTTGATTTATATAAATCTGTTTTTTCAACTTTAATATTGGGTTAATTGGTTCCTTGCCGCAGAAAGGCAGGCAATTTTAATTTGATCAAACCATTGTTTTTTTATGCTTTGATTTTGTTTCTCGTGCTTATGATTTTGTTTCTATAAAAGCTGCCTTATAGAAACAAAACCATAATCACCATAAACAAAATCAAAGTGTACAAACCAATGGTTTGATCTCCAAAATTAACGTGAGATAATTTTTGATTTATATAAATCTTTATTTCTCAACTTTAATATTTATTTATTTATTTTCTCAACAGACATTAATCTAGTTACAGAGAAAAGGAAACAGAGAATTGTTACATAATAATACATATAAAGAAAATCTAAAATTTAAAGATTGCTACATTCATAAAATAATAATTGATAGTGTGCGAACAAGAGTGTGAACATATAACATCAAAGTAATATTACAATATATTGGTTTACCGCAGAAAGGCGTCTAATTTCGATTTGATCAAACCATTCTTTTGTACGCTTTGATTTTGTTTCTCGTGCTTATGATTTTGTTTCTTTGAAAGGTGCCCTATAGAAACAAAATCTAAGTGTACAAACCAATGGTTTGATCTTCAAAATTAACGTGAGATAATTTTTAATTTATATACATCTTTATATAAATCTGCCTTCTCAACATCAATATTGGGTGGATTGGTTCCTTGTCGCAGAAAGGCAGCCAATACTAATTTTATCAAACCATTGTTTTGTATGCTTTGATTTTGTTTCTCGTGTTTATGATTTTGTTTCTCGTGCTTATGATTTTGTTTCTTTAAAGCTGCCCTATAGAAACAAAATCTAAGTGTACAAAAAAATGGTTTGATCTTCAAAATTAATGTGAGATAATTTTTAATTTATATAAATCTTTATATAAATCTGTCTTCTCAACATCAATATTGGGTGGATTGGTTCCTTGTCGCAGAAAGGCAGCCAATACTAATTTTATCAAACCATTGTTCTGTATGCTTTTATTTTGTTTCTCGTGTTTATGATTTTGTTTCTCGTGCTAGAAACAAAATCATGTTTCTATAAAAGCTGCCTTATAGAAACAAAACCAGAAACAAAATCAAAAAGTGTACAAAACAATGGTTTGATCGCAAAAATTAACATGATATAATTTTTATTGTATATAAATCTTTATATAAATCTGTTTTCTCAACTTTAATATTGGATGAATTGGTTCCTTGTCGCAGAAAGGCGTCCAATTTCAATTTGATCAAACCGTTGTTTTGTACAATTTGATTTTGTTTCTGGAGTTTATGGTTTTGTTTCTATAAAATCTACCTTTAGAAACAAAAACAAAAAATAAACTACGAAAACAAAATCAAGCTGTACAAGACAATGGTTAGATCAAATTGAAATTGGACGCCTTTCTGCGACAAGGAACCAATTCATCCAATATTAAAGTTGAGAAAACAGATTTATATAAAGATTTATATACAATAAAAATTATATCATGTTAATTTTTGCGATCAAACCATTGTTTTGTACACTTTTTGATTTTGTTTCTGGTTTTGTTTCTATAAGGCAGCTTTTATAGAAACAAAATCATAAGCACGAGAAACAAAATCATAAACACGAGAAACAAAATCATAAACACGAGAAACAAAATCAAAGCATACAAAACAATGGTTTGATAAAATTAGTATTGGCTGCCTTTCTGCGACAAGGAACCAATCCACCTAATATTGATGTTGAGAAGACAGATTTATATAAATTAAAAATTATCTCACGTTAATTTTGAAGATTTATACATATGTTAAATTTACCTCGTCACTTGAGGTACGAAACATGGTCAGTAATACTGGTAATACTGTCGTTATTCTAAAATGTTTACATTATTACTGCTCGTGTATAATAATGGTAAGTACTAACAAATACCCAAAATTGGTCTCTACTACATTTTAGACACCAATAGTATACACTATAAATATTAAATACACTGTACCTCACTACATACTGCAAATAGTTAATTGTAAATACTAACAAATACTCGAGATTGGTCTCTACTACATTTTAGAGACCAATTTTGAGTATTTGTTAGTATTTACAATTAACTATTTGCAGTATATAGTGAGGTACAGTGTTGTATTTAATATTTATAGTGTTTACTATAAGCACACAGCGTGTTTAATATATGTAAAACAGTGCCCCACTTTACAAAAATCATTAGCATTTAATCTAAAACTAATAACGTTTCAGTATCAAATTTTCCAGTGTGTACCGATAACAATTTATCTATTTCCGGACTCGGTTATCGCCGTTTCGCCATTTTGAGGTCACTCGGAGCGGAATGCGTCAGCGCGCCTTTACGATAACATTCTTTTTTATATATGTACATATAACCGAGCCAACGTAGATAAATCGAGTTTGATTTGCTCCACCCGCGGGCATAAACAAACACGATTAGTTTCTTGATAACTAAAGAATTGACAGTGGCGCATTCAGCGGTAATTTACAAACTACATATTACTATTAATTATTTATTTATTCATAAAATAAAAATGTAATTACATACCTCGATTTACATATCTTCCAAACGCAACATTTTCTCCTTTTGAAAACAATTCAAATATTAAATAAAGGAGATGAATAAAACTACTATGTTTTTTACCACTTACGTTTTTTACCATTTATTTAATATAGTAGTTTTATTCATCTCCTTTATTTAAAATGAATTAACCACGTAGTAGACGCCAAAACCATTCAATTTCTGAATTCAAATATTACTTACACCACTTTCACACACTTGTAGGTGTTTGAAACGTGAATTAGAACGCTTTCGTTTATCCTTTAAGTTCGGGGATAGTTTTAGCTGACTTAAAACCGCCCGGAGGTGTGATTCTTCAAATCACTCGTTCCGAACGTATTCGTTTAACGTTCGGAACGAGTGGTTTTCAAGAATCACACCATCGGGCTGTTTTAAATCAGCTAAGACTATCCCAGAACTTGAAGGATATACGAAAGAGTTCTAATTCACGTTTAAAATACCTACACAAACGAAATTGTATCAATGTTGCTCCGCAAATTACGGACAAATCACGATTTGTATTCATACAATGATGGAGTTTTGGTTATTTTAGTGATTTTCGGGGCTAGTAAACCGAAATTCAATAATTTTACTAGCTCACATTGACTGCATTTTGCCAGTTTGAAACGAGTGGTTTCAAGAATCGCTTCTCAGAACAGCTCGATAAACGAAAGTGACTTTGGTTAACTTTGTTCACTATTTGCTTTAAAACGTTAAGACCCGAGTGATATCATTTGACGTGTATAGGACGACAAAATAATAATAATATAATAAATTTTATGTATACTAGAAACTTATACATCGTGTTCTGTTTATGTTTATACAAATAAGTAATAACTAATACTAGTTATCTTTTGTAGGTGTTTTTAGTGAATTATTAATGAATTTTATGTATAACTTCGTTTGTGTAGGTGTTTTCAACGTGAATTAACCAAAATTCCATCATTGTATGAATACAAATCGTGATTTGTCCGGATTTGTATTCATACAATGATGGAATTTTGGTTCATTCACGTTGAATAAACCTACACAAACGAAGTTATACATAAAATTCATTAATAATTCACTAAAAACACATACAAAAAAATAACTAGTATTAAAAAACAGTACAACTTACCCTCATAGAGGGAAGTTAAACGCCATCTGGCGGCACCACATCAATTAGCAATGCACACCCATATGGTAATAACCGTCAATATCATGCCATCAGGATCACCGGGTAGTGCCCTCTATAGAATAAATAAATAAATCGTGTAGCACAAGCACAGTTATAATTCGTAACAACTTTTTCATACTCATGTCTTAAGACAAGTCATTTCCCGCATCACACTTATATATGTAACTAGTATTAGTTATTAGTTATTTGTATAAACATAAACAGAACACGATGTATAAGTTTCTAGTTCACTTTCAGCGCTATATTACACGCTTTATTTATCTGTGTAAAATTAGTTTGAATTAGGCAATGAATTTAAACTGGCATTTCTAGCTCGGACGGCGTGATGTGATTGCAATCGCGTCCAACCGAGAGATGGTTGGCGTAGGTATTTTATATATAGGTCAATTTGGAGTGATTGTGAATCAGAACGTAATTGTGATGATGTGAATGATGAGTAATAATTAAGTTAATTATGGGCTTGTATAATCAAATTTATTTTATGAGGGAGATTGTTGCGTGCGCTGTTCGAAAGTTGTATCCGACAAAGTACTAAATATTAAGTTAATGTTGTAATAGTAATTAGAAATTTATTTTCATATATTACCCATCTAAATGGCTTAGTGGTTAGAGGCGCTGTTCATTTCGTACTGAGTACTGAGGAGCACAAATTCGAACCCCGAATCAGAGCGAATAACCGTTCACGGTTTTCTGTGAAGTTGTTTATTTGGAGTAATTGTGAGCTTGAAAACCTTATTATTTAACAATCCAATCCCCTGATTTTATTTTAGTAACGAGTATTTTTTGTATTGAATTGTTATGGTATGCTACATACATAAATTTCAATAAAAGCATAACAATGTCACAGTTGCTTGGAAATAAATAATGGTGCCCCCGCCCGATTTGGTGCGCTGTTGTTATGACCATACGTGTTTTATGCAACGCTTCATTAAATAGCCGACCGATTGATTTATAATAAAATAACCTTGAGTCATTGTTGACGCGATGAGTAAGGCGTAAATTCTACAATAATTGGATTGTGGATTCGTTGTGGTGGGACGTAATGGTTTGCAGGTGCTATTTTTAAACCAGAACATTTCGTTTTAGCACTCGTAAGATAATAAACACAAGTATTTCTTGAAACTTGTACAGTACGTGTTAACAAATTTCTTTTAAAAAATAATTGTTATAACTAACCCTCTAGGAGGAAAGTTAAACGCCATCTGGCGACACCACATCAATTAGCAATGTACACCCATATGGTAATAACCGTCAACATGCTCATGCCATCAGGATCACCGGGTAGTGCCCTCTATGGAATAATATTCCAAAACAGTGCTTGAGATATCAGCACAAGGCCAATCTTGTAAAACATATACAAGTGTAAATCCACCTCTTATCGATTTTTTTGTAATTTTAGGGTCATACAACACGGGGTGAAATTGTAAATCAATAAAAAAAACCGCGTTTTCGCGTCACTACCCTTAAAGTTTTGTATATTTTGAATTTAGTGTCTGTCGTAGCGACTTCTAGTTTGTGTTTTTGGATTGAGGGGTTGTCTTTCTATACGAGAACTGTATTATCCCCAATCTACCTCTATTACTTTTTACGCGAAATGCAAAAAACCGAGAAATGATCAAAAGGATAGAGGTCAAATTTTTATAACAAATATTAAACAATTTATTGTATGCTATCAATACTTCTTAGAGCACTAATTAAAAATTCGGAAACAATTTGTGGATATCTCTCTCAGTTTTGACGTCACAACCCTTCAAAGTTCGTAAAAATTGCTTGAAATTACCATTTTAGAAACGTCTTTTTCGAGCTGTAACTCAATAAGTGTTTGTCGTATCGACTTCTAGTTTGTGTTTTTGGATTCAGGGGGTAGCTTTCCATACGAAAATTATATTGTCCCCAATCTACCTCTTATTACTTTTCACGCGAAATACGAAAATCCGAGAAATGATCAAGGGGTAGAGATCAAATTATTTCAATAAAAATTAAAAATTCTGTTGTATGTCATCAATCAATACTCCTAATTCAAAATCCGAAAACCATTTGTGGATATTTCTTTCTGTTTTCGTGTCACAACCCTTCAAAGTTCGTCAAAATGGCTTGACATTACCATTTCAGAAACGCCCTTTTCAAGCTGCATCTCTGTAAGTGTTAGTCGTTTCGACTTCTAGTTTGTGTTTTTGGATTTGCGGGGTGGCTTTCCATACGAAAACTGTATTATCTCCCATCTGCTTAGATTACTTTTAACGTGATATACGAAAAACCGAGAAATGATCAAGGGATAGAAATCAAATTTTTACAATAAAAATAATGAATTTAAAAATTCATGTTATGCTATACTCCTTAGGGCACTAATTAAAAATTCGAAAACCGTTTGTGGATATCTCTTTCCATTTTCGCGTCACAACCCTTAAAAATTTCGTAAAAATTGTTTGAAATTACCATTTCTTTTCCAGCTGTATTTCAGTAAGTGTTTGTCGTACCGACTTCTAGTTTGTGTTTTTGAATTCAGGGGGTGGCTTTCCATACCAGAACTGTACTATTCCCAATCTATCTCTATTACCTTTTACGCGAAATGCGAAAAACCGAGAAATAATCAAAGGGTGGGCAGAAAGACTTCGTTAGCCCATTGTAGTATGTAATGTAAATAAATATTTTTATTATTATTATTGATCAAAGGGAAGGACGTCAAAATTTGTATTAAATGCCTGAATGGTGCAGAGCCCTTGATTTCATTTAGTATAAATCAAGAGTCTTAAATAAAAGCGTTGGATGTTTATTGAAGACGCTAAAAAGCGACAACATCTTTATTAAATGCCTGAATGGTGCAAGCCTTTGATTTCATGTTGTATAAATCAAGATTCTTAAATAAAAACGTTGGCAATGTACTGAAGACGCTGAAAAAGCGTCTTTTGTGATACCGGAAGTACCAACGTGCACACATTCCCTCATTGCAGCCTTCGCCAACCAGCATTGTCGTTAGCAGAAGAAGTTACAATGCATGACCTTGAGGCATGGGAAGAATGGCCGTTCGTCTCTGCAAAGTTGGGTTACGCTTCCGCTGAAACCGGCGCATCGCTGGCATGTAATTGTAAACAACTGTGGGATGGGAAGTTGGCATTGCTTGTGTTAATCACGCTCGGTATGCGCTGGCGGAACGGATATCTCTCTCATTATACGGCTCTCTTTCTCGCAACGTGGATAACAACGTCCAAATGAATGCACGGCCGCGTTTTATTCGTGCAATAATCGCCGGAGAGGGAATTTGCATTTTTAAACCTTTAATGGGAATAATTAAGGGCGAGACTCGTTATGTAACGAACTGGACTATGTGAGGCGAGGGCAGAGAGAGAGAGAGAAAGGAGGGCCCCATATGCATTATTCAGGCCGCGACGCATCGCCATCGACCCGGTCTTTCCAGTTTCCTACGCTGCAGACTGCGACAAATGGCGTAATAAAATACACCCCGACAAAGATTTACCGTGAATCGAATTCCGATACCCGTTTTAGTAAGAGAACACGCCCGCGTCGGGGGTCTTTATCTGAAATTTACATCGTATATGTCTGCACTGAGGAGGAAGACGTAGAACAATCAATTTGTTCATTGCCCTTTTCAATAAATATTATAATTTTAAATTTATATCCAATTTAAATCCATTAACAAATTTATTAATACTTTTTTGATAATTGAATAATCATGATTTTTGATCATCAACATTTATACCAAAAATGTTGTTGTTAGATGGCTAATATCAACATTTATACCAATACCCTAAAAAAATCACACAAACTTGAATGTGATAAAATTTCATATTTTTCCCCGATTTACACTCTGTAGCGTCTCTTTCAAATACTAGAGAGAAGGTTTATATGTGAAAATGTAGAGTATTTCTAGCTCTACAGATTGAAGCTACACGTTCTTAGCTACACGTTCTTAGCTACACGTTCTTAGCTACACGTTCTTAGCTACACGTTCTTAGCTATACGTTCTTAGCTACACGTTCTTAGCTACACGTTCTTAGCTATATGTTCTTAGCTACACGTTCTTAGCTACACTTTCTTAACTACACGTTCTTGCTGTTTTCGCGTTATGGCGGTGGGAAAATGTGAATATGATAAAATTTCATGGTTTTCCCTGGTTTAAACTCTGCAGCGCCTCTATTTCAAATGCCAGAGGTATGGTGTATATGTCAAACTGTGAAGTATTACCAGTATTACTAGCCCTATAGATTGAAAATGAAAAGCTATAGAGATTGAAGCTAGATGCTTTTCGCTAGGTTTTACCGTTTTCGCGCTGTCGCAATGACAAATTGTGAATATGATCAAATTTTATGATTTAAAGTCTGTAGCGTTTTAATTTCAAATGCTAGAGATATAGTTTATATGTGAAAATGTAGAGTATTTCTAGCCCTATACATTCGAGATTGAAGCTAGACGCTTCTCTCTAGCTCTTACCCTTTTCGCGCTGTAACGGTGAAAAAATATGAATATTCTGAAATTAATTTTTTTCTCCGATTTACACTTTGTAGCGTCTCTATTACAAATGCTAGAGAGATGGTTTATATGTGTAAACGTAGAGTATTTCTAGCCCTACAGATTGAGTCTAGACGCTTTTCTCTAGCACTTACCGTGTTCTCGCTGTAGCGGTTAGAAAATGTAAATAGATACTTTTCTCTAGCACTTACCGTGTTCGCGCTGTAGCGGTAAGAAAATGTAAATATGATGAAATTTCATGTTTTGCCCCAGTTTAAACTGTGTATATCAAGTGCTATCAATTATATATTTAATGTGACGACTCGAAAGATTCAGACAAAATTTAAAGGTCCTTTTTTATTTAAGGTAACAGATGTTTATGATTCATATCAAATGTTTATAAAACATTATTCATCATTTAAATAGCATACGAAAATTCGCCTTGCCCCATTAAAACAATACTTTCAAATATTATTTTTATAGTCCTTTGTAGCTATAAAACAACACGTTTGTGGCCCATAAACCGACCATGTACGTTACCAACATGACCATTAGCCATCCCACAAGAGTGGTGTTTTAATATTTTAATGCGTACACATAAACCATCGCAATTTTGCACCAGCAAGCAGCAACAAAATTGTATTTCCACCCTCAGTTCAAAAAACAACAAAGCGCCCTATGTATACGCATCCTGCTCTCTTGTGTGTATTCAATCCTGTTATCAATTACGTTGAGATTAAAGAGCGCCACGCCGTGACGGTGCAGCGCCCCTTCCTCCTTTGTTGTACCGTAATCATTGTATCCGAAATTCCTGGGCCGGCGGCGCCCTCCGCCCCTCCTGAAACAACTTCACGGGTCCCCCATTTAATGGCGCGCTCGGACTACCTGAATGCCATTGTCCGCCTCCCCACATCATCCTTAAATGGGTCTAAAAAAAAAGCCTTGCAGAAATCGTCTACCTGAATCCCCGGGAATTGTAGTGGAAAGAATTATGATCCACCGACGCCGCGGAACAAATGACCATGACCAGTGAGTCACAGCGTGTTCGGTCGTGACTTGTAGCCGAGTCACGTTCCGTTGCGTCATTGTCTTCGACAGCGGTTACAAATTAATGTGATTTAGTTAATCATGTATTCAGGATGGTAGAAAAAGATATATAATTATGTTTATATATATATATATAGAAATATTTATGGTTATATAAAAAATCTGTTGCTTTAAATAAAATGTTCACTATTTCAAATGACTTGAAATCTGCACTACGCTATTACTTTCTATGGTTCATTCAATTATAGCGTAAATTGAGGGCTATAAATACCTAGGGCAGGAAATAAAGATTGGACGAGATATACAAACCAACGAAATACAACGATGCATTGGACAGTGCGTCAGCACATACGGAGTTAATACCTTAACTCTTTACACACAGATGTTGAAATATTGACAATTTTAAAAACAGTGTAGTGCAGATATATATATATATATATATATATATATATATATATATATATATATTAAATTAAGTTTAAAATAATAAATGAAATTGAATGAACCATAGAAAGTTTGGGTCCAAAGTTTCAAACCCCGAACAACTTTCACCATAGTTGGAATTTTAAACTTTGGGTCCAAACTTTCTATGATTCATTCAATTATTTTAGACTATATATATATAATATATTTTAGCCTACACCGAAAGGTAAAAGGAAATTGATAATATATATATCTGCAATACCATGTGTTTTTATAATTGTCAATAATTCAAACTATTTCATTAATTAATTTTTATTTATTTACAACAATTAATGTTATATTATTAGTAAATTGCAGAAGATAATATAATGCAGAGTTTAAGCAGGATTTTGTTGTCCTTGGACACCCATCCGCCCTATATTGGAATACATGTTTTTTGATAGTGGTATTACATTGGTTAAACAACTTGAAAACGTGTGTTATCCTATATGAAAAACTATGCAAATAATTGTAGTATGGGCAGGTGTTCAAAGGCATAGTTTGGTTGGTTTTGACCCACCCAAACCTCCACTTTTGATTGCATTGCTTTCTTATATGAATACAAAGGTGATACATTGGTTAAACTACTCGAAAAAGTGTGTAATCCCATGAAAAAACTATGCAAACAAAGGTGGGGTGGGCGGGTGGCCCCTACCAACCAAACTATACCGATTCACTATTTAAAATACTTAAACTTTGCAGTCCACTATTTTTTATAATTGTCCATGATTCAAACTACTTAATTGATTAATGTATGTTCTATTAATAGAAAATTGCAGAAAATAATGTAATGGAGAGTTTAAGCTTGATTTTTTTGGTCTAGAGACACTCACCTTCCCATTTTTGAATGCATGTTTTTTGGATAAAGGTATTAGATTGGTTAAACAACTTGAAAAAGTGTATTATCCCATAAAAAAAACTATGCAAACTAATGTAGGATGGACAGGTGTTCAAAGACATAGTTGGGTTGGTCTTGAGTTCAAGTTATATGAGATAGTAAATGGGCATAGTTTGGTTGGTAGGGGCCTCCCACCCACCCCACCTTTGTTAATATAGTTTTTTCATGGGATTACACACTTTTTCGAGTAGTTTAACTCATATAAACCTTTGTATTCATATAAGCAATCAATGCAATCAAACGTGAAGGTTTGGGTGGGTCAAGACCAACCAGAGTATGCGTTTGAACTCCTGCCTACTCTACCTTTGTTCGCATAGTTTGTTTCATGGGATAATACACTTTTTCAAGTTGTTTCACCAATCTAATACCTCTATCTAAAAAACATGCATTCAAATGTGGGAGGGTGAGTGTCTCTAGACCAAAAAAATCAAGCTTAAACTCTCCATTACATTATTTTCGACAATTTTCTATTAATAGACCATACATTAATCAATTAAGTAGTTTGAATCATGGACAATTATGAAAAACAGAGCAGTGCAGAGTTCAAGTCATTTTAAATAGTGAATGGGTATAGTTTGATTAGTAGGGGCCACCCACCCACCCCACCTTTGTTTGCATAGTTTTTTCATAGGATTACACACTTTTTCGAGTAGTTTCACCAATGTAACACTTCTGTATTCATATAAGAAATCAATCAAAAGTGTTGGTTTGGGTGGGTCAAGACCAACCAAACTATGCCTTTAAACATCGACCCACCATACCTTTGATCGCATAGTTGTTTTTATAGTAAAAGAGTCTATTAATACCGGTAACGGCATGGACAGATATCTTGCATTAAATAGTGAAATAATAAATATTTAAAATGATTACACATATAAATATAAATACATCCTTTTGGCTAGAGGTCAATGTATAAACCGATAAAGTTTGTTTGTCCAGCCAACATTATTTTTATGCCGACCAAAACTTTATTATACATGCACACACAAAAAGTTTTTTATTTTATTTTTTTTAGTTTTTATTTATTTGTGCGAATCGTGCAAAACGCGGCGAATGTTTTCACCGAACGGTTTTGTTTACGACCAGCCGGAATTTATGTGCGGCGCGAATCTATTTTGGCACGTCCGCGCGGCTTTGATTAAAGCGCAAACAAAAGGCCGAAAATGAAAACGAGGGCGCGCGCACGGGGAAATCACAAACAAACAAAAAAAAAAAACGGCGACGTCGGGCGGCCATTTAGAAACTGGATTTAAAAAAACTCGTTTCGTAAACGAGCGGAAAGCGGTCGCCATTGCACCGTAACAACTGTTTATGTAATTTCTCTGAAGTGGAATGGATCCAGTTTTTTTTTTCAAATAACATGACTCGTCCAGATAAGTGGGTAGATTAATGTTAATGAAATTCCTGAGTGGCAGAAACTTAATTTGATATATTCAATTGTTTTGTGTGAGCGCTGATACATCCTCGTTGTGATTATTAATTGTGTTGTGCGGACTTTCACACGTCTGCGCTGCTGAAGGTCACCTTGATATGGATGGATATGAGAGGAGTCATAATTATTAATGAAATAAATACGGTTATCAATTTAATGAGTATTATCGGATGATTATATTAGTTAAATGCAGTAGAATTTTGTTAATCTAGTACTTTTTCGGATTATCCAGTAATATCAAAGGAAATTCACCCGATCGCTACGTATTTTTCTTTCTGGAAGACATGAGAACACTTTTATGGTTTTTTTAAATGTTATTATAAAACTTAATCAACAAACAAGAGAACTGGTGAACAATAGAAAAGAGTGGAAAGAATTTACAAATGTATAAACAACAACCACACATCCCCAGCGGGGAGCGAATTTTCGCGAATCGCCTTTCACAGTTTTCAGAGGTTTTCTATGAAGTTGAGGTAAATACCGGGTGATTTAACTCCTCTGAGCTTCTCCCTTGACCGGCGGAAAAGCCTCACGGCTGATAGTCCAATAAACATAGAAGTTTTTTATCTACTCTTATATAAATTACACACGCACAAAACATATTGTACATTTGATGTATGTATGTATTTTTCCTGAGTGATTTTATAAAGTTCCATGCCACCCTTAATCGTGCTCCTTCAATTGAATCCAAGCATTTTTTTTTCTCCCACGTTCTTCTCGCAGGTCTTTCGTATAAATTTGAATTGTTCTCTTTTGTACGATATTTTGTCTTCAATCTTAATTATATATTTCCCCTATTTTCACAGAATATGATATTAAATTCCTCTGAGCTTCTCAGAAGCTAAGGATAGGAGTTTTTTTCCTTACAAAATGCAGAAAATGATGCCATAGGTGAAAAACCAAAAACACACAAAAAAGCACGGGCATCACATGGGAAAATTACAGCAGGAGGAAGCTTATACACGCAGGTATAAGCTTCCTACATTGTGCTTTTTAATGTTATGCTCGTGTTTTTTTTGTTAGTTTTTTGTTTTTCGCCTATGGCATCATATTCTACATTTTGTAGGGAAAAAAAACTTATATCAGTAGCTGCTGAGAATCTCAGAGGAGTTTAATCGCCCGGTATTTACCTTAACATCACAGAAAACCTTTGAAAAACTGTGAAAGGTGATTCGGCGAAAATTCGCTCCCTGCTGGGGATCGAAGGTTCCCCAATGCTCAGTACGAGACGGACGACGTCTTTGAGGAAAAAATATAAAACCAAAAAGTCTTTTCCCCTCCAGTAGACACAATGTACATAAACAACATAAACAGACTTGTTGTTTTGTATGAAATTAAAAAAAATAAAGTGAAATTATATCAGTTTTCACGCCAAAATTGCCTCGTCTCGCAAAAACACGCGACGCCCGCAGTTTTCACAATTTCATCACAACCGCCGACTCCAGCAAAAATGTGTCCACACACACACACAAAATCCCCCTGACGCGCTATTAAATAGAAACCGCTGTCGCAGACAGTTTTTCCTATCGATCACAATCTCGGCAACAGTGCAATTCTCGCTGCTGCACAATTTTTCAAGTATAAATAGCCTTGACATAGAGCGGCGCCAGGAAGCGATTGGAGGCGCTGGCGTGCGTCCCGAAGCGACGGCGCTTGAAAATAAATTAAATAGCAACACTTAAAATAAATTATAGACGATGAAGAATTAAAAAAAAAAACGAGGCTATATAGTAAAAAATCGCGTTCCGCGCTCTCGTACGCGTGTAATTTTAAACGGTTAGAAAGCGGTAAAACGAGCGGCTTTCACTTTCATTAACGGACAATTGCGACAGGCCGGTTGTTAGCGGTAATTACACATCCTCGAATCGATACAAATTGTTTCGATGGAACGAGAGGTGCAATTAAGTTAATATATTTATTGTGGTGCTGCACGGCAACACGGTAACTGTTGCCTACATTCATTTATTCACATCAACTACATCCCAGAAGATTGTTCTTTCATCTCAAATTACACGAATTAAAAAATTAAACATCATATTTTTTTCGTTAAGAAGAACTTCAGTGTCAGTTCGCATTAATATTTTGCTGTATTCAGTTAATAGTTAGGGTTATTTATAATGTTCATCCAGTTTAGGCCACAAACAGTTGATTATCATAGATCTGTAGAGCTCGCCGTTGATGGTTATGGCATTGCCAGTTTCGTGTTTGAAGACATAAGGACCCAACATGATTCCATAAAAAACAAAATCCGCACAAAACATTAACTTTCTCGGGATGCATTTGATGCTGGTATGTCTCGTGTAGATTGGTATTATATCAAATCCAACAATTGTGTTTGTGCACACAGTCATTCGCCCAAAAATAGTATGAAAAACGTGTTGTTACAGACGTTTTTGATACTATTTTTCAATTTCGCATTCATTTTATTTACAATGACATTTAATAAATAAAACGAGTCTCCCAGGCAGTGCTTTCACCAATTTTATATATTATATATAAATATACTATTTATATTGAGGGTTTTGAACGGTAAAGTGCACACTTTATTACAAATAAAAGGCAAAGCTATATAAATAATTAATTCAGAATTCATTTGAATTTAAGATTTACAAATTACACCCCGCTAAAATAACAAACCTTACATGTGCAGTTTCGATACAGGATGTATTCTGAATAGTTAAAGTTCAGTTGGTTTATCAAAGGGACGTAATTTGTCTTCAAAGTCACCCCTGCACTATGTTGCATGAATCCCCCGGTGCATTAAAGACTTTTTTGCTATTGGAAATTAGAGCAGCACACGGAAGTTTGCGTGGCGCGGATTGAACGGGGGAGGGGAGGTCGCAGGTGGCGGCGCTCATTAATCAAAGTGCAAAGTTTTGTAATTCTGTTGATTAATGAAACTATAAACTACTAGTCTCGAGTAATTAGTTGGCATTAAAATAAAACTGAATGTTATTCATATAATTTTTCGTTGATTAGTTAGAAGCAAAATAGAATCTGCCTCTTATAATAATCAAGAAATATTTTCTGCTTCAAATCTGACAAATGTGTACAAAATAATGCATATAATAATAATTTGCTTTTATTTCAAGTAAAGTATACTACATTATATAAACAATGTATACAATAAAATGACACAAGTCAAGAAAAATCAAAAATATATATAAATATAAAAGAAGAAAAATCAAAAATATATATATAAATATTAAAATATTCTACTTATCTTAATAATTTCTTATAAATGAAAAATATCCTTCTATGTTGTAAGGTCCGGCAGTAATTAATAATATCTTTATTCCCATTTTAACGCTAGATAGTATTGCTGTCTTCATAACTATTTACAATTCAAATACTGGTATCTAAATATCTAATAATCCCATATATAAAAACTGTGTATGCATACATCCATTTTGTTTTTCATATTTTGCGTAGTCTTATATATTGCTAATTCATTAGCAACATGATAGGAAATATCTATCACGGGATTTTTGAAATATCCATAAATAATTGTATGTATTACTATACATATATGAAAATCAAATTTGCCAAGAGATTTCTAAAAAACTAGCAATCCAGTAATTTGTTATTATCATATTTTGAGTAGCCTTATATATTGCTAATTCATTAGCAACATGATAAGAAATATCCAACATGGAATTTTTGAAATATCTATAAATAATTGTATGTATTACTCTACAAATATGAAAATCAACTTTGCCATGAGATTGCTAAAAAACTAGTAATCTCGTAATTTGTTATTATCATATTTTGAGTAGCCTTATATATTGCTATTCATTAGCAACATGATAAGAAATATCCAACATAGAATTTTTGAAATATCCATAATTAATTGTACGTATTACTGCACAAATATGAAAATCAACTTTGCCATGAGATTGCTGAAAAACTAGCAATCCCGTAATTTATTATTATCATATTTTGAGTAGCCCTGTATATTGCTAATTCATTAGCAACATGATAAGAAATATCCAACATGGATTTTTTGAAATATCCATAAATAATTGTATGTATTACTGTACAAATATGAAAATCAACTTTGCCATGAGATTACTAAAAAACTAGTAATCTCGTAATTTGTTATTATCATATTTTGAGTAGCCTTATATATTGCTAATTCATTAGCAACATGATAAGAAATATCCAACATAGAATTTTTGAAATATCTATAAATAATTGTATGTATTACTGTACAAATATGAAAATCAACTTTGCCATGAGATTGCTAAAAAACTAGTAATCTCGTAATTTGTTATTATCATATTTTGAGTAGCCTTATATATTGCTAATTCATTAGCAACATGATAAGAAATATCCAACATAGAATTTTTGAAATATCCATAATTAATTGTACGTATTACTGCACAAATATGAAAATCAACTTTGCCATGAGATTTTAGAAAAACAAGCAATCCCGTAATTTATTATTATCATATTTTGAGTAGCCCTATATATTGCTAATTCATTAGCAACATGATAGGAAATATCCATCATGGAGTTTTTAAAATATCCATAAATATTTATATGTATTACTGTACAAATATGAAAATCAACTTTGCCATGAGATTACAGAAAAACTAGCAATCCCGTAATTTATTATTATCATATTTTGAGTAGCCCTATATATTGCTAATTCATTAGCAACATGATAAGAAATATCCAACATAGAATTTTTGAAATATCCATAATTAATTGTACGTATTACTGCACAAATATGAAAATCAACTTTGCCATGAAATTTCAGAAAAACTTGCAATCACGCACTTTATTATTATCATATTTTGAGTAGCCTTATATATTGATAATTCATTAGCAACATGATAAGAAATATCCAACATAGAATTTTTGAAATATCCTTAATTAATTGTACGTATTATTGCACAAATATGAAAATCAACTTTGCCATGAGATTGCAGAAAAACTAGCAATACCGTAATTTATTATTATCATATTTTGAGTAGCCCTATATATTGCTAATTAATTAGCAACATGATAAGAAATATCCACCACGGAGTTTTTGAAATATTCATAAATATTTGTATGTATTACTGTACAAATATGAAAATCAACTTTGACATGAAATTTCAGAAAAACTTGCAATCCCGCAATTTGTTATTATCATATTTTGAGTAGCCTTATATATTGCTATTTCATTAGCAACATGATAGGAATTTTATCCATCGCGGAATTTTTGAAATATCCATAAATAATTGTACGTATTACTGCACAAATATGAAAATCAAATTTGCCGTGAGATTGCAGAAAAACTAGCAATCCCGTAATTTATTATTATCATATTTTGAGTAGCCCTATATATTGCTAATTAATTAGCAACATGATAAGAAATATCCATCACGTAGTTTTTTAAATATTCATAAATATTTGTATGTATTACTGTACAAATATGAAAATCAACTTTGCCATGAAATTTCAGAAAAACTTGCAATCCCGCAATTTATTATTATCATATTTTGAGTAGCCTTATATATTGCTATTTCATTAGCAACATGATAGGAATTTTATCCATCACGGAATTTTTGAAATATCCATAAATAATTGTACGTATTTACTGCACAAATATGAAAATCAACTTTACCATGAAATTTCAGAAAAACTTGCAATCACGCAATTTATTATTATCATATTTTGAGTAGCCCTGTATATTGCTAATTGATTAGCATCATGATAAGAAATATCCATCACGGAGTTTTTGAAATATCCATAAATATTTGTATGTATTACTGTACAAATATGAAAATCAACTTTGCCATGAGATTGCTGAAAAACTAGCAATCCCGTCATTTATTATTAATATATTTTGAGTAGCCTTATATGTTGCTAATTCATTAGTATTTCTAGCCTTAGCTAGATTGACACTAGGCGCTTATCTTTAACTCTTACCGTTTTCGCGTTGTAGCTGTGAGAAACTGTGATTGTGATGAAATTTCATGTTTTCCCCCAGTTTAAACTCTGTAGCGTCTATATTTCACATGCTAGAGTGATGGTTTATATATCAAAATGTATAGTTCTAGCCCTACAGATATTGTCTATCCGCTTTTCTTTATTGAGACTAGGCGCTGTTTTCTAGCTCTTACCGTTTTCCCGCTGTAGCGGTGTGAACACATGTAAATGTGATGAAATTTCATGTTTTTCCCCGGTTTAAACTCTATAGCATCTCCATTTCAAATGCTAGATAGATGGTTGATATACGAAAATGTAGAGTATTTCTAGCCCTACAGATTAACACTAGACGCGAAAACGGTAAGAGCTAAATCTTAACGTTTTCGCGTTGTAGCGGTGAGAAAGAGTGACTGTGATGATATTTCATTTTTTCCCTCAGCTTAAACTATGTAGCGTCTCTATTTCACATGCTAGAGTGATGGTTTATATATCAAAATGTAGAGTGTAGCCCTACAGATTTTGTCTATGCGCTTTTCATTACCTCTTACCATTTTCGCGCTATAGCGGTCAGAAAATGTTATTATGATGAAATTATATGTTTTTCCCCGGTTTAAACAGTCTAGCATCTCTATTTCAAACGCTAGAAAGATGATTCATATGTAAATGTATGAGTATCTCTAGTCCTACAGATTGAGGCTAAAGGTTTTTCTCTACTCGCGTGAGAATGTGTGACTATGATCAAATTTAATTTTTTTCCTCAGTTTAAACTCTGTAGCGTCTCTATTTCAAATGCTAGAGTGATGGTTTGTATATCAAAATGTAGAGTACTTCTAGCCCTACATTTTCTTTACCTCTTACCGTTTTCGCGCTGTAGCGGTGAGAAAATGTGAATACGATGAAATTACATGTTTTTCCCGGGTTTACACTCAATACTAATATTTTAATATTGTCTTTGCTATAACAATTACAGGTAATTTTTTCAATTGGTTGGATACAGTTTAAGAGTCGTAGATCTCAAATGAAAATCCATATAATCAGAATTGTCCAATCCATGGCTTTGGGGCGTGATTTTTGAACGAGAGAATTTGCTATATATTAATATAACGTTGTTAGAAATTCGAAAATTAAAATTCCTATGTATACATCGCTCTCAGTCATTATAAACCAAAAAAAAAACTTATTTTCATCAAGGCGAACTAACGGGCGTCCTTAATTGAAATTTAAATGCCGGGGCCCGCTCGCGGACGGGTAATTTATTCGCGGAACACGTATTTTAAGTATTCCATTCAAATTCTAAAAATAGAGCCGGCTAATGTCGACCGCGACGCGCCGCGCCGCGCTCTTTTTATTAGTTGCGTAGGAACACATTTTGGCGGCGGGGGCAGAGGAGGCGGCGGCGGTAGCCACATTAACATAATTTAAAAACGATAAGCGGCGAACGACGACCTTTGTTCGTCACCATGAGAATAATGTGTGTGTGTGTGTGTGTGTGCGACGAAATTATTTTGCTATTCGAGCATAGTTGGATGATGATGGCGTGGGTCAGGATTTATAGCGTTGCGGGGGCGGCGAACTGCGATTGATTTATTAAAACGCATTGTTTGGATATAATAAAACTTGACTGGATTTACAATGTATGTGTACGAGTGCGCGCTTTTTATTGTTTGATATATATATATATATATATATATATATATATATATATATATATATATATATATATATAATTGAAAAGAGAAACCGAGGTTTCTAGTTTATTAGGGTGGTGTAGCAATAAAACGCTATTTAGTTCGTTAGAACTTTACTTGCTTTTTTGCCAATATTTCCTAGCTAACACAGCTACTTCATATTTACTCTATAGATTCTATAGAGAAAATATGAAGACTATAGTATAGAAGGTTGCAGGGAATGCGGCGGTAGGGCTACAAAAAATCTTTTAATTTAGAGTGAGAGAAATTTCATCGCAGTACGGCTATCAGAGGGAATAAGGACGAGATTTATGAAATTGAATAATAGTAATCTCAAAAATTCACACCTTACGGTAGAAGCTTAAATTTAAATATATATATATATATATATATATATATATATATATATATATATATATATATATATATATATATATATATATATATATATATATAAAATAATGATGTAATATGATAAAATAAGAAATAATATTTTTTAAAAACTGTGCGTCAACATACGCTCATTATAAACTGTCTTAATTAATGTGACAAATGTACACGCGAGGATGTTAAAACGAGGAAGTGCAACTTGATTTGATAATTGAAATTAAACGATTCAACTTTTACTATCGCCTCATTTGCATTTATATCTAAAATCCATCATAATAACAGGTCATCAAGTTTATTCATACAGGCTATTATATTTAATATAGTAAACGGCGCAATTGTTGCAATCGCTCGCATGGCAGTTGTAGGTAGTGAGGCCTCATAAAAACTAGGACAACAATTAATATCTTATAAGAGTATCGTCCGAGATTTGCATAATGTAGTCGTACGGTAATAATGTGCTCGAGCACAAGGGACTACTATCTCCGATCGGGTCGTTCACCTCACCTCGCTTATGAGTAGATGTGTGTGTGTGTAAAATAAGAGAAATGAACGAGCGCGCGCGCCGTGTGTGTGTGTGTATCTTCTCTCCGGTGTTGTTGACTTCGACCTACTTCGCTAACGATTCCTATCTAATGAATATTTTATCTGTGTGCGCTCTTCCAGATTTTAAACGGGGATTTCTTTTCTGTTTGCAGGTTTGAATGCGAGAAACGCGCGCAAGAGGAAAAGCAGTGAAAACGAGGCGAAAAACAGCGGTTTCTGTAACATCAAAGAGGATTTGGAGAACAAGCAGGGTAGAAAGCAGCGGAATAGTTTAAATCGGGGCGCTAACAAGAAGAAAGTGTTGGAGGAGGCGAACAATAGTAAGCTGAGACATTTACAAGTGCGAGTGGAGGACTGCCTGCAGAATTCGGAAGCACTCTCGGCCGTCTGCAGGCGATCGCTTTTGGAGAGCGTCCGGGACGAGGAGGATACATCTTCGACGGTTGTGAAGGAGGAGAACGATAGTGCGTTAGAGGACGACACGAGCAATGGGAGTAGTGTGCAATTAGTGCCTGTGGAGGAAGTAGTTGTTGGTGAGGATAATGATGGTTTGCGCGAAAATTCCGTGCCGGTGCCTGAGCAGGTAGTCACAGAGATCGCGAGTGAAGAAGACGATTGTGTGATAGTGGCGCAACGGACGACACCGAAACTTGAGGAGCGCGAGTGCTCTAGCCGCGGTGACGATGACGGTCCTCTGTCTTCGTCCTCGCCCTTCAGCAGGATGGAACTCGCAGACTCAGCTAGTGCAGCAGCCTTGCTTCGCTTCCCCGACGACCGTTCCGACTCGGGCGTAAGCTCTCTGCGTTCGGGCAGCGGCGATGAACGCTCCGGTTCGCGATCCAGCGCCCTAAGTTCATCGGACGAACCCCAAAATCAACATCAGCCGACTAACAATAGGTCGCCCCTGTTTATACCGTCGAGTATAAATTCATATAGCAACGCGCCCCCATCCGGTGGTAGCGTTTCTGAGCCGGTGCGCGTGTGGCGCGACCCCAGCTTGTTGTTGGAGTCCGAGCCGCACGTACGCCACATCCACAGCGTCCAGCACCAGTCGCTGCTAATGTCGCACCCATCTGCTCCGGCCGCCTCGGGCCCGCCACCCACCTCGTCAGCAGCCGCCGCATCAAACCATCCCGCCTCATTATACCCGCCCGTGCCGCCGCCACCCTCCCTCATGTCGCCGCATCCGCTGCAACACCACCACCTCCCGCCCCCAGGGCTGTACCCACACCACCTGCCCGAGATGATCTGGAAAAACTCCTCCCGGTTCACGCTGCCCCTCGGTCCGCACCTGCTCGCACCTCAAGCCGCCCATCCTGCCGAAGAAATGCTCGAGCGTGAACGCGTCTACGCACAGGATCGAGACAGGCACGAGCGGTTGCTACGGTAATACCCAATAAATAAATCCCAGCAACAACATCCTATTTAAACGTCACATTTTTTTCTTCTCTCCACAGACAAAACCAGGAGTCGCGAGAAATGGAGAAACAGCAGAAAGAGCGCGAGAAGGAACGCGAGCGGATCGAACAGGTGAAAATTGACCGCGAAAAGCAGGAGCGCGAACAGGAACAGGAGCGCGAGCGACAGGAGAAACAACGCACGCAACAGGCGGTCCAAAAACACTTCGAGGAGTCCTTAAAAAGGGCGCAGCAAAAGGTAAACTTTATTTAAAACAACCTGTGTGTAGGGTTATTGACATATAAACGGTAACGATAAATTTATTCATTACGACTAATTAATGGTTGAGATATTTATAACTGAATGACGTAGGTTGTTGTAATCTGGTATCTAAAAAAAATAGCATCGAGGTTTCTCGAACGAATCTTAAGTATTCAAGACCGTCTTAATACAAAACTTAAACAAAAGAGTCTTGTCTAAAACGGCCTTTAGTTAGAAAAACGTGAAGACGTTTTCGGTTAAACAGGAAGGTATTGTTAATTTTATGATTATGAAGATATTTATGTTTTAAGAATACATCAATGATGTATTCGGACAGTAAAAAATGTATTTTTTTATTGCTAAAAATAAGTGTAATATTTTCAATGTAAACACTTATTGCGATTAACGCATAATAAAATCCGTGTGGAGTTATTTATGTAAAAAAAACCGCAATCGCATAGTCCTTGAAGGCAGGACTACTTTATAAAAATGACTGACATTTGCATTACATTTACATTTTTTCAACATCATTTTAAATTTATTTAAAGTCGGTTTCTGTTGACAACAGTCGCGTGTTTTAATAATACGCGTAATAAACGGTGCGGTTTGATTTGTTTATAGGGTGGATGGAATTTAATTCTACCGCCGCCAAATAGAGGCGATGAGGAGCGGAAAAGGGTCGAGCAAGAACACATGCAACGGGAACAGCAGCAGAGGCATATGACTAGTTCGTCGCAGGCGAGGGCTGAGGCTAGAGATAGGGCGTATTATGCAGCAGCGGTAAGTTAATATTAATAATACATATTTTTCTACGTTAACCAAATCGTCGGTTGAAAATGAGAATTTCATGCATCATACAGAAAGTATATCATAGGTCTATTACTCTTAGAATTTTGCGTGGGGGTGCCCATGCGCATCAATATTAAAATCCTAAATTAAAACTTTGAAATGTCGCCAAAATGCGGACATTTCTTTACTCGGTATACCCCCTATAATATAAAAACGAAGACAATGTTTTGAAGCCTACCGGCGGCTTTTTAGCTTGTACGCACTGCTCAATCCACCTGGCGAGTGTGGGATTTTACGGCTAACACCCTTCTACTCGAACTTAGAATCCCCAATATCTTCTAACCCACTCGGGTTCGCGAATCACCTTTCACAGTTTTCAGGCGATTTTCCGTGAAGCTAACGACCTTGAGATTTTCAGAAAATCGATTTTGTTTCTTGGCTAAATAAATACGTACTTTCAGAATATTTTAAACGTATGGCCCTTAAACGTTTAAAATATTCTAAAAGTATGAATTTATTTAGCCAAGAAACAAAATCGATTTTCTGAAAATCTCAAGGTGGTTAACTTCACAGAAAATCGTTGAAAACTGTGAAAGGTGATTCGCGAAGAGTGATAAACGAAAGGCACTAAAGATAGAAGTTTTTTATTGGATGCTTTATCGTAATAATAATTATCGATATTTAGATAACGGGCCTGCAGCTGTTAGCATTTGTTGGGTCACCAAAGTAACACGATACTTTGTTTGTTTGCAGGCTCAGCAACGTCCGATGAGTGTGCCGAGCAAAGGCGAGTATCCACCGCCAGCGCACAGTCGAGTGTCCAACAAACCCTCCGACAAGATGTCATCGATGCACCAGTCCAAATCGGAAGTAGTGAACGCGTTCGGCTATCCGGCCTATCAACCAACCTCATTCTTCTCGCAGGAACCAAAGAGCAAAGACCATCATAAGATGCAGCAGCAAGCGGGTGGCCTCGTAGTGACTAAAAGTGGTAGTGGCGTGGACAGAGACATGTTACCCAACCCGCCGCCGCTGATGAGTGAACATAAAAATTCAGTGATTGTGAAACACGAGAAGAATCCGCACCACATGGACGCGCGCGTATCTATGGCTCATTCGCCGAGTCCGAAACAATTGAGGGCGGATATGATGGGGCACTACTTGGCATCGCCTGGACAAAGTCATAAGGGCGGTGTGTACGAATACCGTAGTCCCACGCAGTCGCCCCATCACATGCCGCACGCGCCGAGTCCCCACCATCTACAGCCCGAGAATTTGGGTAAATCGTCGCATCATAGATCCGGCCAATTGCCCAGTCCACACCACCACAGGCAGTCACCACACCAGCACCCACATTCGCAACCGCATCCATCACCTGAAATGCGATACAGGAGTAACTCCGAGTCGCAAGCAATGATCTACCCAACAAAAGGTAGTAGTCATCAATATATGGTTCCGAATTCAACGGTGAGTCATTATACAGTTGCCGCGAGTACGGTTTCAAACTCGAAACCTAAAGTGAGTAGTCCGGCGCCGCAACATATTTACGGAAGACCTTCCCCGATACCCACGACGAGGCCTCACGAACAACCTCCAGGTGGCAATCCGCTGCCATTAACATCGAAACCCCTTTTACCATCATCGGTTTCACCCTCACCCTACCAACAAGTGTCCCAATACCATCCACCACATCCGCAAAGCACATCGATGCCTACTTGTTTACCACCACCCGCTCATAGCAGTAGAGCTAGTTCTGCAGCAATGTATGAACGCATGTATCCCGGCAGTCAAGTACCTGGTGGGCTATCCGTTAAACCTTCGATACAGCACGGTACATCCCCTCCAACAGCTGCATCCGCACCTTCACCGGTCGCTAGGAGTCATATGCCGTATATACCAGCACCCCAAAATATCTCCTCGGGTCATTCCGTGCAAACGCAACCTCTGGATTTAGGGGTATCATCCAATAAATACGACTCTGCGCTATCACCAAAGCGAAAAGGCACGCCTGTAAACACCCTACCGATTTCCTTGGAGGTCAAAAAGAGACGAATTGACGGTGCTAGTACTCCAACATCGCAACACCAACAAATACCATCCCAACACCTACAAATACCACAACAACAACACCTGCAACAAAATCTCTCCTTATACTCCGGCCAGCCGCAATTGGCACGAGTCAGCGAACCTAGTCCGTTAATAGCAAGTGCCGCGACAACGATAACAACAGTTGTAAACACGGCCGCATACAGAGGACCCCCTCCATCCCAAAGTCCGTCGATACTATCCGAGGTGTTACCTGACGTGAGTGTGACCGCGGTGACGCTACCTAATGAACGCCCGCCCAGTTTGGACAGCAACGCCTCATCGGTGATGTCTACAATTAGTAACGTAGCCATGACGACCCCCTGTACCACAACACCGGTAACAGTAACAACCATTTCCGAGCCGACGACACCCATTAAAACCCCAACGCCCAGCGTGGTCGACTCTGAGAAATCAAACAGCCCTGTACCTACAAAATCCGCCAACTACCCAGTCAGGCATTTAAAAAAGGCATGGCTGCAAAGGCACACGGGCGAGGACAGCGAGGACACCACCGGCGTTATAGGCAGCGGCAGTTGTGTAACGTTACCAATGAACATAACGGCGAATCCAGCTGTTGTTAAAGAAGTGGCCGCGGTGACCGCCGCAGTGCCCACCTCATTGCACAACATTGGATCAATGGCTGTTAACAGTATCACAAAAACAAAATCGTTTGCCAATAAAACGAACAACCGGAAAAAAGAGTCGACATTGAACGGACATCCGGTCGAACCGGCGAAAGCGGACGATTCATCCAGCTCCGACCAAGAAAGAGGCCGAAAATCGCCGCCCAAACGCAAACCACCCAAGGTGAAACGGAAAAAAGGCGTCGGCGTTCCAAGCAAAAAAAGTCCCGAGGAACAAAAACAGCAACAGCAACAACAAAAACAGCGCAGTAGTAAAGTAGCCGCCAGCGAGAGCGGTAGTGATAGCGATAAGGAGAGTATCAGTGATAAAGACTCGGATTCCGGTGCGAGCACCGCACCGGTGCCCGGGAAGAAAACGTCGTCAAGCGGGGGCGGCGGTGGTAACACATCGTCGTCGACGGCCGTCAAGGAGAAGGAGCCGCGCAAGCGGGGGCGTCGTCCGAAGACAAAAAACGATAAAGGCGAGGAGCCGCGTGCTAAGAAGTCCAAGGACGAGCTAGTGCCCCAGCGCGACCCCTTTCGCAAACCCCCCGTGGGGCAACTGAAGAAGACCGGCGAGACCTTCCTGCAGGACGGCCCCTGCTTTGAGGTCGCGCCCAAGCTGGCCAAGTGCCGCGAGTGCCGGTGGACGCCGAACCAACGCTCGAAGAACATGCCGAACATTTTCTGCAGGTTCTACGCGTTCCGGCGGCTGCGGTACACGAAGAACGGGCAGCTGGCCATTGCCGGCTTCTCCGATCCGCATAAAGATGCTTCAGAGGTATGTTCTGAGCGGAGCGCAGTTGAAAGTGAGGAGCGGAGTTGAATGCGTTGTTGTTTTTATTATAGGATGATGTGAAATTGTGGCTGCCCGCGCCGGAATCGCCGCCCGCGGACTTGGATTTGGACACGTCGCGGTTTATTCTGAAACAGGTTGGGGATCATTTTTGCAATCTGTTGGAGCAGGAGAGGGATGCTCACAGCGAACACATGTCTGATGGTGAGTGTTTTTTTTTTCGCAATTTCCAATTAGGGAATCAACTATTATTCAATACTTATTGTGCTAAATTATTTTCACACAGACGCTTGTATGATGGATAGTAATTTTACATGGTACGTCGAAAAAAAAATGGCCCGCGACAAATAGACTGCGAAAAAAAACGAAAACAAATTATGTTACGTATAAATGGAATTTGCCGCCAACACAACCTATTTAATCTCAGTTGAATTGATCAATACATTTCAATGAAAGTCAATTATAAATCATCTAAAACATAATAATAAACCCCAATTTATCGGCGGACTATTTTGACGTGTCACGATTTTACATTGAACACACATGCGTGCGTGCGAGTATCCAGCATACCGCTATTGCAAACTAGCGTGTTCGTTTGAAAGTAATATTAATTTCTAATAACCTAGCCGATTTTAGAATATGTTACATTATTTATATACATTTAAAATATTTAACAATTGTTTTATTTTGTTTCAGATAAAGTGATTGCATGGAAGCGTGTGGTGCAAGGTGTCCGTGAGATGTGCGACGTGTGCGAGACGACCCTTTTCAACTTCCACTGGGCGTGCGGAAAGTGCGGCTTCGTCGTGTGCCTGGACTGCTATAAGGGCAGGAAGGTGGGCGCGATAAAGATCTGGGGCGAGCCGGGCAAGGATCGCGATGATTTCTCCTGGCTGCTGTGCACGAACCGACAAGCCCACGAGCAGGAGAAGCTAATGCTGACACAAATCATAGCGGGCGACTCGCTGCAGACGCTGGGCAAGATGGTGCATGAGATGCGCGAGCTGTGGAACGTGGACCAGCACTGCGGCTGTGCGATTAGCAAAGAGTCCTCGCAGAAGTGCAACGGCGCCCGCAAGGAGATCATCAAGAATATCCTGACGAGCGAGGTTAATGGCGTTAAGGACATTAAAAAGGAAATTAAGAAGGAGATCAAGAAGGAAATTAAGAAGGAGATTAAGGAGGAGCCTGATGTCAAGCCGTCCGTTAATGGCAAGGATGAAAAGAGTGGACTCAATTGGTTGGTGGAAGTCGCGTTGGGGGGTGAGGTGAAGAAAAACGATGATACTAGTGATTCGGATGAGGGCAGTTTTTCGACGTTACGCGAGTTGCTTATTAGGCCATCACATAAACCGAATGGTAGTCGAGCGGCATCACCCGTTTCGATTAGCTCCAAAGCGAAAAAGGGCGGTCCAAGGCTTGATACATTGGATGAAGTAATTTCCAGTGTGATTGAGGACAGTGTGCCGAAACCGGAACTGTCTGTGGATAATAAGGAACTGAAACACTTTTTGCCGAGGGATAATGTTTTGGCCAAATCCAGGGGCACTCTACCCATTCGTTATATGACGCTTACGGAGAGCAAACTTTTGTATCCGGATACGCCGCATAGTTGGCTGTGCGATGGAAAGCTGTTGAGACTTTCTGATGCTATCCATCCCGGGAATTATAAAATATTTCAGGTTTGTAATTGTTCTGAAATATAATTTTTAATCTCTTAATCTCTTTACAACACAAAAAAAATCATCAAAGCTTTTATACAAATCTAGTGTGGGCACCACATTTTAGATGCAAATAACTTTCAGTTTAGATTTTGCTCAAATTATCATAGCTCTTTTCAAATTTGGGCTGTTTTTTTTTCTTTTTAGAATTTTGCTCACAGATGTTAAAATACACATACCATTTCCAAAAATAGTCTATTTCGAATATATTATCCATGGAACGTAAAGAAAAGTCAAAATTATACAAATCGCGATAACTATACTTTATACGGCTGTGCTGTATTCAGAATGTAAAAGACGTGTTAAATAAATACTAATTTTATTTTATTGAATTTCAGGATCAATGGAAACGAGGGCAACCTGTATTAGTCTCAGACGTTTCGCGGTACCTTTCGAAAGACCTATGGACCCCCGACGCGTTCGCCCGCGATTTCGGCGACGAGAAAAATGACCTGGTCAACTGCATCAACGGCGCTACCGTTGTGAATCAGCCAATGCGTAAGTTCTGGGAGGGTTTCGATCATTTCTCGAAACGGCTCAAAGACGAACGTGGTAATTCGATGCTGCTCAAGCTGAAGGACTGGCCGCCAGGCGAGGATTTCGCGGAGATGCTACCCACCCGATTTGCCGACATCATGAAGGTGCTGCCACTCTCCGAGTACACGCACAGAAACGGTCGTTTGAATCTAGCGAGTCGGTTGCCGGACTGCTTTGTTCGGCCGGACTTGGGTCCGAAAATGTACAACGCGTACGGCTCGGCGTTGCATCCCTCAAAGGGCACGACGAACCTGCATTTGGATATTTCGGACGCTGTCAACGTGATGGTGTACGTCGGTATTCCGAAGGATAGCGATAGTGATGAGCATATTAAAGAGGCGTTCCGGGCGATTGATGAGGCCGGTTGTGATATTTTAACTAGACGGAGGGTGCGCGATAAAGGGGAACTGCCGGGGGCGTTGTGGCACATATACGCTGCGAGGGATGCTGATAAGATCAGGGATCTGCTCAATAAGGTGGTCGTTGAAAAAGGCGGCGTGATAAAACCTAATCACGATCCGATCCACGACCAGAGTTGTTACTTGGATGGGCCATTGAGGGAGCGACTGTATAAAGAGTACGGGGTGGAGGGGTACGCAATAGTGCAATGTTTGGGGGATGCTGTGTTTATTCCGGCTGGTGCTCCGCATCAGGTGCGGAATTTGCACAACTGCATCAAGGTGGCCGAGGATTTCGTGTCGCCGGAGAACGTCTCGCACTGTTTCCACCTGACGCACGAGTTCCGCGATCTGTCCGACACGCATTCGAATCACGAGGACAAGCTGCAGATTAAGAATATAATTTTTCATGCGGTGAAAGACTCGCTGTCAACGCTGACCGCTATTTTAAATACGCACGTGAAGACGGAAAAGGACTCGCCTGAACGGAACGGTAGTAATAATAGTGTGTCGACCGGTGGGACTGATAACACACAGAACTCGACTACGGACTCAACCGAGCCTGCTTAACTTGTGATAGTAGACGCTTAATTTAGCCCAGCAAGCAATTTTGTAAATTACTTCTTGTGTGATAACAAATGTGTAATATTAAGAGACGATTTAATTATGTGTGTATGCACGTGAGATGTTTTGTGTACATACCTGTACATTGACTTGAATGAAATGCTGAATATGCACGGTTTATCTTCCTGTTAGTAGTGACTAGTGACTTGTACCGGTCACAAGTTGTAATTAGCCTACTCTCTACTCACTTGTTGACTACTTCTTGGTGTCTGGGGTGGAACCTCGGGACGAAGGGTTATATATCAATGTTGTTTCAAAGTACCATTTTATGATGGTAGAGCAGCTACTTGCAGATTTCTGTACTGACTTTCACCAAAACAACCTTAAATAGAAACAAATCTCTGTAGCTGGTCTACTGACAGTGGTTATTTTTGTCACTTGTGTACTGTGCCTGTTGAAGAATGGTATTTTTAACTACTGGTCTTTTTTGAAACTCGCTATTCAGTATTCTTTGTGGGTTCGTAAAACATAGATTTCAGCATCTTTCGAAACAAAAAGTAAAATAAAAATAAAGTGCTATTTCATTCAAAGTGCCAATTAAGATTATTTTAAGGGATCGCTGGCGGGCAACTGGAACAATGCACGCGGCAAACGGAAACTAAATCACCCCCGGCCGCCCGCCAGGTTGATCGGATGATCTCGACTTTGTTTATTACAACGATATAAATAATTTAATTCAACTCTTATCTCCCCCACTTACTACTCACTTAGATTATACGTCGGAGTCCCGCGATTTTGGGGGTTTCGGATAATTTGTATATTTTTTTTAAATCTAGTGTTATGTTTCTAGTTTTTTTTTTTGTCATATATGTATATTGTTTCAATGATGTAAGAACGTATATTTATTTTGCTTTTTACAGTGATCATTGTACAGTAGCATAGTTTTTTGTACAGAGTACCTTACTGTTTCCTTTTCCCTGCCCAGAGGAAGAATATTACTTTTTTGTACTATGTATATTATGTAAGAAAAATAGGTTTGAATAAGAAATGTTTATATTAAAAAAAAAACTGAAATTTATTTCCCGTTAAACACATATAATGTTTATTTAAATTAAGAGTGGTGTGATTATAACAACATTTTGTTTTTCAGTTGTAGCGATTTTATCGCGTATATCGCTCGGTGTAATTATGGTGGATGCGCCGGGTAATTTAATTATATCGAAAAATCATGATATTACCTTGCGGAACGCAATTTTTACACTGTAGTTTGTTTTAATACATAAAGCTGATCTTCTACTTTTATTATATAATCGTAAGTACTGAAAAAGTTTATATTCCACATTGAAAAATCATTGAAAGTCCGATTATTGACGATCAACGCTATATTTGAAAATCTAAAAACTGGCACCTGCATGTATAAATTAAACAGTCAACAATGGTTTTTGTATAATCATGTCACAACTAGCAAGGTCAAATACTCAAAAAAGTCATATGTAAATGACCTGCTATGCTAACAATTGCATAATCAACCACCGCCAATATTTCACAACAAATACAAACATTTCTAATTTAAACCTCTCAATTTAGTGTATGCATTGCCATCTATATGTAAGCTGTAGTACCATTTTTCTGGTGATTTTGTAGATCTCTCAGGTGGGACCACTGACAAGTGACAGCCAGTGATGTCACAATATTTTATAATCTGGAAAATTTCTAAATCATCATAATCATTGCATGTGTGAGTCGTGGAAAATCAAACACAACACAACCCATTAAATGGATATTGATATTAACTGGAGACGCGCACAATAACAGGTTCAGCAACGAACGGATAAATTCAGGGTAGTCAAAATGCAAGTGCTTTTACGGTCTCCGTGTATTTTTAATGGACGTTACGGCATCCTCAAAGAATGTAAGTTGTTGTATTTGAATTATACCGCCAGCGAGGGCTGACAAGTGTTGTGCGGGGTGTAGGGGGTGCACGCCAGCGGACTGCTTTAATCTCGCCAGCTGTAGTGCACGCTTTGGTGGTTATTGGGGGGGTTACATGTCTTGTTTTTGTTGCCATGTTTAGGTTATATACGTCGTCATTGTACCAAAACGCATTTTTCATTGGACTACGAACCGAAATCAGTCGGAAACTTTGTTTGAAACCGCATTACCTTTAATAATTATGATCAATTTTTAATTTTTCTAGCAATAATTAAAGAAAGATTTTTGTTACTTATGGTGATGATATTAATCAGACGTGTATGTAAATTATATCTATACAAAAAATAATACATTATATAATTTTAATTTAACATAACAAATGTTGCATGCACACATTTAAGATATTAAATATAACTAATAAATGCATGGATTTGAGTTGAAATTAAACAAGTTGCAATTATGTTCAATATTAAAATTATATAAGCTGTAAAACCAGAATTACATTGTACTAAATTCGTCAAGTAACTTGAATGAGTTTCTAAGTTTAATTATGTATGTATATGTTCTGCTGATACTATGACCAACTACCGCTATAGCGCTAAAACGGTAACAGCTACAGAAAAACTCAAGCTGTAGTGCTAGTAATACTCTACATTTTGACATATAAATCATCTCTCTAGCATTTGAAATAGCGACGCTACATAGTTAAAACTGGGGAAAAACATGAAATTTCATAATGCTCACATATTCTCACCGCGACAGCGCGAAAACGGTAAGAACTAGAAAAGAGCGTCTAGTCACAATCTGTAGGGGTAGAAATGCTCTACATTTTCACATATAAATCAACTCTCTAGCATTTGGAATACAGACGCTACAGAGTTTAAACCGGGGAAATACATGCAATTTCATCATATTCACATTTTCTAACCGCGACAGCGCGAAAACAGTAAGAGTCAGAGAAGAGCGTCTAGCCTCAATCTATAGGGCTAGTAATACTCTACATTTTCACATATAAATCATCTTTCTAACATTTGAAATCGAGACGCTACAGAGTTTAAACCGAAGAAATACGTACAATTTCACCATACTCACATATTCTCACCGCGACAGCGCGAAAACGGTAAGAGCTAGAAAAGAGCGTCTAGCCACAATCAGTAGGGGTAGAAATGCTCTACATTTTCACATATAAATCATCTCTCTAGCATTTGGAATACAGATGCTACAGAGTTTAAACCGGGGATATACATGAAATTTCATCAAATTCACATTTTCGCACCGCGACAGCGCGAAAACAGTAATAGCCAGAGAAGAGCATCTAGCCTAAATCCATAGGGCTAGAAATACTCTAAATGTTCATATATAAACCATCTCTCTGGCATTTGAAATAGCGACGCTACAGAGTTGAAACTGGGGAAAAACATAAAATTTCATCATGTTCACATTTTCTCATGGCGACAGCGCGAAAACGGTAAGAGCTAGAAAAGAGCGTCTAGCCTCAAGCTATAGGGCTAGAAATACTCTTAAATGTTCACATATAATACATCTCTCTAGCATTTGAAATAGCTACGCTACAGAGTTGAAACTGCGGAAAAACATGAAATTTCATCATGTTCACATTTTCTTACCAGCTAGAGAAATTAGTCTATGGTCAATCTTGAATAAAATGGATGCGCGGTACGTGATTGGTCAAACATAGCACATGAATACTTGAAACTAGAAACCTGTTCAAATTTATTGACGAATCTTAGTGCAATGTCCCCAGCTCAGTGGGCGAGTGGTTAGAGGCGTCGTCCGTCGAGCCTCGTCGGGGAGAATTACCTTTCACAGTTTTTCAGAGATTTTCTGCGAAATTAAAGTAAATATCGGGTGATTAAACTCCTCTGAGCTTCTCCCTTCAGCCTCTCGGCTGATATCCCTATAGAGATGGAAGTTTTTTGGTTGAAATTCAAAATATAATCCTATTTCATTCGAAATATAAGTAAATGTTATATGTGTTTTCAAACCCAATTTTAGAAAATTGATATGAAAAGTATAGTAAACATAAACTTAAGATTTACTTTAGATATTCGTTTTATAAAATAGTCTCTTTAATTTTCAGATTGTCAGAAATGTTATTCCAATACAAACCCACGAATTATCACTCAAGTGAATCATAATTTTCATCCGATACTAAGCAGTCCCAGGTTCATATTTTCGAACGAGAACAAGTACGCGCCTACTTACCTCCCCATACACCCCCAATCATTCTACCTACCACACACCACGAGAAACTTTTCCACCACCCCGGTATGGCGCAACAACGACCCTCTGAAACCTTCATCGAAGGTCGAGGAGACCGTGCAGGCTCTCAAACAAAAAGAGAAAGACCTGCCGGCAGAACAACCCCCGAAAGCCCTCGTCAAAAAGTCCCTGAAACAGCGAATTGTGGACGAGCTGGTGCACTACTACCACGGATTCCGGCTGTTATTCATCGATATGAAAATATCGTTTGGTTTAATGTGGCGAGTCCTCAATGGTAACTCACTGTCACGTCGCGAGTACCGTTTACTGATGCGAACAGTCGGCGATATGTTCCGGCTCGTACCGTTCTCAGTGTTCATCGTGGTACCTTTTATGGAATTCCTCCTGCCCGTATTTATAAAATTCTTCCCCGGCATGCTGCCTACAACGTTTCAAACTGCCTCCGAGAAAGAGGATAAACTAAAACAGGGCTTAAAAGTGAAATTAGAGATGACAAAGTTCCTCCAACAGACATTAGACGACATGTCCGTCCAGCACAAAGACCATAAATCGCAGTCAGCAAAAGAATTCAGCGAGTGGTTCCAAAAAGTGCGGACATCAGGCGAATCCGTTTCAAGCACCGAGATTTTAAAGTTTTCCAAACTATTCAAAGACGAAATAACTTTAGATTCTTTATCTCGCAGCCAGTTGGTTGCCTTATGTAGAGTCCTAGAAGTGCAAACACTGGGCACCAACAACCTCCTCCGATTTCAACTACGAATGAAACTACGATCACTAGCAGTGGATGATAAAATGATCGAAAAAGAAGGAGTTGATTCATTAAGTCTTTGGGAAACACAACAGGCTTGTAGGGCGCGCGGTATGCGAGCGTACGGCGTATCCGAAGCACGATTACGCTCCCAATTACAAGGCTGGCTTGATTTAAGTTTAAATGAAAAAGTGCCACCATCACTACTACTCCTATCCAGAGCTTTAATGTTACCCGACGCCATACCAACAGAGGACAAACTCAAAGCAACGATTTCCGCCCTACCGGAAACCGTCATCACGCAAACCAAGGCGGCAATTGGTGAAAAAGAAGGCAAAATCGATAACCGCGTACAACTGGAGGTCATCATGGAGGAAGAGCGAAAAATACGCGAGGAACGCCACGAGCAGAAAATGGCACAAAAAGAGGTTTTGGTGGACAAAGCACCCACGATCACCGATAAAACCGGAATCTGTGCAGAAGCCAAACCGGTTCACAAAGAAGTCACAGCGAAACCCGAAAAGAAACTGCTGCGCTCAAAGGACGTTGCGGCAATCGAAGACGCCCTCGATACAATTTCAAAGGAAAAACAGGTTATGGTCGAGAAGGTTGCCATTGATGAACTAAAGGAGCAAATGGCGGACTACCAGGAGGACGTGCAGGACCTGAACAAACAAATGGCCACGATGCCCAAACCGGAGATCCGCGAGACCAAGGCCGCCAAGCGGCTGTTTAACAAGGTCAACAAAATGATCAGTGGAATGGACAAAGTGATGCAACAGCTGCACAGCAAAGAGGAGCAGCTGAAAAAGGACCTACAGGTCGAGGACACGAAGGTGAAGAAGGACGAGCTGCTGAAGATTGACGACATCATGGCGGCCATTAAGAAGATCAAGAATGTGCCGGACGAGTCGCGGCTGGCACAGATCGAGAATGTCCTCAGTAAAATCGACGGCGATCACGATGGGTCTATTAAAATCGAGGATGTATTGAAGGTAGGATTTTTAAATTTGTTTGTTAGCCGCTCGGCGGAATGGTTGAATACATATTTGCTAATCATTTGCATACACAGGCGTAATCGGCATGGCTGTATGTTATCGCTGATTTTTAGTTTACGCGAGTTAGATAACGAGTGTCAAAACACATGCATAATTATCACCGAAATGCATGAACTTTGCGTGTGGAACTATTTTGTATGTACGGAAAAATAATTGGTTATGTAATGAGTGAGTGTCGCATGGTTTTTTTTTATCGCGGTTCATTTTATGATCTCCACACATGGGTTTAGATTATTTGCGTGTGTAGTAACATCATTTTATCGACATTATGTTAGCACAAATGTGGTATCAATAATTATTCGGATAAGTTGCCTCAAGCAGTAGTTTAAACAAAAATAATTGGTTAACCCTTTCGGTCCTGTCGGTGGTATTTGCCACCATAACTTTTACAAGTCTCTATTTACTGTGCCTATCAATCGCTAGCTGTTTATCTACAGAACTATTATTTTAATCCAATAAATGTAAATTTTCATTATTAGTTTTTTTTTATATCTAAGACGTGCTGGCGGCATTTACATACAATATTTAAATATACAGAGCTGAAAGGGTTAATGCTATATCACTAATTGATTGTATGTGTATCATTGATTAATCATCACCTAGATGTTCAACGTCAGTCGATGCCATGGCGTTAGCGTTAAGCCCTGGCTTCCTAGGAAAGCGGCCGCTTAAGAACGGCCGCTTTTGACGTCATTTTTACGTCACAAAAATAATTCTACGTGTATATAAACGAATATAGTTTCCTATAAAGTGTAATACCTCAACATACTGCAAAAACCCAATGAATTACGATGAAAAATTGTGAGTTCTTCTATTACATATACTTAAAACGACCTTTGTGATTAGTGAATGACGTCAAAAGCGGCCGCTTTAAAGCGACCGTTCTCCTAGGAAACCAGGGCTTTAGAAATCAGCCATAGCTCTGCCGGCCAAATTTTGCCAATTTTGATATGTGCTATAACTTCGGGCATACTTACTACTCGAATTTTGAAATGGTTAAACGTTTAAAATATTCTTAAGAGTATAAAGAATTTATTCGATTTTTTTAATATCTCAAGGTGTCCCCGGTAAACCAGCGGTCGGGAATCGGGGTAAATTACCCCAAATTGGGTAATAATTAAATTATTGCGGGTAATAGGGAAATTTTCTATTTTCTAAACATGGCAACATTTTTATATACCATTTGTTTAAACTTTAAATTCAGCGTACGCAATGCCTTCGAAATATACGGGCGTTCTATTTAATTTTTAAATTTACATTGATTTTCTCCTTTTATAATGAGACAGGCGCGGATACAATTAATACAATGAAATTGGAATTTTGTTTAATGCTTCTTTAAAATTTCCTCCAAACCGCAAATTACAATTAATAATTACAATTCAGAAGGTAAACCCCTTTCGATTTTTGTTTCAACTGGGAACCCTAATTTATATCTATGTAAACGCGTGTACAATATTCGTTATCTCGTGCAAATTAGTTTGTTCGTCAATTACTATGGGCCCGTTATCACTTATCTAGGTTTATGCAGTGTTTTATGTTTTTACACACATTTGCAAAATTATATCAAAATATCTAATAAAAATTACGTAATTATCGTAACTTAAAAACTTCCTATCATAACAGGACTATTATAAATTGTGTTATCTTATAAATTACAATGAGGTTGATTTTTGTTATTGCTAGAATTGCTATGTATTAACACTCATACATTATCAGTTCTAGACAAGAAATAATAATTAGTTGAATCTTGAACCATGTAATATGTGTGTGTGTATCTGCGTGTGTGTATGTGTATGAGTACGCGTGTTGTGTGTCTATGTATGTGTGTGTGTGTCTATGTTTGTGTGTGTGTGTGTGTGTGTGTGTGTGTGTGTGTGTGTGTGTGTGTGTGTGTGTGTGTGTGTGTGTGTATGTGTGTGTGTTTAAAATTGCATCCTGAAAATTTCCCCCAAATCGCAAATTACAATTAATATTACAATTTAGAAGGTTAATCCTTCATTAATACCTTCCGATTTTTACTGATTTTTGTCTCTATTTCAAATACTAGAGAGATGGTTTATATTTGTAAATGTAGAGTATTTATACCCCTACAGATCGAGATTAGATGCGTTTCTTTAGCTCTCACCGTTTTCGCGCTGTAGCGCTGAGAAAATGTGAATATCATGAAATTTCATGTTTTCCCACAGTTTCAACACTGTAGCGTCTATTTCAAATGCTAGAAAAATGGTGTATATGTGAAAATGTAGAGTATTCCTAGCCCTACAGATTGCGGCTAGACGTTTTTCTGTATCTGTTACCGTCTTCGCGCTGTAGCAGCTAGAAAATGTGAATATAATGAATTTTCATTATTTTCTCCAGTTTTAACTCTGTAACGTCACTATTTCAAATGCTAGAAAACTGGTTTGTATGTGAAAATGTAGAGTATTCCTAGCCCTACAGATTGCGGCTAGACGTTTTTCTGTATCTATTACCGTCTTCGCGCTGTAACAGCTAGAAAATGTGAATATAATGAATTTTCTTGCTTTTCTCCAGTTTTAACTCTGTAGCGTCTCTATTTCAAATGCTAGAAAACTGGTTTATATGTGAAAATGTAGAGTATTCCTAGCCCTACAGATTGCGACTAGACGTTTTTCTGTATCTGTTACCGTCTTCGCGCTGTAACAGCTAGAAAATGTGAATATAATGAAATTTCATGCTTTTCCCCAGTTTTAACTCTGTAGCGTCACTATTTCAAATGCTAGAAAAATGGTTTATATGTGAAAATGTGGAGTATTCCTAGCCCTACAGATTGCGGCTAGACGTTTTTCTGTATCTGTTACCGTCTTCGCGCTGTAGCAGCTAGAAAATGTGAATATAATGAATTTTCATGCTTTTTTCCAGTTTTAACTCTGTAGCGTCACTATTTCAAATGCTAGAAAACTGGTTTATATATGAAAATGTAGAGTATTCCTAGCCCTACAGATTGCGGCTAGACGTTTTTCTGTATCTGTTACCGTCTTCGCGCTGTAGCAGCTAGAAAATGTGAATATAATGAATTTTCATGCTTTTTTCCAGTTTTAACTCTGTAGCGTCACTATTTCAAATGCTAGAAAACTGGTTTATATATGAAAATGTAGAGTATTCCTAGCCCTACAGATTGCGGCTAGACGTTTTTCTGTATCTGTTACCGTCTTCGCGCTGTAGCAGCTAGAAAATGTGAATATAATGAATTTTCATGCTTTTTTCCAGTTTTAACTCTGTAGCGTCACTATTTCAAATGCTAGAAAACTGGTTTATATATGAAAATGTAGAGTATTCCTAGCCCTACAGATTGCGGCTAGACGTTTTTCTGTATCTGTTACCGTCTTCGCGCTGTAACAGCTAGAAAATGTGAATATAATGAATGTTCATGCTTTTCTCCAGTTTTAACTCTGTAGCGTCTCTATTTCAAATGCTAGAAAACTAGTTTATATGTGAAAATGTGGAGTATTCCTAGCCCTGCAGATTGCGGCTAGGCGTTTTTCTGTATCTGTTACCGTCTTCGCGCTGTAACAGCTAGAAAATGTGAATATAATGAATTTTCATGCTTTTCTCCAGTTTTAACTCTGTAGCGTCACTATTTCAAATGCTAGAAAAATGGTTTATATGTGAAAATGTGGAGTATTCCTAGCCCTACAGATTGCGACTAGACGTTTTGCTGTATCTGTTACCGTCTTCGTGCTGTAACAGCTAGAAAATGTGAATATAATGAAATTTCATGCTTTTTTCCAGTTTTAACTCTGTAGCGTCACTATTTCAAATGCTAGAAAAATGGTTTATATGTGAAAATGTGGAGTATTCCTAGCCCTACAGATTGCGACTAGACGTTTTGCTGTATCTGTTACCGTCTTCGTGCTGTAACAGCTAGAAAATGTGAATATAATGAAATTTCATGCTTTTTTCCAGTTTTAACTCTGTAGCGTCACTATTTCAAATGCTAGAAAACTGGTTTATATGTGAAAATGTAGAGTATTCCTAGCCCTACAGATTGCGGCTAGACGTTTTTCTGTATCTGTTACCGTCTTCGCGCTGTAACAGCTAGAAAATGTGAATATAATGAATTTTCATGCTTTTTTCCAGTTTTAACTCTGTAGCGTCTCTATTTCAAATGCTAGAAAACTGTTTTATATGTGAAAATGTAGAGTATTCCTAGCCCTACAGATTGCGGCTAGACGTTTTTCTGTATCTGTTACCGTCTTCGCACTGTAACAGCTAGAAAATGTGAATATAATGAATGTTCATGCTTTTTTCCAGTTTTAACTCTGTAGCGTCACTATTTCAAATGCTAGAAAACTGGTTTATATATGAAAATGTAGAGTATTTCTAGCCCTACAGATTGCGGCTAGACGTTTTTCTGTATCTGTTACCGTCTTCGCGCTGTAACAGCTAGAAAATGTGAATATAATGAATTTTCATGCTTTTCTCCAGTTTGAACTCTGTAGCGTCTCTATTTCAAATGCTAGAAAACTGGTTTATATGTGAAAATGTGGAGTATTCCTAGCCCTACAGATTGCGGCTAGACGTTTTTCTATATCTGTTACCGTCTTCGCGCTGTAGCAGCTAGAAAATGTGAATATAATGAAATTTCATGCTTTTTTCCAGTTTTAACTCTGTAGCGTCTCTATTTCAAATGCTAGAAAACTGTTTTATATGTGAAAATGTAGAGTATTCCTAGCCCTACAGATTGCGGCTAGACGTTTTTCTGTATCTGTTACCGTCTTCGCGCTGTAACAGCTAGAAAATGTGAATATAATGAATTTTCATGCTTTTTTCCAGTTTTAACTCTGTAGCGTCACTATTTCAAATGCTAGAAAAATGGTTTATATGTGAAAATGTGGAGTATTCCTAGCCCTACAGATTGCGACTAGACGTTTTGCTGTATCTGTTACCGTCTTCGTGCTGTAACAGCTAGAAAATGTGAATATAATGAAATTTCATGCTTTTTTCCAGTTTTAACTCTGTAGCGTCACTATTTCAAATGCTAGAAAACTGGTTTATATGTGAAAATGTAGAGTATTCCTAGCCCTACAGATTGCGGCTAGACGTTTTTCTGTATCTGTTACCGTCTTCGCGCTGTAACAGCTAGAAAATGTGAATATAATGAATTTTCATGCTTTTCTCCAGTTTTAACTCTGTAGCGTCTCTATTTCAAATGCTAGAAAACTGTTTTATATGTGAAAATGTAGAGTATTCCTAGCCCTACAGATTGCGGCTAGACGTTTTTCTGTATCTGTTACCGTCTTCGCACTGTAACAGCTAGAAAATGTGAATATAATGAATTTTCATGCTTTTTTCCAGTTTTAACTCTGTAGCGTCACTATTTCAAATGCTAGAAAACTGGTTTATATATGAAAATGTAGAGTATTTCTAGCCCTACAGATTGCGGCTAGACGTTTTTCTGTATCTGTTACCGTCTTCGCGCTGTAACAGCTAGAAAATGTGAATATAATGAATTTTCATGCTTTTCTCCAGTTTGAACTCTGTAGCGTCTCTATTTCAAATGCTAGAAAACTGGTTTATATGTGAAAATGTGGAGTATTCCTAGCCCTACAGATTGCGGCTAGACGTTTTTCTATATCTGTTACCGTCTTCGCGCTGTAGCAGCTAGAAAATGTGAATATAATGAAATTTCATGCTTTTTTCCAGTTTTAACTCTGTAGCGTCTCTATTTCAAATGCTAGAAAACTGTTTTATATGTGAAAATGTAGAGTATTCCTAGCCCTACAGATTGCGGCTAGACGTTTTTCTGTATCTGTTACCGTCTTCGCGCTGTAACAGCTAGAAAATGTGAATATAATGAATTTTCATGCTTTTTTCCAGTTTTAACTCTGTAGCGTCACTATTTCAAATGCTAGAAAAATGGTTTATATGTGAAAATGTGGAGTATTCCTAGCCCTACAGATTGCGACTAGACGTTTTGCTGTATCTGTTACCGTCTTCGTGCTGTAACAGCTAGAAAATGTGAATATAATGAAATTTCATGCTTTTTTCCAGTTTTAACTCTGTAGCGTCACTATTTCAAATGCTAGAAAACTGGTTTATATGTGAAAATGTAGAGTATTCCTAGCCCTACAGATTGCGGCTAGACGTTTTTCTGTATCTGTTACCGTCTTCGCGCTGTAACAGCTAGAAAATGTGAATATAATGAATTTTCATGCTTTTCTCCAGTTTTAACTCTGTAGCGTCTCTATTTCAAATGCTAGAAAACTGTTTTATATGTGAAAATGTAGAGTATTCCTAGCCCTACAGATTGCGGCTAGACGTTTTTCTGTATCTGTTACCGTCTTCGCACTGTAACAGCTAGAAAATGTGAATATAATGAATTTTCATGCTTTTTTCCAGTTTTAACTCTGTAGCGTCACTATTTCAAATGCTAGAAAACTGGTTTATATATGAAAATGTAGAGTATTTCTAGCCCTACAGATTGCGGCTAGACGTTTTTCTGTATCTGTTACCGTCTTCGCGCTGTAACAGCTAGAAAATGTGAATATAATGAATTTTCATGCTTTTCTCCAGTTTGAACTCTGTAGCGTCTCTATTTCAAATGCTAGAAAACTGGTTTATATGTGAAAATGTGGAGTATTCCTAGCCCTACAGATTGCGGCTAGACGTTTTTCTATATCTGTTACCGTCTTCGCGCTGTATCAGCTAGAAAATGTGAATATAATGAAATTTCATGCTTTTTTCCAGTTTTAACTCTGTAGCGTCTCTATTTCAAATGCTAGAACACTGTTTTATATGTGAAAATGTAGAGTATTCCTAGCCCTACAGATTGCGGCTAGACGTTTTTCTGTATCTGTTACCGTCTTCGCGCTGTAACAGCTAGAAAATGTGAATATAATGAATTTTCATGCTTTTCTCCAGTTTTAACTCTGTAGCGTCACTATTTCAAATGCTAGAAAAATGGTTTATATGTGAAAATGTGGAGTATTTCTAGCCCTACAGATTGCGACTAGACGTTTTGCTGTATCTGTTACCGTCTTCGTGCTGTAACAGCTAGAAAATGTGAATATAATGAAATTTCATGCTTTTTTCCAGTTTTAACTCTGTAGCGTCACTATTTCAAATGCTAGAAAACTGTTTTATATGTGAAAATGTAGAGTATTCCTAGCCCTACAGATTGCGGCTAGACGTTTTTCTGTATCTGTTACCGTCTTCGCGCTGTAACAGCTAGAAAATGTGAATATAATGAATATTCATGCTTTTCTCCAGTTTTAACTCTGTAGCGTCTCTATTTCAAATGCTAGAAAACTGGTTTATATGTGAAAATCTGGAGTATTCCTAGCCCTACAGATTGCGGCTAGACGTTTTTCTGTATCTGTTACCGTCTTCGCGCTGTAACAGCTAGAAAATGTGAATATAATGAATTTTCATGCTTTTCTCCAGTTTTAACTCTGTAGCGTCTCTATTTCAAATGCTAGAAAACTGGTTTATATGTGAAAATGTAGTGTATTCCTAGCCCTACAGATTGCGGCTAGACGTTTTTCTGTATCTGGTACCGTCTTCGCGCTGTAACAGCTAGAAAATGTGAATATAGTGAATTTTCATGCTTTTCTCCAGTTTTAACTCTGTAGCGTCTCTATTTCAAATGCTAGAAAACTGGTTTATATGTGAAAATGTAGAGTATTCCTAGCCCTACAGATTGCGGCTAGCCGTTTTTCTGTATCTGTTACCGTCTTCGCGCTGTAACAGCTAGAAAATGTGAATATAGTGAATTTTCATGCTTTTCTCCAGTTTGAACTCTGTAGCGTCTCTATTTCAAATGCTAGAAAACTGGTTTATATGTGAAAATGTGGAGTATTCCTAGCCCTACAGATTGCGGCTAGACGTTTTTCTATATCTGTTACCGTCTTCGCGCTGTAACAGCTAGAAAATGTGAATATAATGAAATTTCATGCTTTTTTCCAGTTTTAACTCTGTAGCGTCACTATTTCAAACGCTAGAAAAATGGTTTATATGTGAAAATGTAGAGTATTTCTAGCCCTATAGATTGACGCTAGACGTTTTTTTCTATCTCTTACCGTTTTCGCGCATTAGTGTTGGTAGTCTGTATCTGCATGTATGTATATATTTGGGTAAGCGTGACTGTGTGTGTATGGGGTACGCATGTTGTGTGCGTCCATGTTTGCGTGTGTGTATGTGTCTATGTTTGTGTGTGTGTGTCTATGTGTGTATGTGTCTATGTTTGTCTGTGTGTGTATGTGTCTATGTGTGTATGTGTCCATGTGTGTATGTGTCTATGTTTGCTGTGTGTGTGTGTGTGTGTGTGTGTGTGTGTGTGTGTGTGTGTGTGTGTGTGTGTGTGTTTGTGTGAGTGTGTGAGTGTGTGGTGTGTTTAAAATTTAATTACACCCAGCATTTATTTAATACAAATAATTTTCGTAAATATTTTATTACATTAATAAAATGTAGTCGTAGTCGTATAATACACGGATATGTATTAAATTTACGATTTGAAACGTGTTTGTCTGTTGTCAAAATAATCATTGCGTCTGCATTTTGACAACAGATAGCTTTTCAAATTGAGATTGATTTCATACTCACATATAAAAAAAATTGTTCTGTTTAGGTTATTGAATTTATTGGTAAGGAAAACGTGCACTTGAGCTCGAAACAGGTGGACGAACTGGTGACCCTGCTGGACAAGGAGGAAATCCTGGAGGTGGAGGATAAAATCGAGAAGGCGCTGAAGAAGGAGCAGGAGGCCAAACAGGAGAAGGTCGAGTTGTCGTCGTTGCCGCCAGAAGTGACGACGCCCAAAAAGAGTGCAGCGCCAGCGTCACCGCCGCCCCCACCGCACAGTATTGACCCAAAAAAAAACGATAATTCGAAACGGCTTTAACTTATTTCCTATTTTTAGATAATTAGTACAATTACTTTTTTTTTGTTGTTACCAAATGTACAGACCGGAAATATATAATTTTTATAAACGAGTTTTGTGTGTGCGTTTAGGGGTGTGTAGCAAATGCGAGGTTGTTTGTTATTTGTTTTCCATTTGTTGCGCCTGTTTAATATTTATTTGTATCCAGTTGTATATTTTAATGGGCGGCCCCCAATTTCTAGTTCTATCTGTGTATATTATAATGATGGTGCTGCAAATTTCTAATAAAGAAGTATATTTGGAAAGAGTTTAATGTACTCTTTCTGTACTTGTGTATTTAATAAAAATATAAATACCTCTTCTCCTATCATGTAATCCTAGTCCGAAATGTTTCGATTTAGCCCCATTTGTACATAGCTAAACACCAATTTTCCGAGAGGTTGTGGATGAAAAAAAAATTTTTAATAATGTCCGAATTGATTATGCAAAATTTTGTCGTCAAAATTTCGTCCAAAACGCAAATTACACCTAATATTACAATTCAGATTTCTATCGATTTTTTACCAATTATCGTCGCTATTTTAAATGCTAGGGAGATAGTTTATGTTTGTAAATTTAGAGTATTTATAGCCCTACAGATAGAGACTAGACGTTGTTCTGTACCTCTTACCGTTTTCGCGCTGTATTGGTGAGCAAATGTGAATATGATAAAATTTCATGTTTTCCCCCGGTTATAACTCTGTAGCGTCTCTATTTATTATTCTAGAGAGATCGTTTATATGTCAAAATGTAGTGTATTTCTAGCACTACAGATTGGAATTAGAAGTTTTTCTGTAGCTGTTACCGTTTTCGCGCTGTAACGGTGAGAAAATGTTGAATATGATAAAATTACATGTTTTCCCCCGGTTATAACTCTGTAGTGTCTCTATTTATTATGCTAGAGAGATAGTTTATATGTCAAAATGTAGTGTATTTCTAGCACTACAGATTGAGATTAGACATTTTTCTATAGCTGTTAGCTTTTTCTCGCTGTAGCGACAAACAAATATGAATATGATAAAATTACATGTTTTCTCCCGATTATAACTTTGTAGCCTCTCTATTTATTATGCTAGAGAGATGGTTTATATGGCAAAATGTAGTGTATTTCTAGCACTACAGATTGGAATTAGAAGTTTTTCTGTAGCTGTTACCGTTTTCGCGCTGTAACGATGAGAACATGTGAATGTGATAAAATTACATGTTTTCCCCCGGTTATAACTCTGTAGCGTCTCTATTTATTATTCTAGAGAGAACGTGTATATGTCAAAATGTAGTGTATTTCTAGCACTACAGATTGAGAGTAGAAGTTTTTCTGTAGCTGTTACCGTTTTCGCGCTGTAACGGTGAGAAAATGTGAATATGATAAAATTACATGTTTTCCCCCGGTTATAACTCTGTAGCGTCTCTATTTATTCTGCTAGAGTGATGGTTTATATGTCAAAATGTAGTGTATTTCTAGCACTACAGATTGAGATTAGACATTTTTCTGTAGCTGTTAGCTTTTTCTCGCTGTAGCGACAAACAAATATGAATATGATAAAATTACATGTTTTCTCCCGGTTATAACTTTGTAGCCTCTCTATTTATTATGCTAGAGATATGGTTTATATGTCAAAATGTAGTGTATTTCTAGCACTACAGATTGATATTAGACGTTTCTCTGTTGCTGTTACCGTTTTCGCGCTGTAGCGGTGAGAAAATGTGAATATGATAAAATTACGTGTTTTCCCCCGGTTATAACTCTGTAGAGTCTCTATTTATTATGCTAGAGAGTTGGTTTATATGTCAAAATGTAGAGTATTTCTGGCCCTACAGATCGAGACTATAAGTTTCTCTGTAGCGGTTACTGTTTTCTCGCTGTAGCGACGAAAAAATGTGAATATGATGAAATTTCATGTTTTTACCGTTTCAACTCTGCAGCGTCTCTATTTCAAATGCTACAGAGATGGTTTATATATCAAAATATAGTGTATTTCTAGCCCCATGGATTGAGACTAGATATTTCCCTGTAGCTGTTACTGTTTTCTAGTTGCAGCGGTTAGAACATGTGTATATGTAATTTCATGTTTTCCCCAGTTTTAACTCTGTAGCGTCTCTATTTGAAATGCTAGAGAGATGGTTTATATGTCAAAATGTATGCATTTCTGGCCCTACAGATCGAGATTAGACGTTTCTCTGTATCTATTACCGTTTTTTCGCTGTAGCGACGAGAAAATGTAAATATGATGAAATTTCATGTTTTTTACGTTTCAACTCTGTAGCGTCTCTATTTATTATGCTAGAGGGATGGTTTATATATCAAAATGTAGAGTATTTCTAGCCCTACAAATTGACAACAGACGCTTTTCTCTAGCTCTTACTGTTTTCGCGTTGTAGCGATTAGAACATGTGTATATATTGAAATTACATGTTTCAAAATTTACATATATATTATAACGACCATATTTTGTATGTTTCAGTTATTTCAACCTGCTGGCTGCTCAGTTATGACTGGAAGAAGTGACAAAACGTGTCAAAATAGTCAATACAGACATTATTTCTAGGTCAACACATCTCTCGTGTCCTGTCAGCACGCTTGAACTTTGTCTCTCCTGTTTATTTTAACTGGGAGAGCGATGATTCAGGTGTATTGACAGACCGAAACCTACAGATTTTACGAGAAAAACTAGGTTTCTCGCAATGGCGTTTCGGTAAGTCTGAATGAATGAGTGCGATAACATGACTGCGGTAAGTCAGGTGAATGAATGGCCCTAATTTTGTCTGTACTCAAGAACGCAACGAATATTTTGCACTGTACGTCTATAACTAACAGATAGAGGGTTGTGCCTACACGCGACTGTATTCGCGGGCTGCCGATTTTATACGAAAAATGCCTTGAAAAGTTCAATTTACGTGAAAGTGCAAAATCGTGGAATTTTCCGTTCACACATATATATATATATATATATATATATATATATATATATATATACATAAATATATTATTTATGTATATATATAAATTTTTATATAAAAAACTTATATATATACATAAATAAAATATTTATGTATATATATATATGTGTGTATGTGTGTGTGTGAACGGAAAATTCCACGATTTTGCACTTTCACGCAAATTTGATTCGGATGCCGTGACGTCACGTATTTTTCACCGAAATCGGTCAAAAATACGTGACGTCACGGCATCCGAATCAAATTTCGTGAAAGTGAAATTTAAAAAAATCGTCAAATCTGGTCGAAAATGCTTGTAAAGTCTCCGCAGAACGTCAAAACGTTAGAATATGAAGTAAAAATCCCAAGAATTTCACGCTTTTTGGTCGAAAATTGTAGATTTCTGATCACTTTACAACCAGAAGGGGGGAGTCTTTGGATCATGAAATTTTTAAAAATCGTCAAATCTAGTCGAAAATGCTTGTAAAGTCTCCGCAGAACGTCAAAACGTTGGAATATGAAGTAAAAATCCCAAGAATTTCACGCTTTTTGGTCGAAAATTGAAGATTTCTGAGCACTATACAACCAGAAGGGGGGAGTCTTTGGATCATGAAATTTTTAAAAATCGTCAAATCTAGTCGAAAATGCTTGTAAAGTCTCCGCAGAACGTCAAAACGTTGGAATATGAAGTAAAAATCCCAAGAATTTCACGCTTTTTGGTCGAAAATTGTAGATTTCTGATCACTTTACAACCAGAAGGGGGGAGTCTTTGGATCATGAAATTTTAAAAAATCATCAAATCTGGTGGAAAATGCTTGTAAAGTCTCCGCAGAACGTCAAAACGTTGGAATATGAAGTAAAAATCCCAAGAATTTCACGCTTTTTGGTCGAAAATTGTAGATTTCTGAGCACTTTACAACCAGAAGGGGGGAGTCTTTGGATCATGAAATTTAAAAAAATCGTCAAATCTGGTCGAAAATGCTTGTAAAGTCTCCGCAGAACGTCAAAACGTTGGAATATGAAGTAAAAATCCCAAGAATTTCACGCTTTTTGGTCGAAAATTGAAGATTTCTGAGCACTTTACAACCAGAAGGGGGGAGTCTTTGGATCATGAAATTTTTAAAAATCGTCAAATCTAGTCGAAAATGCTTGTAAAGTCTCCGCAGAACGTCAAAACGTTGGAATATGAAGTAAAAATCCCAAGAATTTCACGCTTTTTGGTCGAAAATTGTAGATTTCTGATCACTTTACAACCAGAAGGGGGGAGTCTTTGGATCATGAAATTTTAAAAAATCATCAAATCTGGTGGAAAATGCTTGTAAAGTCTCCGCAGAACGTCAAAACGTTGGAATATGAAGTAAAAATCCCAAGAATTTCACGCTTTTTGGTCGAAAATTGTAGATTTCTGAGCACTTTACAACCAGAAGGGGGGAGTCTTTGGATCATGAAATTTAAAAAAATCGTCAAATCTGGTCGAAAATGCTTGTAAAGTCTCCGCAGAACGTCAAAACGTTGGAATATGAAGTAAAAATCCCAAGAATTTCACGCTTTTTGGTCGAAAATTGAAGATTTCTGAGCACTTTACAACCAGAAGGGGGGAGTCTTTGGATCATGAAATTTTTAAAAATCGTCAAATCTAGTGAAAAATGCTTGTAAAGTCTCCGCAGAACGTCAAAACGTTGGAATATGAAATAAAAATCCCAAGAATTTCACGCTTTTTGGTCGAAAATTGTAGATTTCTGATCACTTTACAACCAGAAGGGGGGAGTCTTTGGATCATGAAATTTTAAAAAATCATCAAATCTGGTGGAAAATGCTTGTAAAGTCTCCGCAGAACGTCAAAACGTTGGAATATGAAGTAAAAATCCCAAGAATTTCACGCTTTTTGGTCGAAAATTGTAGATTTCTGAGCACTTTACAACCAGAAGGGGGGAGTCTTTGGATCATGAAATTTAAAAAAATCGTCAAATCTGGTCGAAAATGCTTGTAAAGTCTCCGCAGAACGTCAAAACGTTGGAATATGAAGTAAAAATCCCAAGAATTTCACGCTTTTTGGTCGAAAATTGAAGATTTCTGAGCACTTTACAACCAGAAGGGGGGAGTCTTTGGATCATGAAATTTTTAAAAATCGTCAAATCAAGTCGAAAATGCTTGTAAAGTCTCCGCAGAACGTCAAAACGTTGGAATATGAAGTAAAAATCCCAAGAATTTCACGCTTTTTGGTCGAAAATTGTAGATTTCTGAGCACTTTACAACCAGAAGGGGGGAGTCTTTGGATCATGAAATTTTAAAAAATCGTCAAATCAAGTCGAAAATGCTTGTAAAGTCTCCGCAGAACGTCAAAACGTTGGAATATGAAGTAAAAATCCCAAGAATTTCACGCTTTTTCGTCGAAAATTGAAGATTTCTGAGCACTTTACAACCAGAAGGGGGGAGTCTTTAGATCATGAAATTTTAAAAAATCGTCAAATCAAGTCGAAAATGCTTGTAAAGTCTCCGCAGAACGTCACAACGTTGGAATATGAAGTAAAAATACCAAGAATTTCACGCTTTTTGGTCGAAAATTGAAGATTTCTGAGCACTTTACAACCAGAAGGGGGGAGTCTTTGGATCATGGATGTATCACCAGGCTTCAAGCCGAACTACGGGGCTAATAAGCCAATAAGTTATTGACCAATAGAGCCCAAATTTGCCTCCGACGTTCAAAATAAGGTGGAAATTGATCATGTAAAGTTACAGGTCGATCGCGTAGAAAAAAATTTCGAGCTCAAAAATGTAGAAGGTTAACCCCTTTGGATTTTTGACAATTTTGGCCATTTTTTAGATTCGCTCTAAACTTTGCATATATACTACAACGAGCGTAAGAATCAATAATTAGTGAGTTTCAATGGTTTCAGGCTGCTAGTTTTTCAGTTATGAGTCCTGGAAAACTGGATGTATCACTAGGCTTCAAGCCGAACTATGGGGTAAATAAGCCAACAAGTTATTGACCAAATTGTCCCAAATTTGCCTCCGACGTTCAAAATAATGTGGAAATTGATCATGCAAAGTTACAGGTCGATCGCGAAGAAAAAAATTTCGAGCTCAAAAATTTAGAGGGTTAACCCCTTTGGATTTTTGACGATTTTGGCCATTTTTTAGATTTGCTCTAAACTTTGCATATATACTATAACGAGCGTAAGAATCAATAATTAGTGAGTTTCAATGGTTACAGGCTGCTAGTTTTTCAGTTATGACTCCTGGAAAACTGGATGTATCACCAGGCTTCAAGACGAACTACGGGGCTAATAAGCCAATAAGTTATTGACCAAAAGAGCCCAAATTTGCCTCCGCCGTTCAAAATACTGCGGAAATTGATCATGCAAAATTACAGGTCGATCGCGAAGAAAAAAATTTCGAGCTCAAAAATTTAGAAGGTGTAACCCCTTTGGATTTTTGACGATTTTGGCCATTTTTTAGATTTGCTCTAAACTTTGCATACTTTTCTCTAGTTCTTATGCAAATGTGAAAATGAATAAAAATACTTCTATAACTAACAGATAGAGGGTTCCTCTTACACGCGACTGTATTCGCGGGCTACCGATTTTATACGAAAAATACCTTGAAAAGTTCAATTTCAGTGAAAGTGCAAAATCGTGGAATTTTCCGTTCACACACATATATGTATACATAAATATATTATTTATGTATATATATAAATTTTTATATAAAAAATGTATATATATACATAAATAAAATATTTATGTATATATATATATGTGAGTGTGTGTGTGCGAACGGAAAATTCCACGATTTTGCACTTTCACGCAAATTTGATTCCGATGCCGTGACGTCACGTATTTTTCACCGAAATCGGTCAAAAATTTAAGGATTTTTAAGATTTATGGTAAGAAGGGGGGAGTACGGTGACCATAAATCTTAAAAATCCTTAAATTTTTGACCGATTTCGGTGAAAAATACGTGACGTCACGATATCCGAATCAAATTTGCGTGAAAGTGCAAAATCGTGGAATTTTCCGTTAACACACACACATACATACATATATATATATACATAAATATTTTATTTATGTATATATATAAGTTTTTTATATAAAAATTTATATATATACATAAATAATATATTTATGTATATATATATATATATGTGTGAACGGAAAATTCCACGATTTTGCACTTTCACGCAAATTGAACTTTTCAAGGCATTTTTCGTATAAAATCGATAGCGTTCTTATTTTAAACACTAGAGAGATGATTTATATATCAAAATGTAGAGTATCTCATGGCCTACAAATTGAGGCACTTTTCTCTAGTTCTTACGCAAATGTGAAAATTATGAAAATTATGGCATTTTTCGTTATCTCGCGTGAAGATTTACAGCCCTGTGTATCCGGTGTGTTTTATACATAACCTATTCCTCAGTATGTAGTTCGACTTTTTCGATTTCGCTGAAGTTATTGTAGATTTCGGTCTGTCAATACACCTGAATCATCGCTCTCCCAGTTAAAAGAAACAGGAGAGACAAAGTTCAAGCGTGCTGACGGGACACGAGATGTGTGGGCCTAGGAATGAAATTCGATTCGTTCCATGTCTTACATTTTCTGGAAAATTATTAATAGCTAACGGAAAAATTATAATACTGCTTGAAGAAGAGTTAATTAGTAAGAATATTAATTAGGTACAATATTAATTAGTAACAATATTAATTAGTAGTAATAATAATTAGTAACAATATTAATTAGTAACAATATTAATTAGTAACAATATTAATTACTAGCAATATTAATTAGTAGCAATATTAATTAGTAGCAATATTAATTAGTAACAATATTAATTAGTAGCAATATTAATTAGTAACAATATTAATTAATAACAATATCTTCGACATATTTAAATCACAGAAAACAAATATTAAGGGCACACTTAGACAATGTGATATGGTTTAATGGTTCTTTTCTTTTAACAATATTAATTAGTAACAATATTAATTAGTAACACTATTAATTAGTAGCAATATTAATTAGTAGCAATATTCATTAGTAGCAATATTAATTCTGGATAGTTCTGGATAGTTGGCTGGAGGGTAGCATAGCTACAGACACTTAGGCCTCAAAATGGGCCCATTGTGAAACCTCCCTTTAAGGCTGCTCACTCGTCCCACCAGTCAATTTTACGTGCAAGCCGCAAAACTCTGGCGGGTGAGGAGCTGCCAATGCTGAGCATACTAGGCCAGCACTCCCCTAGTATTAGATGCCTGTTGTTTACTAGAGCTGGACAGAGGCAATATTAATTAGTAATTGAGAAATTGTCTTGTCTAAAACAACCTTAAAAAAAACTACTGTACGTGTACGCACGACCGTATTTAAGAAAATAACGGGTGCAGTGGGGTATGGTTAAAGAATCGCAGACAAATAATTTGTGAGGAAACGAAGTAAACATTCTACTTAACATTTCGGGGTGGTTTAAACACCACCCCCCCAAAAAATACGACCCTGCGTGTGCGCGTTTAAACTATCCTATAGTATAGTTTAAACGGCCACACGCATGGTGGGTAAATAATAATTTATATATTACACTTGTAATTAGTTTGGGTTTACAAAATATAAAATTGTTGCGTGCGTACACCGTTCGTGGGAGGACTGTCCATCAATTCGTATGGGAAATTCAAGCTAGTCAGTACTCTATCTGGTGGCAGAAAATTAACTAAAAACTAGTGGGTAATCTCTACGTATAAAATGTATTTTCTTATCATATATGTGACAATATGTGCAAGGTTTGTATAGTTATATATTAAAAGTTTATAAACAACCACTCATTTTTGTGCAAGTGATCAAAATCGTGTAATTTGTATCTAATCAGCTGATCAAACAATAACAAAGATCAGTTGTTTACCCACTAGTTCGACGAAAACCGTTGACATTTGAATCGCGAATTGTCTTATCAGCCACAAACCTTTTTTTCGTTACCTCAGGCTGCTTGTCGTCGCCGCCTAGGTGTTTGAATCGGCTGCAGTTGAACTTGTCCTCCGACAACCGGCCAATGACTTGGATGTCGAACCTTGGAATCCCATAGTTGCTTCTGAAACAAAGTTACAGTTTTTTTAGTAAATGACTACGTCTGGTAATCCAAAAATTATAATTATAATCCAAAGTAAGGTTTGCAGACTTCCAAATTGTCACCAAATGAGCGTTTCAGAAAATCTTTCACGATGTATCTACAAAAATGACAATTTCGAGTTTTAGAAAAATTATGTACCTTATGGGTGTAAGGTGCTCAGAAATCTTCAATTTTCGACCAAAAAGGGTGAAATTCTTGGGATCTTTACCTCATATTCGAACGTTTTGACGTTCTTCAGAGACTTTACACGTATTTTCGACCAGATTTCACTATCTCTTATCGTTTTCCCGGAAAATACAAAAAACTGATCAAAAGACGTGATTTTGGTGTCAATTACAGGTTTTTCGGGCATAACTTTTTTATATTTGATGCTACAAAGATGATTCAAATTGCAAAGTTGTAGAGAATTTCACGCCCGACAAACGGCCCATTGTAAGTTTTTCACTATCTCTTATCGTTTTCCCGGAAAATACAAAAAACTGATAAAAAGACGTGATTTTGGTGTCAATTACAGGTTTTTCGGGCATAACTTTTTTATATTTGATGATACAAACATGATTCAAATTGAAAAGTTGTAGAGAATTTCAAGCCCGACAAACGGCCCATTGGAAGTTTTTCAGTATCTCTTATCGTTTTCCCGGAAAATACAAAAAACTGACCAAAAGACGTGATTTTGGTGTCAATTATCGGTTTTTCCGGCATAACTTTTTTATATTTGATGATAAAAAGATGATTCAAATTGCAAAGTTGTAGAGAATTTCACGCCCGACAAACGGCCCATTGGAAGTTTTTCACTATCTCTTATCGTTTTCCCGGAAAATACAAAAAACTGATAAAAAGACGTGATTTTGGTGTCAATTACAGGTTTTTCGGGCATAACTTTTTTATATTTGAGGATACAAACATGATTCAAATTGCAAAGTTGTAGAGAATTTCAAGCCCGACAAACGGCCCATTGGAAGTTTTTCAGCATCTCTTATCGTTTTCCCGGAAAATATAAAAAACTGACCAAAAGACGTGATTTTGGTGTCAATTATCGGTTTTTCCGGCATAACTTTTTTATATTTGATGCTACAAAGATGATTCAAATTGAAAAGTTGTAGAGAATTTCACGCCCGACAAACGGCCCATTGGAAGTTTTTCACTATCTCTTATCGTTTTCCCGGAAAATACAAAAAACTGATCAAAAGACGTGATTTTGGTGTCAATTACAGGTTTTTCGGGCATAACTTTTTTATATTTGATGCTACAAAGATGATTCAAATTGCAAAGTTGTAGAGAATTTCACGCCCGACAAACGGCCCATTGGAAGTTTTTCACTATCTCTTATCGTTTTCCCGGAAATTACAAAAAGCTGATCAAAAGACGTGATTTTGGTGTCAATTACAGGTTTTTCGGGCATAACTTTTTTATGTTTGATGCTACAAAGATGATTCAAATTGCAAAGTTGTAGAGAATTTCACGCCCGACAAACGGCCCATTGGAAGTTTTTCACTATCTCTTATCGTTTTCCCGGAAATTACAAAAAACTGATCAAAAGACGTGATTTTGGTGTCAATTACAGGTTTTTCGGGCATAACTTTTTTATATTTGATGCTACAAACATGATTCAAATTGCAAAGTTGTAGAGAATTTCAAGCCCGACAAACGGCCCATTGGAAGTTTTTCAGTATCTCTTATCGTTTTCCCGGAAAATATAAAAAACTGACCAAAAGACGTGATTTTGGTGTCAATTATCGGTTTTTCGGGCATAACTTTATTATATTTGATGCTACAAAGATGATTCAAATAGCAAAGTTGTAGATAATTTCAAGCCCGACAAACGGCCCATTGGAAGTTTTTCACTATCTCTTATCGTTTTCCCGGAAAATACAAAAAACTGATCAAAAGACGTGATTTTGGTGTCAATTACAGGTTTTTCGGGCATAACTTTTTTATATTTGATGCTACAAAGATGATTCAAATTGCAAAGTTGTAGAGAATTTCACGACCGACAAACGGCCCATTGGAAGTTTTTCACTATCTCTTATCGTTTTCCCGGAAATTACAAAAAACTGATCAAAAGACGTGATTTTGGTGTCAATTACAGGTTTTTCGGGCATAACTTTTTTATGTTTGATGCTACAAAGATGATTCAAATTGCAAAGTTGTAGAGAATTTCACGCCCGACAAACGGCCCATTGGAAGTTTTTCAGAATCTCTTATCGTTTTCCCGGAAAATACAAAAAACTGACCAAAAGACGTGATTTTGGTCTCAATTACAGGTTTTTCCGGCATAACTTTTTTATATTTGATGCTACAAAGATGATTCAAATTGCAAAGTTGTAGAGAATTTCACGCCCGACAAACGGCCCATTGGAAGTTTTTCACTATCTCTTATCGTTTTCCCGGAAAATACAAAAAACTGATAAAAAGACGTGATTTTGGTGTCAATTACAGGTTTTTCGGGCATAACTTTTTTATATTTGATGATACAAACATGATTCATATTGCAAAGTTGTAGAGAATTTCACGCCCGACAAACGGCCCATTGGAAGTTTTTCACTATCTCTTATCGTTTTCCCGGAAAATACAAAAAACTGACCAAAAGACGTGATTTTGGTGTCAATTACAGGTTTTTCCGGCATAACTTTTTTATGTTTGATGCTCCAAAGATGATTCAAATTGCAAAGTTGTAGAGAATTTCACGCCCGACAAACGGCCCATTGGAAGTTTTTCACTATCTCTTATCGTTTTCCCGAAAAATACAAAAAACTGACCAAAAGACGTGATTTTGGTCTCAATTACAGGTTTTTCCGGCATAACATTTTTATATTTGATGCTACAAAGATGATTCAAATTGCAAAGTTGTAGAGAATTTCACGCCCGACAAACGGCCCATTGGAAGTTTTTCAGAATCTCTTATCGTTTTCCCGGAAAATACAAAAAACTGACCAAAAGACGTGATTTTGGTGTCAATTACAGGTTTTTCGGGCATAACTTTTTTATATTTGATGCTACAAAGATGATTCAAATTGCAAAGTTGTAGAGAGTTTCAAGCCCGACAAACGGCCCATTGGAAGTTTTTCACTATCTCTTATTGTTTTCCCGGAAAATACAAAAAACTGACCAAAAGACGTGATTTTGGTGTCAATTATCGGTTTTTCCGGCATAACTTTTTTATATTTGATGCTACAAAGATGATTCAAATTGCAAAGTTGTAGAGAATTTCACGCCCGACAAACGGCCCATTGGAAGTTTTTCAGAATCTCTTATCGTTTTCCCGGAAAATACAAAAAACTGACCAAAAGACGTGATTTTGGTGTCAATTACAGGTTTTTCGGGCATAACTTTTTTATATTTGATGCTACAAAGATGATTCAAATTGCAAAGTTGTAGAGAATTTCAAGCCCGACAAACGGCCCATTGGAAGTTTTTCACTATCTCTTATCGTTTTCCCGGAAAATACCAAAAACTGACCAAAAGACGTGATTTTGGTGTCAATTACAGGTTTTTCGGGCATAACTTTTTTATATTTGATGCTACAAAGATGATTCAAATTGCAAAGTTGTAGAGAATTTCACGCCCGACAAACGGCCCATTGGAAGTTTTTCAGAATCTCTTATCGTTTTCCCGGAAAATACAAAAAACTGACCAAAAGACGTGATTTTGGTGTCAATTACAGGTTTTTCGGGCATAACTTTTTTATATTTGATGCTACAAACATGATTCAAATTGCAAAGTTGTAGAGAATTTCAAGCCCGACAAACGGCCCATTGGAAGTTTTTCAGTATCTCTTATCGTTTTCCCGGAAAATATAAAAAACTGACCAAAAGACGTGATTTTGGTGTCAATTATCGGTTTTTCGGGCATAACTTTATTATATTTGATGCTACAAAGATGATTCAAATTGCAAAGTTGTAGATAATTTCAAGCCCGACAAACGGCCCATTGGAAGTTTTTCACTATCTCTTATCGTTTTCCCGGAAAATACAAAAAACTGATCAAAAGACGTGATTTTGGTGTCAATTACAGGTTTTTCGGGCATAACTTTTTTATATTTGATGCTACAAAGATGATTCAAATTGCAAAGTTGTAGAGAATTTCACGACCGACAAACGGCCCATTGGAAGTTTTTCACTATCTCTTATCGTTTTCCCGGAAATTACAAAAAACTGATCAAAAGACGTGATTTTGGTGTCAATTACAGGTTTTTCGGGCATAACTTTTTTATGTTTGATGCTACAAAGATGATTCAAATTGCAAAGTTGTAGAGAATTTCACGCCCGACAAACGGCCCATTGGAAGTTTTTCACTATCTCTTATCGTTTTCCCGGAAATTACAAAAAACTGATCAAAAGACGTGATTTTGGTGTCAATTACAGGTTTTTCGGGCATAACTTTTTTATATTTGATGCTACAAAGATGATTCAAATTGCAAAGTTGTAGAGAATTTCATGCCCGACAAACGGCCCATTGGAAGTTTTTCACTATCTCTTATCGTTTTCCCGGAAATTACAAAAAACTGATCAAAAGACGTGATTTTGGTGTCAATTACAGGTTTTTCGGGCATAACTTTTTTATATTTGATGATACAAACATGATTCAAATTGCAAAGTTGTAGAGAATTTCACGCCCGACAAACGGCCCATTGGAAGTTTTTCAGAATCTCTTATCGTTTTCCCGGAAAATACAAAAAACTGACCAAAAGACGTGATTTTGGTCTCAATTACAGGTTTTTCCGGCATAACTTTTTTATATTTGATGCTACAAAGATGATTCAAATTGCAAAGTTGTAGAGAATTTCACGCCCGACAAACGGCCCATTGGAAGTTTTTCACTATCTCTTATCGTTTTCCCGGAAAATACAAAAAACTGACCAAAAGACGTGATTTTGGTGTCAATTACAGGTTTTTCGGGCATAACTTTTTTATATTTGATGCTACAAACATGATTCAAATTGCAAAGTTGTAGAGAATTTCAAGCCCGACAAACGGCCCATTGGAAGTTTTTCAGTATCTCTTATCGTTTTCCCGGAAAATATAAAAAACTGACCAAAAGACGTGATTTTGGTGTCAATTATCGGTTTTTCGGGCATAACTTTATTATATTTGATGCTACAAAGATGATTCAAATTGCAAAGTTGTAGATAATTTCAAGCCCGACAAACGGCCCATTGGAAGTTTTTCACTATCTCTTATCGTTTTCCCGGAAAATACAAAAAACTGATCAAAAGACGTGATTTTGGTGTCAATTACAGGTTTTTCGGGCATAACTTTTTTATATTTGATGCTACAAAGATGATTCAAATTGCAAAGTTGTAGAGAATTTCACGACCGACAAACGGCCCATTGGAAGTTTTTCACTATCTCTTATCGTTTTCCCGGAAATTACAAAAAACTGATCAAAAGACGTGATTTTGGTGTCAATTACAGGTTTTTCGGGCATAACTTTTTTATGTTTGATGCTACAAAGATGATTCAAATTGCAAAGTTGTAGAGAATTTCACGCCCGACAAACGGCCCATTGGAAGTTTTTCACTATCTCTTATCGTTTTCCCGGAAATTACAAAAAACTGATCAAAAGACGTGATTTTGGTGTCAATTACAGGTTTTTCGGGCATAACTTTTTTATATTTGATGCTACAAAGATGATTCAAATTGCAAAGTTGTAGAGAATTTCATGCCCGACAAACGGCCCATTGGAAGTTTTTCACTATCTCTTATCGTTTTCCCGGAAATTACAAAAAACTGATCAAAAGACGTGATTTTGGTGTCAATTACAGGTTTTTCGGGCATAACTTTTTTATATTTGATGATACAAACATGATTCAAATTGCAAAGTTGTAGAGAATTTCACGCCCGACAAACGGCCCATTGGAAGTTTTTCAGAATCTCTTATCGTTTTCCCGGAAAATACAAAAAACTGACCAAAAGACGTGATTTTGGTCTCAATTACAGGTTTTTCCGGCATAACTTTTTTATATTTGATGCTACAAAGATGATTCAAATTGCAAAGTTGTAGAGAATTTCACGCCCGACAAACGGCCCATTGGAAGTTTTTCACTATCTCTTATCGTTTTCCCGGAAAATACAAAAAACTGATAAAAAGACGTGATTTTGGTGTCAATTACAGGTTTTTCGGGCATAACTTTTTTATATTTGATGCTACAAAGATGATTCAAATTGCAAACTTGTAGAGAATTTCACGCCCGACAAACGGCCCATTGGAAGTTTTTCACTATCTCTTATCGTTCTCCCGGAAAATACAAAAAACTTAACAAAAGACGTGATTTTGGTGTCAATTACAGGTTTTTCGGGCATAACTTTTTTATATTTGATGCTACAAAGATGATTCAAATTGCAAAGTTGTAGAGAGTTTCAAGCCCGACAAACGGCCCATTGGAAGTTTTTCACTATCTCTTATCGTTTTCCCGGAAAATACAAAAAACTGACCAAAAGACGTGATTTTGGTGTCAATTATCGGTTTTTCCGGCATAACTTTTTTATATTTGATGCTACAAAGATGATTCAAATTGCAAAGTTGTAGAGAATTTCACGCCCGACAAACGGCCCATTGGAAGTTTTTCAGTATCTCTTACGTTTTCCCGGAAAATACAAAAAACTGACCAAAAGACGTGATTTTGGTGTCAATTACAGGTTTTTCGGGCATAACTTTTTTATATTTGATGCTACAAAGATGATTCAAATTGCAAAGTTGTAGAGAATTTCACGCCCGACAAACGGCCCATTGGAAGTTTTTCACTATCTCTTATCGTTTTCCCGGAAAATACAAAAAACTGATAAAAAGACGTGATTTTGGTGTCAATTACAGGTTTTTCTGGCATAACTTTTTTATATTTGATGATACAAAGATGATTCAAATTGCAAAGTTGTAGAGAATTTCAAGCCCGACAAACGGCCCATTGGAAGTTTTTCACTATCTCTTATCGTTTTCCCGGAAAATACAAAAAACTGAACAAAAGACGTGATTTTGGTGTCAATTACAGGTTTTTCGGGCATAACTTTTTTATATTTGATGCTACAAAGATGATTCAAATTGCAAACTTGTAGAGAATTTCACGCCCGACAAACGGCCCATTGGAAGTTTTTCACTATCTCTTATCGTTTTCCCGGAAATTACAAAAAACTGATCAAAAGACGTGATTTTGGTGTCAATTACAGGTTTTTCGGGCATAACTTTTTTATATTTGATGCTACAAAGATGATTCAAATTGCAAAGTTGTAGAGAATTTCACGCCCGACAAACGGCCCATTGGAAGTTTTTCACTATCTCTTATCGTTTTCCCGGAAAATACAAAAAACTGATCACAAAACGTGATTTTGGTGTCAATTACAGGTTTTTCGGGCATAACTTTTTTATATTTGATGCTACAAAGATGATTCAAATTGCAAAGTTGTAGAGAATTCCAAGCCCGACAAACGGCCCATTGGAAGTTTTTCACTATCTCTTATCGTTTTCCCGGAAAATACAAATAACTGATAAAAAGACGTGATTTTGGTGTCAATTACAGGTTTTTCGGGCATAACTTTTTTATATTTGATGCTGCAAAGATGATTCAAATTGCAAAGTTGTAGAGAATTTCAAGCCCGACAAACGGCCCATTGGAAGTTTTTCACTATCTCTTATCGTTTTCCAGGAAAATACAAAAAACGGGTCAAAAGACGTGATTTTGGTGTCAATTACAGGTTTTTCGGGCATAACTTTTTTATATTTAATGCTACAAAGATGATTCAAATTGCAAAGTTGTAAAAAATTTCACGCCCGACAAACGACCCATTGGAAGTTTTTCACTATCTCTTATCGTTTTCCCGGAAAATACAAAAAACTGATAAAAAGACGTGATTTTGGTGTCAATTACAAGTTTTTCGAGCATAACTTTTTTATATTTGATGATACAAAGATGATTCAAATTGCAAAGTTGTAGAGAATTTCACGCCCGACAAACGGCCCATTGGAAGTTTTTCAATATCTCTTATCGTTTTCCCGGAAAATACAAAAAACTGATCAAAAGACGTGATTTTGGTGTCAATTACAGGTTTTTCGGGCATAACTTTTTTATATTTGATGCTACAAAGATGATTCAAATTGCAAAGTTGTAGAGAATTTTAAGCCCGACAAACGGCCCATTGGAAGTTTTTCACTATCTGTTATCGTTTTCCCGGAAAATACAAAAAACTGACCAAAAGACGTGATTTTGGTGTCAATTACAGGTTTTTCGGGCATCACTTTTTTATATTTGATGCTACAAAGATGATTCAAATTGCAAAGTTGTAGAGAATTTCAAGCCCGACAAACGGCCCATTGGAAGTTTTTCACTATCTCTTATTGTTTTCCCGGAAAATACAAAAAACTGATGAAAAGACGTGATTTTGGTGTCAATTACAGGTTTTTCGGGCATAACTTTTTTATATTTGATGCTACAAAGATTATTCAAATTGCAAAGTTGTAGAGAATTTCACGCCCGACAAACGGCCCATTGGAAGTTTTTCACTATCTCTTATCGGTTTCCCGGAAAATACAAAAAACTGATAAAAAGACGTGATTTTGGTGTCAATTACTATGACTTGTAATAATTTTGTGATATACTAGGGTTATAAATAAAATAATGGCAACATAAATAGAAATCAATGGAAGAATGGAGAGAGGTGGAAAAAGACATGCAAGATGCGGCAAAAACTGTAGGAACCTCGCCACATACATACATGTATATTGAACTTACAAGTAAAATTGGCTCTATATGCCTTCAATATAATCAGCTGCAAAGTTTATTACCTTTAAAACAATCGATTCAGTTAGATGGGGTTGTTGCTGTGTGGCGTTGAAATGGAGTGTCGTTTTGATCGCTGTAAAGCATTTTTACAAAATTAAAATTAATGGTGATTATATTGAATGAATGTAATACAATTTTACTTGTATTTTTAATATAAATGTATTTATGTGTATGGCGAGGTTCCTACTACTTTTTCCTAGTTCAATATAAATTGATTTCTATCTATGTATCGTCACAAAAAACACTTATTGTCTCTGGGCAGATTGAGGATTTACAATCTGCCCAGAGGCAATAAGTGAGTAGTTAAATTAAAAAATACAATCTATGTACGTTGCCACTATTTTATTTACAACCCTCGTAAATACTACGCAGTTTCAAGCGTCTAGCCTATTTTTGGTATCAAACAAAAAAAACAACATCTACTGGTTTGTGTATTCCGCATAATGCTGTGTAAATATTATTACCTACTAACCTTGTAGCGACTTTGTCGCATTTCTTTGTGAACTTCCCGACCGACCGCAATAAAATTCAAATCATCAACAGTCCGTTAATCCGCTTAAACCCATTTATGATGCAATTAGGGGCACCCATAATGGCCCTACTAACTAACAATATACGCTCAATAGCCGTGATTCAGTTGTTGATTGTTTTTCGGAGTAAATGGCCTGTTTGATGGAGGCCCGGTATTTTTAATCCCTTTGTGTGTTTGAAAATACAAATTCGGACGGGGTCAAAGGTACGGCGGCGCGCCAGACGTTACCCACCACCCCGACGAGACGGTGGCAAAAAGACGAGAGAAGAGAGGTCCTTGAAACGTGCGCCACGCACACATCTCCACGTGACGTCGCCAGCGTCTACTGCCCAAGCGCAGTTTGAGCGGGACTCATTCTGATTGGCACTGTGGCCATTGTGCCTAGCTGCCATGTTTTGTTAATTGTGGGGTGTGTTTGCCAGAAACGCAAGGGACAAAACATCGGGCCCCGCTAGCGAGGTGAGTCAGTTTTTTTTAAGCAACAACCCTTAAAACGCGTCGAAAATCGAACGAACGTCACTTGCAATAAACTCGACCGGAATGTGAAACAAACGCTGTCTATTGTGCAATGTAATGGCGTACTTGTTCTACTTGAAGTTTGTGTTTTGTGTGAATACCCAACCGGCCCCCCCAAAAACATTATTATTATGGAGAAAATCGCGGTCCATCGGTGATTTCGCGTTAATTTACAGTGCCCCCCCTTAAAAAAATTAGTGAGTGCCTTAAATGTCATCGCTTTATTTATTTACGGAATGCTTATCGCACGGGCCGTGAGCGTGTGTCAGATTTTTTTAGCGCTTATTTTCGAGGTCGCTTTTTACTACACCCGACTCGTTAAGGTCTAAATATATTTGCCAATATTTTTCGCGGATGACGTTTGGCTCGTGTGCAGTGCAAACGGGACGCATGGATGCAATGGCGGGAACCCAACACGCGCCCTTTTCACGCCACTCGACGCCAGAGCAGCCGCCTTTTTTCACACGACCCAATTACTAATTGAGTTTGCTAGGTGGTTTACTATATAATAGGTATAATCACAACAAATAACACACACAAAAAATCAACCTTGGATGACACACAGTGATTAAACCGGAAGTGATTGAGTTCGGTGTGTGTGTGTGTGCAATTTTGTGATAACGATTATCGAGCAATGGGTACGCAGTATGGTTTGGTACATTCATTATTTGTGATGTAATTTATTATTTATGGGGTAATTATCTGGAGCTGTTGCAATTGATATGTGTTGGTTATTGTTTTTTCTATCAAAACTGTTTTTCGAGACAAGTGATGTTTAATAACCTTGGGCATGAGTAAGGTTTTCCGTAACTGTTATAAAGTAAAAAATTATAAATATTCTTAGTTTGAGGTTATATTAAGGCTATAAAGTTACAGTTTTCTTTACTGCTCAGGGCCACTCAAGGAATTCTCTACAACTCTATATGGGCCACTGTTAAATACCCTGCATTCATAAATGTTGGTTTTTTGTTTAAATTTACTCTAATATTTAAACTTTAATTTAAGTACATATGACAACTGGTGATTATATTGAACAGATGTAATGCAATTTTACTTGTAAAAGCCGTTTTAGACAAGACAATTTCTTGACTCAAAAGTTAAGATCGTTTTAGACAAGACAATTTCTTAGCTCAAAAGTTGTTCACGAAATGAATTCATATATTCTCCTCCCATACAATTTGTCCTTGACAAATAGAACGCGTTATATTTTTCCATTCGATCTTCCATCCAATTCAATATTTCAAATAATTTGCAATATGATACGAGACAATTTACATATGTCTAACTTTTGAGTCAAGAAATTGTCTTGTCTAAAACGACCTTTAGTCAACATGCGAGACAATCTAAATTGTCTCGTATCATACAGCAAATTATTTGAATTATTGAATTAGGTGGTAGATTGAATGAAAAAATATAACACGTTCTATTTGTCATGGAAAAATTGTATGGGAGGGAGGATATATGAATTCATTTCTAACATTTTTTTAGCTAAGAAATGGTCTTGCCTAAATCGACCTTAAGTTCAATATAAATTGATTTCAATCTATGTTGTCACTACTTTATTTACAATCCTCGTAGTTATTGATAGTTGATACTATCGAGTAACAATTATCAATAACAATATTAGTCTAGTCTATTGTTATCGATAATTGTTACACTATCGAGTAATAATTATCGATAACAATAGACTAATTTTGTTATTAATAATTGTTACTCGATAGTATCAACTATCAATAACTACGAGGGTTGTAAATAACGTAGTTGTAAATAACCTTAATCTGATAGCTAGCGCGAAAAGTATTGTTATCATTGTCTCAATTTGCTTCAGGGTTCCAAAAACGATTATTTCCACAGTTAATCTTGCCGTATAATTGGTAACGAGTTTGAAAATTTCACAATACCACATCAATACGCGGGTATATTGCAAGTTAAAAAACACAAGGTAGTGTTTTTTTCAACTTGCGACATTAATTTCATATTTTACTTCTATAAACATGTTAGTAAACATCTGAGAAATTATATTTTTACAAAGAAATAAATAATAATATAGTCATAAATCCGCAGTCACGAAATTTCTTTCGATTGTTTAACAACTATCGATTAATTTACCCGAAGTAATTAGGTATCGTTCGGTTTCTTCGGCCGTGTTTTATTGTATATGTATGTGAATATTAGGACTTGCTACTTCAAAAAATCCTCCGCAATCTGTTTTATTATATATATATAATCAATCTTTATTTGTCTATCGACCCATACATGGTGTCCTTCCGACTCGTTTTAATATTAGTTTGGAATTGTAATAATCCTCGTCTTTCATTTCCGTATGTAAATTATAACTTTTATGTTGAAATCGCTTGTAACTGAATATTCCCGCCAAAATCTAGACATCTGGCAATTCCTCAGACAATTGCATGCGAATAGTTGTTTAGAGAAGTTACCGATGGGATTATGGCCCGGTCATACAGCGTCTGATTCTATACAATGAATATTTTTGTACAGGGGCATTTACACAATGACTGAAAGCTGTAGGGCACTGTCGTTTTTTCCCAGAATAACAGGCATTGTATTTAGTATGGAATTTCTAATTATGCAAGCAAAAGAGAGCTATTTTAGCGAATAAACATTGAATTTTCATGACATAATTTCTCTGTTGTGTATAACGCTATATACATACTTACAGGTATTTACATCTGTAAGTATATATATAGCGTTATACAGATTGTTCTGATTTTTATTGCCTAGATTTACCTAGGCAATAAAAATCAAAGCAATCAGCATAATATTATATAGAGTTATTAGGCAGGGTTGCAAAAATCTGTATCCAGTATTTTTCCAATATTATAAAATCTAACAATAGGAGGATACATGTTTTTTGCGGATTATTAATCAGTACAAGAAATCGCAATTTGTCTTCACCATATTCAGCAGTGTTCCTAAGTAGGTGAAATGGGATACACCTTCGAAAATTAAATTATCCATTGCCACGGGGAGTAGGAAATTTTTTAAGACTCTGTTAATATTATAATCAGAATATTTTCATACTTACAACATAACTACAAACAATTTAATACTTTTATACTATGAAGTATAAAGCCCTGGTTTCCTAGGAGAACGGTCGCTTTAAAGCGGCCGCTTTTGACGTCATTCACAAATCACAAAGGTCGTTTTAAGTATATGTAATAGAAGAACTCACAATTTTTCATCGTAATTAATTGGGTTTTTGCAGTACGTTGAGGTATTACACTTCATAGGAAACTATATTCGTTTATATACACGTAGAATTATTTTTGTGACGTAAAAATGACGTCAAAAGCGGCCGTTTTTAAGCGGCCGCTTTCCTAGGAAACCAGGGCTTAAGGGATTCCCCTGGAATACGTGATTTATCTGCTTTATGCGACCTACATTTTTTCTAATAAATATAATGTTATCTATTCGATTAAAATTCACGTCAAGAAGATAATGACCTGATATTTCGCGGATAGCCTGGTCCGATTCATATAAATTATATAATATTTATATAAGTGGTTGATAAATTAATACAAACAAATTGAAATTGAAATTTGGTTGCTTTAATTACTGTCTATTCTATTATTCTATCGAACTATAGTCAAAATGTATAGGAAAAACCGACGGAAAGACCCGTGAATGGGTCGATAGCCAAATAAAGACTGATTATATATAGTACACAGCAGAATTAAATAAAAGATAATGACGCGATGAGAACAAAGAAACATTCTGGGAGCAACTCAACGAAACAACAGAAAAAGCCAAAGGAGAAGTGTACGTGGCGGGAGACTTCAACAGCAGAATTGGCAACGAAGTAAAAGATAATAACGCGATGAGAGGAAGATATGGAGAAGGCGTACTCAACGAAAATGGTAAGAAAATGCTAGATTATTGTAGAATGAATAATCTAGTAATAACGAATACACTATTCAAACACAAGGACATACACAAATATACCAGGGAAGTGATAAGCCGGAACGAAAAATCTATAATAGACTATGTACTAGCAGAACAAGGGAAAAGGAGCAAAATAATAGACACAAGAGTAGAGTTATTTTCATCTCTACTAGATAGTGATCACTTCCAATTTCGTAAGTTCTCTATTACGAAATTGGAAGTGATCACTATCTAGTAGAGATGAAAATAAAGGAAGACTACCAAGATAGCGATAAAAAAAAGCAGAGACCAAATATAGCAATAAACTACAACAAGATAAGAACATACAAACTAAGGGAAAAAGAAATAGCAAAAATCTATAAAGAGAAAATAGAGGAGAAATTAGTAAAGGGCAACTATAGACAAGAAGTAGAGGAAATGTGGAATAAATTAAAGAAAAATATACTTGAGACAGCACAAGAGACATATGGGACAAAGCAAAACACAAACAAGAAGCAGCAGACAGCATGGTGGTCGCAGGACATAAGAGAGAAAATAAAGGAAAAGAAAAAAGCATGGCAAAGATACCTAAATGACAAAAATAGTAAAAACTACGAAGAATACAGTTTAAAGAGGAAAATAGTAAAAGATAAGGTCAGAATAGCAAAGAGCAGGGAATGGGAAAAGTTCGGAGAGACAATGGAGAAAAATGCAAAGGAAAACCAAAAATTATTCTATAAAACACTAAAACTAAACAGAAAAGAAAAAGGACAAGAAGTAAATTATATACAAGACAATCAAGGAATATTGCTGAAGGACAAAGAAAAAATACTGGAAAGATGGAAAGAATATTTTGAAGACTTACTATCACAAAATGGTGGAAATGAACAGAAGACAAGAGATCAGAACGACTCGGAAGCAGATATAGAGATGATCAATGGGAAAGAAATACTAGAGATAATAAGGGAAATGAAAATAGGGAAATCACCAGGACAAGACCAGATCACAACGGAAATGATTAAACATATGGGACCTGCAGGTAATGAAATACTACTAAAATTAATAAACGAAATATGGAGGACGAATAAAATTCCCAGAGATTGGCAAGTATCGTTAATAGTACCGATACACAAGAAAGGCGATAAGACAAAATGTTCAAACTATAGGGGAATAACACTCATAAGCATAGGTATGAAGATCTTAGAAAAAAACAATTAACAAAAGAATACTAGCAAAAATAGAGCAGACGCTAGAAGAATCGCAATGTGGATTTAGGAAAGGAAGATCCGCACAGGACAACATTTTCACGATAAAACAAATCACAGAAAGAAGAATTGCAAATAATAAAAACACATACCTAGGATTCATCGACCTGGAAAAAGCATTCGACATGATACCAAGAAATAAATTATGGGAAATCCTGGAAGAGAGAGGTGTAGAAAAAAAGACAGTCGAATTAATACAAAACATATACAACAACAACACCAATGCAATAATACACAAGGGACAAACATCAAGAACATTTCAGACAACCACTGGACTAAGATAAGGAGGCGGGCTCAGTCCTACATTATTTAACATATACATGGATGAAATAATGAAGAGCATGAAACTAGAAACCAAAAAAGCAAACATAGGGAACAAAAACATGCAAGTTGTAAAAATATCGGAAGGAGCATTCGCTGATGATGTAGTAGTGATAGCAGAAAATGAAGGTAATCTGCAGCACAACCTTAGTGTATGGAACAGACACCTAGAAAAGTATAACATGAAAATGAACTATAACAAAGCAAAAGTGATGGTAATAGGAAACCGGAAAGAACAAATAAATATAAAGATAGAACAACACACAATAGAACAAGTAAAAGAATTTAAATACCTGGGAGTAGCACTGACATGGAAGGCGAACTTAGTAATAGAATAAACAACACAGCTAAAACATACCACGCATTGAGCAATATAGTGATTAACAAGAAAGAGATCAGCAGAAGGACAAAAATATATATATATAAAAGCATATATAGACCTATACTGACATATGGAAGCGAGACGTGGAAACTAACGAAGAGGGACAAAAGTAGAATACAGGCAATGGAAATGAAATATCTCAGAGGAGTAAAACAAGTTACGAGAAGAGACAGAATAAGAAATGATGACATCAGAGAAGAACTGGGAATTGAAGCTGTAGATAAGTATATAGAAAAGAAACAACTAAACTGGTAGGGTCATTTAATTAGGATGGACAAAAAGAATCAAACAAAACAGGTATGGGAAGCAAGAACTGAAAATAAAAGAAGAGGTAGACCAAGAAAGGAGTGGGACAACATAATAGAGGACATAATAATCAAGAAAGGAAAACAGTCAAGCAAGCAAGAGAACTGGCGAAGAACAGAAAGGAGTGGAAAGAATTTACAAATGTATAAACAACAGTAATTGTAAACTATAATAATGTTAATATAATAGCCTACACCGAAAGGTAAAAGGCAATTGATAATATATATATATTTATATTTATATATATATATATATATATATATATATATATATATATATATACACCAACCAAACTGTGCCAGTCAACTATTTCAAACGACTTGAACTATGCATTACATTCTGTTTCACATATATCATTTTAATTAGTCTTAAATTAATAAATGACATTAGTTTAATCATAGAGAATAACGTATAATAGTGTAGTGCATAGTTCAAGTCTTTTTAAATAGTGGACGGGCATAGTTTGGTTGGTAGGGGCCGCCCTCCCACCCCACCTTTGCTCGCATTGTTTTTCCATAGGATAAAAGTCTTCTTGGTATAGTTTAAACAATATAAAACGTCTGTATCCTTTGAAAAAACTATGCGAGCTAAGGTGGGGCGGGCGGGCGGCCCCTACCAACCAAACTATGCCCGTCCACTATTTAGAATGGCTTGAACTATGCACTACACTATTATCCGTTATTTTCTATGATTAAACTAATGTCATTTATTAATTTAAGACTAATTAAAATGATGTATGTGAAACAGAATGTAATGCATAGTTCAAGTCGTTTGAAATAGTATCTATATATATATATATATATATATATATATATATATATATATATATATATATATATATATATATATATCTTAATCTTTACCTCTGTTTATAGTTTATTTCTGAATTCGCGCTATAAAAACAAAATTTGAAGTTAGTTTATTCGTATTAGGACCAATTGACATTTAAGCGAAGAATAAGGTTATTTGTGATTTTGACGCCAATATCTCAAACTTATTCCACGAATAGCCTTATTCTCCCGTTAATATCAATTGTAGACCCGGCCATTAGCTAAGTAAACCTCGTATATATGACTATACATTAAAATTGATAACACTTATCTACGTATAATAATAATTGTTACTTCTAATATATTTATGTAGATACCCGTAAATAAAAATCGATTAGATTATTAGATAAGCCCATAAAATATATATGCACAATCCACTATCACAATGTCAAAATTATTGTTATCTACACGAGTATGTTTGCATAAGATATCCGGTTTATATTAATTGTGTGTATGTTTTTGTTTGCAGTTCTACAATGGGGGTCGTCTGCAGCGAGGAAATAATCAAGCAGTACAGTGAACAATAAAATGGCGCTTTCGTTCTGAAAACAATAACAACACAACAATAACAAACAAACAAACAAACAAACAAAAAACACACACACACGGCTTTTGATTTGGTTTGGATGTATGCCCTATGATTTTGCGATGCTACGAGTTATTTGTCGATCGGTATCTACCGCAATTTTTATACAATGAGTAGCGATCGAAATCCAACTCCACGCAACGGCACTGTACCCCGCAAGAACACAACACACACCTCCCGTGAACTAAATTAACCTCGCATGGCCTTTCGTCAACTTTACACATTAAGGTAAATATTATTAGTGTTTTGTTCCGTTTCATTCGCTGATATCGAATGTTAATTATATATACAAACGTACAAGTTGCTGGTTTATTATTCTCTAGGCAGCTTTTTCAAGATTTCTTAAAGATTTTAGTTGCTATATAGTTCGGTTGCTCATCTCGGCACAGGTTCCAATGTAAATCAAATAGCAACAGTTTTCCACCAGTTGTCAAAATTACCGGCCGTGTGAAATAAGCCTAAAGCCCTGGTTTCCTAGGAGAGCGGCCGCTTAAAAACGGACGCTTTTGACGTCATTTTTACGCCACAAAAATAATTCTACGTGTATATAAACGAATATAGTTTCCTATAAAGTGTAATACCTCAATGTACTTCAAAAACGCAATGAATTACGATGAAAAATTGTGAGTTCTTCTATTACATATACTTAAAACGACCTTTGTGATTTGTGAATGACGTCAAAAGCGGCCGCTTTAAAGCGACCGTTCTCCTAGGAAACCAATGCTTAACCCCCGTATTCACCGACGTTCCATAAATCTATAAGACACCTTACACGATCAATATTACTGTCAGTCCTTGTACTGTCAGTATTTGCTTGAATCCTCCTTCAATATTTATCAAGTAATCAATTATTCGGATAAATATCAGTATTCTCTTCATTCCATCATTACTATATCTTACACGATCAGTAATTCTGTCAATATTTTAGAATAATGAACATTTTAAACTTGTTATCATACAGTAATACTGTCATTATTCATTATTCTAAAATATTGACAGTAATATTGATCGTGTAAGGTGCCTTTATCAATAGCTATTGAACCCATAAGTATTCGTTGTTATAGCAACTATAAATACATTATCTAGGGAATGTAGTTACTTTAGATTATCTCTATTGTAAACACTGAATAATTAAACAATAGGTATCATCAAAGCTCTAATAGCACGCGCTATTAGGTGTTTGATATTTGTTTTATCATCTTCTGTCACAATGACGTTCTCAATTTATCCATTCCATAGTTTATGGGACATATAAAGTTTATGGGATGTTGGTGAATACGGGAATAAGGCTCGATTGTATATTGCAACAGTTGTTCACCAGCTGTCAAAATTGCCGGCCGTGTGAAATAAGCCTAAGGCTCGGTTGTATTAATTTTCAATCCGTGATTCAATTGTAATTGATAACAATTACAATTGATAACAATTACAATTGAATCACGGATTGAAAATATATACAACCGAGCCTTAGGCTTATTCCACACGGCCGGCAATTTTGTCACCTGATGAAAAACTGTTGCTATTGAAGACATAATGCGACGTTGCCATATTTAAACAGAGACACATGAGGATATGGAATTGAAAGTTAACAACAGTTTTAGCAACATCTAACAATATAATCAAGGATTATAGTTACCACACCTTTAGACAGCCGAGCCTAAAGCCTTCACACACGACTTTTTTGCATGCGATTTACGAACGCGCTACAAACGACCCATTGAGCAAAAAACCTGCGGCAATATTGCGTTCGCAGTTTGTTTTAGTTATCATCGTGTGCAAAGGTCCTTAGAAAATGGCTTCTCTTGATTTGCGTATACGAAAAACGTTTTGAGGCGGGCTATTTGAAATTTATAATCTTGAATACAGATAGAGTTGTATAATAACGGCCCTCCAACTATTTTGGGTGTAAACAAATAAAAATAAAAACCAGAAAAGTGTAATTGAAAACGAATATAATTAATTAATTATATTTTATATTTATAATTAATTTTTATATTTATAATTATTTTTTATATTTATAATTAATTTTTATATTTATAATTAATTTTTATATTTATAATTAATTTTTATATTTATAATTAATTTTTATATTTATAATTAATTTTTATATTTATAATTAATATTTATAGAAATAGTTACTGCGGGTCAAAAACTACTTGCATTGAGGTTTTTATTTTAAACATTAATCATGAAACGAGGCGATGTAAGAGTTAATTTTGATTGAAACTAAGGGCTGGGTATTGTTGTTATTTTAGAATAGCATGAAGTATCCGCAACTGGTTTCCATGCCCTCGGCAGTGTCTGACTGGCTTGAAGAACAGTTGGAAGCTCGTGGTATTGACGCAGTAGTATACACACGTTACGTACTGAGTCTGTTGTACAGGGATCCCGTCGATATCATTTGTCCCGACCAAGATCTGCACTTCACTAATCCTACCAAGGTAGGTCACCTCGTACACTACAAACCCCCGAAGTAACAATCGCAGACAAACAAACAACATTATTTTTTTTTCGCGTTGTGTCAATGGAAAATTAAACTGGGAAATCACGGTTTCATTCAACAGAGGAATTTGCAATGGAAGGTATATAAGTTTAAAGCGTGAATTATACGCCAAGAAACAATGTTCAATCGAAGAGTGATTCAGTTGAAAATTGAATATCAGAGAAGGTTCTGTTGCAAGAACTATAATTTCAGAACCTTCTCCGGCTCTACTTTTCATTCAAGTAATTATACGCCAAGAAACAATTTTCAATAAAGAATGCTCCAGTTGAAAATTGAATATTAGAAAAGGTTTTGTTCAAGAAATTATAGTTCCGGCTCTAATTTTTATTTTCACTCTAGTGTGTATTCAAAGACTGTATTTAATATAAGAGTCGCATCACAAATGTTTGCCTTCACCGTATTGGTCAACGGAACATGCGAGGTATACAGTCATTAGCGTGTATTCAAGATAATGCGCAGTACGCGATTAGTCATAGTATAAGGCACCTTAGGCCCAATTCACACATAAACGGCGTTGAGCGCAGGCGCGGTGTAGGCGAGGCGCAGGCGCGATGTCGCACAGGCGATTGTGATGTCATATGCAGTGAAGGGGTGGACATTGCACCTTATGTTTACATAGAGGCGGCGTGGAAGAGTTATTATTATGCCTCTCGCCTCTTCGCCTACCGTGTCTTAGGCCCAATTCACACATAAGCGGCGTCGGGCGCAGGCGCGGTGTAAACGAGGCACAGGCGCGACGTCGCACAGGCGATTGTGATGTCCATATGCAGTGAATGGGTGGAGATTGCATCTTATGTTTACATAGAGGAAGCGAGGAAGAGTTATGCCTCTTGCCTCTTCGCCTACCATGTCTTAGGCGAAGAGGCACGACGCTTCAAGAAATTTCCACCCTTTCACTGCATATCGACATTACAATCGCCTGTGCGACGTCGCGCCTGCGCCTCGCCTACACCGCGCCTGCGCCTCGCCTACACCGCGCCTGCGCCTCGCCTACACCGCGCCTGCGCCTCGCCTACACCGCGCCTGCGCCTCGCCTACACCGCGCCTGCGCCCGACGCCGCTTATGTGTGAATTGGGCCTTTGGCCAAAAATGCAACTCTATATGGCACCTTTATAGAGTTCCATTTAACAATATGACGCGCACTTTACTTCTATATTAATTTACTTTAAGGGGTTATATACCTTTTTGTGCGGAGAAATTGAGGAAAGTTTGAATTTTTGTAAAGGTATGTAGCAATAATTGTTTAACATCAAAATTATAATTTATTAATAGTACGTTTTTTAGTGAAAAAAATAAGTATTAGTTTATAAAAAAAAAATCATAATTGGCGTTGTTATGACCCTTTCCCCGAAACCCTCCTTTTTTGATGAGGCTTGCGGTGATCAACATGAAAGTCAAGCAGGTCAATTGAAATCATAAAACCCAAAAAAATTCACTAGTATAGGGACCTTCCTAGTACTTGAACGATTATTTAAATAAATATTTTGTTTTTTCAGCATACGGGAACGTTTTTCAATGTTTTGAGCTCTAAAAATGTTATTAAAAAATTCGTATTTGCAAAATAAACATGTATGCATAAAAAACGAATCGTTCAAGTACTGACAAAATTAATTACAAACAATTCAAAAAAAAAATTAAGAAGATCGGTTAAATAGTTTTTCGGCAATCGTGATCACGGCAAACGCACTTTTGAAAAACACCATTTCGAGATAATCGAGTTAGTGTGTAATTTTGTTTCGGGAACCCATACTGCCATACCCGCTTCGAAACGCTGTAACTTTCGATCTATTGCTCGGATCTCCATGAAAACTTCGTAAAATGTTCTCAAAGAGTTTTACTTTCAGATAAAGCAATAAAAAAAATCGAGTTTTTTTAAGAAAATAAAGGTATATAACCCCTTAATGTAAACTTCTATGATAATTGAAACTACGAACTTCTTGACGAGTATAATACGCTTTAGATTGGTTATGCCACCGGTTTTGTCGCAAAATTTGTAAAAATTGTCTGTATAGTAACATTAGGTCATTCAAAGTGTTTCGTTTTTGTGTGAAACAACTGTACACTGATGTTGAAAAATAATGAGAAAATCCATAAAATTGACCGAGGTTTCCGAAATTGAATGGTTGTGGCGTCTACTACGTGGTAATTCATTTTCAATGAAGGAAATGAATAAAACTACTATGTTTTTTTTACCAATTGTTAGTGGTAAAAAACATAGTAGTTTTATTCACTTCCTTAAATAAAATCCAATCAATAAATCTACTATGTTGTTACCACTTGTTAGTGGTAAAAAACATAGTAGTTTTATTACCACTAACAAGTGGTAAAAACATAGTAGTTTTATTGATTGGATTTTATTTAAGGAAATGAATAAAACTACTATGTTTTTACCACTAACAATTGGTAAAAAAAACATAGTAGTTTTATTCATCTCTTTCATTAACCGAGGTTTATTACTTTCCGAATACAGCATTGCTGCATAAGGAACGTATTGTATTTTTTTTTTGGTGAATTGGCTTCTATTTTGATTGGCATGTCTCTGGAAAACTAAATTTGTCGTTAAAATGATGAATAAATCTCGTGGTGAATTGGCTACTTTCGTTTCTAGCATGCTGGTTTTCTCGGGCGCCCCAAAATTAACCCGTTTCGGCGTGTGTTTTGCGGTTTGGTAGATTAATATTTGCTGGTTGTAAATTGTACATTGCATGTAGGAAGTGAGACGGTCTGGAGGAGGCAGGAAGCGATTCTGCCGCTCTTCTGACTATTGGGGACATGCGCACGCTGATGCGGACCAACTGAAACGCTCGGCAGCTGTCGAATGCCTTAAGTCCGCCTCTGACCAGGTATTTACTAACATACTCTAAACAAAAAAAAAACTATCATACATGCACAACTAATCTATTTCACTCACTCTCTGTATATTTCTCTTCTACATCTTCTATTCTATCATGATGATGCATGCATGGCGTTTATTTATCTTACAAGAAAATTATTTGGAAAAGGGATTTCGAAATTTATTGCCGGTTTAGGATATGAAATTGCAGTTTTTGATCATTCTAGGTGCTAATGATATGAAGTCGATATTACTAAAATGTCCATTGTTTTAACCTTCTGGCACTCGCGCCCAGTCTCATAGACCCGGAGCCTATATATGCTCCGGGTCTATAAGACTGGGCGCGAGTGCCGGAAGGTTAATATAGATGTTTTGGGGTGGCCAAACAAGTCGACCGGTCTATCGCGAAGTCAATTTTCATCGATCGTTCGCGAATGTCTTAACTTACGTCCGGTTTCTCCAACAAATCTAAACTAAAGGATAAATAAAACGATTTTTTACTTTGTTTTTTATCACACTTCAGTTACACTTTGCAACTAGTTTCGGCTAAGCTCTAGCCATTTTCGAGCTCCTCCGATAACGAGAAAAAAAATGAAATCTACTATATTTGTCATCGGAGGAGCTCGAAAATGGCTAGAGCTTAGCCGAAACTAGTTGCAAAGTGTAACTGAAGTGTGATAAAAAACAAAGTAAAAAATCGTTTTATTTATCCTTTAAAATGAATTATCACAAAGTAGACGCCAATATCCAATATTTTAAATCTAAACTAGTTTAAGACCGTCTTAATAATATGACGGTCTTAAAGCGTTGCACCAAACAAATATCGGATCTTAAAACGATAAGACGGTCTTACATTGTAAGACTAAGTAAGATCTACATATGTTTGGTGCATCAGAATAAAAATTTAAGACGTGGTTATATATATATATATATATATATATATATATATATATATATATATATATATATATATATAAGACGAACTTGTATAAGACGAGCCTATATAAGACGAGCTTTAAGATTCGTTGGAAAAACCGGGCGTTATAAACCGATAAGACTATATAAATAAAGCTAAATTTCGATGTTATTTACAAACATCGATATAGGAAACATCGATGTTTTGTTGTCGATATCGTAGCGCTGCCAGGTTATATTTAAGACGAACTTGTATAAGACTAGCTTATATAAGACGAGCTTATATAAGACGAGCTTATATAAGACGAGCTTATATAAGACGAGCTTATATAAGACGAGCTTATATAAGACGAGCTTATATAAGACGAGCTTATATAAGACGAGCTTATATAAGACGAACTTATATAAGACGGGCTTATATAAGACTAGCTTATATAAGACGAGCTTATATAAGACGAGCTTATATAAGACGAGCTTATATAAGACGAGCTTTAAAATTCGTTGGAAAAACCGGGCGTTAGAAACCGATGAGACTACATAAATAAAGCTAAATTTCGATGTTATTTACAAACATCGACATTGGAAACAACGATGTTTTGTTGTTGATGTCGTAGCACTACCAGGTACCAACATATTTATGATTTTTTTTATTGAAAAACGAGTTTTGGTTCTCGGAAAATGCATCATTTTCAGCAAAATTTATAAATATCACTAGAGTCTAATACAACCCAAATTAGAAATCATATCAAATCTTCTTGTTATAGAAATGCGGCATTGAATCATTGGTCGACGAGCTCTGCGAGAAACTGAAAGAAGCAAAGAGCGACTCCACCAAGGATTCCGAGCCCGTGCACTTCGCCAAATCGGCGGACCAGCAGTCGCCGCAACAACAGGATCCGGCCAAGCGGTACTACGCTGCATTCCCGGCCCTGTCGCGCAACGCCTCCGCCCCCGCCGCCTCACCAAGCCTAATCACACTAATCCCCAAGTGGTTCGGCTCGCCGAAGAAGAAGGGAGGCGCCCGCAACAAGCAAACGCGCTCCTCCAGCTACGAGGACAAGCTCCATTTCAAGGTGGACGCGGAGACTATGAAGGCGCGACCGTCCGGCAAGCAACGATTCAACTATTTGGGCCGCAACAAGAAGGACTTGGGATTTTGTCGCAACATGGCAAAGTCGTCGACGGCGGAGGGTATGAGCGAGTGGGATTTTTATAATAACAACAACAACGCCAAAAATAATATGATGGAAAGTAGCAGTTACGAGCACGAGGAGAGTATGTACGATGACCTACCGGTCGACATACGGGATTTATTGGATTCCCCCACACCGCCCGGGGGTGGCAAGATGATGAATATGGCGAACATGCGAGACACTGGCAGCAAGAGTTTTATACAATGCGGCACCAATATTATTAGTTCTATTTGGTCGAACGACGCCCCGATGGAGGATTACGATAACACGTATAATCAAACGGTGGACCGCAGTCAGCTTGATTATAAATTCAGCAATATTTCCATTTGGAGTTCGGATAATATTAATATAATCAAGGAGAATGAGACGAACTCGTTTTTTGAGAGTTGTAACGCGAATAAAACTTCGTTTGTGAACTATGGGTTCGAGAGTGAGGCGCCGTGGAGTTTCGAGAAGTGGTCGGATAGTGATAGCTATGAGGTCGATCCGGAGGTCAGTAAGAGCCTTTTGAAGCTGAATCACAATAAGGAGGAGAGCTCGTTTATGGAGGTTATACCTAGAGGGGCGCGTTTTAAGCTGCCGATTGGTACTCCTAAGGGGAAAAAGGTTGATTTGGAGCCGGATAAGGATGATTTGTTGAATTCGGCTAGTAGTCACTTTAAGCCGATTAATGAGAAGGCGGAAAAGGCGGCGGGGCAGTATGCAGATGGTACCACTTTTGTAATCCCGAGTAGTTTAGAGAAAGTTAATTATAAACGGAGCGAGAGTGGTAGGGAGATGTATTTGGAGGCTGATTATGGGAAGTATTTGGAGTACAAAAAGGTTAATGAGGATTTGACGTTGAAGTTTAAGGTGAATCAGAACGATAAGGCTTGTCAAACGGATGTTGATGATGTGGATTTTGTTGATGGTGATTGTAAATCGGAGGATGTTTACTTTCCGGGGGATTTGGAGTTGTTGGATGATGATGATGAGGTGGAGGCGGAGACGTGTCGTTGCGGGATGGATAAGTTTGAGGATTGTCCGGTTCATCCGCAACGCGCTGATAGTGTTATGGCGGAGATTTTCGGGAAATTCGAGGTGAAATGCGACAAGTGTTCGGGCGTCTGGGGGAAGGATTGGACCAGCAGCAATGCGAAGAATATTTGGAGCGGCGGGGAGGTTTGTATGGCGTGTTTGGGGTTGAACGCCAAGCCGCTGCCTAGTCAAGATTTGTTGCGGGAGGACATCACGCAGGACGGGGAGCAACTCCTATCAGATCTGAGCAGTATGCAGAAGAGCTACATGGAGGAACTCCCCGTCGCCGAAATGAGTTGTGACATTAATCAGCTAATTGCCAGCAAGGAGTGGCGGGCGGACGGAGCTACCGTACCTATACATTCGGGCTCCTTCAGCTTCGCCACGCGACTCGAACAGGACTTCTTATTCAACATGGCAACGATACCCACTTTACGCTCGGTTACCCTCTAATGACGACGCCTTTTAAGGTATGTGTGGCTTGAAATTTAAGGTTTACACACACACAGCGTTTTAATCTCTCAAAGTTAACAATCCCGTAAAACAAACTGCCAATATTTATTTCAGTGCAGTCTTTGAGAGAAACGCGTGCTTGTTTTAGTCACACGTTTGTGTGTGTGTGTGTTGGTTTTAAAAAACGTGTCCATTTCATCAGATAGGGCAGGATTATTTTGGAAAATTGTAAATATATTTGTACATTTTCGTTTAAGCAAACAAATAATAATTGGCGACACGAGCCAACAAAAAGTTATCAAGTGTCTTTTTTAATGAAACAAAAAAGCTGGTAGAATCAAAAAAATATTATTATGAGCGGTTGGTAGGGCCCTGTTGTTTCTTTTATTATACACACAGACATATGCGTTGAACACGCTCGACGCGTTTTTTGTTTGCAATAGTAAAAGTGCGAAACGTTGCAGTAAACTTATGTTGTAACCCTAAAGATTAGAATTAACATCAAATGAAAAGATTATAAATTATTATTATAGAAACGTAGAAAACAAGACTAGTGTTTTTTAAGTTACAGAATATGGGCACTGTGTAGTTATATGTGGTGTTTCACCGGGTTTTAAACCTATTACTTTTGAGAGTGGTTGGTAAATCTGATTTAAAATGCTATCCCACGCGTTTCCATTAAACGTGTCAAAAAGTTAAGGCTGACTGTACATATTTTAGGCGATTTATACGGGTTTCTAGAATTATATAGCCTACAACTAGGTGATTTAGTTATCATAATATGAATGATTAACAGTAATAAGCCTTCAGATTTTTTTTAACTAGATCTCATAATAAATCAAGCATGTCGGTCCGCCATTTTAATTATCCAGATCTCAAATTAATCAAGAGTGTCGGTCGGCCATTTTAATTATCTAGGTCTCAAATTAAATCAAGCGTGTCAGTCGGCCATTTTAATGATCCAGATTTCAAATTAAATCAAGAGTGTCGATCGGCAATTTTAATTATGTCGGTCGGCCATTATAATTTTCCAGATCTCAAATTAAATCAAGAATGTTGTCGGCCATTTTTATTATCTAAATCTCAAATTAAATCAAGAGTGTAGGTCGGCCATTTTAATGATCCAGATCACAAATAAAATCAAGAGTGTCGGTCGGCCATTTTAATTATCTAGGTCTCAAATAAAATCAAGAGTGTCGGTCAGCCATTTTTATTATCTAGATTTCAAATTAAATCAAGCATGCCGGTCGGCCATTTTGTTTTTTTGTCACTAAACAAAAATAATAATATACTTAATTCTCCAAGAATATTGTAGTTGCTGTTTATTGATATTTATAAATATGTGTATTAACACATATTTATAAATATGAATAAACAGCGTGGAGAAAAGGCGAGATTTCGGATGTAAACCTAATATAATGGAAAATATCCTTGTTAAATATAATGTCGCACCTTAAAACACCTCAACTGACAAAACCGACGTGATCTAAATAATTTTGTAACTTAAAAAAAACATTTACGACTGCCAAAACGTTTCACTTACTACGCTAATGCTGACAAAAAACACGTTGGTGTGCCCACCACTTTAGAAATGGAAAAATTTATTTATATCAATAAATGGAATATTTTTTTATATAACATATAGCAGAAATATTTATTTCGGGGTGATTATAAACGCGCCCCGCTCATATTATTTGAAACAATATAATTTGAACATATCACCGACTAAAAAAAAAAAAAATCGTTAAATTTCAGTTCGTTTGTATGTAAATTTTGTTAAGTGTTTAAAATTCGAGTAAACAAAAAATAAAACAATGATCGGTGACAGACATTGTAAATAGTTAAAAAGAATAGTATTTTTGTAGGATAATTTTGTGTTTTTTTTGCAATCTCCACACGAGCAGTCGAAATGAACTGCAGCCCTCCCCCCAAATACTGTGGAGATTAGTTAATTAATATTATTTTTATTACTATATGAGTAATATATAAAAAAAACGATATAGTAACGTAATAATACAATTAGGGCATTTTTAGTATACAAAGCATTGAAACGAACACCTTTAGATGCTTTTAATCAGATCGATTCCAACCCACAATCATATTTTTTTTTATCTGGGCACGGTTGTCCATACTAAGGGACGCCTAATACACTCGAAAGTCCCTAAAGGAACAGGTCTGGCTTTAATTATGGTGTATTTTACAAAAACAAACAAAAAACATTGTAACATATATCAAAAATAGTTGTACTCTCGATTATATAAGAGAGATATAATTAAAATAATGGAAATGGGTAACTACCAAGGTATAATTAAGTTTTTTTATAATAATTATTTTTCGGCTATAGAGTGGCCATTTAAAAATAGTCAGTCGGAGCCAAAGTTTAACGCTATGGTTAGGGCCAATGGGGGGCCGCAACAATTCGAACACTTTTACAAACGAAAACGCGTTGCATGTCCCCTCATGAAAGCAAAAAAAATTAAACCACTCTATAATCGATCTAAACTAAAAAAAAAAAACATGAGAAATGAAAAAGCGAAATAAAAATATTAGTTGTAGTCCAAATTTCAAGTAAATAAGATTTGGAATTTTTGTTTTTTCTTTTTTGTTAAATTAAATTTAAAAAATTAATTGTTTTTTTTTTGTTTGTTAAAGAGATTCAAACGTTTTATTTGTTGTTTGTTTTGATTTCCGAATCTTATTTAAATGTACAGAGTGAGGTCATAAAATTTATAATCAATTGCACCCCACTGCTGTGATTAAAGAAAAATAATCATCGTTGCTTGTGTGAATGTATGTATGTTATTAATAATCACTATTCCCCCCCATAACCCTTTCATCCTCTCACCTACCCTAAAAAAATAAAAATATTGTATACATGTGGATTTTGTTGTGTGTAAAACGGTGCTGGAACGAAAGAGAGTTCGATATGCAATAATGCGAAAATAAATCATCCATCATTCGTCATTTTTTGTATAATTGTAATATATAAAAAAAACAAAAATAAACAAACATCAGTGTTGTTGATATCACATCGACTAGCAGTCGACAATAATATTTTACGTTGAGCGTAAAGTGTAAGGGAGCGTTGTTTTAGGGGATGATTAGCTGTGAAATTTGTTTGTTTTTTATTTTGTACGTTAAATGTGAGCTGTCCCCCCTAAATAACGTGTAATGGCGGCAATTGGATTGCGAGATTTGTTTGTTGTAAATTATTTTAGTTATACTAAAGGCTATTCACAGTTAAAAATATATATGCAAGATACAATTTAAAAACTCAATTTAGGATTGAGGAAAGAACAAATTTATTTTTTCATACGAAGTATTTTTTAAATAATACAAATTTGATTCTGTTTGATGTGTTTCAAATAAGAATTATGTTTTTATAAATAATCTAATTTGATGTGAATATGTTGCTCTTTAAAAACAATAAGAGCATTTAAACCTTATAAGAAAACCACCAATAAATTTGGTTTGATCATAGACATTTTGTTATCAAATTATAAATAATTGAATATACATTTTCGTAAATCTTTTTTTATACTATTATTATCAATATTATTATTGGTACTCACATAAAAAAATATTTTTTATTTTTTTATTTAAATATGAGGGTTAGTCCACTTTTGTCCTCAATGTCTCAATTGTATATATGCGTGTGTGAGAATATATTTTTATTATAGTTAAATATTTTTCGTTTAAATTTGAGTTGTTTCACTTTTGCTTACAATTAAAAAAATATATATCTTTATATTATTATTATCAATATTATTATTAGTAAACAACTAACATAAAAATATATTTTTTGATGTTTATTTAAATTTGAGGTTTTAGTCCAGTTTTGCCCTCAATGTCTAAATTGTACTGTGCATATACGCCTGTGTGAGAATATTATTTTTATTATAGTTAAATCTTGCCAGCTAACCAAATAACAGTCGCTATAATCCAATTGCCGTTTTAGTTAATTATTTAAAAAGAAAAAAGAAACTAGTATATAGCATAACCTCTTTATGATTATTCTTATTTTAGTGCCTATAAAATATTTTGACCTTTTGCCTTATTACCAGTAGGTATAATAACTACTACTACCACAGCGGAGTAAAATAAAAATTACCAATTTTTTGGAATCAATTACAATCGTAATGTAAACAAAAATAAAAACACTAAAAAAAAATACGATGCAGTTTGTGGCTTAACATTCTAAGATGAAAAATAAATAAACAAAAAATACATGTAGTTTGTAGCGCAAGTGTTGTTGTCCAACATAAAACCAAGAAAAATACAAGAAAATCACAAAAAAAAACAAAAAACTATTATCAATCTTGTAGCCGAAATGGCCAACAACAAGGTTATTATTATAAATATTTCGGAACATATTTTTGTGAGTTGAGTGCACTGTAATACATAGCTATTGTAATTAATCACCCTTGCCCAAGAAAGAAATACAATGTTAACCCGTCTTGTCCTTAAACGTCTCCCAATTTGTGCTGCTTGTCTCTCCTAGTTTCCCAAACAAACCAAAAATAAGATTTAAAAAAAAACAGTGAACTCAATGGTGTTATTATTATTATGTAAAAAATTAGTACTTGAATATTTTGTCTCTTGAAATAAATAAAAATGTTGCAAAAAGATGAAAAAATGAATACCAGGATAAAACAAAATATATCCATAATCTAAAAACAGTGTTGGAAGTATCAATAAAATAAAGCAAGTACTCAATTGACAAATATATTTTTTTATATGTAATCACACATCCCAACTTTATTTTTAGGGTTTTAATGGACTTGATGGTAAGTTGGTAAGTAGAAGCGTTGATGAATCAATGCACAATATATATTCAGACAGTTTTTTTTTTGCATTTTGCAGGGGGGAAAGTAAGATATTGAACAAAATATCTAATGGGCCGTTCTTCGGGCTTGAAATTTTCTATAAATTTGCAATTCGAATCATCCTTGTAACATTAAAAATTAATAAGTTAAAACGTTATGCGCGGAAAACCGACAAATGGCTACAAAATCACGGGGTTTTCGATTTTTTTTTAAATTTTGCATGAGACATTGCCGAAAATTCCTACTGGCCGTTTGGCGGGCTCGTTATTATCTATAACTTTGCAATTAAAATCATCCTTGCATTATCAAAAAATAAAAAGTATTGCCCCAAAAACTAACAAACAGCAACAAAATCACGAAATTTTTTGTTGTATTTCGCGTGATAACGGTATACGATAGCTAAAATCTTCCTATCGGCCGTATGTCGGGCTTGAAATTCTCTTTGCAATTACAAACATTGCATATAATTTTTTTTTACTAGATTCTTTATAAATAATTTAAAATAAATTGTAGCATAAATAAACAAAATTATTTAGCTATCGTAAAATTGAATGAGAAGTTTAATTTGATTAATATTAATAATTTCTAACCTTGCCATTAACACGTTGGAAATTATAATAGCGGCCCGAATTAGCATAAACAATTTGGTTAATTAACGATTACGCCGTCGCGCCGTTGTAAAAATAACAACGGGATCTTCACGCGAGCGGGATGATTAATTGTCGGCTAATTAAAATAAGCCATTAGGCACCGCGCCTCCGATTACGATAATTGTAGGCGAGCGCGGCGTTTGGCCAATTTCACCGTGCACGTGCCATTTTCATTTTGTTACAAGTATTGTAATTTATAATTGGACAATGAGGGCGAGAGCGAACGTACATGCAAATTAATAATACTGCAATATATATATATATATATATATATATATATATATATATATATATATATATATATATATATATATATATATATATAAATTAATATTTATTTGGCCATCGACCCATGCAATAATCTACAGCTACATCTACTATAGTTATAGCTGTTTTAATAAAATAAATGTAATTGGCAATTTAAACATTCGCCAAAAAATTCAATTCTTTGTTAAACCCTGTCACATTATGTTATTAAAAAAACATGTTTTGGATGTAAGTAGCAATTTGTAGCAATATTCGACAGCTACAACTTTACTTATGTATTTAATAAAATATATGTAGTTGTCATTTTGAAAATTCGCCAAAAATTTAATATTTCGTTCAACAGTGTCATGTTTTGGTTGGATATTAATAAACATATTTTGATTATAGGTAGCAATTTGTAGCAATATTTGGCAGCTACAACTCTACTTATAGCTGTTTTAATAAAATAAATCTAGTTGGCACTTTGAAAATTCGTCAAAAAATTCAATTTTTTGTATAACACTGTCATGTTTTGGCTGGTTATTAATAAACATGTTTTGATTATAGGTAGCAATTTGTAGCAAAATTCGACAGCTACAACTCTACTTATAGCTGTTTTAATAAAATAAATCTATTTGGCACTTTGAAAATTCCCCAAAAATTTCGATTTTTTGTTTAACACTGTCATGTTTTGGCTGGTTATTAATAAACATGTTTTGATTATAGGTAGCAATTTGTAGCAATATTCGACAGCTACAACTCTACTTATAGCTGTTTTAATAAAATAAATGTAGTTGGCACTTTGAAAATTCCCCAAAAAATTCAATTTTTTGTTTAACACTGTCATGTTTTGGATGGTTATTAATAAACATGTTTTGATTATAGGTAGCAATTTGTAGCAATATTCGACAGCTACAACTCTACTTATAGCTGTTTTAATAAAATAAATGTAGTTGGCATTTTGAAAATTCCCCAAAAAATTCAATTTTTTGTTTAACACTGTCATGTTTTGGATGGTTATTAATAAACATGTTTTGATTATAGGTAGCAATTTGTAGCAATATTTGGCAGCTACAACTCTACTTATAGCTGTTTTAATAAAATAAATCTAGTTGGCACTTTGAAAATTCCCCAAAAAATTCATTTTTTTGTTTAACACTGTCATGTTTTGGCTGGTTTTTAATAAACATGTTTTGATTATAGCTAGCAATTTGTAGCAATATTTGGCAGCTACAACTCTACTTATAGCTGTTTTAATAAAATAAATCTAGTTAGCACTTTGAAAATTCGTCAAAAAATTCATTTTTTTGTTTAACACTGTCATGTTTCGGCTGGTTATTAATAAACATGTTTTGATTATAGGTAGCAATTTGTATCAATATTCGACAGCTACAACTCTACTTATAGCTGTTTTAATAAAATAAATCTAGTTGGCACTTTGAAAATTCGTCAGAAAATTCAATTTTTTGTTTAACACTGTCATGTTTTGGCAGGTTATTAATAAACATGTTTTGATTATAGGTAGCAATTTGTAGCAATATTTGACAGCTACAACTCTACTTATAGCTGTTTTAATAAAATAAATGTAGTTGGCACTTTAAAAATTACCCAAAAAAATCAATTTTTTGTTTAACACTGTCATGTTATGGTTGGTTATTAATAAACATGTTTTGATTATAGGTAGCAATTTGTAGCAATATTCGACAGCTACAACTCTACCTATAGCTGTTTTAATAAAAGAAATCTAGTTGGCACTTTGAAAATTCCCCAAAAAATTCAATTTTTTGTTTAACACTGTCATGTTTTGGATGGTTATTAATAAACATGTTTTGATTATAGGTAGCAATTTGTAGCAATATTTGGCAGCTACAACTCTACTTATAGCTGTTTTAATAAAATAAATCTAGTTGGCACTTTGAAAATTCGTCAGAAAATTCAATTTTTTGTTTAACACTGTCATGTTTTGGCAGGTTATTAATAAACATGTTTTGATTATAGGTAGCAATTTGTAGCAATATTTGACAGCTACAACTCTACTTATAGCTGTTTTAATAAAATAAATGTAGTTGGCACTTTAAAAATTACCCAAAAAAATCAATTTTTTGTTTAACACTGTCATGTTATGGTTGGTTATTAATAAACATGTTTTGATTATAGATAGCAATTTGTAGCAATATTCGACAGCTACAACTCTACCTATAGCTGTTTTAATAAAAGAAATCTAGTTGGCACTTTGAAAATTCCCCAAAAAATTCAATTTTTTGTTTAACACTGTCATGTTTTGGATGGTTATTAATAAACATGTTTTGATTATAGGTAGCAATTTGTAGCAATATTTGACAGCTACAACTCTACTTATAGCTGTTTTAATAAAATAAATGTAGTTGGCACTTTAAAAATTACCCAAAAAAATCAATTTTTTGTTTAACACTGTCATGTTATGGTTGGTTATTAATAAACATGTTTTGATTATAGGTAGCAATTTGTAGCAATATTCGACAGCTACAACTCTACCTATAGCTGTTTTAATAAAAGAAATCTAGTTGGCACTTTGAAAATTCCCCAAAAAATTCAATTTTTTGTTTAACACTGTCATGTTTTGGCTGGTTATTAATAAACATGTTTTGATTATAGGTAGCAATTTGTAGCAATATTCGACAGCTACAACTCTACCTATAGCTGTTTTAATAAAATAAATGTAGTTGGCACTTTGAAAATTTCCCAAAAAAATCAATTTTTTGTTTAACACTGTCATGTTTGGCTGGTTATTAATAAACATGTTTTGATTATAGGTAGCAATTTGTAGCAATATTCGACAGGTACAACTCTACCTATAGCTGTTTTAATAAAAGAAATCTAGTTGGCACTTTGAAAATTCCCCAACAAATTCAATTTTTTGTTTAACACTGTCATGTATTGGATGGTTATTAATAAACATGTTTTGATTATAGGTAACAATTTGTAGCAATATTTGACAGCTACAACTCTACTTATAGCTGTTTTAATAAAATAAATGTAGTTGGCACTTTAAAAATTACCCAAAAAAATCAATTTTTTGTTTAACACTGTCATGTTATGGTTGGTTATTAATAAACATGTTTTGATTATAGATAGCAATTTGTAGCAATATTCGACAGCTACAACTCTACCTATAGCTGTTTTAATAAAAGAAATCTAGTTGGCACTTTGAAAATTCCCCAAAAAATTCAATTTTTTGTTTAACACTGTCATGTTTTGGATGGTTATTAATAAACATGTTTTGATTATAGGTAGCAATTTGTAGCAATATTTGACAGCTACAACTCTACTTATAGCTGTTTTAATAAAATAAATGTAGTTGGCACTTTAAAAATTACCCAAAAAAATCAATTTTTTGTTTAACACTGTCATGTTATGGTTGGTTATTAATAAACATGTTTTGATTATAGGTAGCAATTTGTAGCAATATTCGACAGCTACAACTCTACCTATAGCTGTTTTAATAAAAGAAATCTAGTTGGCACTTTGAAAATTCCCCAAAAAATTCAATTTTTTGTTTAACACTGTCATGTTTTGGCTGGTTATTAATAAACATGTTTTGATTATAGGTAGCAATTTGTAGCAATATTCGACAGCTACAACTCTACCTATAGCTGTTTTAATAAAATAAATGTAGTTGGCACTTTGAAAATTTCCCAAAAAAATCAATTTTTTGTTTAACACTGTCATGTTTGGCTGGTTATTAATAAACATGTTTTGATTATAGGTAGCAATTTGTAGCAATATTCGACAGGTACAACTCTACCTATAGCTGTTTTAATAAAAGAAATCTAGTTGGCACTTTGAAAATTCCCCAACAAATTCAATTTTTTGTTTAACACTATCATGTTTTGGCTGGTTATTAATAAACATGTTTTGATTATAGGCAGCAATTTGTAGCAATATTCGACAGCTACAACTCTACCTATAGCTGTTTTAATAAAATAAATCTAGTTGGCACTTTGAAAATTCCCCAAAAAATTCATTTTTTTGTTTAACACTGTCATGTTTTGGATGGTTATTAATAAACATGTTTTGATTATAGGTAGCAATTTGTAGCAATATTCGACAGCTACAACTCTACCTATAGCTGTTTTAATAAAAGAAATCTAGTTGGCACTTTGAAAATTCCCCAAAAAATTCAATTTTTTGTTTAACACTGTCATGTATTGGATGGTTATTAATAAACATGTTTTGATTATAGGTAACAATTTGTAGCAATATTCGACAGCTACAACTCTACTTATAGCTGTTTTAATAAAATAAATCTATTTGGCACTTCCCCAAAAAATTCGATTTTCTGTTTAACACTGTCATGTTTTGGATGGTTACTAATAAACATGTTTTGATTATAGATAGCAATTTGTAGCAATATTCGACAGCTACAACTCTACCTATAGCTGTTTTAATAAAATAAATCTAGTTGGCACTTTGAAAATTCCCCAAAAAATTCAATTTTTTGTTTAACACTGTCATGTTATGGTTGGTTATTAATAAACATGTTTTGATTATAGGTAGCAATTTGTAGCAATATTCGACAGCTACAACTCTACTTATAGCTGTTTTAATAAAATAAATGTACTTGGCACTTTGAAAATTCCCCAAAAAATTCAATTTTTTGTTTAACACTGTCATGTTTTGGATGGTTATTAATAAACATGTTTTGATTATAGGTAGCAATTTGTAGCAATATTCGACAGCTACAACTCTACCTATAGCTGTTTTAATAAAATAAATGTATTTGGCATATTGAAAATTCCCCAAAAAATTCAATTTTTTGTTCAACACTGTCATGTTTTGGATGGTTATTAATAAACATGTTTTGATTATAGGTAGCAATTTGTAGCAATATTCGACAGCTACAACTCTACTTATAGCTGTTTTAATAAAATAAATGTATTTGGCATATTGAAAATTCCCCAAAAAATTCAATTTTTTGTTCAACACTGTCATGTTTTGGATGGTTATTAATAAACATGTTTTGATTATAGGTAGCAATTTGTAGCAATATTCGACAGCTACAACTCTACCTATAGCTGTTTTAATAAAATAAATGTATTTGGCATATTGAAAATTCCCCAAAAAATTCAATTTTTTGTTTAACACTGTCATGTTTTCGATGGTTATTAATAAACATGTTTTGATTATAGGTAGCAATTTGTAGCAATATTCGACAGCTACAACTCTACTTATAGCTGTTTTAATAAAATAAATGTAGTTGGCACTTTGAAAATTCCCCAAAAAATTCAATTTTTTGTTTAACACTGTCATGTTTTGGATGGTTATTAATAAACATGTTTTGATTATAGGTAGCAATTTGTAGCAATATTCGACAGCTACAACTCTACCTATAGCTGTTTTAATAAAATAAATGTATTTGGCATATTGAAAATTCCCCAAAAAATTCAATTTTTTGTTTAACACTGTCATGTTTCGGATGGTCATTAATAAACATGTTTTGATTATAGGTAGCAATTTGTAGCAATATTCGACAGCTACAACTCTACTTATAGCTGTTTTAATAAAATAAATGTAGTTGGCACTTTGAAAATTCCCCAAAAAATTCAATTTTTTGTTTAACACTGTCATGTTTCGGATGGTCATTAATAAACATGTTTTGATTATAGGTAGCAATTTGTAGCAATATTCGACAGCTACAACTCTACTTATAGCTGTTTTAATAAAATAAATCTAGTTGGCACTTTGAAAATTCCCCAAAAAATTCAATTTTTTTGTTTAACACTGTCATGTTTTGGATGGTCATTAATAAACATGTTTTGATTATAGGTAGCAATTTGTAGCAATATTCGACAGCTACAACTCTACCCATAGCTGTTTTAATAAAAGAAATCTAGTTGGCACTTTGAAAATTCCCCAAAAAATTCAATTTTTTGTTTAACACTGTCCTGTTTTGGATCGTTATTAATAAACACGTTTTGATTATAGGTAGCAATTTGTAGCAATATTCGACAGCTACAACTCTACTTATAGCTGTTTTAATAAAATAAATCTAGTTGGCACTTTGAAAATTCCCCAAAAAATTCAATTTTTTTGTTTAACACTGTCATGTTTTGGATGGTTATTAATAAACATGTTTTGATTATAGGTAGCAATTTGTAGCAATATTCGACAGCTACAACTCTACTTATAGCTGTTTTAATAAGATAAATCTAGTTGGCACTTTGAAAATTTCCCAAAAAATTCAATTTTTTGTTTAACACTGTCATGTTTTGGCTGGTTATTAATAAACATGTTTTGATTGTAGGTAGCAATTTGTAGCAATATTCGACAGCTACAACTCTACTTATAGCTGTTTTAATAAAATAAATGTAGTGGGCAGACCAAATGTGACTAGAGGCGCTTTCGTGTAGCATGGTTTATCATTGCGTCGCCCCCGTGGCGTGCAGTATCGCTCAGGTCTTGCGGTCGTGCACCTCGGGTGTAAGGGCCAAGGTAGAATTATTCGCATAGGAAGTGGCAAATAAAACAAGAAAAATAAGCCCGTACGAGCCCAGAGTGATAAACGAAGGGCACTTAGAATTGCAACCTGGAATATTATATCCTGGGGATTTTTGCCTAGTTACGGCCCTGGAGTAGTTATAAAATTGTAGCGGCCAGTGGCTATCAAAGATCCTATAACACCTTTAAACGATGAACCTCTTGGTAAAATTGTTTTTACAAGTCTTGCAAAAATTTGTATAAATCGTAACCAGCATTATATCTAGAAATATACTGTTAGCATTTTTGAGACGCAAGCCTTCATATGGCCAGAGCATAATGAATGCAGACAAGTGATTTATTTTTCTTTAATTGAGGCACGTGTAATAAAAGGAATGCTGTCGCTTATTTTTGTCGCATGATTTCCGGCTTCACAAAACGCATATGTGCGTGTCCATTACTTTAATAGAGGCAGTAAAGACGACGCGGAATACTGAAATTAATTCAGACAATGCATACACGTTATGCAACAAACAATGGAGGCAACTACTATGCATGTCTATTATTAAATGTTTTTTTTTGCATTGTAAATATTAAGAGAATTAAAAATATATTGGGCTATCATTCTTTTTTCCGCCAATAATGGGGGAAGCTCAGAAGAGTTCAATTCAACCCGCTATTTACCTTTACTTTACAGAAAATCTCTGAAAAACTGTGGAGGAAGAAGGCATATAAGCGAATATGTATTTTATGTTTATTTGTATTTTTTCTGTTATTTATGTTAGAGTAGAAATTTTGTAGATGGTTATTTTTGTGTAGTTATTCCAAATAAAAATCTTTTTTTTATACCCTTAAAAATTCTATTCCTGCTACTTTGCGGTTTCCCCGGTTACACGTTACTCACCTACCCAAGCATTGAAGTCACCAGTTGCGTAACTACGGGCAGACACACACACACACACACCCCTACTCAGGACTGAGGACATTTACAACATCTACATTCAAAAACTATTTTACATTTAGCAACAATAAACAAATACATTACCGGATGAGATACGAGATTTTAAAATTGTTGATGTGCGGCCCCGATTCGGCCGAAATCCGTGCCACCGGTGGGTCCTCTTTTAGAAATCGGCGACGATTATTTTTCGGGCCGTGTGGTAGTAAAAGCGAAGGAGCAAGCAGGTACCGCTTACAGGTTTCAGCGCGTACGTTAGGTTAGTACCTGCGGCACTTGCGGTTTAATAATATACGCCCGTCAGTAAGTCAGTGGTGACTCTCTTGGGTTAGTCGCGCTCAGATATCGGCGGCGGTGAGTTCCACCACTCTCGTAAACGTGCGCTTTTACTCCGTAATACAGCAGTGCTTCTGCGAAACGAACAATTTGTTAAGTTGTTTTTTTTTTGGTATATGAATTAAAACGGACACACTACAATAGGGTAAGTTTAAATTTCGCCACACACTGGAAGGCATAGTAAATCGCCACTGATTGTTTTATGGATTTTTTCAATTCGTTCAATTATTTTGGATGAAGCGATGTATTTGTTGCGTGCGTTTTCCTGCTTGTCTTCAAGCACTAGGAGTTGGTTCATTTCATCAATGCGACCTTTAATGGCCTCATTGAGGATGCAAAGGGTAATTAGGTGTTCGGTTTCTTCCTCCGTTATATTCAGCTCTTTAGCAGCGAATGATAATTTAATGGTCTTGTAAGGTTTAATCAGCTTGAGCAGCACGTTGGCTCGCATTATATGGAACAACCCATCAATATGCTCCCGAATAAACGGGTCACTTAGAAACAAGTCGCGGTTCTGCTTGAAAATCGCTTCAAATCTAGTAGTGTTGTCGCTTTGGAAGGCTAACAATAGCTCCTTCATGGTTTTAATATCGGGATCATCGCGGTACGGTTTCACCTCCTGCGAATCAATCGGATTGATCGTCGACTTCATCAGCATGCTGGTCAGGATCAGGTACTTGAGGCAGGCGATACGCCGGGGGCTGCCTGACTCGTCGTAGTTCTTGAACGCCTCGAAGAAGTCCGCGTACGCCTTCTCGTACTCCTCGGAGCGCAGGTGCATCTTGCCGCCGCACTCGCGGATCGTGCTCATTATCATCGGGTGCGGTATCGCCGAACGGATCTTGAGCGCGCGCTCGTACAGCTCGCGCAACTGCTTGTTGTTCTTCTTCTCGGTGTAAATCTGAATCTCCAGCGCGTATATCTCCAGCAAGTGGTTGCCTTTGTGCACGTCCTCCACCCCGTCTTGGCTCACGCACGACTGCTTCAGTTGTTTGATTATCTTGCCCAGTTTGCTGTATTCGCCACGATCGAAGTATACTTTACCTGAAGGGAATTTGAATGTTGTTAAGGAATATGAAATAACTACTGATACATAAAGGATGGAAGGTGTGAAATTATCACATTTCAATACAATTACACAAAATTAGAAGTTAGTTCGATAGCCAGCTATAGAGACTATCGAACTTCAGGACCTTCTGCTATGTGTTAGTGTATGTATATGTCTTGCTACTTCAGAAAAACGTCCCAGAGTATTCTATAGTGTCGTTAATTGTATCTCAAAAAGCGGAAATTTTGTATGTTTGAACTGCAAATTTGAAAATATTTCAAAAATCCCTCGATGTATAAATTTCAAACTTTGCTAATGCATTAGCAATATATTAGTCTATTAATTACGGTCATAATCAAAAATTACGGGGTTGTTAGTTTTCAAGATATCTAATGCCAACATTGTTATATCATACAAATATTATATGTTTGAAACGCAAATTTGAAAATATTTCAAAAATCCCTAGATGTATTTCTTTTAAACTTTGCTAATGCATTAGCAACATATTAGTCTATCAATTAACATCATAATCAAAAATTACGGGGTTGCTAGTTTTCAAGATATTTAATGCCAAAATTGTAATATCATACAAATAGTGTATGTTTGAATCGCAAATTTGAAAATATTTCAAAAATCCCTTGATGTATATTTTTTAAACTTTGCTAATGCATTAGCAATATATTAGTCTACCAATTAACGTCATAATAAAAAATTACGGGGTTGCTAGTTTTCAAGATATCTAATGCCAAAATTGTAATATCATACAAATAGTGTATGTTTGAATCGCAAATTTGGAAATATTTCAAAAATCCCTTGATGTATATTTTTCAAACTTTGCGAATGCATTAGCAATATAATAGTCTATCAATTAACGTCATAATCAAAAATTACGGGGTTGCTAGTTTTCAAGATATCTAATGCCAAAATTGTAATATCATACAAATAGTGTATGTTTGAATCGCAAATTTGAAAATATTTCAAAAATCCTTGGATGTATATTTTTTAAACTTTGCTAATGCATTAGCAATATATTAGTCTACCAATTAACGTCATAATAAAAAATTACTGGGTTGTTAGGTTTCAAGGTATGTAATGCCAAAATTGTTGTATCATAAAAATATTGTATGTTTGAATCGCAAATTTGAAAATATTTGCAAAATCCCTCGATGTATAAATTTCAAACTTTGAGAATCCATTAGCAATATATTAGTCTATCAATTAATGTCATAATCAAAAATTACGGGGTAGTTAGTTTTCAAGATATCTAATGCCAAAATTGTAATATCATACAAATATTATATGTTTGAAACGCAAATTTGAAAATATTTAAAAAATCCCTTCATGAATATTTTTCAAACTTTGCTAATGCATTAGCAATATATTTGTCTATCTATTAACGCCATAATCAAAAATTACAGGGTTGTTAGTTTTCTTGGTATCTAATGCCAAAATTATATCATACAAATATTATATGTTTGAAACACAAATTTGAAAATATTTCAAAAATCCCTAGATGAATATTTTTCAAACTTTGCTAATGCATTAGCAATATATTAGTCTACCAATTAACGTTATAATCAAAAATTACGGGGTTGTTAGTTTTCAAGATAACTAATGCCAAAATTGTTATATCATACAAATATTGTATGTTTGAAACGCAAATTTTAAAATATTTCAAAAATCCCTTGATGTATATTTTTCAAACTTTGCGAATGCATTAGCAATATAATAGTCTATCAATTAACGTCATAATCAAAAATTACGGGGTTGCTAGTTTTCAGGATATCTAATGCCAAAATTGTAATATCATACAAATAGTGTATGTTTGAATCGCAAATTTGAAAATATTTCAAAAATCCTTGGATGTATATTTTTTAAACTTTGCTAATGCATTAGCAATATATTAGTCTACCAATTAACGTCATAATAAAAAATTACTGGGTTGTTAGGTTTCAAGGTATGTAATGCCAAAATTGTTGTATCATAAAAATATTGTATGTTTGAATCGCAAATTTGAAAATATTTGCAAAATCCCTCGATGTATAAATTTCAAACTTTGAGAATCCATTAGCAATATATTAGTCTATCAATTAATGTCATAATCAAAAATTACGGGGTAGTTAGTTTTCAAGATATCTAATGTCAAAATTGTAATATCATACAAATATTATATGTTTGAAACGCAAATTTGAAAATATTTAAAAAATCCCTTCATGAATATTTTTCAAACTTTGCTAATGCATTAGCAATATATTAGTCTATCAATTAACGTTATAATCAAAAATTACGGGGTTGTTAGTTTTCAAGGTATCTAATCCCAAAATTGTTATATCAAAAAATATTGTATGTTTGAATCGAAAATTTGAAAATATTTCAAAAACCCCTCGATGTATACATTTCAAACTTTGCTAATGCATTAGCAATGTATTAGTCTATCCATTAACGTCATAATCAAAAATTACGGGGTAGTTAGTTTTCAAAATATGTAATGCCAAAATTGTTATATCATACAAATATTGTATGTTTGAAACGCAAATTTGAAAATATTTCAAAAATCCCTCGATGTATAAATATCAAACTTTGCTAATGTATTAGCAATATATTAGTCTATCTATTAACGCCATAATCAAAAATTACGTGGTTGTTAGTTTTCAAGGTATCTAATGCCAAAATTGTAATATCATACAAATATTGTATGTTTGAACCGCAAATTTGAAAATTTTCAAAAATCCCTCGATGTATATATTTCAAACTTTGCTAATGCATTAGCAATATATTAGTCCATCAATTAACGCTATAATCAAAAATTACGGGGTTGTTCGTTTTCAAGGTATCTAATGCCAAAATTGTTATATCATACAAATATTGTATGTTTGAAACGCAAATTTGAAAATATTTTAAAAATCCCTTCATGAATATGTTTCAAACTTTGCTAATGCGTTAGCAATATATCAGTCTATCCATTAACGTCATAATCAAAAATTACGGGGTTGCTAGTTTTCAAGATATCTAATGCCAAAATTGTTATATCATACAAATATTGTATGTTTGAAACGCAAATTTTAAAATATTTCAAAAATCCCTTGATGCATATATTTCAAAATTTGCTAATGCATTAGCAATGTATTAGTCTATTAATTAACGTCATAACCAAAAATTACGTGGTTGTTAGTTTTCAAGGTATCTAATGCCAAAATTGTAATATCATACAAATATTGTATGTTTGAAACGCAAATTTGAAAATATTTCAAAAATCCCTTCATGAATATTTTTCTAACTTTGCTAATGTATTAGTAATATATTAGTCTATCAATTAACGTCATAATAAAAAATTACGGGGTTGTTAGTTTTCAAGATATCTAATGCCAAAATTATTATATCATATAAATGGTGTATGTTTGAAACGCAAATTTGAAAATATTTCAAAAATCCCTTGATGAATAGTTTTCAAACTTTGCTAATGCATTAACAATATATTAGTCTATCAATTAGCGTCATAATAAAAAATTATGGGGTTGTTAGTTTTCAAGGTATCTAATGCTAAAATTGGTATTACATAAAAATTAAATTACCACAAATTTGTAAATATTAAAAAAAATCTCTCCATGTATATACTTTGCTTTGTATCAGAAATATACTAGTTTTAGGTGGAGGAAGGAGTTAAATGTTTGTTAGGCAAATTCAACCCTTGCACATTGCTATCAATTTCAAGCACTATATTGTCTTACCTAACTTGCAATTAGTTTTAAACCACAATCGATCATTCTTCGCATCCTTTAATGCATCCAGTGTCTTCTCATAAAACTCCTGCAGCAGGTCCTTCTGATTCGAAGTACTAGTATACTCTAGAATACTGTTAATAGCCTTCTCGCCCTGATTTTTAGTTACAGCCGATTTAATATAATCCAGCATCTCCTCGTAGCATTTCATCATCTCGCCATACATCCCCAGCGAGAAGTTGATTTTAATCATCTGTTTGAGCGCTTTAAACCCCCACTCGCCGTGGTTGTCTCCCTGCAGATCAATAACGCGTCGGAATGAGGTTAGGGCGAGGGGCTGATTCTCTTCCTTGATTAGCTTGCTTTGGTAGTATTGGTTTTCCAGGTCGACGTCGGGCTCGGAGGTGCTCTCCTCGGAGTACTGCATGCCATAGTCGTCCTCATCCTCGTTGCCGCTGAACGACATTTTTCTTGACATGAATGCGATTTATTTGACGTACAGAGTACTGCAACCAGTAGGTATTACAGCCTACTGTTGCGAAATTTATTATCGATCTCTGTGTCACGTCTGGAATTATCAACAAACCACTCGATTTACACTGGTGTTATCTATTGCGTGTGTTGTAAGAACAGATGTGCGATGATGCTGCGGCAAACAATGATGTTTGTTTAATAAACATTGGCCGCGGGTCTGATACAGAAGTGTACAAACAAATGTGTTTTTCTATTTCATCATAAAATAATACAATGGCTAGTTTATAACACGCATTTCTGGGGATTTTTATTGTCTTGATGTTGGTGCTATTAAAGCAAGTTACAATTCGCCGTCACTTGTCACGCAAAATAAAGTTCTATGTGGATTTAGATCAATAGCTATAGCTACATTTATGGAACGTTGCTGAATACGGGGGGTGAGATAAGTAAAAATTTCTATTTCGTATTCATCCTTGTTAATAATAAACTTGAAATAATTTCTTTACATTTTAGAGGTTGGCATCAGTGGCATTGAAGAATCGTATCTCCTCTTCAATCTCCTCTTCCTCTTCCTCACAATCTAATAGATGCCAACCTCTAAAATGTATAGAAATTATTTCAAGTTTATAATTAACAAGTATGAATGCGAAATAGAATGAGAAACCCAGCTCAGTGGTCTAATGGTTAGAGGCGCCATCCGTCTTGTACTATGCATTATTGTTCTTCCTTTAGCTCTAGAGCTCTAGGTAGGTTTTTACTTCCACTACTTTGCTCTATCTCTTACGTTTTGCTGCAGCTCTTCTCCAGTTGGCAATGCCCATCTTTTACTAAGCATTGGGAAGTGGAGGGCGAAAGTTCGCGAATCACCTTTCACAGTTTTTCAAAGGTTTTCTGTTGAAGTTGAAAATAAATACTGGATGATTACACTTCTCTGATTTAATCCCTTTACCAGAGGAGAAGCCCTCGGGCAATACGTTGTCGTTAAAATTTGGGAAATTGTTTTTTATAATGCCTTTACTAAATCTGTTTTCGTTTATCATTACAGAGCTATTTCGAGCTGTTCTAACACGAAAAAGAACAGCCCGGAACAGCTCCCAAGCGTTAAAAGTAAGCGGCTTAAAAGAAGTTTATAAATCACTTGTATTTCTTTTGTACATTTTACATTGGTAATTATTTTGAAGGTATAGATTTCCATAAACACGAATGTAATTACAAACGTAACTATTGCCCAAAAACTCATAATAACCAAACTCAATTAGCACTGGCATTGCTGTAAAACGTTTTAAAGCACATAATGTCTTAAAAACAAAAGACTCAATTACATCCTGTTGTGTAACACAAGTGGGTCATTGCTCACGGGTGTCTCACTCATATAGATCGGGTGCACCCGAAAAATCTTCGGCAATAATAACTCAAGCGCCTTAATCTCCGCGCATTTTCCAACACATTACCATACCGGTCTAGGCATAGTCGGCATAATAAAATGTTCTACCTGTCGTTGGCGGTTGAATTTAATTCGCCATTACACACGAAACGCGGCCGCCGCACGACCCAGAACTTGAGGCGAAACAATGGGCCGCTCGCGGACATAACTCAGGTGCCACACACTCACATATTTAAAACCGAACAATTCAGGCTGGGGCGGGTTGAATATTGCATGCCTTCGAGGAATCGCAAACGTATATCGCCTCCGGATCGTTATGTCTTCGCATAAACTAGATTTATATCGGTCGCGAGGGCTGTGAGAATATAACTATTACACGCTCTTTCGGCATAAAATAAATGGTTATTATATTTTTCGCCGCATTTTCTCAGAAGCCCGCGATTTCCTTAACTGATTCCCCCGTGAAGCGGAACGGTTTTGGGTAATAAATTTCAATTTTTTTAGTTTTGCGAATAGAAACAACCTACAATTATATTCTGTAACGATAAAATATTTCGCAACGCAACGAGTTAATTGATGAATGACGGTTCAGTGCGGGGGGGGTTCTATGAATGGTGCGCTCGCGAGCCGCAGGTAAATCACGGGGCGCGGCGGCGGCGGCGGCAGCAGCAGCGAGAGGGAAAATAAAAATAGCGCGCGAGCGATAGCGTGGGAAAGGCTCTCTCGGGCGAGGTGACCGGCCGCCCCGCGGGGGACAGCCGCCCGCCGCTACCTTTATGGGCCGCGTACGCTCTATTACCTGGCGGCGTTTTTGTATCTGCTGCACGTATCGACGCCGCCGGTGATCCGACTTAATAATAATCCATATTTTACCGCGGCGCATCGTACCCACGAGCGACACACCGACGCGAGACGGGGGGGCGGCGAAATTAAAATCTGCATGCCGTAATGATAATGCAATGCATAAATAATAACGAGGATGACACAAGAAATGTAATGGTGTTTATAATTGGAACGCCGCCCGGAGAAGGAGGAAAGTCTTCGGTAACAAAGAACGGACATAAATCAAACATAATCATTATTATTATCGTAAGCACTGCAATAGCTATTTTAAAAATAACACCTACGTTGCATTTAAGATAGATTTGTGCATTCACTAATTTACAAGAAGTTTTATGTTTTGTGTTAATGAACAATATTGTATACTGCTCGTGTCACTTAGCAACACAAAATAATATACTTGGCAGTTGTTTTTATTAGTTTATGTTAAAATTGAATCTAAATTAATTGATTTTAACGAAAAGAAAAATTGTTAAATCTTTTCTTGGTATGAAGAAGACTGCAATATAACTCCACTCGCACAGTCCATATAATTACAAGTATACACTATATTTTCTCTATGCACCTACAATACATGTAAATTGAAGTGAATATAAAATATATAACATATAACCCTAAAATGATGAATATACTAAATATCAAAAACAAAAGCAAAGCAAAAGCAAAACGAAAGCAAAACTAAAGTGAAACAAAAGTGAAACAAAAGTGAAACAAAAGTGAAACAAAAGTGAAACAAAAGTGAAACAAAAGTGAAACAAAAGTGAAATAAAAGTATAACAGAAGTGAAACAAAAGTGAAACAAAAGCAAAACAAAAGTAAAACAAAAGCAAAACAAAAGCAAAACAAAAGCAAAAAAAAGCAAAAAAAAAGCAACAAAAAAAGCAGAACCAAAGCAAAGCAAAACCAAAGCAAAACAAAAGCAAAACGAAAGCAAAACAAAAATGAAACAAATGTAAAACAAAAGTATAACAAAAGTATAACAAAAGTGAAACAAAAATGAAACAAAAGTGAAACAAAAGCAAAACAAAAGTAAAACAAAAACAAAAGCAAAACAAAAGCTAAACAAAAGCTAAACAAAAGCAAAACCAAAGCAAAACAAGAGCAAAACACAAGCAAAACAAAAGCAAAACGAAAGTAAAACAAAAGCAAAAACAAAAGCAAGAAAAGCAAAAACAAAAGGAAAACCAAAGCAAAATAAAAGCAAAACGAAAGCAAAACAAAAATGAAACAAATGTAAAACAAAAGTATAACAAAAGTATAACCAAAGTGAAACAAAAATGAAACAAAAGTGAAACAAAAGCAAAACAAAAGTAAAACAAAAACAAAAGCAAAACAAAAGCTAAACAAAAGCAAAACCAAAGCAAATCAAGAGCAAAACACAAGCAAAACAAAAGCAAAACGAAAGTAAAACAAAAGCAAAAACAAAAGCAAGAAAAGCAAAAACAAAAGGAAAACCAAAGCAAAACAAAAGCAAAACAAAAGCAAAACAAAAGCAAAACAAAAGCAAAACAAAAGCAAAACAAAAGCAAAACAAAAGCAAAACAAAAGCAAAACAAAAGCAAAACAAAAGCAAAACAAAAGCAAAACAAAAGCAAAACAAAAGCAAAACAAAAGCAAAACAAAAGCAAAACCAAAGCAAAACAAAATTTATTTTATTTTTTGATTTATATATTTTTCCCAACGGTAACAATACCAAAAATAGAAATAACAGATTTTACAATAATTCTTTCTGAGTGGTACACTTTTTAGTTGGGGCGCAAAAAATGTCATGGTCTTTCTGAATTTTATCATATACAGATATCATTTTTAGCACTGATGAGTTGGAGTAATGCGTTGTGGTTGGCACTTTGTAAGTAAATATCAGATTTTCACGGAGTGCAGAGTTGGCCCATAGAAGTCGAAAAGGAAAACAAAAGCAAAACAAAAACAAAAGCAACACAAAAGCAAAACAAAAGCAAAACAAAAGCAAAACAAAAGCAAAACAAAAGCAAAACAAAAGCAAAACAAAAGCAAAACAAAAGCAAAACAAAAGCAAAACAAAAGCAAAACAAAAGCAAAACGAATGCAAATCAAAAGCAAAAAAAGCAAAACAAAAGGCTAAACAAAAGTGAAACAAAAGCGAAACAAAAGCGAAACAAAAGCGAAACAACAGCAAAACAAAATAAAAAACAAAAGCAAAACCAAAGAAAAAAATAAAAGCAAAAGCAAAATAAAAGCAAATTTGTGTGAAATGCGATTTGTACCAGATGAAATATTTAAACAATTGTTAAATATTAACTGTAATAAAGGTGCGGGGCTGGATGAACTGCCTCCGGTATTTTTGAAGATGTGTAGTCCATCACTAACATTACCATTAACGTTACTGTTTAACTTATCTCTAGAATATGGATCATATCCCACATTATGGAAACGTGCATTTATCACACCAATTTTCAAGTCTGGAGACCGTAACGATGTTAAAAATTACAGGCCAATTTCTGCCCTGTGTGTCATTGCCAAAACAAAACAAAAGCAAAACAAAAACAAAACTAAAGCAAAACAGAAGCAAAACAGGAGCAAAACAGAAGCAAAACAAAAGCAAAACAAAAATGAAACAAAAGCAAAACAAAAGCAAAACAAAAGCAAAACAAAAGCAAAGCAAAAGCAAAACAAAAGCAAAACAAAAGCAAAACAAAAGCAAAACAAAAGCAAAACAAAAGCAAAACAAAAGCAAAACAAAAGCAAAACAAAAGCAAAACAAAAGCAAAACAAAAGCAAAACAAAAGCAAAACAAAAGCAAAACAAAAGCAAAACAAAAGCAAAACAAAAGCAAAACAAAAGCAAAACAAAAGCAAAACAAAAGCAAAACAAAGAAATTTATGTTCACAGAAATGGATTTCCTCAGAAGAAATTGTAGACTGGAAAAGGTACAGAAACAAAACATCAGCAGAATCGTGAACATCGACAAAAACAGTATAGATGCAATTGACAAAAAACAATATACACATGGTTCGGACATACAAAACGGATGAATAAAGAAAGATGAAGAAAAATGAAGTTAAAAGAGATGACAGGCATGTAATAATGGAAACAAGAAACCTTGAAGAAGAACTGTGTTTTACTATAGGAGTTAGAAAATCGGAGAAGCATACAGTTTTCATTTTTATTTTTGTCTAGCTTTGTCTAATTTGTCTATGCTATGATTTGGCATTGTGTGTGTGTGTGTGTGTGTGTATGATATAGCGACAGATACTTGATTGATATCTATAGTCTTGTGTACCTGTACGCTCGCTTGCCAGACAACAATGCCGTTATGTTATTACGAGCAACAATAGCTTAATCAGGAAGAACCGCCATCTCGGACGTGGACGTTAATGAAACAATACGCGCACTGTGCGGTGCGGCGTGCGACAGGTTCGGATGTATATAAATATTTTTAAACAGGTCAAGCAACAATAACGAACGAATTGAATGAGGGGCAATAGGTCAATAAAAGTGCATCACACAAAAAAGTTACTTATAAATTGTAGGTATATAGAAATTTATTAAATAAATCTGTATACAATTGAGACAATTGTAGAAAGAACATTTGTGTCGTATTAGACTATTCGTGTTTCATACGTTAACGGTTTTCTTCAAAGTAGTAGGTGTAAACAGCTGATCTTTGTTATTGTTTGATCAGCTGATTGTATTAAAATCATATGATTCCAGCCACTTCTACAATAATGCGCGATTGTTTATGTACTTTTAAGGTATAAATAGTATAACCTTGGCTCTATAGTCATGTATAAGATGAAAAAACAAATGTTATATAAACAAATTCCCTGGATGGTTCTGGATAGTTGGCTGGAGGGTAGCTATGCTACAGACACAAATGGGCCTATTGTGAAACCTCCCTTTAAGGCTGCTCACTCGTCCCACCAGTCAATTTTGCGTGCAAGCTGCAAATCTCTGGCGGGTGAGGAGCTACCAATGCTGACCATACTAGGCCAGCACTCCCCTAGTATTAGATGCCTGGTGTTTACTAGAGCTGGGCAGAGGCATATTACATGCTCTGTTGTTTCTAGTTCTTTATTGCACCCTCTACATAACGGGTTGTCCACCAGACCCAACGTGTGTAGGTGTTTGTTTAGCCGGCAGTGGCCAGTTAGGATGTTTGTCACAAATTCCCTACTAAATGTAGTTTATTTCATGCCACCAGATGGAGTATCAGCCGGCTTGAATCGCCAATACGTTATTGGTATAATAATCTTTAAATTTCTTATTCGGTATATACTTTTATATTTATCTTTATACTTTTATATTTATAAATTCATTTATTATTATTAGTTCCTTCTGTGTATATTTTCCTGTAAATGGGCAACTTTTGGGAAATAAAATGATATTATTATTATTATTATTATTATATCGTCGCCTCAAAATTTAGTCATCGCCTCCCTAACTTTAGAAGTGGTAACAACTTGAGTTGTGTGCGTTTAATTGGAAAATGAAGTAGCGACTAAATGTATCTATGTATCTTTTTTTTAAGCAGTAGGAGTACGATCAATATGTATCGTAAATATTCCTAATAAATAAAAAACTTTTATCTTTATAAGGCTATCAGCCGTGAGGCTTTTCCGCCGATGAAGGGTTCTCCCTTAATCGGCGGAAACCAATGGATAGAAGACGCCAAGGCCAACAGGTCTGTCAAAAAATATTTCAAAAATACAGGACTGTTTTAGCACAAAACCTGAAAACCTGTAGCGGCCTTATTTGAAGAGCTACAAGAAGAGTTTAATCACCTGGTATTTGCCTAACTTCACAGAAAACCTCTGAAAAACTGTGAAATGTGATTCGCGAAAATTCGCTCCCCGCTGGGGATCGAACTCAGGCTCCCCAATGCATAGTACGAGATGGACGACGCCTCTAACCAGTAGTGTCCTAATAAATATTTTCATAAATTTTAATGAATTTATAATTAAAAAGTAGCATAAAAACAGTTTAAAATATATGTTTCCGGTATGTATTCAGCGTTGTTATAAAATAATTTAATGCCTGTTATGTTACACTTTGCCGAATTCGCAACGGTTCCGAAATTACCGCACGCACCGCAGTTAGTCTGCGACAATTGTGTAATTCTATATTTAATTACAACGAGCGAGGCGACCATGGAGACAGTAATTTTACACAATTTGTGCGATTATTGCGCCCGGTCGAAAACGTCACGGTCTGCAGAAAAATCTGACTTTGTGGCGTTCCGCACGCAGGGTTTCAGTGTCGAATTTCGATATAAAGGTCGAGAGAGAAAAAAAAGTACACAAAACACTAGGAATTGTATTTTTACTAAAGTGGTTTCAAGTGCTCTCTGCTATATAAATCAAAACGTTCTCAGGCCACTAGACGGTAATTAAACGTATAATCCTGGCTTCACAAATTATTTGTGTAATTTAATGAATTTTCAAAGCAATATGAGAACTTGAAAGTAATTCAAGGGAGTTTAAAAGTGTTGGTTGAAATTTTTTAAACAAATAAAAGCAAAATAAAAGCAAAATAAAAGCAAAACAAAAGCAAAATAAAAGCACAACAAAAGCAAAATAAAAGCAAAACAAAAGCAAAACAAAAGCAAAACAATAGCAAAACAAAAGCAAAACAAAAGCAAAACCAAAGCAAAACAAAAGTAGAACAAAAGTAGAACAAAAGTAAAACAAAAATAAAACAAAAATAAAATAAAAGTAAAACAAAAGTAAAACAAAAGTAAAACAAAAGTAAAACAAAAGTAAAACAAAAGTAAAACAACACTAAAACAAAAGTAAAACAAAAGTAAAACAAAAGTAAAACAAAAGTAAAACAAAAGTAAACAAAAGTAAAACAAAAGTAAAACAAAAGTAAAACAAAAGTAAAACAAAAGTAAAACAAAAGTAAACAAAAGTAAAACAAAAGTAAAACAAAAGTAAAACAAAAGTAAAACAAAAGTAAAACAAAAGTAAAACAAAAGTAAAACAAAAGTAAAACAAAAGTAAAACAAAAGTAAAACAAAAGTAAAACAAAAGTAAAACAAAAGTAAAACAAAAGTAAAACAAAAGTAAAACAAAAGTAAAACAAAAGTAAAACAAAAGTAAAACAAAAGTAAAACAAAAGTAAAACAAAAGTAAAACAAAAGTAAAACAAAAGTAAAACAAAAATAAAACAAAAGTAAAACAAACGTAAAACAAACGTAAAACAAAAGTAAAACAAAAGTAAAACAAAAGTAAAACAAAAGTAAAACAAAAGTAAAACAAAAGTAAAACAAAAGTAAAACAAAAGTAAAACAAAAGTAAAACAAAAGTAAAACAAAAGTAAAACAAAAGTAAAACAAAAGTAAAACAAAAGTAAAACAAAAGTAAAACAAAAGTAAAACAAAAGTAAAACAAAAGTAAAACAAAAGTAAAACAAAAGCAAAACCAAAGCAAAACAAAAGTAGAACAAAAGTAGAACAAAAGTAAAACAAAAATAAAACAAAAATAAAATAAAAGTAAAACAAAAGTAAAACAAAAGTAAAACAAAAGTAAAACAAAAGTAAAACAACAATAAAACAAAAGTAAAACAAAAGTAAAACAAAAGTAAAACAAAAGTAAAACAAAAGTAAAACAAAAGTAAAACAAAAGTAAAACAAAAGTAAAACAAAAGTAAAACAAAAGTAAAACAAAAGTAAAACAAAAGTAAAACAAAAGTAAAACAAAAGTAAAACAAAAGTAAAACAAAAGTAAAACAAAAGTAAAACAAAAGTAAAACAAAAGTAAAACAAAAGTAAAACAAAAGTAAAACAAAAGTAAAACAAAAGTAAAACAAAAGTAAAACAAAAGTAAAACAAAAGTAAAACAAAAGTAAAACAAAAGTAAAACAAAAGTAAAACAAAAGTAAAACAAAAGTAAAACAAAAGTAAAACAAAAGTAAAACAAAAGTAAAACAAAAGTAAAACAAAAGTAAAACAAAAGTAAAACAAAAGTAAAACAAAAGTAAAACAGAAGTAAAACAAAAGTAAAACAAAAGTAAAACAAAAGTAAAACAAAAGTAAAACAAAAGTAAAACAAAAGTAAAACAAAAGTAAAACAGAAGTAAAACAAAAGTAAAACAAAAGTAAAACAAAAGTAAAACAAAAGTAAAACAAAAGTAAAACAAAAGTAGACTAATAGCTACTCCACTCTGCTTAATATGTTTTTTTTTACAACAACAACACCTTCTGACAGAAAGACAGATTATAAAATTATACGCCTCAAACTGCATTTCATCCGTTAAAATGAAAAAAATCTAAACTTTTGTTGTGTCTGCATCAAGCAAGTATTATTTTCGGCTAATAGGTCAATGGGTGCGCCCTGAACGAACACAATGCCGCTCGCATTAAGGTCGAAATCTAAATCTCACGTCTATTATTGCCAATAAACCGCAAGGACTATTAAAAACGCGCCCACTTTGTTGATTGATGGTTGTATTATTATTTTTTTGCACACCGGTGGTCGGTGTTGTCTTTTTTTGTATCTATGAAAAGTAAAAGTGCTATAAAAAGATGAAGGGCAATTGTATTATGTGTAAGATGATAGTTGCATTTAAGATGAATATTATATTTTAGCTCTACTAGCCTAGAAGGCCCATGGCTTGTGTCTTCAGTTCCTTTTATCTGTCGCTTTCTGAGCTAAAATATAATATTCACCAAAAATGCAACTATCTGTATTTGCCAGTCCGGAATGTTACTGCTAGGCAATGCGCTCCGCAGAGCTTTTACTACTCTACTATATTTGGATATTTGTTCAGTATTGGAATTTTGTTTACTGCCTAAGCTACGTAATAAATCCCAATTAGAGGTGATAAGTGGAAAACTGGAGATAACATTTCTAAGAAAATGTTGACGGTTAAATATTTTTGATTACATTGTATTCTATATCAACTTCTGCATGCGCGATTTCTCTCTTCTCTGTCTATAGTGTGGTGTGTAGAACACCGGCGGTTTAAAAGGCGGTTTAAAAGTTTAAAAATGTTTATTGTATAAAGTTCGGTTGTATACACAGAGCACTATTATTGCATTAAATTTTAAAATTATAAGAATCACGAGAAGGAACATCTAACAATATTTTAAAATACTTCATGTACCTCTGTTTCTATATTTTTGCAACGTCGCATTATCTGTCAAAGTTGTTAAAAGTGAGGTTAGGATCACCTACTGGCAATTAACTCGAGAGTTATCTGCTTTATACAACCGAACCTTAATTTAATACTTCATATATATATATATTTATATTAAGAGTGTTATCCTATGGAACAACTATGCGAACAAAGGGTGGGTGGGCGTCCCCCACCAACCAAACTATGCCCGTCCACTATTTCAAACAATTTGAACTATGCATTACATTATTATTCACATATATTGTTTTAATTAGTATTAAATTAACAAATGACATTAATTTAATCATAGAAAATAACGGATAATAGTGTAGTGCATAGTTCAAGTCATTTGAAATAGTGGACGGGCATAGTTTGGTTGGTGGGGGCCGCCCGCCCACCCCACCTTTGTTCGCATAGTTTTTCCAATGGATGCAAATGTTTTATATTGTTGAAACTATTCCAAAAAGAGTGTTATCCTATGGAACAACTATGCGAACAAAGGTGGGGCGGGCGGACGTCCCCCACCAACCAAACTATGCCCGTCCACTATTTCAAATGACTTGAACTATGCACTACATTATTATCCGTTATTTTCTATGATTAAATTAATGTCATTTGTTAATTTAATACTAATTAAAAAAATATATGTGAGTAATAATGTAATGCATAGTTCAAATTGTTTGAAATAGTGGACGGGCATAGTTTGGTTCGCTTAGTCCATATGTCATTTGTTTCTTCCTCTAAAAATGTTCTAGATCTACTTATCTATCTATCTACCTATCTATCATTATTTGAACCGATTTATTCAGCGACCACAGTTCACTTGCGTAGGTAATTATTGGGCGTATAACAGTCTTGTAGAGTTTTATCTTAGTATCTCTAGTTATATACTTGCTTTTTAATACTCGATGGAGTGCGTATATGCAACGGTTCCCCACATAATTCCATTTTTGAGAGTAACTGTCTCAAATTTGGCAAATGTATAAAAGTATGTGTTTAGAACAATTTTGGCAATTTTTATTATAACTCGAATTATAATAAAACCAAAGTTATAAAAATCAACAAAATTGTTCAAAACGCATAATTTTATACATTTACTTAATTTGAGACATAATGAATTTATGGTGACTTTTTGCAGGTTTCAAATATCAAATTGTTTATCACATTGTTTATGTTTTTTAGAGGAATAAAAAACATAAACAATGTTGTGAATTGAAACCTGCAAAAAGGTTACCATAAATTCATTATGTCTCAAATTAAGTAAATGTATAAAATTATGTGTTTTGAACAATTTTGTTGATTTTATGTATCATATTTGGATATACATAAATGTATGTGTTTTGTCTGTTTTTTTTTCATCGCTTATGGTATCTTATAACTCAATTCAATTCAATTCAATTCAATTTATTCGTGTTAATAACTAAAAGTTTTACACATGTCATTAACCTCAGTTATTTAACATCAATGATTCTCTTAGTTTGTATTGTGCGGAGTTTTTATTTTTATTTTTATGTTGTTATATTTTTCTGTTTCTTGCTCTAGCTGTATGAGCATTGTGTATTGGGGAAGCTGTGTATTTTTTGAGCGGCAAATAAAGGTATTTTTTGTATTTAACATCAATGCCTTAAATCATCATTAGTGGTTTAAATGTTGGTTAATCCAGTCAAGCATTATATATTTTTGCATGCGGAAACATTTTCATTCTTTGCGGAGGCAACCGATCTGATGTCATAGGTCAGTGTAAGTGAACAGGCCTCGCGCCTTATTGAGGCAATCAGGGATTTTGCAAGCGTGGTTAATTTGTTGGTTAATGCTTTTTACAATCATTTGCATCCGCCTCGAAATCACCTTTATACATTTTTACTGTGGGCACTGGCTTATATAGTACTTAGAAAAGTAATTACTTAATGCCTACAGCGGATATATTTGTCACTATCTATTTCTAAGCATACAGGACATTATGTATTGTATGTTTATTACAGTCATAAGGCGATTTTATAGTGCCACTCGTCGGTAGTCCAAGGGTACTGCCTTGGCACTTTTTAGGTAAAAAAAAATTCTCTACACCAAATCAAAAGTTCATTTCAAGCCACTAAAAATATTTTAAAAAAAATAGAATTATTCTCTACACCAAATCAAAAGTTCATTACAAGCCACCAAAAATATTTAAAAAAAAATAGAATTATTGTCTAAACCAAATCAAAAGCATGTGAGCCGTAAACACTCTGTAATTGTTTTTATTATAGTAAATTGATAGTAATGAAAAACTTTAAAACACAACCTCAAGAACATCTGGTTTCAATCCCACGCGAATTACGTTTTGTATGAGCCGTAGCTCCATCTTGTTGAAACCAGAAGTTCTTTAGGTTGGGTTCTTCCTCATATTCATGAGGCATGAGACATTTAAACATTAATCTAAAAGCATACCTACTCAGGAATGCGTTTTATGATATAAATGATTTTATACGAAACAAATGCAATGATTTTATTTATCGCATCTTGACTAACTTTTGAGCCAAGAAATTGTTTCGTCTAAAACGACCTTTACAAGGAACACAACTAGAGTAGCTAATCTCCAGTTGTGTTCCTTGTAAAGGTCGTTTTAGACGAGACAATTTCTTGGCTCAAAAGTTTGTCAAGATGCGAGACAATCTAAATTGTCTCGTATCACACAGCAAATTATTTGAAATATTGAATTGGATGGTAGATCGAATGGAAAAGTATAACGCGTTCTATTTGTCAAGGACAAATTGTATGGGAGGAGGATATTTGAATTCATTTCTTGAATAACTTTTGAGCTAAGAAATTGTCTTGTCTAAAACGACCTTAAGAACATTATGGTTTTTTAATTCTAAATTTTATTGAATTGTCTATTTTTGTCGATTTTTTCACATTTCTCTTTTATCAATTTAGTTTGTTAATTTTAAATTATTATTATCATATCTTCTATGATATGTGTAAAGTACAATGTATTGGTTGACACAAATAAACTATCTATCTATCTATGTATCTATTCTTCAATTTTTAGTCGCAGAAAATTTTGCAACACATCGCAGAATCGATTGAAAACAAAAATTAAATTTTCGTTCGTTGAATGGTATCTTACATTCTACAAAAAATAGGAAATGGAATGTTAATGTAAATGTGGTTTGGAAACAAGAGGCCTTATGAAGTAGAGGCAGTAGCACATACAAATCAAATGGTGAATGCGCGGTGAGAGTATAGGCCTAGGGACTTGATTCAAAGGGGCGGTGAGAGTCTAGGGACTCGATTAAAAGGGGGAGGTGTTCTAAATAAATACCAAAGAGAGAGATGTGGAGAAATTAATAAATCATTTATAAACGCTAATTTGTGAAAATACTGATTTTTATAACCGAGTTCATCATACATTTTTGGACATGAATTACACACAAAAAATTAAAATTGCATCATGATGAATAGGTATTGGTGCCGGAATATGTGACAATACAAATTTCAACTTATAGAAGGCATATATTTGAATGCAATGAAGATATCTCATTAGAGTTTTTGAAATTGAATTCATAATACATTTTTGAACAACTGTAACAAAAAAAAATTCTAAAATTAGATAATGGGGAACCGTTTACCTGATAATATTAATTTCAAATTTAATAACTATTTCTTTGAAAATTATGAAGATATATCATTGGGGTCTTTGTAATTTAGATCTTCATACATTTTTGGACAAGTATAACACAAAAAATTCTAAAATTACATCATGATGGATCCTATTTTTAGCAGGAATGTGTGATAATACAAACTTGAACTTTTACAAGCAATATATTTGAAGATAATGAAGATATCTCATTTGAGTTTTTAAAATTTAGTTCCTATATTTGGACTAGTGTACCAAAAAAATTCCTAAATTTTTATAATGAGATACTGTTTTCCTTAGCAGTAAAGACTGATAATATAAGTTTGAAATTTAATAAGCCATATCTTTGAAGACCATGAAGGTATATCAATAAGGTCTTTAGAGTTTTTAAAATTGAGTTCTGAATACATTTCTTGACTAGTGCTATAAATAAAAAGCGCGAATTACATAATGAGGTATAGTTTTCATTAGCAGAAAACAGTGATAATACAAATTACAAATTAAACAAGCCATATCTTTGAAGATAATAAAGATATCTCATTGGGGTCTTTATAATTGAGTTTTTCATACATTTCTAGGCAAGAATAACACAACAAATTTTATAATTGCTTTATGATGAATAGATATTTCTGAAGGAATTTGTGATACAAATTTAAACTTTTACAAGCCATATATTTGAAGATAATGAATATAACTCATTGCAGTCTTTATAATTTGGTTTTTCATGCATTTTTAGACAAGAATAACACACAAAAACTTATAATTGCATCATGACGAATAGGTATTTTTGAAAGAATGTGTGATAAAACAAATTTCGACTTTTACAAGCCATATCTTTGAAGATAATTAAGATAACTCAGTGCAGTCTTTATAATTAAGTTTTTCATACATTTTTAGATGAGAATAACACAAAAAAATCTTTAAATTACATCATGATGAATAGGTGATTTTGCAGGAATGTGTGATGATACAAATTTAAACTTTTACAAGCCATATCTTTGAAAATAATGAAGATACCTCATTGGAGTCTTTATAATTTAGTTTTTCATACATTTTTTAGACAAGAATAACATACAAAATCTTAAAATTGCATCATGATGAATAGATATTCTTGCACGAATGTATGATAATACAAATTTCAAATTTTACAAGCCATATCTTTGAAGATAATGAAGATACCTCATTGGAGTCTTTATAATTGAGTTTTTCATACTTTTTTAGACAAGAATAATAAAAAAAATCTTAAAATTGCATCATGATCAATAGGTGCAGAAATATGTGATAATACAAATTTCAACTTTTACACGCCATATCTTTGAAGATAATAAATATAACTCAGTGCAGTCTTTATAATTGAATTTTTCATACATTTTTAGATAAGAATAATATAAAAAATCTTAAAATTGCATCATGATAAATAAGTATTTGTGCTAGAATGTGAGATAATACAAATTTAAACTTTTACTAGCCATATCTTTGAAGATAATGAAGTTATCTCACTGCAATCTTTATAATTGAATTTTTCATACATTTTTAGATAAGAATATACAAAAAATCCTAAAATTGCATTGGATGAATAGGTATTTTTGCAGGAATGTGTGATAATATAAATTTCAACTTTTACAAGCCATATATTTGAAGATAATGAAGATAACTCATTTCAGTCTTTATAATTGAGTTTTGCATACATTTTTAAATAATAACAACACAAAAAAATCTTAAAATTGCATCATGATGAATAGGTATTTTTGCAGGAATGTGTGATAATACAAATTTCAACTTTTACAGGCCATATCTTTGAAGGTAATGAAGATAACTCATTGGAGTCTTTATAATTGAATTTTTCATACATTTTTAGATAAGAATAATATAAAAAATCTTAAAATTGCATCATGATGAATAGGTATTTTTGCAGAAATGTGAGATAATACAAATGTCAACTTTTATCAACCGTATCTTTGAAGATAATGAAGATAACTCATTGGAGTCTTTATAATTTTGTTTTTCATACATTTTTAAACAAGAATAACACAAAAAATCTTAAAACTGCATCATGGTGAATAGGTATTTTTGTAGGAATGTGTGATAATACTAATTTCAATTTTTACAAACCATATCTTTGAAGATAATTAAGATAACTTATTGGAGTCTTTATAATTGAGTTTTTCATACTTTTTGTAGATAAGAATAACATACAAAATCTTAAAATTCATCATGATGAATAGGTATTTTTGCAGGAATGTGTGATAATACAAATTTCAACTTTTACAAGCCATATCTTTGAAGGTAATGAAGATAACTCATTGTAGTCTTTATAATTGAATTTTTAGATAAGAATAATATAAAAAATCATAAAATTGCATCATGATGAATAGAAATGTGAGATAATACAAATGTCAACTTTTATAAACCGTATCTTTGAAGATAATGAAGATAACTCATTGGAGTCTTTATAATTTTATTTTTCATGCATTTTTAAACAAGAATAACACAAAAATCTAAAATTGCATCATGATGAATAGGTATTTTTGTAGGAATGTGTGATAATAATTTCAAATTTTACAAGCCATATCTTTGAAAATAATTAAGATAACTCATTGGAGTCTTTATAATTGAGTTTTTCATACTTTTTTAGATAAGAATAACATACAAAATCTTAAAATTTTACCATGATGAATAGATATTTTTGCAGGAATGTGTGATAATACAAATTTTAACTTTTACAAGCTATATCTTTGAAGATAATGAAGATATCTCATTGCGGTCTTTATAATTGAGTTGTTCATACATATTTAAACAAGAATAATAATAAATAAAAAATCTTTAAATTGCTTTATGATGAATAGATATCTTTGCAGGAATGTGTATAATTCAACATATAATAACTGCATCAGTGAACATATCAACTTAAATCTTGATATAAAAAAATCTACAACTATAAAACAATTTAAATCTAGGTTAAGAAAAATTATGTAGATGATTGAGGTTGTTTGTATTATGATTCTCTGTTAGGTTATTCTTATTCTGATTTATTTTATGATCTACTGATTCTGTATATATTTTTTCATTTACGTTTTCTCTGTTATTTTATTTCCAATTGTAATTTATTTTTCTTTATAATTAAATTATTATTTTCGGTAAAGTGTAGGTCCTGGGCACCAGTTTTTCTACTGCTTACAGGCACCATGAAGAGGTTAAATAAATAAATAAATAATACAAATTTCAACTTTTACAAGCCATATCTTTCAAGATAATGAAGATATCTCATTTGATTTCAAATTCTATGTTTAGAACTCCTTCGATAGCTCATGCCCCTAACCCCCCCTGGCTGCCCGCGTGCGGTGCACACCTTGCACGCCCGCTAGGACCGGCCCTGCTACTACCCTTAATCACAAGAAGGTTTCTGGCAAAGATTCCTAAGTCTCATAGTTACTATAAATTATGAATAATTGTGAATAATTATCATCACAACAATACAACCTCAAATAATCTAGTCACTAAACCATTAGTCATCACAGTTATTACATATAAAAATACAATCCAGCGCCCGCTACAAAAATAGACCTGCGTATGAACGAGTGTAATTAAGAATATTACACAAAATAATCATCAAATACTAAACAAATGACGCCCAAGAGGTTATTTTACGTACATTAAATGAATCATACCGCAGCGGTCATAAAAACTCGGCCGTACTTGCCATAAAAATATTCAGATCGTCATGGTAATAATACAAAGTGTGACTTGCCTAATTTCTCACAAGATGATGGATGCACCACTCACATTAAACGCGCACACACAAAACACCAAATAACTAATTGAATTTCATTTGTTGTAAACAACATCACGGTAGCACGCGCACATTGCTGTCACTAGCGGCTGACTGGATCAACCTGTGCGCAGATGCAGCTCAGAGTCGCACAGATAAGAAACCGAGTTTTTTTGTATGTGTACGCTCAATCACAAATGTTTATGTATTTATTCATTGCGGACAATATAATTTAATTTTGCACTTTTGATTGAAAAAGTACAATCATAAAATTGGGATGTTTTGGGCAGTTCACACACAAGCGTTATATTATATTATTCAGGGTATAAAGAATTCAATGATCTTTGATTAGTTTCAATTTAACTTATCGATAGAATGGCAAAAGAACCATAAATTTAAATTATATATGCGGAAAAGAAGGTAAATAGAGACAAGATGTGGAAAATATTAGTAAACTACAGCCTACACAAATTATCAAAATACTTTATGAAAATTACACAGCTAATATGGAAATTAATGGCTATTATTATTTTTGGTTGGGTTTGTATGCAGATACCAAACTATACCCATTCACTATCCCAAGTGACTTGAACTGTACACTACATTATTCCCTACTCTCTTTCTTAAATTAAATCTAAATTAATAAATGAAATTAATTGAATCATAAAATGTTATAGATAAATAGTGTAGTGCAGAGTTCAAGCCATTTGTAATAGTGAATGTGTATAGTTTGGTTGGTAGGGGCCGCCCGCCCACCCCACCTTTGATTGTATACTTTTTTTCATTAGATACAAACGTTTTATATTATTGAAACCATTCCAGGGAGAGCGTTATCGGATGGAAATATAATGCAAATCAAGGTTAAATTGGTAAAACTACTCGAAAAAGTGTGTTATCCTATGAAAAAAACTATGCACACGAAGGTGGGGTGGGCGGGCGGCCCCTACCTACCAAACTATGCCCGTCCACTAATTCAAATGGCTTGAACTCTGCACTATAATGTTATCCATTAATTTTTATTCTATTATATTAATTACATTTGTTAATTTATGCCTAATTCGCAAAAGAAAAGTGAGAAACAATGTAGTTCATAGTTCAAGTCATTTGAAATAGTGGACGGGCATATTTGGTTGGTAGGGGCCGCCCGCCCACCCCACCTTCGCTCGCATAGTTTTTTCAATGGATATAGATGTTATATATTGTTTAAACTATTCCAAGAAGAGTGTTGTCCTATGGAAAAAACTATGCGAACAAAGGTGGGGTGGGCGGGCGGCCCCTACCAACCAAACTATGCCCGTCTACTATTTCAAACGACTTGAACTATGCACTACACTATTATCCGTTATTTTCTATGATTAAATTAATGTCATTTATTAATTTAAGACTAATTAAAAAAATATTTGTGAAAAATAAAGTAATGCATAGTTCAAGCCATTTGAAATAGTGGACGGGCATAGTCAGGTTGGCAGGGGCCGCCCGCCCACCCCACCTTTGCTGCATAGTTTTGTCCATAGGATAACACTCTTCTTGTAATAGTTTAAAAAATATAAAACATCTATATCCATTGAAAAAACTATGCGAGCGAAGGTGGGGTGGGTGGGGGTTCCCTTACCAACCTGACTATGCCCATTCACTATTTCAAATGGCTTGAACTATGAATTACATTGTTTTTCACTTTTTTTTGCGAATTAGGCATAAATTAACAAATGGAATTAATTGAATAGAATAAAAATTAATGAATAACAGTATAATGCAGAGTTTAAGTCATTAGAAATAGTAGATGGGCATAGTTCAGTTGGTAGGGGCCGCCCGCCCACCCCACCTTTGCATGCATATTTTTTTCATTAGATACAGATGTTTTATATTGTTGAAACCATTTCAGGGAGAGTGTTATACCATGGACATATAATGCTCATCAAGGTTAAATTGGTAAAACTACTCGAAAAAGTGTGTTATCCTATGGAAAAATCTATGCACACGAAGGTGGGGTGGGCGGGCGGCCCCTACCAACCAAACTATGCCCGTCCACTATTTCAAATGGCTTGAACTCTGCACTATACTGTTATCCATTAATTTTTATTCTAATATATTAATTCCATTTGTTAATTTATGCCTAATTCGCACAAAAAAGTGAGAAACAATGTAGTTCATAGTTCAAGCCATTTGAAATAGTGGACGGGCATAGTTTGGTTGGTAGGGGCCGCCCGCCCACCCCACCTTCGCTCGCATAGTTTTGTCAATGGATATAGATGTTTTATATTGTTTAAACTATTCCAAGAAGAGTGTTATCCTATGGAATAAACTATGCGAACAAAGGTGGGGTGGGCGGGCGGCTCCTACCAACCAAACTATGCCCGTCCACTATTTCAAATGCCTTGAACTATGCATTACATTATTTTTCACAAATATTTTTTTAATTAGTCTTAAATTAATAAATGACATTAATTTAATCATAAAAAATAATAATATAAATAATAATAATCTGGGAAAATGTGGCAAAAATCTTGAAAATGTGAGAAAGTGTGGGAAAATGTGTCAAAACGTGTGAATATGTGTGATAGTGTGTAAAATGTGTCTATATGTGTTGATATATGTGTCTATATGTGTGTCTAAATGTGTCTAAATATGTCTAAATATGTCTATATGTGTGTATAAGTGTCAAAATATGTCAACATGTGTCTAAACGTGTGAAAATGTGTCATAGTCTGTCAAAATGTGTTTATATGTATGTATAAATTTATAATTATATGTATGTATATGTATCTATATGTGTCTACGTGTGTCTATATGTTTCTATATGTGTCTATATGTGTCTATGTGTGTCTATATGTGTCTATATGTGTCTATATGTGTCTATATGTGTCTATATGTGTCTATATGTGTCTATATGTGTCTATATGTGTCTATGTATCTAAATGTGTCTATATGTGGCTATAATTCTCAAAATATGTCAAAATGTGTCAATTAAGTGAATAAGTCAATGTAATTTGGAATATCGTGTGGTGCCCACATCAGATATTTGTCCATGTAGTCACAGTAAGAATATAATTGTGTCATACATTCTGCACAATGAACCATCACACCAAAACATAATTTTGCGCTGCAATTGCCCACCAAAACAAAAACAAAAAAACATTCAGACATTAAATCATCCTCAATTAACGCAGTAACCAATTTTAACCTGACTAATTGAAAGCACACGAGCAAAATGCAGTCCGTTTACAATAATACGCCTGCCGAATGCATACACTTGCAACATTAATTCATCCTCCCCTGAAAGTCGCGTGTAATTTCCGGCCGAGCAATTTAATTTTCCGACAATGGCATTTATCTCTCGCATGCTAATGGACGTCTTAGTCATTCCTCCGGCCCCTAATGCGTTGATAGAAAGTGGCCGGTTAATCGACGATTTCATTGCTATCTGCCACGGCTTCGTTGGCGGCACACTCACACACAACAACAGCAGAACCCGCTCACATAAATAATAAACGCCTGGCTGATTTGAATATTTATCACCGGGTGGGAACTTACACCGCGTTTGTATTGCGAATTGCGTTTTATTGTTGGGTGCCATCGCTGTGATATAATCAATCGTAATAGCGTTGAGAGTTGGGACACGGCTCGGGGGGTTCGCGTGTCGAGCTGCTAATTAGAGGTCGTTAATTTATTTCTCTTTTTTTTAAGACATTATAGGAGTTAACTAGGCGTTATGGGGCTTAGAAAGTGTTTTTTACAATGTAAATTTCACTACTAATATCGTTTATATTGTTTGCGTTCGAATAATCGTAATCATTTGGCAATAACTTAGTGAGTGGATTTTACACAATTAATGTTGGTTTCTCTTATTGGGCCATAGATTTTTTGTATCATATTTATGTCTATATGTGTCAAAATATGTCAATATGTGTGCAAACGTGTGAAAATGTGTCATAGTGTGTCAAAATGTGTTTATATGTATATATAAATTTATAATTATATGTGTCTATATGTGTCTATATGTGTCTATATGTGTCTATATGTGTCTATATGTGTCTATATGTGTCTATATATGTGTCTATATGTGTCTAAATATGTCTATAAGTGTGAAAATGTGTCAAAACATGTGAAAATGTGTCAAAATGTGTCTATATGTGTTCATAAATTTATAATTATATGTGTATATATGTGTCTATATGATTCTATATGTGTCTATATATGTCTTTATGTGTCTATATGTGCCTATATATGTCTATATGTGTCTAAATATGTCTATAAGTGTCAAAATGTGTCAAAACATGTGAAAATGTGTCAAAACATGTGAAAATGTGTCAAAATGTGTCTATAGGTGTTCATAAATTTATAATTATGTGTCTATATGTGTATATATGTGTCTATGTGATTCTATATGTGTCAATGTGGGTCTATATGTGTCTTTATATGTCTTTATGTGTCTATATGTGCCTATATGTGTCTATATATGTCTACATGTGTCTATATGAGTCTATATGAGTCTATATGTGTCTATATGTGTCTATATGTGTCTAAATATGTCTATAAGTTTCAAAATGTGTGAAAACATGTGAAAATGTGTCTATAAGTGTTCATAAATGTATAATTATATGTGTCTATATGTGTATATATGTGTCTATGTGTACCTATATATGTCTATATATGTCTTTATGTGTCTATATGTGCCTATATGTGTCTATACGTGTCTAAATATGTCTATAAGTGTCAAAATATGTCAAAATGTGTGAAAACATGTGAAAATGTGTGTATAAGTGTTCATAAATTTATAATTTTATGTGTCTATGTGGGTCTATATGTGTCTATATATGTCTTTATGTGTTTATATGTGCCTATATGTGTCTATATGTGTCTACATATGTCTATATGTGTCTAAATATGTCTATAAGTGTCAAAATATGTCAAAATGTGTGAAAACATGTGAAAATGTGTATAAGTGTTCATAAATTTATAATTATATGTGTCTATATGTGTCTATGTGTGTCTATGTGTGTCTATGTGTGTCTATATGTGTCTATATGATTCTATATGTGTCTATGTGTGCCTATAGGTGTCTATATATGTCTTTATGTGTCTATATGTGCCTATATGTGTCTATATGTGTCTGAATATGTCTATAAGTGTCAAAATATGTCAAAATGTGTGAAAACATGTGAAAATGTGTATAAGTGTTCATAAATTTATAATTATATGTGTCTATATGTGTATATATGTGTCTATATGATTCTATATGTGTCTATGTGTGCCTATATGTGTCTATATATGTCTTTATGTGTCTATATGTGCCTATATGTGTCTATATGTGTCTAAATATGCCTATAAGTGTCAAAATATGTCAAAATGTGTCAAAACGTGTGAAAATGTATCTATATGTGTTCATAAATTTATAATTATATGTGTCTATATGTTTCCATATGTGTCTGTGTGTGTCTATATGTGTCTAAATGTATTTTTACACAATTAATGTTATTTTCTCTTATTGGGCCATAGATTTTTCGAATCATAGTATCATATTCAAATCAAATGGACTGCAGAGATAATAATGTTTAAAAAAAACAATAGTCTATTTTAGTTCTATTCGTCTCTGACTTTACAGCTTCATACTGGAGCCTCATCTTTCGATTATGATGTATATACGTGCAAATTATTAGTTTGTGATCGTCGACAACAGGCAAATTATAGCCGCTATTCGCGCCGGCACGGCCGCCGGTCAGATTAGCAGGAAGCGATTTTAATGAAAGTACGGTTTTTCAACCGCGTGCGATTACAGACACGACGAGATAATGACGGATGCGTTTACGCTAGAACAATATATCTTTATAGGCTATAAAGACTGCTTTTATTATCGAATTTATTCAGAACGCGACTGATTGAGTTTTCAGCGCTTTCAAGATTTGTATCGCGTTATATGTAACAATGTTAACAAGAACTTGGGGCATATTTAAGAAAAGTTGTCAATAATTATATATAAGTGTGAATCCACCTCTTAACAATCTACAAATGGTGCCGCCAGATGGTGTTTAACTTTCCTCCTAGAGGGTTAGTTATATCATTTTTGTCAATAATTTGTTGTCCAATTTTAGGAACGTCAAAAATGGAAATATTGCCAGTTATTTGTTGGGAATATTGCCAAAAATCTCGCAATATTCTCTGAAATGTTGCAAGTTTCCCTATGTACATCCAAAAAAATATACGAAGGTGGATCAATAAATACCCGTGTTAGGAATTAAGTGACACATTTTTGTGCAAGTTTAATGCAATACACTTTTTCCAACATTTCACCGATTTCTGAAACCTCTAAAAAAATACGCGTATCTCTCGACGATAACTTCCTCGTTTGAGCTGAATTTTTTTCTGAATTGAAACGTGGTCGTCCATCTGTTTTTGGTCATGGCCACGATTTTTTTCGGATTTCAAGGGAATAATCTTCACGAACTTTTTAATAATAATAATAATAATAATAATGTTTATTGCTCAACAGATTAAAATCCAAATACAGGACAACAATTCAAATATAAATAAAAAAGTATACATTTTTGCAGAAAAGAAAAACGAGGCGACAATTCTCGATGATTGTGCGTTATCCTGGTGAAACAAAACGACTTAAGAGAATTGTATAAGTTGATAGGTTTCCATAAATATACGCATTACTGGCACAGGCTTACTCCTGAAATCTCTAATTAGAAATTTTTACTTTAAGACGTTAGAGAACTACACAAAAGCCATCGCTGGGTGTAGAGTGCGGTTGTAAAACTCTTTATGACGAATTATAAAATAGGACCGGCACGAAATGACGCCGCGGGCCCCCGTAATGACTGTCCGCGTAAGTTATTGGACACTTTTATAAAGCGGCTATTATTACACAACCATAAATTCGAACAGGGGGATCGTAAAAATGTAATGGGTTATTTATTAATCGTTTGGGTTTTATTGCTGCGACAACGGCTGCGAAAGTATGACCGGCTATTGTTTGTGTTTATAAAATATACATATATTTTCAAACTCCCACAAAAAATAAATTATTCTACATATATAAGTGTGAATCCACCTCTTAGCAATCTACATATCTAGATTTCGATGTTATTAGATCTGATTAGTGTAGCTCAGCTAGTGAGGATGAATTCACACAATATCTTGAGTGGTTATATACAAAAATGATACAACTAACCCCTAGGAGGAAAGTTAAATGCCATCTGGCGGCACCACACCAATTAGCAATGCATACCCATATGGTAATAACAATATTCCAATACAGTGCTTGAGATATCAGCACAAAGCCAATTTTGTAAAACATATATAATAATATGGTAATAACCATCAATATGCTCATGCCATCAGGATCACCGGGTAGTGCTCTCTATGAAATAATATTCCAACAGAGGACTTGATCCTGATGGCATGAGCATGTTGACCATATGTGTGTGCATTTCTAATTGATGTGGTGCAACCAGATGGCGTTTAATTTTCCTCTTGGGTTAGTTGTACCTTTTTTATATTATTCTAGTCTAAAAAAACCAACCTTTTCCGCTAGTAAAAGGTCAGAGGAAACTGCATTTCACAGAAAACTTCTGAAAAAATATGAAAGATAATTCGCAAAATTTCGCCCACAACAGGTTTGAACTCTCGCCTCTTAATCTCAGTACGAAACGTACTGTACCACTAATCTAAGTGTGTGTGTGTGTGTGTGTGTGTGTGTGTGTGTGTGTGTGTGTGTGTGTGTGTGTGTGTGTGTGTGTGTGTGTGTGTGTGTGTGTGTGTGTGTGTGTGTGTGTGTGTGTGTGTGTGTGTGTGTGTGTGTGTGTGTGTGTGTGTGTGTGTGTGTGTGTGTGTGTGTGTGTGTGTGTGTGTGTGTGTGTGTGTGTGTGTGTGTGTGTGTGTGTGTGTGTGTGTGTGTGTGTGTGTGTGTGTGTGTGTGTGTGTGTGTGTGTGTGTGTGTGTGTGTGTGTGTGTGTGTGTGTGTGTGTGTGTGTGTGTGTGTGTGTGTGTGTGTGTGTGTGTGTGTGTGTGTGTGTGTCTTTTCAAAAATATAGTTGCATATTGTCCGTTATTAGCTAATAAAGTGTAGTTGGATTTCCAAAATCTTCTCAATTTGACTCGTTTTTGCGAAAACATCAGTGATATGTTGCTTGCTATGAAGATTTTGTGGATATATTTACGTTTAATTTGTATGAGGATATGCGATTTTTTGTTTCCTCTAGGATCCACGAGGTTATCCTAATTTTACGGACATAAGGACAACGAGAACAGGAAGATCTCAAACAATAACTAGAAAACATAAACAGTTTTTATGTTTTCCAGTTCGTATGAATGTGTGAGACAAGACGTCAATAAATATTACAATGTGGAATCAATCTTCTGATTCCACATGGTAATATTTCCGGCAATAATGACAACCGAAATTACAAAATGAAAAGTACCAATAATTTATGCAACATATAATCAAGGGTTATAGCGTTGATTGAAGTATTTAATACTTACAATACTTCAATCAACGGTTATAGTGACCTCAACCGAGCCCTAATTTTTTTTCTACTATTTGAAAATATTGCTCGTTCAGCAAATCATCATATTGATGCAGTATGAATACTGAATCAATGTATACAGAACTTTGTTACTTCAGTATCAGTACATCAGTTAAATCAGTGATCATTAAACTTTTTGAAGTCAGGGAGTACTTTTGATCATAATAAAAACTCGCAGAGCACCAAAATCAAAGAGACAATCACATACAGTATATGAGCGAACATACAATTTCGCTTTCATAATTTCTCTGAGCACTTGCAACATACTCGAGCAGCACCGGTTGAGAACCACTGATATAGCTCGTACACTAAAAACTTTCCTACAGACTTTATTTTTGGGTGAAAATTATAAAAAAGTGGTTTGTTTTCAGCCCAATTAAATATATAATGTAAAATAATATTAAAAATTTAAATTTCTTAAATCTTTGATTTTTTTTATTATTTTTATAACTCAGTCGATTAATTTAAAACAGCTCCTACAATAAAAATCTTGCTGTAGACTTTATTTTTTGGTGAAAATTATCAAGCAATGGTTTGATTTCAGCCTAATTAAATATAGAATGTAAATTAATATCAAAAATTTAAATACCTTAAATCTTTGATTTTTTTTTATAATTTTTTATAACTCAGTCGATTAATTTAAAACAGCTCGTACAATACAAATCTTCCTGTAGACTCTATTTTTGGGTGAAAATTATAAAAAAAAATGGTTTGTTTTCAGCATAATTAAATATAGAATGTAAAATAATATCACAAATTTATATATCTTGAGTCCTTAATTTTTTATAATTTTTTATAACCCACTCGATTAATTTAAAACACATCGTACAATAAAAATCTTCCTGTAGACTTTATTTTAGTGGTAAAAATGATCAAAAAATTATTTGTTTTTAGCCTAATTAAATTTAGAATGTAAAATAGTATCATAAATTTATATATCCTGTGTCGTTGATTCTTTATAAATTTGTATACCTCACTCGATTAATTTAAAACACCTCGTAATATAAAACTTTCCTGTAGACTTTATTTTTAGGTGAAAATTATCAAAGCTTAGTTTGTTATCAACCTAATTAAATATAGAATGTAAAATAATATCATAAATTTATATATCATGAGTCCTTGATTTTTTATAATTTTTTATAACTCAGTCGATTAATTTAAAACAACTCGTACAATACAAATCTTCCTGTAGATTTTATTTTAGTGGAGCAATTGATCAAAAAATAGTTTGTTTTCAACCTAATTAAATATAGAATGTAAAATAATATCATACATTTATATATCTTTGGTCCTTGATTTTTTATGATTTTTTATAACTCAGTCGATTAATTTAAAACACCTCATAATATAAAACTTTCCCGTAGACTTTATTTTCAGGTGAAAATTATCAAAAAATAGTTTGTTTTCAACCTAATTAAATATAGAATGTAAAATAATATCATAAATTTATATATCTTGGGTCCTTGATTTTTTATAATTTTTTATAACTCAGTCGATTAATTTAAAACAACTCGTACACTAAAAATCTTCTTGTAGACTTTATTTTTGGGTGAATATTATCAAAAAATAGTTTGTTATCAACCTAATTAAATATAGAATGTAAAATAATATTATAAATTTATATATATTGAGTCCTTGATTTTTTATAATTTTTTATAACTCAGTCGATTAATTTAAAACAACTCGTACACTAAAAATCTTCCTGTAGACTTTATTTTTGGGTGAATATTAACAAAAATAAGTCTGTTTTCAGCCTAATTAAATATAGAATGTAAAGTAATATCATACATTTAAATAACTTAAGTCCTTAATTTTTTATAATTTTTTATAACTCAGTTGATTAATTTAAAACACCTTGTACAATACAAATCTTCACGTAGACTTTATTTTTGGGTAAAAATTATCAAAAAATGGTTTGATTTTAGCCTAATTAAATATATACTGTAAAATAATATCATAAGTTTATTTATTTTGAGTCCTTGATTTTTTATATTTTTTTATAAATCAGTCGAACAATAAAAACTTTCCTGCGGACTTATTTTAGGGTGAAAATTATCAAAAACTGCTTATTTTGAGCCGAATTAAATATAGAATATAAAGAAGTATCATAACTTTATATTTCCTGTGTACTTGATTTTTTATAATTTTTTAAACTCACTCGATTAATTTAAAACACCTCATAATATAAAACTTTCCTGTAGACTTTATTTTTAGGTGAAAATTATCAAAGAATAGTTTGTTATCAACCTAATTAAATATAGAATGTAAAATAATATCATAAATTTATATATCATGAGTCCTTGATTTTTTATATTTTTTTATAACTCAGTCGAATAATTGAAAACAACTCGTACACTAAAAATCTTCCTGTAAACTTTATATTTGGGTGAATATTATCAAAAATTTGTTTGTTTTCAGCCTAATTAAATATAGAATGTAAAATAATATCATAAATTTATATATCTTGAGTCCTTGATTTTTTTATATTTTTTATAACTCAGTCGATTCATTTAAAACAACTCGTACAGTAAAAGCTTTCCTGCGGACTTATTTTTGGGTGAAAATTATCAGAAAATGGTTTGTTTTCAGCTTAATTAAATATAGAATGTAAAATAATATCATAAATTTAAATATATTAAGTCCTTGATTTTTTATCACTTTTTATATCTCAGTCAGATTAATGTAAAACAGCTCGTACAATAAACATCTTCCTTTAGACTTCATTTTTGGGGTAAAAATGATCAAAAAATGGCTTGTTTTCAGCCTAAGTAAATATAAAATGTAAAATAATGTAATAAATTTAAATATCTTAAGTCCTTGATTTTTAATAATTTTTATAACTCAGTCGATTAATTTAAAACAACTCGTACAATAAAATTCTTTCTGCGGACTTTATTTTTGGGTGAAAATTATCACAAAATGGTTTGTTGTCAGCCTAATTAGATATAGAATGTAAAATAATATCATAAATTTAAATTTCTTCAATCTTTGATTTTTTTTATCATTTTTTTTATAATTCAGTCGATTAATTTAAAACACCTCGTACAATAAAAACTTTCCTGTAGACTTAATTTTTAGGTGAAAATTATCAATAAATGATTTGTTTTCAGCCTAATTAAATATAGAATGTAAAATAATATCATACATTTAAATATCTTGAGTCCTTGATTTTTGTTATAGTTTTTTATAACTCAGTCGATTAATTTAAAACAGCTCATACAATAAAAATCTTCCTGTAGACTTTATTTTTGGGTGAAAATGATCAATAAATAGTTTTTTTTTCAGCCTAATTAAATATAGAATGTAAAATAATGTCATAAATTTATATAGCTTGAGCCCTTGATTTTTATAATTTTTTATAACTCGATTAATTTAAAACAATTCGTACAATAAAAATCTTCATGTAAACTTTATTTTTGGGGTGAAAATGATCAAAAATGGTTTATTTTCAGCCTAATTAAATATAGAATGTAAAATAATATCATTAATTTAATTATCTTAAGTCCTTGATTTTTTATAATTTTGTATAACTCTTACTTAGTCGATTAATTTAAAACATCTCGTACAATAAAAATCTTCCTGTAGACTTTCTTTTTGGGTGAAAATGATCAGAAAATGGTTTGTTTTCAGCTTAATTAAATTTAGAATGTAAAATAATATCATACATTTATATATACTGATTTTTTTATATTTTTTTATAACTCAGTCGATTAATTTAAAACACGTCATAATATAAAACTTTCCTGTAGACTGTATTTTTCGGTGAAAATTATCAAAAAATAGTTTCTTTTCAACCGCATTAAATATAGAATGTAAAATAATATCATAAATTGAATTATCTTAAGTCCTTGATATTTTTTTTATCATTTTTTATAACTCAGTCGATTAATGTAAAACAGCTCGTACAATAAAAATCTTCCTGTAGACTTAAGTTTTGGGGTAAAATGATAAAAAAATGGCTGGGTTTCATCCTAATTAAATATAGAATGTAAAATAATATAACAAATTTAACTATCTTAAGTCCTTGATTTTTTATAATTTTTATATCTCAGTCGATTAGTTTAAAACAACTCGTACAATAAAAATCTTCCTGTAGACTTTATTTGTGGTGAAAATTATCAAAAAATGGTTTGATTGCAACCTAATTAAATATATTATGTCAAATAATAACATAAATTTAAATATCTTAAGTCCTTGATTTATTTATCATTTTTTATAACTCAATCGATTAATTTAAAACTCGTACAATAAAAATCTTCCTGTAGACTTTAGTTTTGGGTGAAAATGATCAATAAATGGTTAGTTTTCAACCTAATTAAATATAGAATATAAAATAATATCATAAATTTAAATATCTTAAGTCCTTGATTTTTTATCATCTTTTATAACTCAGTCGATTAATTATAAACAACGGTGTAGGAACCGAAAACCTTCATATATACTAGTGATTCTTAACTTTGTGAAGTCAGGGAGCACTTTTGATCATAAGAAAAACTTGCGGAGCACCGGTTAAGAACCACTGATTTAAATAATCATGTTCTTGTAGTGAATGCAATCTCATCAGGGAGTAGTAGGTACATGGGAGGCCTATTTGTGCATGTGCGCGGTTATCTAAATGTATGAATCTAGGGAGGCCGCGGTGTGTGTATGTGTATGTGTGTGCGTCTTTCGAGGCTTCTAAGTTAGTGGTAATTGTTCGGTAATTATGGCCGATTGAAATTCCGATCGCGCTCTTTCCATGCATAATGCATTCGGACGGCGGACGGCGTAATGGGCTGCGTGCTCGCGGACGTGCGCGACCCCTCTCATTGTGAAATTGACCGCTGAAAGGGCCGCGGGATCTGAAACGAATAGCCCCTTTGTGCGAAGAGAAACTTACAGTAGAAGACGCAATTCAGATGAGATTTATAGTATGATCCATACTCACATGCCTATTAATATATGATTTTTTATTTTATTTATTGAAATACTAATAGATATTAATATAAATACTAATATACTAATATAAATACTAATATACTAATATAAATACTAATTAGAAATGTTTTATGTTTTTTTTTTGGGTTAAACAAAATTAATTGACTTTGATGTATGGATTATCGTAGTCATTACTTAATTATTTAGTATATACTCGATTACATGTAAACATACATTCAAATATAGACAAACAAACCACTTATGGATTAATAGACCCAAGAACGCCAAAGAGTCTTTTGATATCCCTGGTTAAGTTAAAGGGGTAGATGCAAATGCATGTATTTTGCCTCTCGATGCAAAGGATAATTTGAAGTTGATAATTAAAATTAAGAAAATAAATTATGCCTACCCGTAAATAAAGTAGCAATCTAAGATTCTATAGTTCTAAAAAAAATATTATTATAACCCATAATGCGTAATTGATTTTACAATATCACTATATTTCACCTATTATATGCTTACACATACATCTTTTTAAGTCAAGGATGCACGAAGACAAAGCGGTTTTTCCTGCTGCCGATTAATATATTCCCTGTGTGGTGCAACGGCCGGCCGCGAACGCAATTTCCCAGAGCGCAAAAAACTCAACTTTCCGATTTGACAGCAGGATAATTACCGCCCGGCCGCGCGCTATCCATCTATTGTTCCTGGAAGCGGCGGTTTTTCGTTTTGTCCTGAAGACCGGTTTCGGTTTATGTGTGTGTGTGTGTGCGAGAGAAAAGGAGCGGCGGAAAATGTTTTCGCTGCTAGGCGAACGTTACCGCGCGAGCATTTGCATTCGATCAAATTAATTACGTTGCGATGAATTGCTTTCGACTTTTGCGCGGCTCTTTGCGTGCCTGCCGCCGTTCCGCAATAATAGTTGTGGAGTAATTAACGGTTAAGTAATTAATACAATGGCATTGGTGTTTTAAAACACGCTTTGTTTACCCATAAGTATTATCTATAGGCTCGGTTTTATAAAGAAAATAACTCTCGAGTTATTTAAATGCAAATGATTCTAAACTCAATTTTGACAAGTTTGACACTTAATGCGACGTTCCCATATATAAACAACTTTTTTTGTTTCGGCTTGAGGTGGGGAATTTTCAAAGACGGTCATTAAGACTCTTTTTATTAAAATTTAAGCTAAATAACTCGAGATGGAGAGGTTTAAATAAATGTATTAGTAATAGTATGTATAACCATTAAATGGCCATCATAATCCACAAGGTATTATATAATAATAATTCAAAAAATAATTATTAGAACCCAGCTCAGTGGCCGAGTGGTTATAGGCGTCGTCCGTCTCGTACTGTGCATTGGGGAGCCTGAGTTCGATCCCCAGTGAGGAGCAAATTGTCGCAAATCATCTTTAACAGTTTTCTGTGAAGTTAAGGTAAATACCGGATGATTAAACTCCTCTGAGCTTCTCCCTTGACCGGCGGAAATGCCTTACGGCTGATAGCCTTATAAAGTTTTTTAAAATTATTAGTGAATTTAAACACTTAAAGAATTTGATCCGTGGATGCACAGCATATAAGATTCGTATTATATTGATATTCATTTACTGCGTTGTAAATAAACTTCTTCATACAAACAATGCATGGCGCGATAAGAAGGCAATAACGAGCGCGAATTGGCCTCCCGCAGGCACTTCGCTAAACCTCTATTAATCCGCTAATGCGCGCCTCACTCGCCGCACAAATGATGACAAATGCACTAATCCTGCTGCGTTATATTTCGTTTTGCAACCGCACTGATTATTTGTTACTCAAGAAACTCACGAGCACGAGCCGCTTGGTCGCAGCGAGAGCCTTGAAGGAGATGGATGGCGTCTAATTGCTCGCCGGTGATTTATTTTTTGTTACAAAAGGGCCAATTAAAATAAATCGAAACGGTAATTATGTTTGTGCCCCAGAAAAGTCACAATAAAAATGCTTTGGCTGCAAGTAACACAATAAAGTAGCTCGGTGGCCTATTGTAGGGTTTAAGGTCGTTTTAGATAAGACAATTTCTTGACTCAAACGTTAGTCAGGATGCGAGACAATCTAAATTGTCTTATATCATACAGCAAATTATTTGAAATATTGAATTGGATGGTAGATCGAATGGAAAAATATAACGCGTTCTATTTTTCAAGGACAAATTGTATGGAAGGAGGATATATGAATTCATTTGTTGAACAACTTTTGAGCTAAGAAATTGTCTTGTCTAAAACGACCTTTAGTACACTTTTGAAACGATAATGTACATAAATATTGACTTTTAGTAAAAGATGTATAATTCTGTTTATTTTTAAGTTTATTACATACTGTGTAGAGGATTGTTAATGCCAATAAAGGTTTATTATATATTGACTTTTAGTTCAAAAGCCATTTTTTGTGCATACAAAACAATCAAGTTAAATTTTTTTTAAAAACTATTACTAATGACCACATCTACTACAACTTCTCTATAAAAATATATCGTGGTTTAATAGGTTTAACTTGCTAGAAACATCTAAACTGCTGCCGGATTTCACACTAAATATTTCAACCGCCTTCATGGCAGCGACACGTAAAATATGAAGCCGCCTCGACTCGAAAAGCATAACAACAATGAATTAATTCTATTCATTACGCCGTAATTTCGTAAACGACCTACTTGTAGAACAACAAAACTGTAAAAAAAATAAAAAATCCGAAAAGCTCGCATTATTAATACCATTTTGAGATGATTTAGTAGCAGCGATTGAATACAATTTGCATATTAAACTATCATTTCTTTAATGGACATACGCGCGCGGCGCGTGGGATTAAACAGAGCGTGAAAAGGATATGCGGCGTTTCGTATAATTTTTTCATTAATAAAAATTACGCTCAATTCGTATCACTGACGCCCCCGTTTTCTTTTCTTGCCGTTGCAGGTGAGCCGCCCGCCACTTTCTTCGATCGGACAGTGGTTTCACTTTGTGTGTGTGTTATCACCACTTTTATTTTGTTGTCACGGATAATGTAAGAATGCAATGTGTTAGTCACTATCGTGTGGTATGCAATTTATTATCATTTACAATTTTTGTTGAAATTTATTGGGGAATCCACAAATGTAATCAAAACAAAATTCATATGGTTTGAATCAGCAAGTTATATAATAATAATAATAATGCATTTATGATTCTACATAAAGTTATATCCATGAAATTACTCAACATTAAGGCTCGGTTGTATACATAGGATTTTATTATAGCACGTGATTACATTGTTGAATGTTGCATAATTTAAACAGTAGGACGTTTTTTTCCCGTTTTGTTTTTCAGTAATCATAAAAAAATGATTTAATAATTTTTTTTTAAATTCAAAGTGTTTATGGATATGACTCAACATTAAGGCTCGGTTATATACATGCGATTTTATTATAGCACGTGATTAGATTGTTGAATGTTGCATAAATTAAACAGTAGGACTTTTTTTTCCCGTTTTTTACACCATTTTGGTTTTCGATACTCATAAAAACCTGATTTATTCCAATTTTTTTAAATTCAAAATGTTTATGCATATTACTCAACATTAAGGCTCTGTTGTATACCTCCGATTTTATTATAGCACGTGATTGCATTACTGAATGTTGCATAAATTAAACACTAGGACGTTTTTCCCGTTTTTTACACTATTTTGTTCTTCAATAATCATAAAAACTTGATTTATTACATTATTTTTAATTCAGTGTTTATGGATATTACGCAACATTAAGGCTCGGTTGTATACCTCCGATTTTATTATAGCACGTGATTACATTGTTGAATGTTGCATAAATTAAACAGTAGGACGTTTTTTCCCGTTTTTTACACCAATTTGTTCTTCAATAATCATAAAAACTTGATTTATTACATTTTTTTTAATTCAAAATGTTATGGATATATAACGTTCCATGTAATTTTCTTCATTGTGTATTGGCTAGTTCGAAAAAGGCTTGAATAATGGCTTGTTTTAAAGATCCTAAATTAGAAAATACATTTATGGTTTCATTTCTACATACTAATGTACTTAGTGGGCTTATTACAAACCATAACTATTGATTTATGATTACATTCAAGAAGTACGTAAGTTTAGAAAATTAGTTTTGCTTCGTTGTCTATTTATAAATACACAATCGATTCTTTGTGGCCGTGTTATCTCCGCGAAGATAATGAGGTGCGGGATTCGCGAGATAGCGAAACGAGGCGCTCTTTCGAGCACAACAGTCGTGACCAGTCACTTCGCGGATGTGTATCGTATTGCGCGAGCCGCCGTTCCTTTTCTGCGAAGACTTCGACGACGGGCCTTTCAAGTCCGAGCAGTGCATACGTTTTGTCTGTGTGTGTCGGTGTATGTATGTGCATGTGTGTGTGTGCGTGCGTGTCTCGAGTAATGATTCCTTAAACGGACTCCCTGGACATGCAGAGGTGAGTCTGTCGATTGTTCCCGCATCTCGTTATCAATTGCGAACGCTGACAGGGCGGAAAAGAGGAGTTTGTATGGAGAGTGAAAGATACGGTTGGTGATTTTAAAAGAGGCAAATACCAAATAAAATCTATCTATCTATCCAGATATATATATATATATATATATATATATATATATATATATATATATATATATATATATATATATATATATCTACCGTGTGTTCCTAATTCACAATGTGAGCACATAAAAGAATGAAATTTCGGGTGACTAGCCTTATAAAAGAGTAATAAACCGAAATTCCAACACTAATAGTAATTTTTTCGTATTTTGTAAAGCGACTTTTGATAGTAAAACGAATACATTTCGGTGTCAAGAATTGTATGCCTGTATATTTTCTCGCAGGTCTATCGCCAGGATGTCTGCACGGGTCAAATCTTATGCTAATACTAATAAACTACTAATAATAATAATAGGTGTATCACTCCTGATTATTTTTGCCCTGCAAACGTCTTTATACGGCCGTGAGGCTTTTTCGCCAACCAAGAGAGAAGTTTAATCACCCGATATTTACCTTAACTTCACAGAAAACCTCTCAAAAACTGTCAAAGGTGATTCGCGACAATTCGCTCCCGTTAGGGTTCGAACTCAGGCTCCCCAATGTTCAATACGAGACAGACGACGCCTCTAATCAGTTGGCCACTGAGCTGGTTTCCCCCCCTGATTTGATTTTCTCATATTTTTGGTATCTATAACATCGCAAAAATCTAGAGAAGGTTAGGAATATTAAGAACCACTGACTGACATAAATACCATATATCCTGTACCATGCCTACATTATAATATTTTTACATTTCTCCGTCCGCGTTCCGTTGCCTTACTTTTTATTTCTCAGATGAATTAACTTGAGCCGCCCAAGGTCGACATTATGTCACAGCTCTCGTGCGGAGGTGTTGGCATATCATAGTTGGCATATCATATGCGCGTTAAAAAAGCGCGAGAAAAAAAAATGATACATAACAATTGCGGTTGAGTTGTTTATTCAAATTAGTGCTGGCGTGTGAAATATTTTCATTGCCGTGAGATTTGCGCAAATAAAAATGTTTGAGATATTAAATCATCGGCAGAAAACCCCACGGTTGATAGCCCAATAAGATAGAAGTTTATTTTTTGTTTTTAAATAATTTGTGGCACTATAATGCGATAATTATGATAATTTTTATAAACATATCTGGTGGCACCACACGACTTTCCGAATTGCATGACCTATTTCATTTTTAATAACATTTTCGAAATTTTCAACGTTTTAAATTTTCAAATTTTGTGATATTTTTACATTTTTGGCTTTTTTTACATTTTGACATTATGACATTCTGACATCCTGACATTCTAACAATTTGACATTGTCACTTTTTTAAATTTTGACTTTTTAATATTGACATTTTCTCACATTTTCCCAATGTTTTCGACATATTCAACTTTTTTAATTTTCTAATTTTGTTGTTGACATAAGACATGAGATATTGGATGTACACTGTGGCCATGATTTTAAAAAAATTCGAGTCAAATTTTTTGCATAAACATTATATATGATATTTTGAGTTAATCAAAATAAATAATAATTCAGTTAATTTATTTTTAAACTTCTTGAGTTATTAACTAATTCAGTCAGCTGAAAACAAAATTTCACTATTTTTCAATTAGCTGTAAAATTTGTTTCTTTTGAGATAAAACTATATGCGTTACATTTTTGGATAGCCTCATTCATCTAGTTTGAAATAATAATGAAACATAATTACATCAATACTGTATATTTTTGAAATATTACACGAAAACCGAGGATATGATTTTACAGTAAAATAAAATTTCACTCTTGTTTTTTTAGTAGGCCATAAAACTATATCCTAATCAGCTAAAGCTATGTATCATACAGATTTATATAGCCTATTTAATTTATTTTCAGATAACAGTAAAAAATATTCGTTTCACTAGTATTAATTTTTGAGATATTGGATGTACACTGTGGTCATGATTTTCAAAATTTTCGAGTCAAATTTTTTATTGTTCGGGATTAATCCAATTTTTTTGCATAAACATTATATATGATATTTTGAGTTAATCAAAATAAATAATAATTCAGTTAAATTATTTTTAAACTTCTAGAGTTATTTACTAATTCAGTCAGCTGAAAACAAAATTTCACTGTTTTTCATTTAGCTGTAAAATTTGTTTCACTTGAGATAAAACTATATACGTTACATTTTTGGATAGCCTCATTCATCTAGTTTGAAATAATAATGAAACATAATTACATCAATACTGTATATTTTTGAAATATTGCACGAAAACCGAGGATATAATTTTACAGTAAAATGAAATTTCACTCTTGTTTTTTAGTAGGCCATAAAACTATATCCTAATCAGATAAAGCTATGTATCATACAGATTTATATAGTCTATTTAATTTGTTTTCAGATTACAGTAAAAAATATTCGTGTCACCAGTATTAATTTTTGAGATATTGGATGTACACTGTGACCATGATTTTCAAAGTTTTCGAGTAATTTATTTTATTGTTCAGGATTAATCCAATTTTTTGCATAAACATTATATATGATATTTTGAGTTAATCAAAATAAATAATAATTCAGTTAATTTATTTTTAAACTTCTTGAGTTATTAACTAATTCAGTCAGCTGAAAACAAAATTTCACTATTTTTCTTTTAGCTGTAAAATTTGTTTCACTTGAGATACAACTATATACGTTACATTTTTAGATAGCCTCATTCATCTAGTTTGAAATAATAATGAAACATAATTATATCAATACTGTATATTTTTGAAATATTACACGAAAACCGAGGATATGATTTTACAGTAAAATAAAATTTCACTCTTGTTTTTTTAGTAGGCCATAAAACTATATCCTAATCAGCTAAAGCTATGTATCATATAGATTTATATAGCCTATTTAATTTATTTTCAGATTACAGTAAAAAATATTCGTTTCACTAGTATTAATTTTTGAGATATTGGATGTACACTGTGGCCATGATTTTAAAAATTTTCGAGTCAAATTTTTTGTTGTTCGGGATTAATCCAGTTTTTTTGTATAAACATTATATATGATATTTTGAGTTAATCAAAATAAATAATAATTCAGTTAATTTATTTTTAAACTTCTTGAGTTATTAACTAATTCAGTCAGCTGAAAACAAAGTTTCGCTGTTTTTCATTTAGCTGTAAAATTTGTTTCACTTGAGATAAAACTATATACGTTACATTTTTGGATAGCCTCATTCATCTAGTTTGAAATAATAATGAAACATAATTATATCAATACTGTATATTTTTGAAATATTGCACGAAAAACGAGGATATGATTTTACAGTAAAATGAAATTTCACTCTTGTTTTTTAGTAGGCCATAAAATTATATCCTAATCAGATAAAGCTATGTATCATACAGACTTATATAGCCTATTTAATTTGTTTTCAGATTACAGTAAAAAATATTCGTGTCACCAGTATTAATTTTTGAGATATTGGATGGACACTGTGGCCATGATTTTCAAAATTTTCGATTAAAATTTTTTGTTGTTCGGGATTAATCCAATTTTTTGCATAAACATTATATATGATATTTTAAGTTAATCAAAATAAATAATAATTCAGTTAATTTATTTTTAAACTTCTTGAGTTATTTACTAATTCAGTCAGCAGAAAACAAAATTTTACTGTTTTTCATTTAGCTGTAAAATTTGTTTTTCTTGAGATATAACTATATACGTTACATTTTTGGATAGCCTCATTCATCTAGTATGAAATAATAATGAAAAATAATTATAATCAATAATAAATATTTTTGATTTTTTCAGTCAATTCCTTTAAATACTTTTTGAGATATAGATTAATTCAGTCAGCTGAAAAAAAAATTTCACTCTTTTTCAATTAGCTGTAAAATTTGTTTCTTTTGTGATAAAACTATATGCGATACATTTTTGGATAGCCTCATTCATCTAGATTGAAATAATAATGAAAAATAATTATGTCAATAATAAATATTTTTGATATTTTCAGTCAATTCCTTTGAATACTTTTTGAGTTATAGACTAATTCAGTCAGCTGAAAACAAAATTTCAGTCTTTTTCAATTAGCTGTAAAATTTGTTTGTTTTGAGATAAAACTATATGCGTTACATTTTTGGATAGCCTCATTCATCTAGTTTGAAATCATAATCAAAAATAATTATGCCAATAATAAATATTTTTGATATTTTCAGTCAATTCCTTTGAATGCTTTTTGAGTTATAGATTAATTCAGTCAGCTGAAAACAAAATTTCACTCTTTTTCAATTAGCTGTAAACTTTGTTTGTTTTGAGATAAAACTATATGCGTTATATTTTTGGATAGCCTCATTCATCTAGTTTGAAATAATAATGAAAAATAATTATATCAATAATAGATATTTTTGATATTTTCAGTCAATTCCTTTGAATACTTTTTGAGTTATAGATTAATTCAGTCAGCTGAAAACAAAATTTCACTCTTTTTTAATTAGCTGTAAAATTTGTTTGTTTTGAGATAAAACTAAATGCGTTACATTTTTGGATAGCCTCTTTCATCTAGTTTGAAATCATAATGAAAAATAATTATGTCAATAATAAATATTTTTGATATTTTCAGTCAATTCCTTCGAATACTTTTTGAGTTATAGATTAATTCAGTCAGCTGAAAACAAAATTTCACTCTTTTTCAATTAGCTGTAAAATTTGTTTCTTTTGAGATAAAACTATATGCGTTACATTTTTGGATAGCCTCATTCATCTAGATTGAAATAATAATGAAAAATAATTATATCAATAATAAATATTTTTGATATTTTCAGTCAATTCCTTTGAATACTTTTTGAGTTATAGATTAATTCCGTCAGCTGAAAACAAAATTTCACTCTTTTTCAATTAGCTGTAAAATTTGTTTGTTTTGAGATAAAACTATATGCGTTACATTTTTGGATAGCCTCATTCATCTAGTTTGAAATCATAATCAAAAATAATTATGCCAATAATAAATATTTTTGATATTTTCAGTCAATTCCTTTGAATGCTTTTTGAGTTATAGATTAATTCAGTCAGCTGAAAACAAAATTTCACTCTTTTTCAATTAGCTGTAAACTTTGTTTGTTTTGAGATAAAACTATATGCGTTATATTTTTGGATAGCCTCATTCATCTAGTTTGAAATAATAATGAAAAATAATTATATCAATAATAGATATTTTTGATATTTTCAGTCAATTCCTTTGAATACTTTTTGAGTTATAGATTAATTCAGTCAGCTGAAAACAAAATTTCACTCTTTTTTAATTAGCTGTAAAATTTGTTTGTTTTGAGATAAAACTAAATGCGTTACATTTTTGGATAGCCTCTTTCATCTAGTTTGAAATCATAATGAAAAATAATTATGTCAATAATAAATATTTTTGATATTTTCAGTCAATTCCTTCGAATACTTTTTGAGTTATAGATTAATTCAGTCAGCTGAAAACAAAATTTCACTCTTTTTCAATTAGCTGTAAAATTTGTTTCTTTTGAGATAAAACTATATGCGTTACATTTTTGGATAGCCTCATTCATCTAGTTTGAAATCATAATCAAAAATAATTATGCCAATAATAAATATTTTTGATATTTTCAGTCAATTCCTTTGAATGCTTTTTGAGTTATAGATTAATTCAGTCAGCTGAAAACAAAATTTCACTCTTTTTCAATTAGCTGTAAACTTTGTTTGTTTTGAGATAAAACTATATGCGTTATATTTTTGGATAGCCTCATTCATCTAGTTTGAAATAATAATGAAAAATAATTATATCAATAATAGATATTTTTGATATTTTCAGTCAATTCCTTTGAATACTTTTTGAGTTATAGATTAATTCAGTCAGCTGAAAACAAAATTTCACTCTTTTTTAATTAGCTGTAAAATTTGTTTGTTTTGAGATAAAACTAAATGCGTTACATTTTTGGATAGCCTCTTTCATCTAGTTTGAAATCATAATGAAAAATAATTATGTCAATAATAAATATTTTTGATATTTTCAGTCAATTCCTTCGAATACTTTTTGAGTTATAGATTAATTCAGTCAGCTGAAAACAAAATTTCACTCTTTTTCAATTAGCTGTAAAATTTGTTTCTTTTGAGATAAAACTATATGCGTTACATTTTTGGATAGCCTCATTCATCTAGATTGAAATAATAATGAAAAATAATTATATCAATAATAAATATTTTTGATATTTTCAGTCAATTCCTTTGAATACTTTTTGAGTTATAGATTAATTCCGTCAGCTGAAAACAAAATTTCACTCTTTTTCAATTAGCTGTAAAATTTGTTTGTTTTGAGATAAAACTATATGCGTTATATTTTTGGATAGCCTCATTCATCTAGTTTGAAATAATAATGAAAAATACTTATATCAATAATAAATATTTTTGATATTTTCAGTCAATTCCTTTGAATACTTTTTGAGTTATAGATTAATTTAGTTAGCTGAAAACAAAATTTCACTCTTTTTCAATTAGCTGTAAAATTTGTTTGTTTTGAGATAAAACTATATGCGTTACATTTTTGGATAGCCTCATTCATCTAGTTTGAAATAATAATGAAAAATAATTATGCCAATAATAAATAGTTTTAATATTTTCAGTCAATTCCTTTGAATACTTTTTGAGTTATAGATTAATTCAGTCAGCTGAAAACAAAATTTCACTTTTTTTCAATTAGCCGTAAAATTTGTTTCTTTTGAGATAAAACTATATGCGTTACATTTTTGGATAGCCTCATTCATATAGTTTGAAATAATAATGAAAAATAATTATGTCAATAATAAATATTTTTGACATTTTCAGTCAATTCCTTTGAATACTTTTTGAGTTATAGATTAATTCAGTCAGCTGAAAACAAAATTTCACTCTTTTTCAATTAGCTGTAAAATTTGTTTCTTTTGAGATAAAACTATATGCGTTACATTTTTGGATAGCCTCATTCATCTAGTTTGAAATAATAATGAAACATAATTATATCAATACTGTATATTTTTGAAATATTGCACGAAAACCGAGGATATGATTTTACAGTAAAATGAAATTTCACTCTTGTTTTTTAGTAGGTCATAAAATTATATCCTAATCAGATAAAGCTATGTATCATACAGATTTATATAGCCTATTTAATCTGTTTTCAGATTACAATAAAAAATATTCGCGTCACTAGTATTAATTTTTGAGATATTGGATGAAAACTGAGAGGATGATTTTCAATATTTTCTATTCAAACAAATGTTGTTCACTCTTTTTCAGTTTGTTATAAATTTAGTTCCCTATGAGATAAAACTATGTTTTATATATTCTTGGATAGCCTGATTAATCTATTTTAACATAGTAATGCAAACAAAATAATATTAGTAGTATATTTTTTCAGATATTGGATGAAAACTAAGAGCATGGTTTTTGAAGTTTTTCGGTCATTACAAAAACACTAACTGTTTTTTTTATATGAAACTCTCAAAATATATTCATTTGTATCTATATAATATAAATATAGAGTTTGAAGAAGATTGAATATTTTAAATTATTTATTTTTAAATATCGTCGCAATGTATATTTTGAGGATATTTTAAAGGGCTATAACTATGATTTCATATAAAATAAAACTAAAATTCGAAAAGTTTTTAATAGCATATTTGTTAAAAATAATTAAAATATTCATGTCTTTAATGTATTTTTCAAATTATCGGATGTAATCCAAAGCTGTAATTTCTGAGATCATGATTTTTGAAGTTTTTTTTAGTCATTACAAAAAGAAACCAACTGATTTTTTTTTATGAAACTGTTAAAATACATTCATTTGTATCTATATAATATAAATATAGAAGACCCAATTAGCTATTGACCTGATGCTTTTCGAATCTTATTGTTGATTACATCTATAGTTAGTGATTGATCACCGCAGCGGCATTGAGTGATAAGCCGACAGGACGCTTTCTGCGTGCTCATGGTTAATGATCACACAGCCAGAAAAAGTGTCCTGTATTTGAACGTGCAACGACAAGAAACCGATGGGAGTTCCGCGATGGAAATCAATTAAATTCGTGCAGTGTCATTCGCAATAATTGAGTTACAAGAAGATGAAGCAGCAATCAACGCGGGCTATTAGTTATCTAATTATTGCATCTTATTTTATATAGGGATATTTATTGTTATTATTTTAATAATAGCTAATAATAAATGTTTACGCCTTCAAACTTAAATATAACAAAATTATCGAATGTGAGTTACATAATGTGATTTATAACTAATGTTTATGCATTAAATTTCACTAAATTTACTTTTGTACGTTTTTAGTCTTCAATCATAATTCAAATATAACAAAATATTCACTATTATTAGATGAAATTTATCAAAACGTAAAATAAAATAAATAAATAAAAATTCAAATATAACAAAATATTCACTATTATTAGATGAAATTTATCAAAACATATTATCTTTGAAGAATTGACAGTGTGCTGGGCCGTGTCTGAGTGGGGGTTTAAACAACCCCACCCCCGAAATTTTATATAAAGTATAAAATAAAATGCGTTTACTTTGTAAATTATTTGTCTGCGATTCTTCGTAGTGATAAGGCAAAAAATAAGTCACTCCACTGTCCTTAAAATACGTCGGTATATTAGAAAATCCAGCAACACACTGGCGACAAATAAATCGTTTTTCAGGGTTGTAAAAAGGGGCTGCGCAAACAAATGGCTTTTGGGTTGTCCATACCCACTTAAGTAATAATATGCGATGGGTTGAAAATTATAGCCGTGTAAAATAAAATATGAATACAATATTTACCACCATACATTATTGCTAAATATTTCGCATTGAATTAAAAGAAAAAATTGTATAGGGCTGTCATATATTTTAATAGTAGGGTAGTTTTTGCCGAAAAACTAGTTAAATGAGGCGAGAAGACTTTTTGAAAAGCGGCAGAGGGCAAAATAAAAACATCTTACTCATCATAATATAATCTAAATTCAAAAAATTAAATAAATAAGTTAAATAGCTATTAGTAACAATTAACTTTTTACAAAGTATTACCATTGTAGAAAGATATCCTGATTAAGCCACCAAAGAAGTGGCGATATATAGATTGATTTTAAAAACTCCTTTTTAAAATCAATCTATATATCGCCACTTCTTTGGTGGCTTGATCAGGCTATCTTTCTACAATGGTAATAGTATGTAAATAGTTAATTGTTACAAATATAGATTGATTTTAAAACAGGAGTTTTTAAATCAATCTATATATCGCCACTTCTTTGGTGGTTTGGATATCTTTCTACAATGGTAATAATTTGTAAATAGTTAATTGTTATAAATAGCTATTTAACTAATTTATTTAATTTTTTGAATATATTATGATGAGTAAGATGTTTATAAAAAAAACACACATACACACACAAAATAATCTCTCTTTGTCCCTTTCTTTCAATTACTGCACGTGACGTTCTTCGGGTATTAGTCACCCTAATCGAAGTGCATTCCTCTGGACTGTCGCAAACGAGCGCGTGCGGACGCATTGCTCCACGCTCGTAAATCTAATTTTATTACAGAAAAATATGCAAGTGAGCCATAAAGAGTTTCATAATTAATGAACGCCGGGGTGATGCATGAGGCTTTTTACGTTTCGGCGCAAATTCCGGGCCGCACACTAAGCGCCCGAGAATCTTGGTCACCAATCATAAACCGATTATGCAAAACGAATAATATATATATAAGCTTGGTGAAAGCTTATCTTGAAATTAATTCTCGCATATCAATTTGTAACGCGATACACTTGTGGGAATAATAATGGACGATTGAAACAAAAAATTATAAAATTAACCGACTATAAAAAGGATTGTACTCTACTCGTGTGGTTTAGGTCATTTTAAGACCATCTATGGAAACTGTTTGCTTGTTGTTCATCTGTATTTTATTTCTAGAATAATAAATTAAATATAATAATATAATAAAATTATTTTGGACGAACAAATATATTCTAGAGATCATATTTTTGTATTTTATATGCAGGAGATGCAATATTTATATTATTTTGTACTACTCCATAGAATGAAATGGATTTTTTGCATTATTTTGTAATACTCTATAGCATGTGATAGATTTTTTGCTTTATTTTAAAATACTCCATAGCAGGAGATGAAATTTTTGTAATATTCTGCGATACTCCATAACAGGAGATGGATGTTGTACATACTTTGTATTACTCCATAGCAACAGATGGATTTTTGACATTATTTTGCAATACTACATAGCAGGAGATGGATTTTATACATTATTTTGTAATATTCCATAGCAGGACATGGAAATTTTGCATTATTTTGTAACTTAGATGGATTTTTTTGCATTATTTTGCAATACTACATAGCAAGAGATGGATTTTTGACATTATTTTGTAATACTCCAAAGCAGGAGATGGATTTTTGACATTATTTTGCAATGTTACATAGCAGGAGATGGATTTTATACATTATTTTCTAATATTCCATAGCAGGACATGGAAATTTTGCATTATTTTGTAACTTAGATGAATTTTTTGGATTATTTTGCAATACTACACAGCAGGAGATGGATTTTTGACATTATTTTGTAATACTCCATAGCAGGAGATGGATTTTTGACATTATTTTGCAATATTACATAGCAGGAGATGGATTTTATACATTATTTTGTAATATTCCATAGCAAGACATGGAAATTTTGCATTATTTTGTAACTTAGATGGATTTTGGGATTATGTTGCAATACTACACAGCAGAAGATGGATTTTTGACATTATTTTGCAATATTACATAGCAGGAGTTGGATTTTATACATTATTTTGTAATATTCCATAGCAGGACATGGAAATTTTGCATTATTTTGTAACTTAGAAGGATTTTTGGATTATTTTGCAATACTACACAGCAGGAGATGGATTTTTGACATTATTTTGTAATACTCCATAGCAGGAGATGGATTTTTGACATTATTTTGCAATGTTACATAGCAGGAGATGGATTTTATACATTATTTTGTAATATTCCATAGCAGGACATGGAAATTTTGCATTATTTTGTAACTTAGATGGATTTTTTTGCATTATTTTGCAATACTACATAGCAAGAGATGGATTTTTGATATTATTTTGTAATACTCCAAAGCAGGAGATGGATTTTATACATTATTTTCTAATATTCCATAGCAGGACATGGAAATTTTGCATTATTTTGTAACTTAGATGAATTTTTTGGATTATTTTGCAATACTACACAGCAGGAGATGGATTTTTGACATTATTTTGTAATACTCCATAGCAGGAGATGGATTTTTGACATTATTTTGCAATATTACATAGCAGGAGATGGATTTTATACATTATTTTGTAATATTCCATAGCAGGACATGGAAATTTTGCATTATTTTGTAACTTAGATGAATTTTTTGGATTATTTTGCAATACTACACAGCTGGAGGTGAATTTTTGACATTATTTTGTAATATTACCTAGCAGGAGATGGATTTTATACATTATTTTGTAATATTTCATAGCAGGACATGGAAATTTTGCATTATTTTGTAACTTAGAAGGATTTTGGGATTATTTTGCAATACTACACAGCAGGAGATGGATTTTTGACATTATTTTGTAATACTCCATAGCAGGAGATGGATTTTTGACATTATTTTGAAATACTCCATAGCAGGAGATGGATTTTATACATTATTTTGTAATATTCCATAGCAGGACATGGAAATTTTGCATTATTTTGTAACTTAGATGGATTTTTTTGCTTTATTTTGCAATACTACATAGCAGGGGATGGATTTTTGACATTATTTTATAATACTCCATAGCAGGAGATGGATTTTTGACATTATTTTGAATTACTCCATAGCAGGAGATGGATTTTATACATTATTTTGTAATATTCCAAAGCAGGACATTGAAATTTTGCATTATTTTGTAACTTAGATGGATTTTTTGCGTTATTTTGCAATACTACATAGCAGGAGATAGATTTTTTACATTATTTTATAATACTCCATATCAGGAGATGGAATTTTAGCATTATTTTGTAATAAACCATAGCATGAGATGGAATTTTTGCTTTATATTATATTGCTCAATAATATCAGATTGAATTATTGCATTACTTGGTAATATATATCATATATATTATTATATATTATAAGTCTGAACATCTAAAAAAAATTCTGGCAACCTACACGCGCCCCGCGAATGTCAATAACCCCGCCTCCGCGTCAAGCCATTTGTTGTGTTTTTTTTTTTGGTTGTTGTATCGCGCAAATTTCCACAACGTCGCCGGCGACGGTGGTCGTAAATAAATCGCGCATTAATATTAATTATTCCGCGCATTAACATTTCAATAAAATCCTGCACGGGGCCCGGCTTATCTAAATAATATGGTAATCGATGAGGCCTGCCTAGGCAGGCTGTATCCATCAATCAAACTTTATTCGGGTCGAGTGTTTGTGTAACTGCGAACGCCAGCCGGATGTGGCCTACGATGAAATAACGACTATTATGAAATTAACACTCAAATTTATTTGCTAATTCACTCTATGACTATTGTCTTTCATATCGTATATAATGGAGCATAAGTGCAACGCATTACTCCAACTCACCAGTGCTAGAAATGATATCTGTATATCATAAGATTCAAAAATACCATGACATTTTTTGCGCCCCAACTAAAAAGTGTACAAACTCAGAAAGAATTATTATAAAGTCTGTTATTTCTATTTTTGGTATTGTTACCGTTGGAAAAATAAATAAATAAATAAGTTTCATAAGTCATTAAGTAAGAGAGTTGATCAATTTGTCTATACAGAAGTCACAAGGCGTTAGAATTAACTGAAGAGTAGATTTTGACTCTATTTAGAACTCTAATAAATAAACTTAAGTCTATTTGTCAAACAAACTCGCATACCCCTTCGGAAATGGACAGAAATCATGGTCACAAAGATGGTATTCTTATCTAAACAAACTCCAGCGGAATCCACATTAAAGTGTAAGTTCATCTGTAGTATTAGTTGCCAGCACCATAGGCAGAGAAGAGACCAATACGCCCGCAGTGACGTGAAGAAAGACGTTATGGATACAGGGTATACCACTTTTCGACGCCGCATAGATACTATAGACGACCACTAGATAAAAAAGAACCAAAACCGGGCCAAATACTACTAGAAGTCATCAAAGTTATCACCAAGAAAAGATTTGAGATACTGGCTACGATCATAAACGACTGCCTGACGTATGAAGAATGGACTGGTACTCACCTAAGGACGTTATACATAGATAGATGAGTACCAGTCCATTCTTTATATCGCCAAGAAAAGACCTGAGGTACTAGCTACGGTCATAAACTACTGCTTGACGCATGTAGGATGGACTGGTACTCATCTAAGGACGTTATAGATAGATAGATGAGTACCAGTCCATTCTTCATCCGCCAGGCAGTAGTTTATGACCGTAGCCAGTGTCTCAGGTCTTTTCTTGGCGATATGAAGAATGGATTGGTACTCATCTATCTATGTATAACGTCCTTAGGTGAGTACCAGTCCATTCTTCATACGTCAGGCAGTAGTTTATGATCGTAGCCAGTATCTCAAATCTTTTCTTGGTGATAACTTTGATGAGGTCTTTTCTTGGCGATATGAAGAATGGACTGGTATTCATCTATCTATGTATAACGTCCTTAGATGAGTACCAGTCCATTCATCATGCGTCAAGCAGTAGTTTATGACCGTAGCTAGTGTCTCAGGTCTTTTCTTGACGATAACTTTGATAACTTCTGGTAGTATTTGGCCCGGTTTTGGTTCTCTTTTATCTAGTGGTCGTCTTTAGTATCTCTGCGGCGTCGAAAAGTGGTTTGTCCTCCATCTATAACGTCCTTCATCACGCCACTGCGGTCGTACTGGTCTCTTCTCTGCCTATGGTGATGGCAATTAATACTACAGGTGGACCTACACTTAATGTGGATTCCACTGGAGTATGTTTAGATAAGAATACCATCTACTCCGTACCAGAAAAGGGTGTTAGCTATGGAACTCCACGCTGACAATGTTGGTTGGGGATTGGGGAATCAACGTTACAATGTTAATTAGGTAATAGCGGTTTCGATTTTACATTAGTACCAACGATGGTCCTCAGTAATTACAATTTAAATATGAAAACATTCAAGAAAGATTTATTAGTTACCTAGAAAATACGGTTAATATATCGTAACATTAAAATCCTTTGTGCTTTACACGATTATTATTATACTCGATGACGCAACCTAACGACGAAGAGGTAACATCGCGGAATAATCGCAGATCTTGGCATTATGATAATAAAAGAGCGCGGCGAAGATGTGCGGCCCGATCGTATTCTCGGTCATGGGCACAAAGAAAACCGCGGCTCTGGCACGAAAATGACAACTCAATTTTTCACCTTTCTCGATGGGGTACCACACATACACACACACACACACACACACACATATATATATATATATATATATATATACAGGTGTGTGGTACTTTACGATTTCGAAGTAAACCGAGCACGCCGAAGACCGTAATGTCCTCGTAAACACCGCGTATGGGGCCCTTGTAACTATCTCAATAGCCTCGTACGTTAGTGCAGTACACGGCACAACATGAAAAATGTAATAATTTACCTGTCCAATAAAATGGTACCGTTGTGCGCATTAATTATTCACCGAAAGACGAAATATAAATAAAGCGAGGTCTCTCGATATGTGCGTATGTATCTGTGTGTTAAATCGACACGGACCTCACACTTCGAGCGCCGGCATGTGTGGCATGTGTCCCGTAAACGAGAAGATCCGTTTTGGCCGCGGCTAACGTTTCTGCAGTTTATTAATCCGGGACAACGCACGTTTTCGGCTTTATGTGTTTATTAACTCGTCCGCCGAATTATTAAAGCGTTAACCCGCTCTACTTACCGCCACACTATTGCCTTTTTTGGAGTACAAGCTTGCGGTGTTTTCTTTTACACGCGCACGTTACTGTATCATCTTCAATTTATACAAGCTCAAAAAAAATAAATAAACAAATAATCATCGTTTTTTTTTATCGAATGTAACAAATGATTACATCACGTTCTACGGGTCGACAAACTAATAGTGGCTTTTGTTTCAAAACGTAATGTAAGAAAGAACGAAACAACTCTATTTCTAAAATATTAAAATTATGAAATGCTCAAAATATTTTATTTTAAAATAATAAATGATTTTTTTAGAATGTAACAAATTATAACATCACTTTCTCCGGATCTACAAGAATTATCCACAAGTTATAAAAAAAACTTCTATCTTTGTAAGGCTATCAGCTGTGAGGCTTTAAGGCCGGTCAAGGGAGAAGCTCAGAGGAGTTTAATCACCTGGTAGTAATCTTAACTTTAATAAACCTCTGAAAAACTGTGAAAGGTGATTCGCGAAAATTCACTCCCCACTGGGGATTGAACTCAGGCTCTCCAATACGCGGTACGAGACGGACGACGCCTCTAACCACTCGGCCACTGAGCTAAGTTCACAAATTATATTAAAGTGGAATTTAGTTTGTTAGTTCAGACCATACTCGGTGATCCTTATGGTAAGCGGCACTATAATCACAAAATCTTCCACACCTCACCTTACTAACAGGTGAATGGACTGGAATGGATTTAGAGAATATTTGGATGGATCAATAGTTTTTGAAACTGCGCTAATACATTAGCAACATATAAATCTATCTATTTAAGTCATAATCAAAAATTACGGGGTTGCTAGTTTTCAAGTTATTTCAAGCTAAAATTTCTATTTCATAAAATTGTGGTTTCGTATGCTTTAACTGCAAATATTATTAATATTTCAAAAATCCCTCGATAGATAATTTTAAAATTTCGCTTATGCATTAGCAATATATTATTCTATCTACTTAAGCTATAATCAAAAATTACGTGGTTGCTAGTTTGTAAGCTATCTAAAGCTAAAATTTGTATTTCCTAAAAATATGGTTTTATATGCTTTAACTGCAAATGTATTAAAATTTCAAAAATCCCTCGATAGATAATTTTAAAATTTCGCTTTTGCATTAGCAATATATTATTCTATCAATTAAAGTCATAATCAAAATTAACGTGGTTGCTAGTTTTCAAGTTATCTAAAGCTAAAATTTATATTTCATATAAATGTGGTTTTGTATGCTTTAACTGCAAATATATTAAAATTTCAAAAATCCCTCGATAGATTCTTTTAAAACTTTGCTTATTCATTAGCAATATATTATTCTATCTACTAAAGCTATAATCAAAAATTACGGGGTTTCTAGTTTTCAAGTTATCTAAATATAACATTTCATTTCATAAAAATGTGGTTTTGTATGCTTTAACCGCAAATGTATTAAAATTTCAAAAATACCTCGATAGATAATTTTAAAATTTCGCTTATGCATTAGCAATATATTATTCTATCTATTAAAGCTATAATAAAAAATTACGGGGTTGCGAGTTTTCAAGTTATCTAAAGCTAAAGCTTGTATTTCATAAAAATATGGTTATGTATTCTTTAACTGCGAATTTATTAAAATTTCAAAAATCCCTCGATAGATAATTTGCAAATTTCGCTTATGCATTATCAATATATTATTCTATCTATTAAAGTCATAATCAAAAATTACGGGGTTGCTAGTTTTTAAGTTATCTAAAGCTAAAATTTGTATTATATAAAAATATGGTTTTGTATGCTTTAAACGTAAATGTATTAAAATTTCAAAAATCCCTTGATAGATAATTATAAAATTTCGCTTATGCATTAGCAATATATTATTCTATCTATTAAAGCCATAATCAAAAATTACGGGGTTGCTAGTTTCCAAGTTACCTAAACCTAAAATTTATATTTCATAATAATAAGGTTTTGTATGGTTTAACCGCAAATGTATTAAAATTTCAAAAATCCGTTAATAATTTTAAAATTTCGCTTATGCATTAGTAATATATTATTCTATCTATTAAAGTCATAATCAAAAATTACGGGGCTGCTGGTTTTCAAGTTATCTGAAGCTAAAATTTGTATTTCATAAAAATATAGTTTTGTATGCTTTAACCGTATATGTATTAAAAATTCAAAAATCCCTCGATGGATAATTTTAAAATTTCGGTTATGCATTAGCAATATATTATTCTATCTAATAAAGACATTATCAAAAATAACGGGGTTGCTAGTTTTTAAGTTATCTACAGATAAAATTTGTATTTCATAAAAATATGGTTTTGTATGCTATAACCGTAAATGTATTAATATTTCAAAAATCCCTCGATAGATAATTTTAAAATTTCGCTTATGCATTAACAATATATTATTTTATCTATTAAAGCTATAATCAAAAATTACGTGGTTGCTAGTTTTCAAGTTATCTAAAGCTAAAATTAGTATTTCATAAAAATGTGGTTTTGTATGCTTTAACCGCAAATGTATTAAAATTTCAAAAACTCCTCGATAGATAATTTTAAAATTTCGTTTATGCATTAGCAATATATTATTCTATCTATTAAAGTCATAATCAAAAATTACGGGGTTGCTAGTTTTCAAGTTACCTAAACCTAAAATTTATATTTCATAAAAATAAGGTTTTGTATGCTTTAATCGCAAATGTATTAAAATTTCAAAAACCCCTTGATAGATAATTTTAAAATTTCGCTTATGCATTAGCAATATATTATACTATCTATTAAAGTCATAATCAAAAATTACGGGGTTGCTAGTTTTTAAGTTATCTAAAGCTAAAATTTGTATTTCATAAAAATGTGGTTTTGTATGCTTTAACTGCAAACGTATTAAAATTTCAAAAATCCCTAGATAGATAATTTTAAAATTTCGCTTATGCATTAGCAATATATTATTCTATCTATTAAAGTCATAATCAAAAATTACGGGGTTACTAGCTATCAAGTTATCTAAAGCTAAGGCTTATATTTCATAAAAATGTGGTTATATACATAACTATAACCGTAAATGTATTAAAATTTCAAAAATTCCTCGATAGATAATTTTAAAATTTCGTTTATGTGTTAGCAATATATTATTCTATCTATTAAAGTCATAAACAAAAATTACGTGGTTGCTAGTTTTTAAGCTATCTAAAGCTAAAATTTGTATTTCCTAAAAATATGGTTTTATATGCTTTAACTGCAAATGTAATACATTTTCAAAAATCCCGCGATAGATATTTTTAAAATTTCGTTTATGCATTAGCAATATATTATTCTATCTATTAAAGCTATTATCAAAAATTACGGGATTGCTAGTTTTGAAGTTATCTAAAGCTAAAATTTGTATTTAATAAATATATGGTTTTGTATACTTTAACTGCAAATATATTAAAATTTCAAAAATCCCTCGATAGATAATTTTAAAATTTCGCTTATGCATTAGCAATATATTATTCTATCTACGAAAGCTATAATCAAAAATTACGTGGTTGCTAGTTTTTAAGCTATCTAAAGCTAAAATTTGTATTTCCTAAATATATGGTTTTATATGCTTTAACTGCAAATGTATTAAAATTTCAAAAGTCCCTCGATAGATAATTTTAAAATTTTGTTTATGTATTAGCAATATATTATTCTATCTATTAAAGCTATATTCAAAAATTACGGGGTTGCTAGTTTTCAAGTTATTTAATTCTAAAATCTATATTTCATAAAAACATGGTTTTGTATGCTTTAACCGCAAATGTATTAAAATTTCAATAATTCCTCGATAGATAATTTTAAAATTTTGTTTATGTATTAGCAATATATTATTCTATCTATTAAAGTCATATTCAAAAATTACGGGGTTGCTAGTTTTCAAGTTATTTAATTCTAAAATCTATATTTCATAAAAACATGGTTTTGTATGCTTTAACCGCAAATGTATTAAAATTTCAATAATTCCTCGATAGATAATTTTAAAATTTTGTTTATGTATTAGCAATATATTATTCTATCTATTAAAGTCATATTCAAAAATTACGGGGTTGCTAGTTTTCAAGTTATTTAATTCTAAAATCTATATTTCATAAAAACATGGTTTTGTATGCTTTAACCGCAAATGTATTAAAATTTCAATAATTCCTCGATAGATCATTTTAAAATTTCGCTTATGCATTAGCAATATATTATACTATCTACTAAAGACATAATCAAAAATTACGGGGTTGCTAGTTTTTAAGTTATCTAAAGCTAAAATTTGTATTTCATAAAAATGTGGTTTTGTATGCTTTAACTGCAAACGTATCAACATTTCAAAAATCCCGCGATAGATAATTTTAAAATTTCGCTTATGCATTAGCAATACATTATTCTATCTATTAAAGTCATAATCAAAAATTACGGGGTTACTAGTTTTCAAGTTATATAAAGCTAAGTCTTCTATTTCATAAAAATGTGGTTATGTATGCTATAACCGTAAATGTATTAAAATTTCAAAAATTCCTCAATAGATAATTTTAAAATTTCGTTTATGTGTTAGCAATATATTATTCTATCTATTAAAGTCATAATCAAAAATTACGGGGTTGCTAGTTTTGAAGTTATCTAAAGCTAAAATTTGTATTTAATAAATATATGGTTTTGTATACTTTAACTGCAAATATATTAGAATTTCAAAAATCCCTCGATAAATAATTTAAAAATTTCGCTTATGCATTAGCAATATATTATTCTAACTACTAAAGCTATAATCAAAAATTACGTGGTTGCTAGTTTTTAAGCTATCTAAAGCTAAAATTTGTATTTCCTAAATATATGGTTTTATATGCTTTAACTGCAAATGTATTAAAATTTCAAAAGTCCCTCGATAGATAATTTTAAAATTTCGTTTATGCATTAGCAATATATTATTCTATCTATTAAAGTCATAATCAAAAATTACGGGGTTGCTAGTTTTTAAGTTATCTAAAGCTAAAATTTGTATTTCATAAAAACATGGTTTTGTATGCTTTAACCGCAAATGTATTAAAATTTCAATAATTCCTCGATAGATAATTTTAAAATTTCGTTTATGGGTTAGCAATATATTATTCTATCTATTAAAGTCATAATCAAAAATTACGGTGTTGCTAGTTTTCAAGTTATCTAAAGCTAAAATTTGTATTTCATAAAAATATGTTTTTGTATGCTTTAACTGCAAATGTATTAGAGTAGAAACTGGGTATAAACATGAAATTTCATCATATTCACATATTCTCACCGCTACAGCGTGAAAAAGGTAACAGTTAAAGAAAAAACGGCTAGTCTCAGTCTGTAGGGCTGGAAATACTCTACATTTTCACATATAAACCATCTCAATAGCATTACTAACCGAGTTGAAACTGGAAAAAAAAAATGAAAATTCATCATATTCACATATTCACCGTGACCTTCATACGACCACAGTTTCTATGACCACAATTTCTGAAGAACACATTAATATGTGCGAGAAACACCTACGTTTCGGTGAACTGATATTATTGAATAATGTTTTTGATTACACAAGTCAATAAAATCTGAATAAAAAAATATAATTTCGATATTGTTCCGCTATAGGACTTTCAATATCTCAATATCTCAAGATCAAGTCCACATACATCATCGCGGGCTAAGCGATAAATTATAATGGCGGAGATTGTAAGTACTTGTTTACCCGTAATTGTCATTTATTGCTTCGGTATAAATCTAGCCGGACACAATCGTCGTATTTATGATATTGCTATTATATTGCGGCGGCTTAAAGGGGGACAACGTTAATTAACCTCCTGAACCCGGTGTGTTTGTATAATACGCGGGCGCCGGGTGAAGCGGGGCGGGCGGACCGCGGACAGCGGATCTCTCCCGCGGCCCTGACTTTCCGCGCACCGTCCCCGTTATGTCACGAAATCGTACTTTTACCATCTGATAGTCATGTTTGCCGCAGATACAATGCAGATTAGATGTCCAGGATAGCCATAGAGAGAAAGACGCCACGCCGTTATGAAATTCTCAATTAAAAAATAATATGAACAAAAAAAAATTCTGTGAAGATTCCACAAGTTTTAGAATTTCTCCATATATACTATTTGGACCAGGGGACTTTTGTTTTTTAGTTGTTTGATAGTACTTCATTCTGGGTGATGTCTTTGGTCGCCCGAAATTATATCCACAATGTTGCATCCCCACAAGCGCCTTCCGACAAGCGCGTTTAAAAAAAATCAATTTTTGATTTTTCCGAGTCATCGGAGGAGCTCGAAAAGACCAAGTTATGCAATAATCAGTATAATTTTTAATAAAAGTTATGTCTGTATCTTTTTTGATTCTTTATTTGGGTGCTCCGCGTAATTTTAATTAGGATCAAAAGTGCTCCCCGGTTTCAAAAAGTTTAAGAATCAATAGCATAGGATGAATATTTTGCTGATAACTAAATACAGTTGTGGCGGCGGCGAGTCTTAACCTACGCCACGCAGACTGCGATTGAGACTTGCCGGAAACCGCCTCCTTTTTTTCTTTCGCGCCATCCCAGTATCTAGTTCACTGGAATATATAGTCGCGTGTAGAAAGTTAAAACGAGCTCCAGAATGTAAATATTTAACAATAAAAACTCGTATGATATAATACTTTTTTTAAACTTACAAACGTTATCTTGTTTCCCTTCTAATTTCGTTTTTATTTGTCTGCTTGCAGATCTAATTATGTAAAGATGGCTACAGTGGATAGCGGCACCGAGACATTGTTCTCCGATGACTCCCCGTGCGATCTGGGCTCGCCGACGCCAGCGGTGGACCTCAGGAACGAAGTCAACAGTAGACTGGCACCACCGAACATCCAACCCTATAGCGGTGTCCTGGAAAAGGTAGCACATCTTCACCCACTACTAAATGTATAAGTTACAACATATCACCTTTTTGTTAGCGGCTATCGATTTTAGCTCAAAACATCGTCTGCATTAATTGTAACTACAATTTTAGAATTAGTGTCTGGCTCAGTAGCCGATTGGTTAGAGGAGTCGTTCGTCTCGTATTAAGGGAAAGTCTCACGTCTGATAGTCGTATAAAGATAGATTTTTTAAAATAAAAGCTAATGTAATTCCCACTCGGAATGATTAAAGATATTTTTTCGTATAGTGCATGTTTTTCGAGATATTTGAGGTTTGTAGGTTGAAAAAAAATCATCTGATGTAAGGATATTGTGAAGATTGTACTAATCATAATATTGAAGACAGTTGCCCTTATTCGTGCTCGTTGTTGCATTTCACGCGTCCTAAATCTGCCTGGGTAAATAGACAATGACACATGCGCCGGCTGTGGGCAAGCGGAGGAGGTGAAATAAAGGAACGAGTACCTACTCTCCGTATGTATTAGTGTGAGTGTGCATAGTTTTATTTTTGCTCATTCGAATCGAATGTAGCGCTCCGCGTTCTCACGGTCGGAGACTGTGTGTAGCCCTGCGGCACGGGCAGGCGGAGCCCCGCACGAGCCAGAGCTCCACTATCGTTTCTCTGCTGTGCTTCTAATAGACTAGACGAGAGAATGAACTTGCTCTTGCACAATACATACACGCATTATAACAAAATTAATAATTAGAGCTGTATTAATTGCCATAATCATATACTAACGAAAAGAAGGATATGCGGAGGTGTAGTCCTCATACAAAGAGTGCCCATAGGTAGGGCATATGAAACATATCATTTTTATTTTACTTTTAAGCAGAGAAACAGGTTAATTATTCACTCAAAAATATAGGACTCGAACCCACGTCTCTGGCTATAGCAGCTCTCGCGCTACCAACTGCACCACGGAGGGTTAAAATTGATAGCACACAAGATGGTTTAAATTTATCACATATTTTGACTCGGTTTAAGCGTATAAAGGATAATGGAGACTGCTTGTACTTATTTTTTGCCAAAGGTAAACGCTATATATCTTCCATATCCTTTTCGAAACAACGTGAGATAATGTGGGAAAGTGCGAGTAAATGTAAGAAAATGTGTCAAAATACGTGAACATTTATGAAAATGTGACAAAATGTGACAAAATGTGCCAACATGTGTGAAAATATATGAAGATGTTTAAAAATATGTGTCAAAATGAGTGAAAATGTGTCTAAAAGTACCAACATATGTCTACATGTGAGAAAATGTGTCAAAATATGTGAAAATAAGTGAAAATGTACTAAAATGTGTTAACATGTGTGAAAATATGTGAAAATATGTGTCAAAATGATTGAAAATGTACCAAAAAGTGCCAAAATATGTCTACATTTGAGAAAATGTGTCAAAATATATGAAAATGTACTAAAATGTGCTAACAAGTGTGAAAATATGTGAAAACATTTGTCAAAATGAGTGAAAATATGTGAAAATATTTGCCAAAATGAGTGAAAATGTGTCAAAAAGTGTCAAAATATGTCTAAATGTGAGAAAATGAGTCAAAATATGTGAAAATGCGCCAAAAACTATCAATATAAGTCTAACTGTGCGAAATCGTGTAAAAATGTGTCAAAAAAGTGAAGAGAGTAATGTGTGTTGGGTGCACACACCAGATATATTTTTTTAAATCGCATACCTGTATTTTGAACATATAACTCTTATTAAATTTAAATCAAATTATGTTCAATATTTTGTAAACTAAAATAGTAATTGTCTAGTCAGGCCTAAAATTCGCAAATAGTTTTTCATCAAAACATTAAACATTCTCAGTAGTGTCCAATTAGTCAAATAGAAACGATCTTCTTACATCCCGTCTGATTACCTGGTCGTTATCGTCTGATTCAACAATGAGCGGTTCTAATGGACCCGGGCAGTATTTACGCTCGGCAATGAATTACGACTTGCCCGTTCGCCATCGTTACAGGCGTAATAATGTTTTGCTTTGTTGGTGGCTTGGGAGTCGCGCAGAATGGACATTAGACGCCGGTTAAGACGGACATAAACGCGTTTTAATGGGCCACCGCAATAAAATTGTTCGCGCCGCGCTAAACGAACGGCAATTTGTTTGGCAGAAAAGTTGCGACTATGTAATGTGTAATGCCAAACTGTTGTACTGTACAGTACAGTACAGTACTATGCAGTAATTCATATTATTATTTAAATATATTTCAGATTATATTTTAATAATAATAATTATGGCTTTTATTTCTCTTTCACATACATAATTCTATACATATAGTGCCAAAATATGTCTACATGTGAGAAAATGTTAGAACATTTGTTAAAATATATGAAAATGTACCAAAATGTGCTAACATATGTTGAAATATGTGAAAATGTATGAAATTATATGTCAAAATGAGTAAAAATGTGCCAAAAAGTGCTAAAAGTATGTCTACATGTGAGAGAATGTGTCAAAATGTGTTAAAATATGTACAATAATTCTATACATATAATGTAAAGCCCTAATAAACAAGCGCAAAACGGCGCGAACTCTATACATATAAAAAACTATATCAATACATGTTTACAGTAACAACGAAACGAAAAAAAAATAATACAATAATAGAAAATACATATTTATTGGAAATAAGGTGCAGTTCTAGTCTAATATATGCATGCAATGCTCTTCCACTGAACCTTTTAAATTATAATTTAAGATTATTAAGAGTAACGTTAAAATTCGATAAATTGTTAAAGAGTAAATAAATGAGAAATATTACTAAATAATTATTCCTTAAAGTGAAATATTTTGTAAATAATGCCTTTAAATATTTTTTTTTGTCTCAAAGTTACTTCATAGCTATAAGATCTTAAAATTGTGCTAAATAGATATTGTGCTGTTCAATTGTTTAGATACCTGTATAATCTCAAAAACATATGAAGCAAAAATCATATAATTTCAAAATCCGTCAGTATTTTTGAATGTTCCAATATATATTTCTACATAGGTACTACTTCAGGTAGCAAATTTTAAAAATCGTAACACACACAACATATATATATATATATATATATATATATATATATATATATATATATAATATGTGATACCTACACGCTACCTCCCATATATATTTTGGGCCTTCATGCTACCGTAGCATGTAGGCCCGGCTATAAGTATTCGGTCGGCTATAAGTATTTGAGGTGCGCGCGCACTGCCAATTCTTATAGACCGCGCGGCTAGGAAAACGCAGTCGGATCGCTGTCTACTGGCCCTGCGAGTAGTTTGAATTTTTATAACAGCGGCGTTGCTGCATTTAAATGAAGCAAGCAATTAACAATTAACAGTACGTGAATTTTCCCGGCTCTCTTTATTAGCAACAATTTAGTATTCCATTTTATTAGGGCACCAGTTATCTGATTTACGTGTATTAACAAAACAGAATCCAGAAACGACTTTGAATAGATGCTATTATTTGATTTTAATTATTTACTGATTTACTGATCCCTTGCACACTTTTAAATTTGTCTGTGCTTCTTATATTCTTGGTACCACAGAACATGAGCATTGAGCATATTTTCATAAATATGAGCAAATTTATAGTGAGGCATTTGCCAGTAGTTTTGAATAGGTACGAGGCGATAATAATAAGCGGCCCCAATCCACACCGAGTTCATAAACTTGAACAAGCAACCGAACGCCATATCGTATTTATACAACACTAGCGTTATTATATTTAAATGAAAGAAACAAATCAATAAACAATCCCTTAACCGCCTGTAGTGTTACTATCAGGGGTCCATTTTGTTCCGAACGTATTAGTTTAACTGTCAAAACTTTAATTTATTAGTGTTTTTAAAGAATAGTAAACCAAATTTCCATCCTTTTTCGAATGAACATCCTGAATTGTGCGTATTTTGCGGATTCGTTTCACTGTCGTAGGTTAAGCGAATATATTCGGAACGAGCGGTGTCAGGAATCGCGTCCCATACAGTTTGACAGTTTCCAATTACAACGTTCGATTGTTTATAATCTTCAATTGTTGTTAAAATCTTTCACCTTGCTTTCAGTGGTTACGATTTTACATTGCCTTATATCGTACTTCACCGCCTGCAGCCAATAACAAATAAAGCAGCGTCGCCCTATATGTAGACATGTCATTTGTTTGCTAGTTGAAATAATTGATGAGAACTCAATGTTGCTGTAGCTATTTAATAACCAGCAGTTTCCACCGAATAATTCCTAGTAATCCCCTGCCACCTCCAATCGGGCGAAGTGTTTATAAATTTCAATTGATATTAGAATCTTCTTCTCCGTTTCAGGTGGTTACTATTTCCCATAGTGTTCGCACTAGTTGCAACAACTGTTAATAACACAATATTTCTGTAACTATTTAATAACCGGCAGTTTCCACCGAGAGATTCCTAGTAATTCCCTGCCACTTTCAATCGGACGAAGTGGCCTTAAATGTCATAGCAAACAACTACCAGTTGTAACATTATATGGTTTGTCAGTTTCTATTTGCAACAGCTTATTGTTTCTAATTTTCAATTGATACTACAGTCTGTTTCCCCGTTTCTAAGGGTTACGATCTTGCATAGCGTTTTATGGCCCTTGGCCGCCTATAGTCTATAACAAATAGAACTGCACCTTCCAAAATAAAGCCAGGACATTTGTTTGCTAGCTTGAACAATTCTTCATAATACAAGTATGCTGTAGCTATGTAATGACTAGCAGTTTTCCTCGAGTAATTCCTAGTAATAAGCTGCCACTTCCAATGGAGCGAAGTGACCTTAAATGTTATATCAAACAACTAACAGTTGTACCATTATATGTTTTGTGAGTTTCTATATGCAACGGATTATTGCTTATAATTTTCAATTGTCATTAGGTCGGTTTCCCCTTCTAATGATGTGAAATGGCCCAAAATGTCATACCAAACAACTACCAGTTGTACCATTATATGTTTTGCCAGTTTCTATATGCAACGGCCTATTGTTTATAATTTTCAATTGTCATTAGAGTCTGTTTCCCCGTGTTTAGGGGTTTTGATCTCGCATAGTATTTTATGGCCCTTGACCGCCTATAGATTATAACAAATGGAAATGCGTCGTCCAAAATGAGTACAGGACATTTGTTTGCTAGTTTGAATAATTGTTGACAACACAGGTTTGATGTAGCTATGTAATAACCAGTAGTTTCCCTGGAGTGATTCGTAGTAATCCCCTGCCACTTACATGATGTGAAATGGCCCTAAATATAATACCAAACAACTACCAGTTGTACCATTATATGTTTTGTCAGTTTCTATATGCATCGGCGTCTTGTTTATAATTTTCAATTGTCATTAGAGTCTCTTTCCCCATTTTAAGAGGTTTCCATCTCGCATAGTATTTTATGGACCTTGACCGCCTAAAGTCTATAACAAATAGAACTGCGGCGTCCAAAATGAGTACAGGACATTTGTTTGACAGTTTGAACAATTGTTGACAACACAAGTTTGATGTAACTATGTAATAACCAGTAGTTTCCCTGGAGTGATTCGTAGTAATCCCCTGACACTTCTAATGATGTGAAATGGCCCTAAATGTCATACCAAACAACTACCAGTTGTACCATTATATGTTTTGTCAGTTTCTATATGCATTGGCGTATTGTTTATAATTTTCAATTGTCATTAGAGTCTCTTTCCCCGTTTTTAGAGGTTTCCATCTCGCATAGTATTTTATGGACCTTGACCGCCTAAAGTCTATAACAAATAGAACTGCTCCGCCCAAAATGAGTACAGGACATTTGTTTGCTAGTTTGAACAATTGTTGACAACACAAGTTTCATGTAGCTATGTAATAACCAGTAGTTTCCCTGGAGTGATTCGTAGTAATCCCCTGAAACTTCCAATGTAGTGAAGTGGCCCTAAATGTCATACCAAACAACTACCAGTTGTACCATTATATGTTTTATCAGTTTCTATATGCATCGGCGTATTGTTTATAATTTTCAATTGTCATTAGAGTCTCTTTCCCCGTTTATAGAGGTTTCCATCTCGCATAGAATTTTATGGCACTTGACTGCCTATAGTTTATAACAAATAGAACTGCGACGTCTAAAATGAGTACAGGACATTTGTTTGCTAGATTGAACAATTGTTGACAACACAAGTTTGATGTAACTATGTAATAACCAGCAGTTTCCCTCGAGTGATTAGTAGTAATCCCCTGCCACTTCCAATGATCTGGAATGGCCCTAAATGTAATACCAAACAACTACCAGTTGTACCATTATATGTTTTGTCAGTTTCTATATGCATCGGCGTATTGTTTATAATTTTCAATTGTCATTAGAGTCTCTTTCCCCGTTTGTAGAGGTTTCCATCTATAATAGTATTTTATGGCCCTTGACCGTCTATAGTCTATAACAAGTTTAACTGCTCTGTCTAAAATGAGGACAGGACATTTGTTTCCTAGTTTAAACAATTGTTGACAACAAAAGTTTGATGTAGCTATGTAATAACCAGTAGTTTCCCTGGAGTGATTCGTAGTAATCCCCTGCCACTTCCAATGATGTGAAATGGCCCTAAATATCACACCAAACAACTACTAGTTGTACCATTATATGTTTTGTCAGTTTCTATATGCATCGGCGTATTGTTTATAATTTTCAATTGTCATTAGAGTCTCTTTCCCCGTTTATAGAGGTTTCCATCTCGCATAGAATTTTATGGCCCTTGACTGCCTATAGTTTATAACAAATAGAACTGCGACGTCTAAAATGAGTACAGGACATTTGTTTGCTAGTTTGAACAATTGTTGACAACACAAGTTTGATGTAGCTATGTTATAACCAGTAATTTCCCTGGAGTGATTCGTAGTAATCCCCTGCCACTTGCAATGATGTGAAATGGCCCTAAATGTCATACCAAACAACTACCAATTATACCATTATATGTTTTGTCAGTTTCTATATGCATCGGCGTATTGTTTATAATTTTCAATTGTTATTAGAGTCTCTTTCCCCGTTTATAGAGGTTTCCATCTCGCATAGAATTGACTGCCTATAGTTTATAACAAATAGAACTGCGACGTCTAAAATGAGTACAGGACATTTGTTTGCTAGTTTGAACAATTGTTGACAACACAAGTTTGATGTAGCTATGTAATAACCAGTAGTTTCCCTGGAGTGATTCGCAGTAATCCCCTGCCACTTCCAATGATGTGAAATGGCCCTAAATGTCATACCAAACAACTACCGGTTGTACCATTATATGTTTTGTCAGTTTCTATATGCATCGGCGTATTGTTTATAATTTTCAATTGTCAGTAGAGTCTCTTTCCCCATTTTAAGAGGTGTCCATCTCGCATAGTATTTTATAGACCTTGACCGCCTAAAGTCTATAACAAATAGAACTGCTCCGCCCAAAATGAGTACAGGACATTTGTTTGCTAGTTTGAACAATTGTTGACAACACAAGTTTGAGGTAGCTATGTAATAACCAGTAGTTTCCATGGATTGATTCGTAGTAATCCCCTGCCACTTCCAATGATGTGAAATGGCCCTAAATGTCATACCAAACAACTACCAGTTGTACCATTATATGTTTTGTCAGTTTCGATATGCATCGGCGTATTGTTTATAATTTTCAATTGTCATTAGAGTCTCTTTACCCATTTTTAGAGGTTTCCATCTCGCATAGTATTTTATGGACCTTGACCGCCTAAAGTCTATAACAAATAAAACTGCTCCTTCCAAAATGAGTACAGGACATTTGTTTGCTAGTTTGAACAATTGTTGACAACACAAGTTTGAGGTAGCTATGTAATAACCAGTAGTTTCCATGGATTGATTCGTAGTAATCCCCTGCCACTTCCAATGATGTGAAATGGCCCTAAATGTCATACCAAACAACTACCAGTTGTACCATTATATGTTTTGTCAGTTTCGATATGCATCGGCGTATTGTTTATAATTTTCAATTGTCATTAGAGTCTCTTTACCCATTTTTAGAGGTTTCCATCTCGCATAGTATTTTATGGACCTTGACCGCCTAAAGTCTATAACAAATAAAACTGCTCCTTCCAAAATGAGTACAGGACATTTGTTTGCTAGTTTGAACAATTGTTGACAACACAAGTTTGAATAAACTATGTAATAACCAGCAGTTTCCCTCGAGTGATTAGTAGTAATCCCCTGCCACTTCCAATGATGTGAAATGGCCCTAAATATCATACCAAACAACTACCAGTTGTACCATTATATGTTTTGTCAGTTCCTATATGCATCGGCGTATTGTTTATAATTTTCAATTGTCATTAGAGTCTCTTTCCCCGTTTATAGAGGTTTCCATCTCGCATAGAATTGACTGCCTATAGTTTATAACAAATAGAACTGCGACGTCTAAAATGAGTACAGGACATTTGTTTGCTAGTTTGAACAATTGTTGACAATACAAGTTTCATGTAGCTATGTAATAACCAGTAGTTTCCCTGGAGTGATTCGTAGTAATCCCCTGCCACTTCCAATGATGTGAAATGGCCCTAAATGTCATACCAAACAACTACCGGTTGTACCATTATATGTTTTGTCAGTTTCTATATGCATCGGCGTATTGTTTATAATTTTCAATTGTCATTAGAGTCTCTTTACCCATTTTTAGAGGTTTCCATCTCGCATAGTATTTTATGGACCTTGACCGCCTAAAGTCTATAACAAATAGAACTGCTCCTTCCAAAATGAGTACAGGACATTTGTTTGCTAGTTTGAACAATTGTTGACAACACAAGTTTGATGTAGCTATGTTATAACCAGTAGTTTCCCTGGAGTGATTCGTAGTAATCCCCTGAAACTTCCAATGTTGTGAAGTGGCCCTAAATGTCATACCAAACAACTACCAGTTGTACCATTATATTTTTTGTCAGTTTCGATATGCATCGGCGTATTGTTTATAATTTTCAATTGTCATTAGAGTCTCTTTCCCCATTTTAAGAGGTGTCCATCTCGCATAGTATTTTATAGACCTTGACCGCCTAAAGTCTATAACAAATAGAACTGCTCCGCCCAAAATGAGTACAGGACATTTGTTTGCTAGTTTGAACAATTGTTGACAACACAAGTTTGAGGTAGCTATGTAATAACCAGTAGTTTCCATGGATTGATTCGTAGTAATCCCCTGCCACTTCCAATGATGTGAAATGGCCCTAAATGTCATACCAAACAACTACCAGTTGTACCATTATATGTTTTGTCAGTTTCGATATGCATCGGCGTATTGTTTATAATTTTCAATTGTCATTAGAGTCTCTTTACCCATTTTTAGAGGTTTCCATCTCGCATAGTATTTTATGGACATTGACCGCCTAAAGTCTATAACAAATAAAACTGCTCCTTCCAAAATGAGTACAGAACATTTGTTTGCTAGTTTGAACAATTGTTGACAACACAAGTTTGATGTAGCTATGTTATAACCAGTAGTTTCCCTGGAGTGATTCGTAGTAATCCCCTGAAACTTCCAATGTTGTGAAGTGGCCCTAAATGTCATACCAAGCAACTACCAGTTGTACCATTATATGTTTTGTCAGTTTCTATATGCATCGGCGTATTGTTTATAATTTTCATTTGTCATTAGAGTATCTTTTTCCATTTTAAGAGGTTTCCATCTCGCATAGTATTTTATGGACCTTGACCGCCTAAAGTCTATAACAAATAGAACTGCTCCGCCCAAAATGAGTACAGGACATTTGTTTGCTAGTTTGAACAATTGTTGACAACACAAGTTTGAGGTAGCTATGTAATAACCAGTAGTTTCCATGGATTGATTCGTAGTAATCCCCTGCCACTTCCAATGATGTGAAATGGCCCTAAATATCATACCAAACAACTACCAGTTGTACCATTATATGTTTTGTCAGTTCCTATATGCATCGGCGTATTGTTTATAATTTTCAATTGTCATTAGAGTCTCTTTCCCCGTTTATAGAGGTTTCCATCTCGCATAGAATTGACTGCCTATAGTTTATAACAAATAGAACTGCGACGTCTAAAATGAGTACAGGACATTTGTTTGCTAGTTTGAACAATTGTTGACAATACAAGTTTCATGTAGCTATGTAATAACCAGTAGTTTCCCTGGAGTGATTCGTAGTAATCCCCTGCCACTTCCAATGATGTGAAATGGCCCTAAATGTCATACCAAACAACTACCAATTGTACCATTATATGTTTTGTCAGTTTCTATATGCATCGGCGTATTGTTTATAATTTTCATTTGTCATTAGAGTATCTTTTTCCATTTTAAGAGGTTTCCATCTCGCATAGTATTTTATGGACCTTGACCGCCTAAAGTCTATAACAAATAGAACTGCTCCGCCCAAAATGAGTACAGGACATTTGTTTGCTAGTTTGAACAATTGTTGACAACACAAGTTTGAGGTAGCTATGTAATAACCAGTAGTTTCCATGGATTGATTCGTAGTAATCCCCTGCCACTTCCAATGATGTGAAATGGCCCTAAATATCATACCAAACAACTACCAGTTGTACCATTATATGTTTTGTCAGTTCCTATATGCATCGGCGTATTGTTTATAATTTTCAATTGTCATTAGAGTCTCTTTCCCCGTTTATAGAGGTTTCCATCTCGCATAGAATTGACTGCCTATAGTTTATAACAAATAGAACTGCGACGTCTAAAATGAGTACAGGACATTTGTTTGCTAGTTTGAACAATTGTTGACAATACAAGTTTCATGTAGCTATGTAATAACCAGTAGTTTCCCTGGAGTGATTCGTAGTAATCCCCTGCCACTTCCAATGATGTGAAATGGCCCTAAATGTCATACCAAACAACTACCAATTGTACCATTATATGTTTTGTCAGTTTCTATATGCATCGGCGTATTGTTTATAATTTTCAATTGTCATTAGAGTCTCTTTCCCCGTTTATAGAGGTTTCCATCTCGCATAGAATTTTATGGCCCTTGACTGCCTATAGTTTATAACAAATAGAACTGCGACGTCTAAAATGAGTACAGGCCATTTGTTTGCTAGTTTGAACAATTGTTGACAACACAAGTTTGAATAAACTATGTAATAACCAGCAGTTTCCCTCGAGTGATTAGTAGTAATCCCCTGCCACTTCCAATGATCTGGAATGGCCCTAAATGTCATACCAAACAACTACCGGTTGTACCATTATATGTTTTGTCAGTTTCTATATGCATCGGCGTATTGTTTATAATTTTCAATTGTCATTAGAGTCTCTTTCCCCGTTTGTAGAGGTTTCCATCTATAATAGTATTTTATGGCCCTTGACCGTCTATAGTCTATAACAAGTTTAACTGCTCTGTCTAAAATGAGGACAGGACATTTGTTTCCTAGTTTAAACAATTGTTGTCAACAAAAGTTTGATGTAGCTATGTAATAACCAGTAGTTTCCCTGGAGTGATTCGTAGTAATCCCCTGCCACTTCCAATGATGTGAAATGGCCCTAAATGTCATACCAAACAACTACCGGTTGTACCATTATATGTTTTGTCAGTTTCTATATGCATCGGCGTATTGTTTATAATTTTCAATTGTCATTAGAGTCTCTTTCCCCGTTTATAGAGGTTTCCATCTCGCATAGAATTTTATGGCCCTTGACTGCCTATAGTTTATAACAAATAGAACTGCGACGTCTAAAATGAGTACAGGACATTTGTTTGCTAGTTTGAACAATTGTTGACAACACAAGTTTGAATAAACTATGTAATAACCAGCAGTTTCCCTCGAGTGATTAGTAGTAATCCCCTGCCACTTCCAATGATCTTAAATGGCCCTAAATGTAATACCAAACAACTACCAGTTGTACCATTATATGTTTTGTCAGTTTCTATATGCATCGGCGTATTGTTTATAATTTTCAATTGTCATTAGAGTCTCTTTCCCCGTTTATAGAGGTTTCCATCTCGCATAGAATTTTATGGCCCTTGACTGCCTATAGTTTATAACAAATAGAACTGCGACGTCTAAAATGAGTACAGGACATTTGTTTGCTAGTTTGAACAATTGTTGACAACACAAGTTTCATGTAGCTGTGTAATAACCAGTAGTTTCCCTGGAGTGATTCGCAGTAATCCCCTGCCACTTCCAATGATGTGAAATGGCCCTAAATGTCATACCAAACAACTACCAGTTGTACCATTATATGTTTTGTCAGTTTCGATATGCATCGGCGTATTGTTTATAATTTTCAATTGTCATTAGAGTCTCTTTACCCATTTTTAGAGGTTTCCATCTCGCATAGTATTTTATGGACCTTGACCGCCTAAAGTCTATAACAAATAAAACTGCTCCTTCCAAAATGAGTACAGGACATTTGTTTGCTAGTTTGAACAATTGTTGACAACACAAGTTTGATGTAGCTATGTTATAACCAGTAGTTTCCCTGGAGTGATTCGTAGTAATCCCCTGAAACTTCCAATGTTGTGAAGTGGCCCTAAATGTCATACCAAACAACTACCAGTTGTACCATTATATGTTTTGTCAGTTTCTATATGCATCGGCGTATTGTTTATAATTTTCATTTGTCATTAGAGTATCTTTTTCCATTTTAAGAGGTTTCCATCTCGCATAGTATTTTATGGACCTTGACCGCCTAAAGTCTATAACAAATAAAACTGCTCCTTCCAAAATGAGTACAGGACATTTGTTTGCTAGTTTGAACAATTGTTGACAACACAAGTTTGAGGTAGCTATGTAATAACCAGTAGTTTCCATGGATTGATTCGTAGTAATCCCCTGCCACTTCCAATGATGTGAAATGGCCCTAAATGTCATACCAAACAACTACCAGTTGTACCATTATATGTTTTGTCAGTTTCGATATGCATCGGCGTATTGTTTATAATTTTCAATTGTCATTAGAGTCTCTTTACCCATTTTTAGAGGTTTCCATCTCGCATAGTATTTTATGGACCTTGACCGCCTAAAGTCTATAACAAATAAAACTGCTCCTTCCAAAATGAGTACAGGACATTTGTTTGCTAGTTTGAACAATTGTTGACAACACAAGTTTGAGGTAGCTATGTAATAACCAGTAGTTTCCATGGATTGATTCGTAGTAATCCCCTGCCACTTCCAATGATGTGAAATGGCCCTAAATGTCATACCAAACAACTACCAGTTGTACCATTATATGTTTTGTCAGTTTCGATATGCATCGGCGTATTGTTTATAATTTTCAATTGTCATTAGAGTCTCTTTACCCATTTTTAGAGGTTTCCATCTCGCATAGTATTTTATGGACCTTGACCGCCTAAAGTCTATAACAAATAAAACTGCTCCTTCCAAAATGAGTACAGGACATTTGTTTGCTAGTTTGAACAATTGTTGACAACACAAGTTTGATGTAGCTATGTTATAACCAGTAGTTTCCCTGGAGTGATTCGTAGTAATCCCCTGAAACTTCCAATGTTGTGAAGTGGCCCTAAATGTCATACCAAACAACTACCAGTTGTACCATTATATGTTTTGTCAGTTTCTATATGCATCGGCGTATTGTTTATAATTTTCATTTGTCATTAGAGTATCTTTTTCCATTTTAAGAGGTTTCCATCTCGCATAGTATTTTATGGACCTTGACCGCCTAAAGTCTATAACAAATAGAACTGCTCCGCCCAAAATGAGTACAGGACATTTGTTTGCTAGTTTGAACAATTGTTGACAACACAAGTTTGAGGTAGCTATGTAATAACCAGTAGTTTCCATGGATTGATTCGTAGTAATCCCCTGCCACTTCCAATGATGTGAAATGGCCCTAAATATCATACCAAACAACTACCAGTTGTACCATTATATGTTTTGTCAGTTCCTATATGCATCGGCGTATTGTTTATAATTTTCAATTGTCATTAGAGTCTCTTTCCCCGTTTATAGAGGTTTCCATCTCGCATAGAATTGACTGCCTATAGTTTATAACAAATAGAACTGCGACGTCTAAAATGAGTACAGGACATTTGTTTGCTAGTTTGAACAATTGTTGACAATACAAGTTTCATGTAGCTATGTAATAACCAGTAGTTTCCCTGGAGTGATTCGTAGTAATCCCCTGCCACTTCCAATGATGTGAAATGGCCCTAAATGTCATACCAAACAACTACCAATTGTACCATTATATGTTTTGTCAGGTTCTATATGCATCGGCGTATTGTTTATAATTTTCAATTGTCATTAGAGTCTCTTTCCCCGTTTATAGAGGTTTCCATCTCGCATAGAATTTTATGGCCCTTGACTGCCTATAGTTTATAACAAATAGAACTGCGACGTCTAAAATGAGTACAGGCCATTTGTTTGCTAGTTTGAACAATTGTTGACAACACAAGTTTGATGTAACTATGTAATAACCAGCAGTTTCCCTCGAGTGATTAGTAGTAATCCCCTGCCACTTCCAATGATCTGGAATGGCCCTAAATGTCATACCAAACAACTACCGGTTGTACCATTATATGTTTTGTCAGTTTCTATATGCATCGGCGTATTGTTTATAATTTTCAATTGTCATTAGAGTCTCTTTCCCCGTTTGTAGAGGTTTCCATCTATAATAGTATTTTATGGCCCTTGACCGTCTATAGTCTATAACAAGTTTAACTGCTCTGTCTAAAATGAGGACAGGACATTTGTTTCCTAGTTTAAACAATTGTTGACAACACAAGTTTGATGTAGCTATGTAATAACCAGTAGTTTCCCTGGAGTGATTCGTAGTAATCCCCTGCCACTTCCAATGACGTGAAATGGCCCTAAATATCACACCAAACAACTACCAGATGTACCATTATATGTTTTGTCAGTTTCTATATGCATCGGCGTATTGTTTATAATTTTCAATTGTCATTAGAGTCTCTTTCCCCGTTTGTAGAGGTTTCCATCTATAATAGTATTTTATGGCCCTTGACCGTCTATAGTCTATAACAAGTTTAACTGCTCTGTCTAAAATGAGGACAGGACATTTGTTTCCTAGTTTAAACAATTGTTGACAACAAAAGTTTGATGTAGCTATGTAATAACCAGTAGTTTCCCTGGAGTGATTCGTAGTAATCCCCTGCCACTTCCAATGATGTGAAATGGCCCTAAATGTCATACCAAACAACTACCGGTTGTACCATTATATGTTTTGTCAGTTTCTATATGCATCGGCGTATTGTTTATAATTTTCAATTGTCATTAGAGTCTCTTTCCCCGTTTATAGAGGTTTCCATCTCGCATAGAATTTTATGGCCCTTGACTGCCTATAGTTTATAACAAATAGAACTGCGACGTCTAAAATGAGTACAGGACATTTGTTTGCTAGTTTGAACAATTGTTGACAACACAAGTTTGAATAAACTATGTAATAACCAGCAGTTTCCCTCGAGTGATTAGTAGTAATCCCCTGCCACTTCCAATGATCTTAAATGGCCCTAAATGTAATACCAAACAACTACCAGTTGTACCATTATATGTTTTGTCAGTTTCTATATGCATCGGCGTATTGTTTATAATTTTCAATTGTCATTAGAGTCTCTTTACCCATTTTTAGAGGTTTCCATCTCGCATAGTATTTTATGGACCTTGACCGCCTAAAGTCTATAACAAATAAAACTGCTCCTTCCAAAATGAGTACAGGACATTTGTTTGCTAGTTTGAACAATTGTTGACAACACAAGTTTGATGTAGCTATGTTATAACCAGTAGTTTCCCTGGAGTGATTCGTAGTAATCCCCTGAAACTTCCAATGTTGTGAAGTGGCCCTAAATGTCATACCAAACAACTACCAGTTGTACCATTATATGTTTTGTCAGTTTCTATATGCATCGGCGTATTGTTTATAATTTTCATTTGTCATTAGAGTATCTTTTTCCATTTTAAGAGGTTTCCATCTCGCATAGTATTTTATGGACCTTGACCGCCTAAAGTCTATAACAAATAGAACTGCTCCGCCCAAAATGAGTACAGGACATTTGTTTGCTAGTTTGAACAATTGTTGACAACACAAGTTTGATGTAACTATGTAATAACCTGCAGTTTCCGTCGAGTGATTAGTAGTAATCCCCTGCCACTTCCAATGATCTGGAATGGCCCTAAATGTAATACCAAACAACTACCAGTTGTACCATTATATGTTTTGTCAGTTTCTATATGCATCGGCGTATTGTTTATAATTTTCAAATGTCATTAGAGTCTCTTTCCCCGTTTATAGTGGTTTCCATCTCGCATAGAATTTTATGGCCCTTGACTGCCTATAGTTTATAACAAATAGAACTGGGACGTCTAAAATGAGTACAGGACATTTGTTTGCTAGTTTGAACAATTGTTGACAACACAAGTTTCATGTAGCTATGTAATAACCAGCAGTTTCCCTCGAGTGATTAGTAGTAATCCCCTGCCACTTCCAATGATCTGGAATGGCCCTAAATGTAATACCAAACAACTACCAGTTGTACCATTATATGTTTTGTCAGTTTCTATATGCATCGGCGTATTGTTTATAATTTTCAATTGTCATTATAGTCTCTTTCCCCGTTTATAGAGGTTTCCATCTCGCATAGAATTTTATGGCCCTTGACTGCCTATCGTTTATAACAAATAGAACTGCGACGTCTAAAATGAGTACAGGACATTTGTTTGCTAGTTTGAACAATTGTTGACAACACAAGTTTGATGTAGCTATGTAATAACCAGTAGTTTCCCTGGAGTGATTCGTAGTAATCCCCTGCCACTTCCAATGATGTGAAATGGCCCTAAATGTCATACCAAACAACTACCGGTTGTACCATTATATGTTTTGTCAGTTTCTATATGCATCGGCGTATTGTTTATAATTTTCAATTGTCATTATAGTCTCTTTCCCCGTTTATAGAGGTTTCCATCTCGCATAGAATTGACTGCCTATAGTTTATAACAAATAGAACTGCGACGTCTAAAATGAGTACAGGACATTTGTTTGCCAGTTTGAACAATTGTTGACAACACAAGTTTGATGTAGCTATGTTATAACCAGTAGTTTCCCTGGAGTGATTCGTAGTAATCCCCTGAAACTTCCAATGTTGTGAAGTGGCCCTAAATATCATACCAAACAACTACCAGTTGTACCATTATATGTTTTGTCAGTTTCTATGTGCATCGGCGTATTGTTTATAATTTTCAATTGTCATTAGAGTCTCTTTCCCCGTTTATAGAGGTTTCCATCTCGCATAGAATTTTATGGCCCTTGACTGCCTATCGTTTATAACAAATAGAACTGCGACGTCTAAAATGAGTACAGGACATTTGTTTGCTAGTTTGAACAATTGTTGACAACACAAGTTTGATGTAACTATGTAATAACCAGCAGTTTCCCTCGAGTGATTCGTAGTAATCCCCTGCCACTTCCAATGATGTGAAATGGCCCTAAATGTCATACCAAACAACTACCAGTTGTACCATTATATGTTTTGTTAGTTTCTATATGCATTGGCCTAATGTTTATAGTTTTCAATTGTCATTAGAGTCTCTTTCCCCGTTTTTAGAGGTTTCCATCTCGCATAGTATTTTAAGGCCCTTGACCGCCTATAGTTTATAACAAATAGAACTGCGCCGTCCAAAATGAGTACAGGACATTTGTTTGCTAGTTTGAACAATTGTTAACAACACAAGTTTGATGTACCTATGTAGTAACCAGTAGTTTCCCTGCAGTGATTCGTAGTAATCCCCTGCCACTTCCAATTATGTGAAATGGCCCTAAATGTCATACCAAACAACTACCAGTTGTACCATTATATGTTTTGTTAGTTTCTATATGCATTGGCCTAATGTTTATAGTTTTCAATTGTCATTAGAGTCTCTTTCCCCGTTTTTAGAGGTTTCCATCTAGCATAGTATTTTATGGCCCTTGACCGTCTATAGTCTATAACAATTTAAACTGCTGTGTCCAAAATGAGTACAGGACATTTGTTTGCTAGTTTGAACAATTGTTGACAACACAAGTTTGATGTAGCTATGTAATAACCAGTTCCCTGGAGTGATTCGTAGTAATCCCCTGCCACTTCCAATGATGTGAAATGGCCCTAAATGTCATACCAATCCACTACCAGTTGTACTATTATATGTTTTGTCAGTTTCTATATGCATCGGCGTATTGTTTATAATTTTCAATAGTCATTAGAGTCTCTTTCCCCATTTTAAGAGGTTTCCATCTCGCATAGTATTTTATGGACCTTGACCGCCTAAAGTCTATAACAAATAGAACTGCGCCGTCCAAAATGAGTACAGGACATTTGTTTGCTAGTTTGAACAATTGTTAACAACACAAGTTTGATGTACCTATGTAGTAACCAGTAGTTTCCCTGCAGTGATTCGTAGTAATCCCCTGCCACTTCCAATTATGTGAAATGGCCCTAAATGTCATACCAAACAACTACCAGTTGTACCATTATATGTTTTGTCAGTTTCTATATGCATCGGCGTATTGTTTATAATTTTCAATAGTCATTAGAGTCTCTTTCCCCATTTTTAGAGGTTTCCATCTAGCATAGTATTTTATGGCCCTTGACCGTCTATAGTCTATAACAATTTAAACTGCTGTGTCCAAAATGAGTACAGGACATTTGTTTGTTAGATTGAACAATTGTTGACAACAAAGTTTTATGTAGCTATATAATAACCAGCAGTTTCCCTCGAGTGATTCGTAGTAATCCCCTGCCACTTCCAATGATGTGAAATGGCCCTAAATGTCATACCAAACAACTACCAGTTATACCATTATATGTTTTGTCAGTTTCTATATGCATCGGCCTAATGTTTATTGTTTTGAATTGTCATTGGAGTCTCTTACGCCAATTTTAGAGGTTTCCATCTCGCATAGTATTATAAGCCCCTTGACCGCCTATAGTTTATAACAAATAGAACTGCGCCGTCCAAAATGAGTACAAGACATTTGTTTGCTAGTTTGAACAATTGTTGACAACACAAGTTTGACGTAGCTATGTAATAACCAGTAGTTTCCCTGAAGTGATTCGTAGTAATCCCCTGCCACTTCCAATGATGTGAAATGGCCCTAAATGTCATACCAAAGAACTACCAGTTGTACCATTATATGTTTTGTTAGTTTCTATATGCATTGGCCTAATGTTTATAGTTTTGAATTGTCATTGGAGTCTCTTTCCCCATTTTTAGAGGTTTCCATCTCGCATAGTATTTTAATGGCCCTTGACCGCCTATAGATTATAACAAATAGAACTGCGCCGTCCAAAATGAGTACAGGACATTTGTTTGATAGTTTGAACAATTGTTGACAACACAAGTTTGATGTAGCTATATAATAACCAGCAGTTTCCCTCGAGTGATTCCTAGTAATCCCCTGCCACTTCCAATGATGTGAAGTGGCCTTAAATGTCATATCAAACAACTACCAGTTGTACCATTATATGTTTTGTCAGTTTCTATATGCATCGGCGTATTGTTTATAATTTTCAATAGTCATTAGAGTCTCTTTCCCCATTTTAAGAGGTTTCCATCTCGAATAGTATTTTATGGACCTTGACCGCCTAAAGTCTATAACAAATAAAACTGCTCTGTCCAAAATGAGTACAGGACATTTATATGCTAGTTTGAACAATTGTTGACAACACAAGTTTGATGTAGCTATGTAATAACCAGTAGTTTCCCTGAGTCTTTCGAAATAATCCCCTACCACTTCCAATGATGTGAAATGGCCCTAAATGTCATACCAAACAACTACCAGTTGCACTATTATATGTTTTGTCAGTTTCTATATGTTTATAATTTTCAATTGTCATTAGAGTCTCTTTCCCCATTTTAAGAGGTTTCCATCTCGCATAGTATTTTATGGACCTTGACCGCCTAAAGTCTATAACAAATAGAACTGCGCCGTCCAAAATGAGTTCAGGTCATTTGTTTGTTAGTTTGAACAATTGTTAACAACACAAGTTTGATGTACCTATGTAATAACCAGTAGTTTCCCTGGAGTGATTCGTAGTAATCCCCTGCTACTTCCAATTATGTGAAATGGCCCTAAATGTCATACCAAACAACTACCAGTTGTACCATTATATGTTTTGTCAGTTTCTATATTCATCGGCGTATTGTTTATAATTTTCAATTGTCATTAGAGTCTCTTTCCCCATTTTTAGAGGTTTCCATCTAGCATAGTATTTTATGGCCCTTGACCGTCTATAGTCTATAACAATTTAAACTGCTGTGTCCAAAATGAGTACAGGACATTTGTTTGTTAGATTGAACAATTGTTGACAACACATGTTTGATATAGCTATATAATAACCAGCAGTTTCCCTCGACTGATTCGTAGTAATCCCCTGCCACTTCCAATGATGTGAAATGGCCCTAAATGTCATACCAAACAACTACCAGTTGTACCATTATATGTTTTGTCAATTTCTATATGCATCAGCGTATTGTTTATATCTTTCGATTGTCATTAGAGTCTCTTTCCCTCTTTTTAGAGGTTTCCATCTCGCATAGTATTTTATGGACCTTGACCGTCTAAAGTCTATAACAAATAGAACTGCTCCTTCCAAAATGACTACAGGACATTTGTTTGCTAGTTTAAACAATTGTTGACAACAAAAGTTTGACGTAGCTATGTAATAACCAGTAGTTTCCCTGGAGTGATTCGAAATAATCCCCTACCACTTCCAATGATGTGAAATGACCCTAAATGTCAATCCAAACAACTACCATTTGTACCATTATATGTTTTGTCAATTTCTATATGCATCAGCGTATTGTTTATATCTTTCGATTGTCATTAGAGTCTCTTTCCCCGTTTTTAGAGGTTTCCATCTCGCATAGAATTTTATGGCCCTTGACTGCCTATAGTTTATAACAATTAGAACTGCGCCGTCCAAAATGAGTACAGGACATTTGTTTGCTAGTTTGAAGAATTGTTGACAACACAAGTTTGATGTAGCTATGTAATAAACAGCAGTATCCCTCGAGTGATTCCTAGTAATCCCCTGCCACTTCCAATGATGTGAAGTGACCTTAAATGTCATATTAAACAACTACCAGTTGTACCATTATATGTTTTGTCAGTTTCTATATGCATCGGCGTATTGTTTATAATTTTCAATTGTCATTAGAGTCTCTTTCCCCGTTTTTAGAGGTTTCCATCTCGCATAGTATTTTATGGCCCTTGACCGCCAATAGTTTATAACAAATAGAAATGCGCCGTCCAAAATGAGTACAGGACATTTGTTTGCTAGGTTGAACAATTGTTGACAACACAAGTTTGATGTAGCTATGTAATATCCAGTAGTTTCCCTGGAGTGATTCGTAGTAATCCCCTGCCACTTCCAATGATGTGAAATGGCCCTAAATGTCATACCAAACAACTACCAGTTGTACCATTATAAGTTTTGTCAGTTTCTATATGCATCGGCGTATTGTTTATAATTTTCAATTGTCATTAGAGTCTCTTTCCCCGTTTTTAGAGGTTTCCGTCTCGCATAGTATTTTATGGACCTTGGTCGCCTAAAGTCTATAACAAATAGAACTGCTCCGTCCAAACTGGGTACAGGACATTTATTTGCTAGTTTGAACAATTGTTTACAACACAAGTTTGATGTAGCTATGTAATAACCAGTAGTTTCCCTGGAGTGATTCGTAGTAATCCCCTGCAACTTCTAATGATGTGAAATGGCTCTAAATGTCATACCAAACAACTACCAGTTGTACCATTATATGTTTTGTCAGTTTCTATATGCATCGGCCTATTGTTTATAATTTTCAATTGTAATTAGAGTCTGTTTCCTCGTTTCTAGAGGTTTCCATCTCGCATAGTATTTTATGGCCCTTGACCGCCTATAGTTTATAACAAATAGAAATGCGCCGTCCAAAATGAGTACAGGACATTTGTTTGCTAGTTTGAACAATTGTTGACAACACAAGTTTGATGTAGCTATATAATAACCAGCAGTTTCCCTCGAGTGATTCCTAGTAATCCCCTGCCACTTCCAATGATGTGAAGTGACATTAAATGTCATATAAAACAACTACCAGTTGTACCATTATATGTTATGTCAGTTTCTATATGCATCGGCGTATTGTTTATAATTTTCAATTGTCATTAGAGTCTCTTTCCCCGTTTTTAGAGGTTTCCATCTAGCATAGTATTTTATGACACTTGAACGTCTATAGTCTATAAAAAATTAAACTGCTCTGTCCAAAATGAGGACAGGAAATTTGTTTGCTAGTTTGAACAATTGTTGACAACACAAGTTTGATGTAGCTATACAATATCCAGCAGTTTCCCTCGAGTGATTCCTAGTAATCCCCTGCCACTTCCAATGATGTGAAGTGACATTAAATGTCATATAAAACAACTACCAGTTGTACCATTATATGTTTTGTCAGTTTCTATACGCATCGGCCTATTGTTTATAATTTTCAATTGTAATTAGAGTTTGTTTCCCCGTTTTTAGAGGTTTCCATCTCGCATAGTATTTTATGGCCCTTGACCGCCAATAGTTTATAACAAATAGAAATGCGCCGTCCAAAATGAGTACAGGACATTTGTTTGCTAGTTTGAACAATTGTTGACAACACAAGTTTGATGTAGCTATATAATAACCAGCAGTTTCCCTCGAGTGATTCCTAGTAATCCCCTGCCACTTCCAATGATGTGAAGTGACATTAAATGTCATATAAAACAACTACCAGTTGTACCATTATAAGTTTTGTCAGTTTCTATATGCATCGGCGTATTGTTTATAATTTTCAATTGTCATTAGAGTCTCTTTCCCCGTTTTTAGAGGTTTCCATCTAGCATAGTATTTTATGACACTTGAACGTCTATAGTCTATAAAAAATTAAACTGCTCTGTCCAAAATGAGGACAGGAAATTTGTTTGCTAGTTTGAACAATTGTTGACAACACAAGTTTGATGTAGCTATACAATATCCAGCAGTTTCCCTCGAGTGATTCCTAGTAATCCCCTGCCACTTCCAATGATGTGAAGTGACATTAAATGTCATATAAAACAACTACCAGTTGTACCATTATATGTTTTGTCAGTTTCTATACGCATCGGCCTATTGTTTATAATTTTCAATTGTAATTAGAGTTTGTTTCCCCGTTTTTAGAGGTTTCCATCTCGCATAGTATTTTATGGCCCTTGACCGCCAATAGTTTATAACAAATAGAAATGCGCCGTCCAAAATGAGTACAGGACATTTGTTTGCTAGTTTGAACAATTGTTGACAACACAAGTTTGATGTAGCTATATAATAACCAGCAGTTTCCCTCGAGTGATTCCTAGTAATCCCCTGCCACTTCCAATGATGTGAAGTGACCTTAAATGTCATATCAAACAACTACTAGTTGCACCATTATATGTTTTGTCAGTTTCTATATGCATCTGCCTATTGTTTATAATTTTCAATTGTCATTAAAGTCTGTTTCCCCGATTTTAGGGGTTTCGATCTCGCATAGTATTTTGGGGCCCTTGACTGTCTATAGTCTATAACAAATAGAACTACGCCGTCCATAATGAGTACAGGGCATTTGGTTGCTAGTTTGAACAATTGTTGACAACACAAATTTGATGTAGCTATGTAATAAACAGCAGTTTCCCTCGAGTGATTCCTAGTAATCCCCTGCCATTTCCAATGATGTGAAGTGACCTTAAATGTCATATCAAACAACTACCAGTTGTACCATTATATGTTTTGTCAGTTTCTATATGCATCGGCGTATTGTTTATAATTTTCAATTGTCATTAGAGTCTCTTTCCTCATTTTAAGAGGTTTCCGCCTCGCATAGTATTTTATGGACCTTGGCCGCCTAAAGTCTATAACAAATAGAACTGCTCCGTCCAAACTGAGTACAGGACATTTATTTGCTAGTTTGAACAATTGTTTACAACACAAGTTTGATGTAGCTATATAATAACCAGCAGATTCCCTCGAGTGATTCCTAGTAATCCCCTGCCACTTCCAATGATGTGAAATGGCCCTAAATGTCATACCAAACAAGTACCAGTTGTACCATTATATGTTTTGTCAGTTTCTATATGCATCGGCCTAATGTTTATAGTTTTCAAATGTCATTAGAGTCTCTTTCCCCGTTTTTAGAGGTTTCCATCTCGCATAGTATTTTAATGGCCCTTGACCGCCTATAGTTTATAACAATTAGAACTGCGCCGTCCAAAATGAGTACATGAAATTTGTTTGCTAGTTTGAAGAATTGTTGACAACACAAGTTTGATGTAGCTATATAATAACCAGCAGTTTCCCTCGAGTGATTCCTAGTAATCCCCTGCCACTTCCAATGATGTGAAGTGACCTTAAATGTCATATTAAACAACTACCAGTTGTACCATTATATGTTTTGTCAGTTTCTATATGCATCGGCGTATTGTTTATAATTTTCAATTGTCATTAAAGTCTCTTTCCCCGTTTTTAGAGGTTTCCATCTAGCATAGTATTTTATGGCCCTTGACCGTCTATAGTTTATAACAAATTGAACTGCTCTGTCCAAAATGAGGACAGGAAATTTGTTTGCTAGTTTGAACAATTGTTGACAACACAAGTTTGATGTAGCTATATAATATCCAGCAGTTTCCCTCGAGTGATTCCTAGTAATCCCCTGCCACTTCCAATGATGTGAAGTGGCCTTAAATGTCATATCAAACAACTACCAGTTGTACCATTATATGTTTTGTTAGTTTCTATATGCATCGGCGTATTGTTTATAATTTTCAATTGTCATTAGAGTCTCTTTCCTCATTTTAAGAGGTTTCCGTCTCGCATAGTATTTTAATGACCTTGGCCGCCTAAAGTCTATAACAAATAGATCTGCTCCGTCCAAACTGAGTACAGGACATTTATTTGCTAGTTTGAACAATTGTTTACAACACAAGTTTGATGTAGCTAAGTAATAACCAGTAGTTTCCCTGGAGTGATTCGTAGTAATCCCCTGCAACTTCTAATGATGTGAAATGGCTCTAAATGTCATACCAAACTACTACCAGTTGTACCATTATATGTTTTGTCAGTTTCTATATGCATCGGCGTATTGTTTATAATTTTCAATTGTCATTAGAGTCTCTTTCCCCGTTTTTAGAGGTTTCCATCTAGCATAGTATTTTATGGCCCTTGACCGTCTATAGTTTATAACAAATTGAACTGCTCTGTCCAAAATGAGTGCAGGACATTTGTTTGCTAGGTTGAACAATTGTTGACAACACAAGTTTGATGTAGCTATATAATAACCAGCAGTTTCCCTCGAGTGATTCCTAGTAATCCCCTGCCACTTCCAATGATGTGAAGTGGCATTAAATGTCATATCAAACAACTACTAGTTGCACCATTATATGTTTTGTCAGTTTCTATATGCATCTGCCTATTGTTTATAATTTTCAATTAGCATTAAAGTCTGTTTCTCCGATTTTAGGGGTTTCGATCTCGCATAGTATTTTGGGGCCCTTGACTGTCTATAGTCTATAACAAATAGAACTACGCCGTCCATAATGAGTACAGGGCATTTGGTTGCTAGTTTGAACAATTGTTGACAACACAAGTTTGATGTAGCTATGTAATAAACAGCAGTTTCCCTCGAGTGATTCCTAGTAATCCCCTGCCATTTCCAATGATGTGAAGTGGTCTTAAATGTCATATCAAACAACTACCAGTTGTACCATTATATGTTTTGTCAGTTTCTATATGCATCGGCCTATTGTTTATAATTTTCAATTGTAATTAGAGTTTGTTTCCCCGTTTTTAGAGGTTTCCATCTCGCATAGTATTTTATGGCCCTTGACCGCCAATAGTTTATAACAAATAGAAATGCGCCGTCCAAAATGAGTACAGGACATTTGTTTGCTAGTTTGAACAATTGTTGACAACACAAGTTTGATGTAGCTATATAATAACCAGCAGTTTCCCTCGAGTGATTCCTAGTAATCCCCTGCCATTTCCAATGATGTGAAGTGGTCTTAAATGTCATATCAAACAACTACCAGTTGTACCATTATATGTTTTGTCAGTTTCTATATGCATCGGCGTATTGTTTATAATTTTCAATTGTTATTAGAGTCTCTTTCCCCATTTTAAGAGGTTTCCATCTCGCATAGTATTTTATAGACCTTGACCGCCTAAAGTCTATAACAAATAGAACAGTTCCTTCCAAAATGAGTACAGGACATTTGTTTGCTAGTTTGAACAATTGTTGACAAGACAAGTTTGATGTAGCTATGTAATAACCAGTAGTTTCCCTGGAGTGATTCGTAATAATCCCCTGCCACTTCCAATGATGTGAAACGGCACTAAATGTCATACCAAACAATTACCAGTTGTACCATTATATGTTTTGTCAGTTTCTATATCCATCGGCCTAATGTTTATAGTTTTCAATTGTCATTAGAGTCTCTTTCCCCATGTTTAGAGGTTTCCATCTCGCATAGTATTTTATGGACCTTGACCGCCTAAAGTCTATAACAAATAGAACTGCTGCGTCCAAAATGAGTACAAGACATTTGTTTGCTAGTTTGAACAATTGTTGACAACACAAGTTTGATGTAGCTATGTAATATCCAGTAGTTTCCCTGGAGTGATTCGTAGTAATCCCCTGCCACTTCCAATGATGTGAAATGGCCCTAAATGTCATACCAAACAACTACCAGTTGTACCATTATATGTTTTGTCAGTTTCTATATACATCGCCCTAATGTTTATAGTTTTCAATTGTCATTAGAGTCTCTTTCCCCGTTTTTAGAGGTTTCCATCTCGCATAGTATTTTAAGGCCCTTGACCGCCTATAGTTTATATCAAATAGAACTGCGCCGTCCAAAATGAGTACAGGACATTTGTTTGCTAGTTTGAACAATTGTTGACTACACAAGTTTGATGTAACTATGCAATAACCAGCAGTTTCCCTCGAATTATTTCTTACTAGAAAGTATTACCCTGCCTCCTCCAACGAGACGAAGTGCCCTAAAGTATTATACTAAACCACTACAAATTATACCATTAGATAGTTTGTTACTATTTGCATCGGCTAATTGTTTATAATTAAAATTGCGATTAGAAAGTTCATTAAACTGTCCGGGGATAGTAAGTAGCAAGTATATAAATAAACTAAAAGTAAATATGGACAATATTAGTCCTATATATAAGGAAATCTAGTATTGATTGATTGATTTGATTTATAAACAGCAGCGTGCCTAGCAGCCATGCCCGGGCCGGATTATTTGGACTAACGCTCTGAAGATATCCTGCGTCCGAATGTGCGGCGGCTATGTGTAGGTCGCCAGTCGCGCCAGTCGCGCTTTCGAACCCCCGTCGGATCGTCAGGCGGAGTGGGGGCCCACTCCGCCCGATGAGCGCGATTCTACCCGAATTGACCAGGTAGCTTGTGGGTATCACAATTTCGATATGGATATATATATATATATATATATATATAAATATATATATATATATATATATATATATATATATATATATATATTTTTTTTGGGACTTGAAATTTTCAAAATATATTTCTTGATAATCAGTCTTTAAAGTAGCAAATTTTCATAATCATAGGTTGTTCATAAACATATGTTTTTGGGGTCTGAAAGAAGAAATTTACATCATAGCTGTTTCAACTAAAAAAAAAATTTAAAAATGTGCAGTTCAACTGTTTTAAAAATTGAATTATAGATGCAGTAATAAAATCATTTAATGCAAAAACAAAATCAGAAACCAATTCGGGTGCCTATATTTTGGGATAGAAATATTTATAGTCAGCAGCGTTCAAATCGAACAATATATGAAAATAGTATGATTACAAAAATTGCTATAATTTCAAATTTCCTTATTTTTTTTTAATTGAAATTTTCAAAATATATTCCTAGATAATCCCGCTTTAAAGTAGCAAATTTTCATAATAGTACGTTGCTCATCAATATATGTTTTTGGGGCCTGAAAGAAGAAATTAATTTCATAGGTGTTTCAACAAAAAAATCACCTAATTTAAAAATGTGCAATTCAACTGTTTGAAAAATTGAATTGTAGATGTATTAATAAAATTATTTAATGCAAAAACAAAATCAGAAACCAATTTCGTGTGCCTATATTTTGGGCTAGAAACATTTCTAGTCAGCAGCGTTCAAATCGAACAATTGAGAAAATAGTATGATTACAAAAATTACTATAATTTCAAATTGCCTCATTTTTTTTCATTGAAATTTTCAAATTATATTTTTAGATAATCATTTTTTAAAATAGCAATTTTTTATAACCATAGGTTGCTCATAAACATATTTTTTGGGGGCCTGAAAGAAGAAATTTACTTCATAGCTGTTTAAATTAAAAAATCACCTAATTTAAAAATTTGCAATTCAACTGTTTTAAAAATTGAATTATGCATTAATAAAATCATTTAAAGCATAAACAAAATCAGAAACCAATTTCGTATGTCTATATTTTGGGATAGAAATATTTATAGTCAGCAGCGTTCAAATCGAACAATTGAGAAAATAGTATGATTACAAATATTACTATAATTTCAAATTGCTTCATATTTTTTAATTGAAATTTTCAAAATATATTTCTAGATAATCACTCTTTAAAGTAGCAAATTTTTATAATCATAGGTTGTTCATAAATATATTTTTTGGGGGCCTGAAAGAAGAAATTTACTTCATAGCTGTTTCAACTAAAAAATCACCTAATTTAAAAATGTGTAATTCAACTGTTTCTAAAATTGAATTGTAGATGTATTAATAAAATCATTTCATGCAAAAACAAAATCAGAAACCAATTTCGTGTGCCTATATTTTGGGCTAGAAACATTTCTAGTCAGCAGCGTTCAAATCGAACAATTGAGAAAATAGTATGATTACAAAAATTACTATAATTTCAAATTGCCTCATTTTTTTTCATTGAAATTTTCAAATTATATTTTTAGATAATCATTTTTTAAAATAGCAAATTTTTATAACCATAGGTTGCTCATAAACTTATTTTTTGGGGGCCTGAAAGAAGAAATTTACTTCATAGCTGTTTAAATTAAAAAATCACCTAATTTAAAAATTTGCAATTCAACTGTTTTAAAAATTGAATTATGCATTAATAAAATCATTTAAAGCAAAAACAAAATCAGAAACCAATTTCGTATGTCTATATTTTGGGATAGAAATATTTATAGTCAGCAGCGTTCAAATCGAACAATTGAGAAAATAGTATGATTACAAATATTACTATAATTTCAAATTGCTTCATATTTTTTAATTGAAATTTTCAAAATATATTTCTAGATAATCACTCTTTAAAGTAGCAAATTTTTATAATCATAGGTTGTTCATAAATATATTTTTTGGGGGCCTGAAAGAAGAAATTTACTTCATAGCTGTTTCAACTAAAAAATCACCTAATTTAAAAATGTCTAGTTCAACTGTTTCTAAAATTGAATTTTAGGTGCATTCATAAAATCATTTCATGCGAAAACAAAATCAGAAACCAATTTCGTGTGCCTATATTTTGGGCTAGAAATATTTCTAGTCAGCAACGTTCAAATCGAACAATTGAGAAAATAGTATGATTACAAAAATTACTATAATTTCAATTTCCTTTATTTTTTTTAATTGAAATTTTAAAAATATATTTCTAGACAATCACTCTTTAAAGTAGCAAATTTTTATAATCATAGGTTGTTCATAAACATATTTTTTTGGGGCCTGAAAGAAGAAATTTACTTCATAGCTGTTTCAACTAAAAAATAACCTATTTTAAAAATGTGCAGTTCAACTGTTTAATAAATTGAATTGTAGATACATTAAAAAAAATATTTAATGCAAAAACAAAATCGGAAACCAATTTCGTGTGCTTATATTTTGGGTTAGAAACATTTCTAGTCAGCAGCGCTCAAATCGAACAATTGAGAAAATAGTATGATTACAAAAATTACTATAATTTAAAATTCCCTCATATTTTTTAATTGAAATTTATATTTAAAATATATTTCTAGATAATCACTATTTAAGATAAGAAATTTTGAAAATCGTACATTGTAAATGAATATATTTGTAGGGGCCTCAAATTTGTAGTGAGGTGATTATCTAGGGGAAAATTGCTATGTCGATTCTTGGAACTTGGAGAATGAATTGGGGACCTTCTTTCAAAATGAATATATGAATGATTTTGTACAATGTCTGCAAAATTATATTTGGTGTGCTAAAATGGCATATTTAGCTGATATTTTTAATCACTAATACTGGATTCTTGGAGCAAATTGGCAGTTTCAGTCAGGGATTATGGTACTTAGTTATCCCTTGTTTTATTCGCCAGGGGACTTATTTCTAAAATCGAGATGTGTATCACATTTTAAGGGGGTGTTGACCGTACTCTACCGCACTGGCCTTTACGAGTTGGTAGAGGGTTAGTGATATGATAGTAAGGATATTGGGTGTGATTGGAAGTGGGGGAAGGACCTGAATCCTCCAGTATAGGGGTTTTGGAGAGACTCAGTAGCTAACGCAGGGCAGGTTCGCCAAAACCTGTAGCAGCCTATCCTCCACCAGGGCCGTGGAGGAGTGCTACCCGCTACCCACGCACAATAGTACGGTTTGTAATATTTTGAGAGGAATAGTATAAAAATGGTCACACGGGCTGAGAGGAGTAGGCGACATAAGGCGCTTTCTTTTAGCATGATTTATCATTGCTAGTCGCCCCCGTGGCGTGCAGTATCGCTCAGGTCGTGCGCCGCCGGTTATAAGGGCCGACGTAGAATGATACGCATAGGAAGCGGAAAATAGAACAAGAAACAATAAGCCCGTACCAGCCCAGAGTGATAAACGAAAGGTACTATAGTTGATTCATCATCCCTATCGGATGACGAGAATATCACCTAGTATTGTAGTAATAATAATAACGCCTACACCTTACGGTAGAAATGTGCCTTCTACCGTGAGGTGTAGGCGTTATTATTATTACTATAATACAAGGTGATATTCTCGTCATCCGATAGGGATGATGAATCAACTATTAAATAAATTAATAAATAAATTATAATCATATCAATTATCAATAATTAGTTGAAACATTACTTTATAGTTTACCTAAAAAATATTATTAAATTGTTTTTGAATACATGATTATGGCAATTATGGGTTGGGTTCGTCGTCTACTCCTCTTACAGTCTCCAATATAAATCATCGAGAATCCATGGCTGTAAAAACCCTGCCAAAACAAAAAAACTGTAACATTCTGCACCACGCAGTCGTCCGTATTTAAAACTAAAAAAAACACCAACAATGCCCTGCCGAAAAAAAACTGGTTTCAGGCGTTCATTTTCGATTTCAATCCGCGCCGCAAGAATCCTGCTTTTTCACTTGCGCGCTTCGAAAAATTGAGCGCTAACCAGGAAATTGTTTCGCCTGCCGCCCGTTATATTAGCTAATGTTTATTGTTTGGATGTAATTGTGATGCACCGTTGTGGCGTCTCGCATTGTAATTAATAATTTTTCATTCGCGAATTCCGTTAATATCGACGTGAGAACGCTCGCGGGGCAACCGTCGCGCCCTACACAAACTGTGCGGTCGTAAAACCGGACGAATGGGGGGTTTAATCGGTTTTCTCGCCCCGATTCGACGCGGATCGTAATTTCGCTAATGGGCTTGGGGTTTTTGTTCCGTTTGCAATATGAGAACTGGCCAGCACGGGGGCACCTACTGAATCAAATTTTAATTACCGCGAGAGGGTTTTGTTCTGGTTTAAAAGATCTCTATAATAAATTTAAGGTCGTTTTAGACAAGACAATTTCTTAGCTCGAAAGTTGTTCAAGAAATGAATTCATATCTGCTCCTCCCATACAATTTGTCTTGACAAATAGAACGTGTTATATTTTTACCATCCAATTCAATATTTCAAATAATTTGCTGTATGATACGAGACAATTTAGATTGTTATTATTATTTTATAAAAACTAGTCCTTGAAATAATCCTTGAAATAATGCCATAGCAGCATATTACAATCTAAAGGTCGTTTTAGACAAGACAATTTCTTGACTCAAAAGTTAGTCAAGGCGAGACAATCTAAATTATCTCGCTTCACACAGCAAATTATTTGAAATATTGAATTGGATGGAAGATCGAATGGAAAAATATAACGCGTTCTATTTGTCAAAGATAAATTCTATGGGAGGAGGATATATGAATTAATTTCTTGAACAACTTTTGAGATAAGAAATTGTCTTGTCTAAAACGATCTTAAAGATTTTTTTTTGAACAGAGCTACACTCACGTCGTGCAAAATAATTCTAAACCGACCTCGAAACTAATTTTTAAATAAAACCTTCCGTGTTTCCCCCCCACACGCCGTTAAATAAATATCCGTGCAAACCGCCCGTTTATATATTTGTTCCTCCTCGATATTGGTTTTATGAATCGGTACACGTATATCCGCATTTGCATATGTTCATTCATTCAGCGTCACGCAAGCAGAGCGAGCTACATAACACACACACCAAAAAAAACCCGCGGCTCGTTTTATTTTTCCGCATAAATTTCCATCCTTAATTCGAGAGGCTCGCAAGTAAAGGAACAAAACCAAAAAAATAACAAGTAAACAGGTTCGTAAGTAAATGTTTGCAGCCGAGATTATAATCCTTCATTAACCCAATTAAAGTCGAACGTGTATATATCGTCCGATGTATTTATTTATAAACGGTACGCAGTAAATTTTATTCGTGCCAGTTTAGTTGCATGAGATTAATAGTTTTCTTGGTAATTGTTGTAATAGTGCCTTGATGTCTCACTTAATGCGTACTTAATATCTTGATCAAAAGATCATCACAGTCAACAACTATATATGAATTTGGTCATTCAATAAGACACACTAAGAAGAAATAACAAAAGACACATATTTCATACCTAGGTACCTATCAAGATTCATTGGCTATGTTTACTGTAATTTTCGAGAAAATTCACCAGGTAGTTTTCCTGGAATTTATCTATTGGGGCTCTAATTGATTAAAACAAAGTTGAATTGATGTCATTTGTAAGGTCAACACTAAATAATTCGAATATCGTAATAATTACAATCGTAATCATAACCAAATCGGTTAGCTTAATTCATTAACTATGTTTACTGAAATTTTCAAGAAAATTCACCAAGCAGTTTTCCAGGAATTTATCTATTGGGGCTCTAGTTGATTAAAAAAAGTTGAATTGATGTCATTTGTAACTTCAACACTATATAACTCTAAAATCGTAATAGTTACAATCGTAATCATAACCAAATCTGTTGGCTTGATTCATTAGCTATGTTTACTGAAATTTTCAAGAAAATTCAGCAAGTAGTTTTCCAGGAATTTATCTATTGGAGCTCTAGTTGATTAAAAAAAAGTTGAATTGATGTCATTTGTAAATTCAAGACTAAATAACTTGAAAATCGTAATAGTTACAATCATAATCATAACCAAATCTGTTAGCTTGATTCATTAGCTAAGATTACTGAAATTTTCAAGAAAATTCACCAAGCAGTTTTCCTGGAATTTATTTATTAGGGTTCTAGTTGATTAAAAAAAAGTTGAATTGATGTCATTTGTAACTAACAACACTAAATAACTCGAAAATCGTTATAGTTACCATCGTAATCATAATCATATCTGTTAGCTTGATTCATTAGCTATGTTTACTGCAATTTTCGAGAAAATTCACGAAGTAGTTTTCCTGGAATTTATCTATTGGGGCTCTAGTTGATTAAAACAACGTTGAATTGATGTCATTTGTAAGGTCAACACTAAATTATTCGAATATCGTAATAATTACAATCGTAATCATAACCAAATCGGTTAGTTTAATTCATTAACTATGTTTACTGACATTTTCAAGAAAATCACCAAGCAGTTTTCCTGGAATTTATTTATTAGGGCTCTAGTTGATTAAAAAAAAAGTTGAATTGATGTCATTTGTAACTTCAACACTAAATAACTCTAAAATCGTAATAGTTACAATCGTAATCATATCCAAATCTGTTGGCTTGATTCATTAGCTATGTTTACTGAAATTTTCAAGAAAATTCACCAAGTAGTTTTCCAGGAATTTATCTATTGGAGCTCTAGTTGATTAAAAAAAAGTTGAATTGATGTCATTTGTAAATTCCAGACTAAATAACTCGAAAATCGTAATAGTTACAATCGTAATCATAACCAAATCTGTTAGCTTGATTCATTAGCTAAGTTTACTGAAATTTTCAAGAAAATTCACCAAACAGTTTTCCTGGAAGTTATTTATTAGGGCTCTAGTTGATTAAAAAAAAGTTGAATTGATGTCATTTGTAAATTCAAGACTAAATAACTTGAAAATCGTAATAGTTACAATCATAATCATAACCAAATCTGTTAGCTTGATTAATTAGCTAAGTTTACTGAAATTTTCAAGAAAATTCACCAAGCAGTTTTACTGGAATTTATTTATTAGGGCTCTAGTTGATTAAAAAAAAGTTGAATTGATGTGATTTGTAACTTCAACACTAAATAACTCGAAAATCGTTATAGTTACAATCGTAATCATAATCATATCTGTTAACTTGATTCATTAGCTATGTTTACTGCAATTTTCGAGAAGATTCACCAAGCAGTTTTTCTGGAACTTATCTATTGGGGCTCTAGTTGATTAAAAACAAAGTTGAATTGATGTCATTTGTAAGGTCAACACTAAATAACTCGAAAATCGTAATAGTTACAATCGTAATCATAACCAAATCTGTTGGCTTGATTCATTAGCTATGTTTACTGAAATTTTCAAGAAAATTCACCAATTAGTTTTCCAGGAATTTATCTATTGGAGCTCTAGTTGATTAAAAAAAAGTTGAATTGATGTCATTTGTAAATTCAAGACTAAATAACTTGAAAATCGTAATAGTTACAATCGTAATCGTAACCAAATCTGTTAGCTTGATTCATTAGCTAAGTTTACTGAAATTTTCAAGAAGATTCACCAAGCAGTTTTCCTGGAATTTATTTATTAGGGCTCTAGTTGATTAAAAAAAAAGTTGAATTGATGTCATTTGTAACTTCAACACTAAATAACTCGAAAATCGTTATAGTTACAATCGTAATCATAATCATATCTGTTAGCTTGATTCATTAGATATGATTACTGCAATTTTCGAGAAAATTCACCAAGTAGTTTTCCTGGAATTTATATATTGGGGCTCTAGTTGATTAAAACAAAGTTGAATTGATGTCATTTGTAAGGTCAACACTAAATAATTCGAAAATCGTAATAATTACAATCGTAATTATAACCAAATCGGTTAGCTTAATTCATTAACTATGTTTACTAAAATTTTCAAGAAAATTCACCAAGCAGTTTTTCAGGAATTTATCTATTGGGGCTCTAGTTGATTAAAAAAAAGTTGAATTGATGTCATTTGTAATTTCAACACTAAATAACTCTAAAATCGTAATAGTTACAATCGTAATCCTAACCAAATCTGTTAGCTTGATTCATTAGCTAAGTTTACTGAAATTTTCAAGAAGATTCACCAAGCAGTTTTCCTGGAATTTATTTATTAGGGCTCTAGTTGATTAAAAAAAAAGTTGAATTGATGTCATTTGTAACTTCAACACTAAATAACTCGAAAATTGTTATAGTTACAATCGTAATCATAATCATATCTGTTAGCTTGATTCATTAGCTATGTTTACTGAACTTTTCATGAAGATTCACTCGGCAGTTTTTAGGAGATATATATATATATATATATATATATATATATATATATATATATATATATATATATATATATAATATGTAAAAAAATAAGTTGATTGTAATTATATTTTTTTAAAATCGATTTAGCCTGATCATCATCGCCATTGAAAAAAAATCATATTATCATGACAACTGGGAATATTTAAAAAAGTCAAGTATTATAATGTAATTACTATATCTAGAATGTCTTTGTAGAACAGTTGATAGTTTAAAAGCAACACGGTTAGATAATAAGCGACAAATTCAAATATCCGTTCTGGGTTCGTTGTCTACCCGCTCATGCAGTCTCCAATTAAATTGCATAACTCGTTATGAAATTATGTCATAAACCGTGCGTTTCTTTTCGTGCCGTTTATGATAATAATAATAATGTGTGATGCGTTGATGTGTATCAAGATGCTGATGTGTGTAGGCAGGGTCAAATGGCCGCAGGCGTCGCCGCCTGTCTGACACACATACGGGGCAGCAGGTTGCGGGAAAGAGGCTAATTGTGTTTTGTTGGGATAATACGCGGCGGCATCAATAATCTACCGTTTGTTTCCAATATATAACTTGGTGGATCCTGCGGCGCGCCGGGCACACGCGACCATAACTCATCCCGCGTTTTATAAGGCCAATGTCAATGACGAGTCCCCATGTTGTATGCAAATAAACGCCGCAGAGAAGGAGCCCCGGCCCACGCGTTTTCCTTTCAGGAACGTGAGAACGCGGCTCCGCGTGTGCGGTTTTTTTTTATTTTGCTAGCCGGCATGATTTACGACACACAATGTTATCAATTTGCAGGGCAAGGTGGTGATACGGCCCATTGCGTTCAAGCCGGCGGTGCTCAATCCGGCGGCGCGGTTCGGCGTCGCGGGCGAGCGATATGGATCGACGCCGATTTTGACCAGACCAGGATCCAGGCTCACACTTTATGGGAGTAAGAATTTTTATTTTCTATTTACACCCTTCACACACCTTAGTAGAGAATAGAAGCCGGTTCGGGGACCTATGAACCGAATGTATACAACTGGGGCTGTTAACAGGATTAAATCAGCTGTAAACAGCTACCGATATTAAACAGCCTCAGTTTCAGTTTTCGCGTCGCAACCCTTAAAATTTCGTTAAAATTGCTATTTTATAAACGCTCTTTTCAAGCTGTATCTCAGTAAATGTTTGTCGTACCGACTTCTAGTTTATGTTTTTGGATTCAAGGGGTGGCTTTCCATACGAAAACAGTACTATCCCGAATCTACCTCTATTACTTTCAACGGAAAACGCGTGAAACCGAGAAATTATCTAAGGGTAGAGGTCAACTTTTTTTAATAAAAATTTAAATCTTAATTTTATGGTACGAATCCAATTTTTTGATCCAATTCTGAATCCAATACCAACTTCTTTAGGTACTAAGTAAAAATCCGGACACCGTTTGTGGATATCTCTTTCCGTTTTCGCGCCACATCCCTTCAAATTACATAAAAATTACTTGAAATTACCAATTCAAAAACTCCCTCTTCGAACTGTCATCCATATATATTTCATCCTCTCATCATTTTCATAGTCTCCTGACTGGACCCGTACATTCGACTATTTAAAATTCTCTTTTAGCATCCTAGCCACATGCCTGTCTCACCATAACTGTTGTAGCCTTGAAGAGTAGGCTTCATTTATATTAGTAGTATTCTAGAATAGTTCAAAAATATTGTTTGAACTATTCTATGAAATATGAATGATTTTTGTTTGCATTATACATGATACCAACAGCCTTTTCAGCAGTACTCACGCCGAAAATTTTAGGTAGCAACGACCTACACCACATCAACATTCACAACTACTCCCTGGACAGAAAACTCCGCTCCTCGTGCCAGTCCGTAGCCTCATCGCCGCCCCTCGCGATGAGCTCGCTAACATCCCTGCCGCACAAACTAATGAACTACGACAGTTTGGAAAGCGTCAGAAAATCCCCGACGTCCACAGTTGATGGTTCTATAGTGTAAGTCTGCACTTTAAAAATGTATGTTTATGTATGTTAATTATTTGTTTTTATATGTAGAAATAAAACATCATATCGGCTGGCGAGTGCGGGCGGCGGCAGTCTATTAGACCTCACCCCATCACCCTCTGATTCTGGAGTGTCCGAGCTGGAGGCGGCGTTACGGGACCGGGATTCCGAACTGGCGTACTTGCGTCAGACGATGGAGCATAACGAGCAGGTGATTTTTCGCGTGTACCAAGAGAAAGAGCGCAGCTGGGATCGCGAGTTGCGGCGGTTGAAGACCATGCACGACTCCACTCTGAGGGCGAGCGCACAAAAAGTGTTCAAAATGGAGCAGATGATGATGATGCAAAACTACCAGTATCAGCAGGAGAAGAAGAGGCTGAGTGCGGATACACAGCGGGCTGGTTGCCAAAATGAAAGGCTGGCACAGGAGGTGAAGGCGTTAAGGGATAGACTGGAGGAGACGGAGTGGGGTTTGTGTCAGAAAACTGGGGAGATTGCGTTACTGAAATCACAACTTAAAGACTACCAGGTAATCATCTCCAAATTATATTTACATTGATACAATCTGGTTTAGATATCTATATAGTAAATCTATACGTTTGCTACCAACTACAACCTTCCTGTAGACTTTATTTTTGGGTGAAAATGATCAAAAAAATGGTTTATTTTGATCCCAGTTAAACATAGAATTTACAATAATATAACAAATTGAATTTTCTTAAATTTTTGATTTTTTATCATTTTTTATAACAGTCGATTAATGAGCTATTTTAAATTAATCGACTGAGTTATAAAATATGATAAAAAATCAAAAATTTAAGAAATTTAAATTTGTTATATTATTTTAAATTATATATTTAACTAGGATCAATATAAACTATTTTATGATAATTTTACCCAAAAATAAAGTCTACAGGAAGGTTTTAGTTATATAACTGCAATGGTAGCAAACGTATAGATTTGGTGCAATAAAAATCTTCCTGTAGGCTATAGTTTTGGGTGAAAATTATCAGAAAAAGGTTTATATTGAACCCAATTAAATATAGAATGTAAAATAAAATCATAAATTTAAATTTCTTAAATCCTTGATTTTTTATATTTTTTTATTTAAACTCAGTCGATTAATTTAAAAGAGCTCGTGCAATAAAAATCTTCCTGTAGACTTTATTTGGGGGTGAAAACCATCAAGTAACAGTTTATTTTGGGCGCAATTAAATATAGAATGTAAAATAATATCATAAATTTAAATTCCTTAAATCTTTGATTTTTTTATCATTTTTTAAAACTCACTCGGTTAATTTAAAAGATCTCGTGCAATAAAAATCTTTCTGTAGACTTTATTTTTGGGTAAAAATGATCAAGTAACAGTTTATTTTGGGCCCAATTAAATATGGAATGTAAAATAATATCATAAATTAAAATTTCTTAAATCTTTGATTTTTTTATCATTTTTTAAAACTTACTCGATTAATTTAAAAGAGCTCGTGCAATAAACATCTTCCTGTAGACTTTATTTTTGGGTGAAAATGATCAAGTAACAGTTTATTGTGGGCCCAATTAAATATAGAATGTAAAATAATATCAATTTAAATTTATTAAATCTTTGATTTTTTTATAATTTTTTAAAAATCACTCGATTATTTTAAAAGATCTCGTGCAATAAAAATCTTCCTGTGGACTTTATTTTTGGGTGAAAATGATCAAGTAATAGTTTATTTTAGGCCCAATTAAATATAGAATGTAAAATAATATCATAAATTTAAATTTCTTAAATTTTTGATATTTTATCATTTTTTAAAACTCACTCGGTTAATTTAAAAGATCTCGTGCAATAAAAAATCTTCCTGTAGACTTTATTTTTGGGTGAAAATGATCAAGTAACAGTTTATTTTGGGCCCAATTAAATATAGAATGTAAAATAATATCATAAATTTAAATTTCTTAAATCTTTGATTTTTTTATCATTTTTTAAAACTCACTCGATTAATTTAAAAGATTTCGTGCAATAAAAATCTTCCTGTAGACATTATTTTTGGGTGAAAATTATCAAGTAATAGTTTAATTTGGGCCCAATTAAATATAGAATGTAAAATAATATCATAAGTTTAAATTTCTTAAATCTTTGATTTTTTATCATTTTTTAAAACTCACTCGGGTAATTTAAAAGAGCTCGTGCAATAAAAATCTTCCTGTAGACTTTATATTTGGGTGAAAATGATCAAGTAACAGTTTATTTTGGGCCCAATTAAATATAGAATGTAAAATAATATAATAAATTTTTCTTATATCTTTGATTTTTTGTCAAAAGTCTTAACAATATTTTGAAAGTTTAAAAAAAAATCGTGGGGGCTACCTTAATAAAATTGCAATATGTTTTGTTGCAAATATTATTCAATAACAACTGACAAAATTAACTTTTTATGGTTACAAAGACATAAATAAACAATTGTAGACAAAATTTTTTTTTTTGAACACTCCATTTAGTAACAATGCATCGAGAAAAAGTCAACGCCGCGCCAACTCACGGGCCGCCCGGAATTATGAGAATTGTTTAACAGTTTAGTCATTACCGTCATACATTTAAAATACAATCCGAGGTTAAAAAAATATGACACATTACCTAAATAATTACGAACATAATTAGCAGTCTGTACCTAATAAATAAATTCGTATTAACTTAATTATAATAAGTCTGCCTATGAACGCTGAATTGTACCTAACCTTTTTTACCAGTTTTCCATACACGAAATAACAGTTAAATATACACAATATAATTATCTGCTTTAAAAAAAGAAACCAATAGCTAAATCGTGCTTATAGCACCAACAAACAAGAAGAAGAGTACATAAAGTAAAACATTTGCTAGTAGTTGAATTATATAAATGCAATGAATCATGCGAATCAGCAATAGCGTGCATAAACATGCCTGTATCTCCCATAAAAACGCTCCGATTCTTATCATATTAATACAAAGTGTGACTTACCCCATGCCTCACAAGTTACACCGATCAAATCAAACGCGCACACAATTAAAATCAAAGTATTGATGAAATTTCACTACACACACAAACGGGATGACAGACGCGCACATTACAAACTCACGACTGAATTGCACTTTAGCCGTGCGCAGCGTATACTCGCGCAGATAAGAACACGAATGTAGTTTTTTGCTAGCGCTCTCGCAAACATATAAAAAGCATGTATGACGAGAGTGAGTTCTATTTTAGTCGACATAAAAACAAAGGTGACTTTACCTCGAGCAGTATTTTATTTAAAATGAATATTTGATTTGTATGGAATTATTTGAGATTATTCACTTAACCACAACGTGGAGTTTGAGTTAAAGTAGCAACAACGTGGCGTCATATAACACTTTATAAAAAAATCCATATATTATTTTTGTTAGAGTAAACATAAATGTAATTCTCATTTTAACGTAGTTTTGTTGTTTAGAAATCAGGAATTAAATTAATAAAACGTAATACTCTTAAAATTATTTCAACAAAAAATATACAACATAATTATGATTTTCATACTTAAAAAAACAACACATGGTAAAACTCTTAGAATGCTAAACATAAATTAAAAAATAAAAATAAAATAAAGAAAAATATTTGTTTATAGCAAACGTTTAATAAGTAGGTATACTGTATTTTTTATGTAAACAATATTTTTTTTACTTGCTATACAAATGCTGCATTTTTATTGCAGTGCTTTATTATATGCTTTGGGATTATTTTTTTCTTGTGCTTTTTTCAAAACGAGATTTTATAATAGAGTGTACTGAGATTAATTTAAAACAGCTCGGACATTAAAAACCTTCCTGTAGACTTTATTTTTAGGTGAAAATTATTAATTTTTTTTTAATTTTGAGCCCAATTAAATATAGAATGTAAAATAAAATCATAAATTTAAATTTCTTAAATCGTTGATTATTTTTATCAGTTTTTATAACTTAGTCGATTAATTTATAGCAGCTCGTACAATAGGAATTTTCCTGTAGACTTTATTTCTGGATGAAGATGATCAAAAAACAGTTTATTTTCAGCGAAATTAAATATAGAATGTAAAATATAATCATAAATTTAAATTTCTTAAATCCTTGATTTTTTATTAGTGTTTATAACTTAGTCGATTAATTTAAAACAGCTGCTACAATAAAAATCTTCCTGTAGAGTTTATTTTTGGATGAAAATTATCAAATAATAGTTAATTTTGAGCCCAATTAAATATCGTAAATTTAAATTTTATAAATCCCTGATTTTTTTATAATTTTTTTATAGCTCTGTCGATTAATTTAAAACAGCTCCTACACTAAAAACTTTCCTGCAGACATTATTTTTATGTGAAAATTATCAAAATAGATTTATTTTTAACCCAAATAAATATACCATGTAAAATAAAATCATAAATTTAAATTTCTTAAATGCTTGAATTTTTATCAGTTTTTATAACATAGTCGATTAATTTAAAACATCTTGTACAATAAAAATCTTCCTGTACACTTTATTTTTGAGTGATAATTATCAAAAAATGGTTTAGTTTGAGCCCAATTAATCATAGAATGTAAAATAAAATCATAAATTTAAATGTCTGAAATCCTTGATTTTTTAATATTTTTTTATAATTTAGTCTATTAATGTAAAACAGCTCGTACAATAAATATCTTCCCGTAGAGTTTATTTTTGTGTGAAAATTATCAAAAAATGGTTTATTTTGAGCCCAATTAAATATAGAATGTAAAAAAAACATAAATTTAAATTTCTTAAATGCCTGATTTTTTATAATTTTTTATAACTTAGTCGATTCATTTAAAACAGCTCGTACAATAAAAAATCTTCCTGTAGACTTTATTTTTGGATAAAAATAAATTGCAAAAAATGGTTTATTTTGAACCTAATTAAATATATAGAATGTAAAATAAAGTTATAAATTTAAATTTCCTAAATCCTTGATTTTTTATAATTTTTTATAACTCTGTCGATTAATTTAAAACAACTCGCACAATAAAAATATTCCTGTAGACTTTATTTTTAGGTGAAAATGATCAACAAATAGTTTATGTTAAGCCCAATTAAATATAGAATGTAAAATAAAGTCATAAATTTAAATTTCTTAAATGCCTGATGTTTTATAATTTTTTATAACTTCGTCGATAAATTTAAAACAGCTGGTACAAAAAAAAATCTTCCTGTCGACTTTATTTTTAGGTCAAAATTATAAAAAATAGTTTATCTTTAGAATTAAATACGGAATGTAACAAAAAAACATAAATTAAAATTTCTTAAATCCTTGATTTTTTATCATTTTTTATAATTTAGTCGATGCATTTAAAACAGCTGGTACAATAAAAATCTTCCTGTCGACTTTATTTTTGGGTGAAAATGATCAAAAAATGATTTAGTTTGAGCCCAATTAAACATAAAATGTAAAATAAAATCATAAATTTAAATTACTTAAATCCTTGATTTTTTAATTTTTTTTTTATAATTTATTCGATTAATTTATTACAACTCGCATAATAAAAATCTTCCTGTACACTTTATTTTTGAGTGAAAATTATCAAAAAATAGTTTAGTTTGAGCCCAATTAATCATAGAATATAAAGTAAAAACATAAATTTAAATTTCGTAAATCCTTGATTTTTTATAACTCTGTCGATTAATTTAAAACAACTCGTACAATAAGAATATATTACTGAAGACTTTATTTTTAGGTGAAAATTATGAAAAAATAGTTTAGTTTGAGCCCAATTAATCATAGAATGTAAAATAAAATCATAAATTTAAATTTCTTATATCCTTGATTTTTTTTATAATTTTTTATAATTTAGTCTATTAATGTAAAACAGCTCGTACAATAAAAATCTTCCCGTGGAGTTTATTTTTGGGTGAAAATGATCAAAAAATGGTTTGTTTTGAGCCCAATTAAATATAAAATGTAAAATAAAATCATAAATTTAAATTTCTTAAATCCTTGATTTTTTTATCATTTTTTATTATTTAGTCGATACATTTAAAACAGCTCGTACAATAAAAATCTTCCCGTAGACTTTATTTTTGGATGAAAATTATCAAAAAATAGTTTATTTTGAGCCAAATTAAATATAGAATGTAAAAAAACTTAAATTTAAGTTTCTTAAATCCTTGATTTTTTTTAATCATTTTTTATAATTTAGTCGATGCATTTAAAACAGCTGGTACACAAAAAATCTTTCTGTAGACTTTATTTTTGGGTAAAATTTTTCAAATAATGGTTTATTTTGAACCTAATTAAATATAGAATATAAAATACAGTTATAAATTAAAATTTCGTAAATCCTTGATTTTTTATAACTCTGTCGATTAATTTAAAACAACTCGTACAATAAAAATATTCCTGTAGACTTTATTTTTAGGTGAAAATTATCAAAAATGTTTTATTTTGGGCCCAATTAAATATAGAATGTAAAATAAAATCATAAATTTAAATTTCTTAAATCCTTAATTTTTTATCACATTTTTATAATTTCGTCGATACATTTAAAACAGCTCGTACAATAAAAATCTTCCTGTAGACTTTATTTTTGGATGAAAATTTTCAAAAAATAGTTTATTTTGAGCCAAATTAAATATAGAATGTAAAATAGTAATACATTTAAATTTCTTAAATCCTTGATTTTTTTTATCATTTTTTATAATTTAGTCGATTAATGTAAAACAGCTTGTACAATAAAAATGTTCCTATAGACTTTATTTTTGGGTAAAAATTATCAAAAAATGGTTTATTTTGAGTCTAATGAAATATAAAATGTAAAATAATATTATAAATTACAATTTCTTAAATCCTTGATTTTTTATAATTTTTTATAACTCTGTCGATTAATTTAAAACAACTCGTACAATAAAAATATTCCTGTAGACTTTAGTTTTAGGTAAAAATTATCAAAGAATGGTTTATTTTGAGCACAATTCAATATTCAATTCAATTTCCTAAATCCTTGATTTTTTATCATTTTTTATAACTCTGTCGATTAATTTAAAACAACTCGTACAATAAAAATATTCCTGTAGACTTTAGTTTTAGGTAAAAATTATCAAAGAATGGTTTATTTTGAGCACAATTCAATATTCAATTCAATTTCCTAAATCCTTGATTTTTTATCATTTTTTATAACTCTGTCGATTAATTTAAAACAACTCGTACAATAAAAATATTCCTGTAGACTTTATTTTTAGGTGAAAATTATCAAAAAATAGTTTGAGCCTAATTAATCATAGAATGTAAAATAAAATCATAAATTTAAATTTATTATATCCTTGATTTTTTATCATTTTTTATAACTTAGTCGATATATTTAAAACAACTCGTACAATATAAATCTTCCTGTAGACTTTATTTTTGGGTGCAAATTATCAAAAAATGGTTTATTTTGATCCCAATTAAATATAGAATGAAAAATAAAATCATGAATTTAAATTTCTTAAATCCTTGATTTTTTATAATTCAGTCGATTAATTAAAAACAGCTGGTGCAATAAAAATCTTCCTGTAGGCTTTCTATTTGGGTGAATTTTATCAAAAAATATTTTTTTTTATAAACTGTATTTTCTATAAACTACAGCAATCAAAATAAATTAATTTAAGATATTAAAACTTGGGATGAAACTATTTCAATAACAATAATGCTCTATGCTTTAGTTTCACAAATATATTTTTCTAGAATGACCAAACCACAAAAGGTCACGAACTGCTCCAAATCCGCAACGAGTACCGCGACATCCGAGAAACCCTAGAAACCCGCGACGCCCAAATAACCGACCTACAAAACCTCCTCACAGAAAAAACCAACGACGCGCGTTGCCTCCAACAAGAACTGGATGAACTCCATTACACCTCAGTAGAAAACCGAGACAATAAAAGCGTGACGGAAACAGAAGCGTTGCGGAAGGAGCTTGAAGAATTACGCGAGGAACTGTCAGAGGTCTCAATGAGTGAATACGAAGGGCTTGAGCCGGGTCGTAGCACGCGCAAACCGGACGAGGAGGGCAATCAAAGACTGAGCGAGGAGCTGATGGCCCTGAAACGCGAGCTGGACCAGCGCAAGCAGGATTTCGAAAAGGAACGGTTCGTGTGGGTGCAGGAGAAGGAGAAGGTGCTGCGCTACCAACGCCAGCTGCAGATGAACTACGTGCAAATGTATAGAAGAACACGCGCGTTAGAGTCCGAAGTGGAGAGCCTTACCGTCGAGCTAGAGCTGGACAAAACCGGCATGAAGAAAATCATAGAATTATGAGCCCAACTCTTTTTCTCATATAGCTACGGCTATATTTCGAGTTAAAAGAGATATATTTTTTTGGATCTAGCTTAAGTTTCATAATATACATTTATGTGATTTTATTTATTTATGTATTTTGTATTTGTATCGTACCATTTTTTGTGCTTATACTGCGAATTTACCCGCGCCAATTTTTTCAGTGTATAAGATTTATTTTTTTGTTATTAAATGTACATAGTTTTTTTTTAAATATAATAAATTGTTATTTATAAAACAACAACGATTATTGATTCTTGTAGGTGTACTTGAAACGTGAAACCCGTGATTTTGAACTTGTTACTAATGTTGGCGTGTGTAGGATGACATTATAACAAACAAAAGTTTGGAAATGTCGCCAATTTTCTCTTCACTATGCCGCGGGTTGCTTATCCATTTGTGCCGTAAAATTGTGCAGAATTTGAACCAGTTGAGACGTCTTAATAAAAAAAACTACTCCACAGCGGCAATTTTTTCTTATGAATTGGGATCCTATCTACTAGATTTGAGGTCTATCTTAATGACACTACTTTAGACGTGTACCTATACCACCAATACTCAACACAAAGAATTAAAACAGCCAGAATGATGCCCATAAAAATTATCATGAAAAGGCCTCCAATATTATGCATAGTGATCCCTGCTGAAGGATCTAACAATTTTTCGCATTGCACCGTTTCCGGATTATGCTCCCACCATTTCATCTTCAATTGCCGCCCACGTTTTGTCGACATGAAATGAATTATTCTGAAAGACAAGAGCTACATAATTAAAACAATTCGAATAATTAGCATTCAGAAAAAAAAACGACACCATTACCCATCATTAAGTTTCTGCAATATTGACGACCCGTGATTAACAGCTATCGCATATGGTTTACGGGCGAAATTCTCGTCAACCATCATAAGATCGCAATTAATCATAGCTTGATATCTGACGTCGTTTCTGTCCTCGATAAGTGCGTAGGGTTTTTTATTTGAGGTTTCCAGACGAATTCGTCGCACCGCCTCATCCATGTTTAATGGAAAACCGGATTCCTTCATCACGCGCCACAGTCTTGTGTATTTGTCACCCAACGGTTGATCCCATACGCTCAACTTAGCTTTTTCTACTGGTGTAAGGCTGGTGTTTTCATTCATTCGGAGCCATATTCTAAGGTTTAATAAATGTTTATAGGGAAATTCATAGAATACAATTGAAGTTGATGAATTATGTTTGGCATGAATTGTGAAGGCTCTTAGATGCTGCAGAAAGGAACCAAGCCACAAAATATGTTTGTTTCTCTTACCTTAAGCTCAAGGTAAACAATTTAACTTAAAGAAATAAAAAATATAGTTCTATAACTATAGAAGTCCAAAAATAATATTTTACAATAAATATATTTTCTTCTTCTGTTAATTAGTGATAATATGTATTGACTTCTTTCACGCTATTGCAGGAGTATTGGTCTCTTCTCAGTCTATAGTGCTGGTAACTAACCCTACAGAAGGACCTATAGGTTCGGAATCCACGTTAAACTATAGTTTAACGTAGATTCCGAACTACTAGCGTACGTTTAGATGAGAATATCAATTACTCCGGACCAGAGAAGGGTGCTAGCCGTGAGTGATAATACTTACTCTCTAAATCTCGCTTCAATAGCTTGCATATTCTCAAAGTAATTCATCGCAGCAGACCCATTTAACGTAGAGTACTGAATCTTGTTCTGTTTAAGTAGACTATCCACTGACTCTATATGCAATTCCATCCTAGCCACCGTCAAAAATGCAGCCATATTGGCCGTGTAGGAGGCAAGGATTATAAAAGCAAACACCCACCAACTAGCAATCACCAGGCGGCCCGAAAGGTTCTTTGGAGCCGCTCCACTACCTTGCGGGGTGAGCGCAATGATGCAACTCCATAAACTCTCGCGCAGAGAGAATTTTCGCCTCTCGCTGGCATTTTTATACTTCTCCCAATTGTTCTGGTAGCTGAACAAACTCAGGCGATCGAAAATCCACAACATGAAACTGCAAGGGTTTTGAATAACAGATATTTGAGGCTGTGAGAATGAAAGCTAAAGTGGTGTAAGTCACATTTGAAGTGGTTTGAAAAGGAGAAGTGTTTGGTATTGTATGTAAATCGACGTGCGCAGTTACAGACTTGAAATCAATTTATTCATAAATAGAAATGTAACTGCGTACGTTGTTTTATATAAATACTAAAGGCAAAATCTTCTCATTTTTTAAAGCAATTCAAATGTGTTTTAAGCCACTTTCATTCTCCCAGTGATTTGATAACGATAGAAGCGGAAGGGGTGGTGGTAGAAAGAACTACCACGATTACTACGATTACTACTACTTTAATTACTAGTTATTATGTGAGTAATTAAATATAAAATGTAAATTAAATTAAATTTTTAACCCGATGTTTTTTTTTTACATTTTAGTTATAAATTTATATAGGTGCCAGATAAAACCATACTGTGTATACCATGCTCTGCTTGTTATTACATACCTATTAACTATATAAGCCCCAAATATGCTCCACCATACCTTCCCATCCAGAATGTTCATAAACATGAAGAATGAGGATTTACCCTTAGGCAGCGCCATTAAAATCGAAAACCCTACAGGCTCGTAGATAGGATAAGTGAAATCAACAACTTTTCCGCGATAAGACGACACCGTTACAGCACCCAATCCGATATCCGCATTTTGCAATATCAACTCATTTACCATCCCATCCCACAAACCACGGTCGTTCTCCTCATTCGCCAGATCAACCTTCAAATCACCATACTTATTCTGAGGAGCCACGTAGATACTGTAATTAAACTGAAGCCTTTCCGCGAGGGCATCGATCAAATCGATGCAGTACCCAGAGAATTTATTCTTTGCATCAGGATCTTTATAAACAAATGGATGTTGCTACGGAAAAATTTACGATTAAAAAATACAAGCTATTTTCAATCGAACCTACTATAACCGTCACAATTCGGTAAAACGTAACGTTACTACGAAAACTCGCAAATAACTCAGGATATTGCAGGTCCAAATTGTTGCGAGCACCAGCCTTCCATTCACCCACGCTTACAGAGTTATCGGATCCATCGCTCATAGTTACGGCAAGTATTTCCATTGAAAATTCCATTTGACTGAGACCATTTTTGCTAACAATTAATGGGCCAAAAACGGGCTGCTCCTCTATGTTCTCTGTATCCTAAAAAAGCTTAGCCTTTGTAATAACTAGCACGTACTAGCTAGAATTTAACCCTTAAATGCATATTGTTGCAGAACTACAATATTACCTTTTAAAATGTTCACTGCCTAACTAAATACGTAAATCTGTAATTTCTTAGATATCTTTTAAATATGATTCATGATTTTGCTAATAAATGGCGATTCTTGGGCCTAATTCACACATAGGAGGCGAAGAGGCGAAGGCACGACACTTTCACGCCCCCTCTATATAAACATATGGTGCAATACCCACTGAGGCGATGAGGCGCGGGAATTTTCCTCGTGCTTCTCGCCGTGCCGGCACAGCATCTTAGCCTCTTCGCCTGAGACACGGTGGCTGCGAGGCGAGAGGCCGCCTCTATGTAAACATATGGTGCAATATCCACCTCTTCACTGCATGTGGACATCACAATCGCCTGTGCGACGTCGCGCCTGCACCTCGCCTACACCGCGCCTCCGCCCGACGCAGAATAGTTCAAACACTATTGCGGATGAAATTTTACAGATTTTTAGAGGTTTTCTAGGAAGTTAAGGTGAATTTCGGATATTTAAACCCCCTTTACCGGCGTTAAAGTCCTTGGGCTCTAAAGATAGAAGCGTTTTATCATGAGTATAACACACGTACTGATCATCTACATATTTAGCTACTCCATGTGCTCTGCTGGCGTTCCCCTTCCCCTATTATACCCTCGAAATTGTAATGTATAGTAAATATGTTATGAAATTAAAAAAAAAGTTTATAACAATAAATTACATTAAAGTATTTTCGCAAATCCACATCGATAACCTCCGGAATATTGGACTCACTGACATCATCACATCTCTCTTGTCTTAACTCTAGAGGCCAGACCCTGGCAGCCACGAGGGACCTAAAAGACTACACATTACACACACTGCAACTACAAACTCGTATACATCACTTAATGTTCAGGAAAGTATGCAGCATGACATCGAAATAGAACGCGGCCGTGATTTCCGGCTCCATATCTAGGTTGTGGATGGTTCGCATGAAAATGCCACGCTGTTTGTACTTTTCGTTTCTCATAGATCTTACGAAGATTACCCTACCGTTGCCCTTGCACTCCAAATCCTCCGTGCTTTGTGTGATCGCATACCACGCGAACCGGCTGTCATCTAGAAGACCTACACTGGATGCAGCTGTGAGGACTTCCCGCACGCTCTCAATTGTGCCGAGGATGAAGAAATTTACTACGCCATTTTTGCTGTGCAATCGACTGAGTTGGTTCCGATGGTCTGACTCCATCGGCGAAAATATTGGGCGGGTTATTGAGATTTGACTGGATGGTTTCTTTCTGTGATCCATTACTGGTCACCGGAAAGGAAAGCCAAATGTTTGATAAAACACACACACAAAGCAATATGAGTTTCGTGCTATTTACGCCAGCTAAGACCACCCAGAACAGCTACCGAACGATAAATTAATTAATAATTAAATCAAAAGATTAATCTATCAGGATAAGATAAGCTGCTTTTATTCAAAGAACTTGCAATATAGAAATATCACGGTTATAAGCATATAAAAAGAATTTTTTTATCATTTAGGGGCTGTTCCGGGCTGTTCTAACACTGCCCGGAGCAGTTCTCGAGCGATAAACGAAAGCAGCTATTATTATTACCATACGTATCGTCGTAAATGATCGCTGGATTGGTTACATTCTGATACAAAATGATCATGTTGATAATTTCGGCAATCACATCCGTTGGTGGCATGATTTGCACGAGATACTGAGTCTGCTTATCAGTTATATCGCGCCAGTGAATCAAATCGTTCTGCTGGCCAAATGAGGTGGTCATCGTGGGCAACTGAAGAGCTGCAGCGAACATTTTTACCACTTGCGACGCGTTACCACCCATTGTAGTGTCGATCAACACATGGGGTTGGTTACCAGTGTCGAGCATGTCCGCATGCACTTCACAAACTGAAATAAGTACATTGTAGCCGCTTTCGTTTATCGTTCGAGAGCTGTTGTAGCTGCCAACTAAGACCAGTCCAGAACAGCTCCCAAACGATAAACGAAAGTGACTTATGATTCTGTTTTTGGTGTATATACAGACACACATAGGCAGCAATAGATATACAAATCACTCTGTGCAGACACCTCGGGAGAGAGGGCCCTTGCAGAGCTGAATTTGGACCAGATCAACGTCAATCCTCATAGGCACACATAGATACACAAATCAATCTATACAACCATACATACATACGCCACTATATAAAGCCATACATACATAGACATAAAGTAAGTAATAATTTAACTTCAGAGTCCGTAATTGATCTAGTACAAGCTAATAAAGTTTTAAGAATGTAGATAAAAGTCTTACATACATATATCACTCTAGGCACACATAGATACACAAATCAATCTATACAACCACACATACATACGCCACTATATAAAGCCATACATACATAGACATAAAGTAAGTAACAATTTAACTTCAGAGTCCGTAATGGATCTAGTACAAGCTAATAAAGTTTTAAGAATGTAAATAAAAGTCTTACATACATATATCACTCTAGGCACACATAGATACACAAATTAATCTATACAACCATACATGCATACGCCACTATATGAAGCCATACATACATAAACATAAAGTAAGTAATAATTTAACTTCAGAGTCCGTAATTGATCTAGTACAAGCTAATAAAGTTTTATGAATGTAGATAAAAGTCTAACATACATATATCACTCTAGGCACACACAGATACACAAATCAATCTATACAACCATACATACATACGCCACTATATAAAGCCATGCATACATAGACATAAAGTAAGTAATAATTTAACTTCAGAGTCCGTAATTGATCTAGTACAAGCTAATAAAGTTTTAAGAATGTAAATAAAAGTCTTACATACATATATCACTCTAGGCACACATATATACACAAATCAATCTATACAACCATACATACATACGCCACTATATGAAGCCATACATATATAAACATAAAGTAAGTAATAATTTAACTTCAGAGTACGTAATTGATTTAGTACAAGCTAATAAAGTTTTAAGAATGTAAATAAAAGTCTTACATACATATATCACTCTAGGCACACATAGATACACAAATCAATCTATACAACCATACATACATACGCCACTATATGAAGCCATATATACACAGACATAAAGTAAGTAATAATTTAACTTCAGAGTCCGTAATGGATCTAGTTCAAGCTAATAAAGTTTTAAGAATGTAAATAAAAGTCTTACATACATATATCACTCTAGGCACACATAGATACACAAATCAATCTATACAACCATACATACATACGCCACTATATGAAGCCATATATACATAGACATAAAGTAAGTAATAATTTAACTTCAGAGTCCGTAATTGATCTGGTACAAGCTAATAAAGTTTTAAGAATATAAATAAAAGTCTTACATACATATATCACTCTAGGCACACATAGATACACAAATCAATCTATACAACCATACATACATACGCCACTATATGAAGCCATACATACATAGACATAAAGTAAGTAATAATTTAACTTCAGAGTACGTAATTGATCTAGTACAAGCTAATAAAGTTTTAAGAATGTAAATAAAAGTCTTACATACATATATCACTCTAGGCACACATAGATACACAAATCAATCTATACAACCATACATACATACGCCACTATATAAAGCCATACATACATAGACATAAAGTAAGTAATAATTTAACTTCAGAGTCCGTAATTGATCTAGTTCAAGCTAATAAAATGTTAAGAATGTAGATAAAAGTCTAGAAAGAAGATGAAATAGCATATGTGGTGTAAAACGTTAAAACAACACTTTGGAATGCAGGGTGTTGGGTGGGAGTAGATTCCCAGCTACTAACTACTAGCGTGTTCAGTGTAAAACGCTAAAAAATCAATGTAGGATAAATCATGTTGGAGCAAACTAATCTACCCAGCAGATCTCATGAACTCACTTGTCTCGAATAGTTCTTTAGGCTTCTTTGTGTCACCGGACACCATTTCGAAGGTTATATTCAAATCGAGTTCAGTCCTCTCAACATACCTCACAGCCGCCCTGAACGCTTCTTCGGCCACCCGGTTCATATTCTCGTTTACAAACACTGAGAAGATTAGTAAATCAATGTTAACATCCACATATTTAATTTACGCTCGAATTTAATGTTAATTTCTGAAATAGGTTGGAGTTAGAAGAAAATGTAGGACGCTGTGATGTGTGCCGCCAGATGGTATTTAACTTCCCTCCTCGGGGGTTAGTTGTAACATTTTTGGCGTATAATTGTTTACCCCATACGTCTAAGCAAGAGTTACAGGATAAATGAAGAAATGTTCATCGCGAATTTACAATGATGCTTCCTTTCAATACTCCTAAACAGGAGTTACAGGATCCGAGAAGCAGAAGCAATGTTCATCAAATTATGCTTACATTCTATTCGTTACAGGTTAATTTCGGGTGTGTAGTGATGAATTGGTATAAGGTATAATGCAAATGTTGGTACTTTCAGAGGAATAAGCCTCTGAAAGTACCAAAGTACCCGTGGTTAACGTTTAGACTGTTTTTATGACGCGTATAATGCAATTGTATTGAGATTTTCTTAGAAATTACATAATGGAAGTACCCATGCAATTTATGGAAATTAATAAAAAAAACATTTTCGTGTTTGCTGTGAACCTTATTTGTATTGATTATAGTACGTAGTTGTAGACCATAATAGTACGTAGTTGTAGACCAGTGTAGAATATTTGAATAACTAGTAATATCCTTTTCTAGCTTATGAATAAAATCGTAATTTTCATTAATTTTTTCGAAATAACGAAAAATATAGTTTGCGTAAATACATATCAAACATTCACACTTCATTCTTGATAGTACGCAAATTTCTTAGTATAAATTTCCTTTCTTGGCCTCGATACTCGTTGGTTATCCCCCGGTAGCTAGAAATTTTACCTACTCCCACTTACTAGTGGGAGTGTCTTTGGTTATCCCCCGGTAATTTTACCTATTTCCACTTAATAGTGGGAAATTTCTAGTATTAAAAATATCGCGCGTCAAATAATTTTAGAAGCAAAGAGAACTAGAGTATATAAAAGGGGAATAGCGGCCCCAAACTATAGTTTAGATGGTAATGAGGAAACAAAATTTCTTGCAAACATTACTTACAGACATTGATCTTGAACCCAGATGGAATATTCGCCTCGGACGCACTCTCATCCGGCTCAACGTACTTCGGTGGATCATCATCAAAATCCTGCCCGGAATTACCATCCTTTTTCGGATCAAACTCTTGCTGGGAGTCCTCATTCTTCTCTGCAGGATCAAAATTCTGAGGGGGCGCAGAATTTCGCGGCGGTTCATCATTTTCCGGCGGTTCAGTATTGTGCGCTTGTTGCCCGTCCTGCGGTAGCTCAAAATCTTGCGCGGCAACAACGATAACAAGTAGCAAATGCCAGAAATAACACATGATGTTCATACAACGAGTTATCAAACTCAATTGAAGGGTGCTAATGACTCGTGCGGGTATTTATGGCGCTATTTAGTTGCGATGGTACGTTCGTTAACAACATGAGGAAATTTAGTTTGTTCAAAAACTTACTGGTATTACGTGTTATTGCTATAATTTTGGTTATTGTTTTTAGTAGCTTAAAGTATGATGATAATGATGTACGTATGAGCTTAACTATAAGTATATTGATAGATAGTTTGATATCTCTAATATAAATCTATTATTTTTAAAGTGCAAAACGAAAAATAGAATGTAAAATAATAGCAAAAATTTAAAGATCTTAAATCATTGATTTTTTATCATTTTTTATAACCTAGTCGATTAATTTAAAACAGCTGCTGTAATAAAAACCTACCTGTAGACATTAATTTTAGGCGAAAATTACCAGAAAACAGTTTATTTTGAGCCAAATTAATTATAGAATATAAAATAATATCATAAATTGAATTTTCTTAAATCTTTGATTTTTTAATCATTTTTTATAACTCAATCCATTAATTTAAAATAGTTCGCGCAATAAAAACCTTCCTGCAGATTTGATTTTTGGGTGAAAATTATCAAAAAAATGTTTATTTTAAGCAAAATAAATATAGAATGTAAAATAATATCATAAACTAAATTTTCTTATATCTTTGATTTTTTTATCATTTTTTACAATTCAGTCGATTAATTTAAAAGAGCTGGTACAATAGAAATCTTCTTTTAGACTTTATTTTTGAGTAAAAATGATCAAAAAATGGTTTATTTTAAGCCCAAATAAATGTAGATTGTAAAATAATATTATAAATTTAAATTTATTAAATATTTAATTTTTGATCAATTTGTTATAACTCAGTCGTTTAATCTAAAACAACTCGTACACTAAAAACGTTCCTGTAGCCTTTATTTTTGGGTTAAAATTATCAAAAATGTTTTATTTTGAACCCAAATAAATATAGAAAAATATTCTATATATAAATATATAGAAAATATTATCATAAATTTAAATTTCTTAAATCATTGATTTTATAATCAATTTTTTATATCTCAGTCGATTAATTTAAAATAGCTTGTATACTAAAAACCTTCCTTAAACTATATTTTTGGGTGAAAATTATCAAAAAATGGTTCAATTTGTACCCAATTAAATATAGAATGTAAAATAGTATCATAAATTTGAATATCTTAAATGTTTAATTCTTTATCATTTTGTTTAACTCAGTCTATTAATTTAAAACAACTCGTGAAATAAAAACCTTACTGCAGACTTTATTTTTGAGTGAATATTATCAAAATAGAGCATATTTAAATATAAAATATAAAATAATATCATAAATTTAAATATCTTAAATCTTAAATTTTTTATAATTTTTTTTAAACTTAGTCGATTAATTTAAAACAGCTCGTACAATAGAAATCTTCCTGTAGACTTTATTTTTGGGTGAAAATTACTTTAAAATGGTTTATTATGAGCTTAAATAAATATAGAATGTATAATAATATCATAAATTTAAATATCTTAAATTTTTGATTATTTTAACATTTTTTATAATTCAGTTCATTAATTTAAAACAAGTGGGACAATAAAAATCTTCTTGTAGACTTTATTTTTGAGTGAAAATTATCAAAAAATGATTTATTTGGAGCCCAAATAAATATAGAATGTAAAATAATGTCATACATTTTAATTTATTAAATATTTGATTTTTTTTATAATTTTTTTATAACTCAGTCGATTAATTTAAACAGCTCATGAAATAAAAATCTTCGTGCAGACTTTATTTTTGGGCGAAAATTATCAAAAAAGAGCTTATTTTAAGCCTATTTAAAGATAAAATATGAAATAATATCACAAATTTAAATTTCTTAAATATTTTATATTTTATGATTTTTTATAACTCAGTCGATTAATTTAAAATAGCTCGTGCAATAAAAACCTTCCTGCATACATTATTTTTTGGTGAAATTTATCAAAAAATGATTTATTTTGAGCCCAATTAAATATAGAATGTAAAATAATATCAAAACTTTAAATTTTATAAATCTTTGATTTTTTCATAATTTTTTATAACTCAGTCGTTTAATTTAAAACAGCTCGTGAAATAAAAACCTTCGTGCAGACTTTATTTTTCGGTGAAAATTATCAAAAAAGAGCTTAATTTAAGCCTATTTAAATATAAAATATAAAATAATATCATAAATTAAAATTTCTTAAATAATTGATTCTTTTTATCATTTGTTATAATTCAGTCGATTAATTTAAAATAGCTCGTGCAATAAAAACCATGCTGCAGACATTATTTTTGGATGAAAATTATCAAAAAATAGTTTATTTTGAGCCTAATTAAATATAGAATATAAAATAATATGAAAAATTTAAATTTCTTAAATCTTTGTTTTTTTTATAATTTTTTATAACTCAGTCGATTAATTTAAAACAGTTCGTGAAATAAAAATCTTCGTGCAGACATTATTTTTGGGTGAAAATTATCAAGAAAGAGCTTATTTTAAGCCTATTTAAAGATAAAATATGAAATAATATCATAAATTTAAATTTCTTAAATATTTTATATTTTATAATTTTTTATAACTCAGTCGATTAATTTAAAATAGCTCGTGCAATAAAAACTTTCCTGCAGACATTATTTTTGGGTGAAAATTATCAAAAAATGGTTTAATTTGAGCACAATTAAATATAGAATATAATATAATATCAAACATTTAAATTTGTTAAATCTTTAATTTTTTATCATTTTTTATAACTCAGTCGTTTAATTTAAATCAGATCGTGAAATAAAAACCTTCATGCAGACTTTATTTTTCGATGAAAATTATCAAAAAAGAGATTATTTTTAGCCTAATTAAATATAAAATATAAAATAATATCATAAATTTAAGTTTCTTAAATAATTGATTTTTATCATTTTTTATAATTCACTCGTTTAATTTAAAATAGCTTGTGCAATAAAAACATTCCTGCAGACATTATTTTAGGTGAAAATTATCAAAAAAATGGTTTATTTTGAGCCCAAATAAATATAGAATGTAAAATAATATCATAAATTTAAATTTCTTAAATATTTAATTTTTTTATCATTTTTTATAATTCAGTCGATTAATTTAAAACAGCTCGTGAAATAAAAACCTTCGTGCAGACTTTATTTTTGGGTGAAAATGATCATAAAAGATCTTATTTTAAGCCTATTTAAATATAAAATATAAAATAATATCATAAATTAAAAATTTCTTAAATATTTGTTTTTTATCATTTTTTATTTATTTAAAACAGCTCCTACAATAAATACCTTTCTGTAGACTTAATTTTTGAGTGAAAAGGATACTAAAAATAGCTTATTTGTGCCTAAATATATATACAATGCAAAAATAAAAATTATTTGAATCTTTTGATTTTTTATCATTTTCTATAACTCAGTCGATTAGTTTAAATCACCTTGTGTAATAGAAACCTTCCTGCAGACATTAATTTTGTGCGGAAATGATCAAAAAATGGTTTATTTTGTGCCCAAATAAATATAGAATGTAAAATAATATCATAAATTTAAATTTCTTGAATATTTAATTTTTTTATAATTTTTTATAATTCAGTCGATTAATTTAAAACAGCTCGTCAAATAAAAACCTTCGTGCAGACTTTATTTTTGGGTGAAAATGATCGTAAAATAGCTTATTTTAAGCCTATTTACATATAAAATATAAAATAATATCATAAATTAAAAATTTCTTAAATATTTGATTTTTAATCATTTTTTATAACTGAGTCGATTAATTTAAAACAGCTCCTACAATAAATACCTTTCTGCAGACTTAATTTTTGAGTGAAAATTATAATAAAAATAGCTTATTTGTGCCTAAATATATGTATAATGCAAAAATAAAAAAAATTAAACCTTTGATTTTTTTTATCATTTTTTATAACTCAGTCGATTAGTTTTAATCACCTTGTGTAATAAAAACCTTCCTGCAGACATTAATTTTGTGCGGAAATGATCAAAAAGTGATTTATTTTTAGCCCAATTAAATATAGAATGTAAAATAATATCATAAAATGAAATATCTTAAATCGTTGATTTTTTATAATTTTTTAAAACTAAGTCCATTTATTTAATACAGCTCGTAAACTAAAAACCATCTTATAGACTTAATTTTTGGGTAAAAATGGTCAAATAATAGCGTATTTTGAACCCAATTAAATATAAATTGTAAAATAATAACAAAAATTTCAATTTCTTAAAACTTTGAATTTTTATCATTGTTTTATTATAATTTATTATATGTATGTCGCCTATTTTAAATAAATAATATCTTGTTTGAATTATTCCACCATCTTTTATATTATTTTAGTAATAACTAAAGCGTTCTTTTAATACACCAAGTAATTTCACACATTACTTGCTGAATGTTACTCCTTTGCCCGCCCGGTGGCGCATGTTGTCCACCCCTACACCACCCCAGGATCTGCGCAACAGGGTCTTTCGACAAAACGGGCATCATTTTAGGGGCAGTCCCGTTTAGTCCTGCCGGGAATATTCAACATTTCGGTCGACGTTTTAGTTTTTGCAAACTTTTCACAACAGCACACAATCGGCGGTTTGCTTTTAATTTGTTTCAGTTTCCCACCCCATCGCAACTAGAGGTGAGTGTCGCGCTTTCACCATTTATTTGAATGCTCTTAAACGTAAATTTGATAGATAGAAACAATGCGTGTTTAATCACATTAATCCGTTGACGGGATTTTAATTAAAGGCTACGTCCTGGCGTGTGCGGAGGGTGGTGCAGGGGAGAGGGTGCAGGTTTCATTAATTTAGCTAATTGCTTTGTACTGCGACTCTTTTTATTAGTTCAAAAGTCGCGAGTTGAAAGGGATTATTCGTTTTGTTTGTTTTTATAGATTGAGATTTAATTGGAAAAAATTAATTTGAATTTTCACTGCCATTATAAAAAAATTTACAATATTTTATTTAGAATAGTAGTTGTTACAATTCTATAACTGGCTATCGACTTTCGTAGTATGTTAGTGTATATGAGTGTAAAGATTTAATAAAATCGTCCTAGAGTTTTCTAATTATTAATTATATCCCGACAAATGACAAATGATGATGAGATTCGAACTCAGACCACCCGTTCGTTAAGTGGGGGTGCTACGAGCGACGGAATTTCACCTAGTAATAAGATTTGATAGCCTGTTATGTCTATTTTGAGATAATTGTGAAAAATATTAGTGTCATTACTATATTTTTAGAAGATATTGACTGAAAACCGAGAGCTTGATTTCTGACGTTATCCAGCCTTTAATCAAAAACTGGATGAAATCTGGCTGAAAAAACTTCCCTAAATTTTCAAATTATATTCATTTGTAAAGATAGAATATAAATTCACCAGTTTTTCAGTTATTGACGAATTAATTCGTCCAAAAAATCAAATGATACTCATTTTCAGTAAGTTATAAATCTAGTTTTTCATAAAAAAATATTATTTGCTATATAGATTTGTATAGCCTGTTAAGTCTATTTTCAAATAATTCTGAAAAATATTAGTGTCATTACTATATTTTTGGGAGATATTGACTAAAAACCGAGAGCTTGATTTCTGACGTTATCCAGTCTTTAATCAAAAATACTCATTTTCAGTAAGTTATAAATCTAGTTTTTCATTAAAAAAAAATTATTTGCTATACAGATTTGTATAGCCTGTTAAGTCTATTTTAAAATAATTGTAAAAAATATTAGTGTCATTAGGATATTTTTGGGAGATATTGACTGAAAACCGAGAGCTTGATTTCTGACGTTATCCAGTCTTTGATCAAAAACTGGATGAAATCTGGCTGAAAAAACTTCCTGAAATTTTCAAATTATATTCATTTGTATAGATAGAATATAAATCCACCAGTTTTTCAGTTATTGACGAATTAATTCGTCCAAAAAAATCAAATGTTACTCATTTTTAGTAAGTTATAAATCTAGTTTTTCATAAAAAAAATTATTTGCTATACAGATTTGTATAGCCTGTTGTCTATTTTGAAATAATTGTGAAATATATTAGTGTCATTAGGATATTTTTGGGAGATATTGACTAGAAACCGAGAGCTTGATTTCTGACGTTATCCAGTTTTTAATCAAAAACTGTCTGAAATCTGGCTGAAAAAAGTTCCCTAAATTTTCAAATTATATTCATTTGTAAAGATAGAATATAAATTCACCAGTTTTTCAGTTATTGACGAATTAATTCGTCCAAAAAATCAATTGATACTCATTTTCAGTAAGTTATAAATCTAGTTTTTCATAAAAAATAAATGATTTGCTATACAGATTTGTATAGCCTGTTAAGTCTATTTTAAAATAATTGTGAAAAATATTAGTGTCATTAGGATATTTTTGGGAGATATTGACTGAAAACCGAGAGCTTGATTTCTGACGTTATCCAGTCTTTAATCAAAAACTGGATGAAATCTGGCTGAAAAAACTTCCTTAAATTTTTAAATTGTCTTAATTTGTATAGATAGAATATAAATCCACCAGTTTTTCAGTTATTGACGAATTAATTTGTTCAAAAAATCAATTGATACTCATTTTCAGTAAGTTATAAATCTAGTTTTTCATAAAAAAAAAAATATTTGCTATACAGATTTGTATAGCCTGTTGTCTATTTTGAAATAATTGTGAAAAATATTAATGTCATTAGTATATTTTTGGGAGATATTGACTAAAAACCGAGAGCTTGATTTCTGACGTTATCCAGTCTTTAATCAAAAACTGGATGAAATCTGGCTGAAAAAAGTTCCTTAAATTTTCAAATTATATTCATTTGTATAGATAGACTATAAATCTACCAGTTTTTCAGTTATTGACGAATTAATTCGTTAAAAAAATCAATTGATACTCATTTTCAGTAAGTTATAAATCTAGTTTTTCATAAAATGAGATATCGCCTGAAAATTGGTAACATGTTTTGAGAAGTTTTTCAGCTATAATTGAAAAAATTCGATCGTTATAATATATATGGATATTTTCAAGAAAAAAAAAGAAAATTTCAAGGTTAATAAGCATTGGTTACGGTAAGTCCAACCAGCCGCCCCCCACAGAACAATAATTTCATTAACCCAGCAAGCCCCCCACGTCCCCAAAGCGCAACCTAATGAAATTTGGGACGAACGTGCACACAGCACCACCCCATAAATAAACATTAGTCTTCGCTCTTTTTATATCCACACGTCGATTACGTGTGAGACAGAGTTTTCCCGCGCCGCCGCCCCCCGGCCGCCGCTTGATGCAGAGTTGTGCAACAGCAGCAGCGCTAATGCTTTTGATTAGTAATTCACATCCAACAAGTACTCGGGGGCTGAGCTGCACGAGATATTTAGCGCTTGATTCGATTTGCCAAACTTTCGATTAAATTGAACTGGAGGAATGTAATAATTCACCAACTCTGCTAAATGCAAAGTGGCTCGACCGGTGCGGGAGTTTGCGGTGAAACTATTTTCCATTTTGTTGGAGTTGGTTAGCTGGATCGCCAACACCGACGGCGGCCTAAGAAGAAGAAAATTAAATGATATCGTTTAAAAATTATAACTGGCTATGATGATGATGATGATAATTCGTAACAATTTCTTCACTTATGTAGTCATGATAGCAGTATTTTGGGATCCGTTACTACTAAATAGCATCAAATAACCCTTCTAAGACGATATAAGTGAAGAGATGTTGTGTTATATAGAGGCACCTTCCAAAAAGGTGTGATTTCATCCATACCAAGACTCAAAAGAGTGTTGAGCGATGTTTTTGAAAATATAGTGTATATGCTTTAAATGGGAGCCGGGGTAAATTATCCCAAAATGGGGTAAAAATTAAATTAGTAGGGGTAATAAGGACATTTTCTAAATTTCTGTTTTATAAATGTGGCCGCATTTTTACAAACCATTCTTTTAAACTTTAAATTCAGTGTAAACTTCTTCGAGAAACAAAAATACGGGAATATTGTTAAGGTGTCTACTTTGTGATAATTCATTTTAAAGGATAAATAAAACGATTTTTTACTTTGTTTCTTATCACACTTCAGTTACACTTTGCGAAAATGGCTAGGCCATAATAATATATATATATATATATATATATATATATATATATATATATATATATATATATATATATATATATATATATATATAATATATTACACTATGGGCTAGGCTTAGCCGAAACTAGTTGCAAAGTGTAACTGAAGTGTGATAAAAAACAAAGTAAAAAATCGTTTTATTTATCCCTTAAAAATACGGGACTTAAACAAATATATTTTGGGGTAATGGCTAAAAAAGTACCGCTGCTTTAAACTGACGAACCAATCCTTTCCACTAAGTTTTGTTTTTTGTTATTTTAAATTACCAAACTTTCCAACTGTGTTAATTTTGTTCTTCTGGCCATTTTATTGCCACCATTTGGTTGCAATACTTTTTTTTAATATTGACTGAATGTACGTGCAATCTCGCACCTCATGAATATTCCACTATGGAAATATCTTCGCCGTCGTTTCAGCAATGTTTTATTGATTTAATAAAATCCTGCGGCTGCGGCCGAGCGTAATAAAGCCGTAGCAACAGGCGCAGGGTGGCATGGTGGGCGACTACGTTGGCGGGGGCCCCCGAATAAATCCAAATCGAAACGCGGCCGTCTTCCGCCGCGCAAATCCGCCGTGAAATTTTTAATTTGAACCATGAGCGTGAGTAATTGCCGCCGCCGCCGCCACTCGATAAATCACATCCGAAACACGAGCTAACACACGCAAAAATAGATGAAAAAAAAAATAGGGATTAATAGTTTCCTGCCTACAGCATCATTTGGGGGGTACAAATGATGCATTTAAAGCGAGTTTCGTGTCAGAGAGTAATCGATAGTGACGATTTAGTGGAATATAAAAAATATATATAAAAATATTTTTTTACCTAATCTAAAGATTATTTAGTCAGCCACTATTATATACTATTTTTATATATTACAGGCAAAGACATAAACAGCAGCTTATGTCTTTACCTGTAATCAGGGCCGGACGCCTGCATGCGAACATAATTTGGCCGCCCACATGCTATACTTTATAAAATTTATAATTTACATTATATAGGATATTTGGGTAGGGACATATGTGAAGACATTAATAAAACATTCATAAACGCAAAGCGGTGAAAATACAGAGTTAGGGGCGGCCAAATTTAGCCCGACCCTTCGGTTATAAAAGAAGGATCTTTTCTCACAGACTCATATATAAGTAGCTTCAGTAATTGCGTGAAGAAGGTTGCGAGCGATAGCGAGCCGATCAAATTGTACAACCAAAGTAGGATGCTGATGGAGTTATAATTAATAGTAAACGGATAACAACACACAATGTACATAAAAAACATTGTTTAAAAGGGTAGCGTCGAGTTATTTCAGGCAGAATTCGTTCGAAATTAAATTGCATAATCAAAATTTATTGCGAGCATTACCAACTTAACTTCGAGCACCCTCCATTGCATTAATTAAAAAGTAAAATATACCCGCAACAATAAAAACGCCCGGCCGTTAAAGTTTGTTTCCAATTCCTTTTCATCGGCAACAAAAGCCGAATTACTGCTATTAATTAAAATTAAAAGTGGGTCTTGAATTTGCATCAGTTCCCAATTAGCAATAACCGGGATACTTACGCTCCCTAGCCCCCCGTGCTTGTCGTCGCACTCATAAAATCCTGAATTGAAATTGAGAATCAGAGTTTTTGTTGCAAAATGATTTTAAGGAAATTGCAGGCTTATGAACAAGAGCAGGAATATTATTAATTATCATGAATAGATTTTTTGTACAAATCAATAACTGAAAATATCTTAAAATCAACTAGGAAGTTCCTAAAAACATCTAAATTGAGTATACAATATTTCAAATCGATAGCGAACTAACACAAATTTCGTTGAATTTTGTTCGATTCTTAGCTAAATTTTCGACATTTTCGCTTCTTAGTTAATTTTAGAAATAATCTATTCCTGACTAAATTATAGAAATTTTCGATTTTTAGCTAAATTTTCGAAATTTTCGATTCTTAGCTAAATTTTTCAGCCAAATTTTTATTTGTTCGTGATCGAAATATCAACAACAAACAAAAATTTGGCTGAAAAATTATATATAGTTTTAAATTTAATTACAATAAAAATCATAAACCATTTTATCGAATTTATTACATATTTTAGGAACACATTGCAAAATTATATTCTGATATTTTTGTCGTATCTATATACATATAAACAAACAAAACTCAAAATATCTGCAGATATTATTTAATACATCACCGTGTATTTTAAGAACATATAAACTTTACTAACTATTTACCATCATGTTTAGCTCGAATAAAATTAAAGACTAAACTTTTCAATCTCACGGTGCGTTTTGTTGTTTCAACTAATCGATTTACTCTTCCCCTCGGCCCTGTAATCCGGCCAATAATGATGACGAATAATGAGATACATTACGGACTGTTGTTCCGAGTTGTTCGCACAAAATCGTACACGGCGTAATCCCATTAGCGGCCACCGCCGTCCCCTTTGGGCGAATTTGCAGGACGACCATCGACGCGGCAGGATCGATAAATAAATCGGCATCTGGGAGAACGTTTCCTCGTTGGAGGCGGCAACGGCAGCAGTGCATTCCACCGAAATACCCGACAAACGAGGAGCCATCCGGTGGCATACGTTGAATATTCAAGGGGGGGTGAGCTCAGATGGAGCGCTACATCAGGCTGGAGTTTGATATCGATTATAATTCGCGAGTTTAATTATAAAATTAGTTTTTACCTGAAAATCTTGTAAAATAGCACGGGAGGTAATAAATTATAACTTAACATGAATGTTTATAAAAAATCAGTATTTTTCATAGACAGCTGTAGATTTTAAGAACGTATCTGTTGAATTCGAAAATTGTGGTATAATTAGACCACAATTTTCGAATTCAACAGATACGTTCAGCATAGATAGCTGTTAAAATCCACAGCTATCTATGCTGAACGTATCTGTTGAATTCGAAAATTGTGGTCTAATTATACCACAATTTTCGAATTCAACAGATACGTTCTTAAAATCTACAGCTATCTATGAAAAATACTGATTTTTTATCAACATTCATGTTAAGTTATAATTTATTCCCTCCCGTGCTATTTTGCAAGATTTGCAGGTAAAAACTAATTTTATAATTAAACTCGCGAATTATAATCGATATCAAACACCAGCCTGATGTAGTTTTTTTGTCTACATTCCTTACTCAAAATATCTAGGTCGTCGAGTTTCAGATTTATACCGTTTAAAGAGTATGAGTTATATTTTTTCCCAACATGGCGAGCGGCCATCATGGGCAGCCATTATATGGATTCTCGCAGGAAAAAAACTGATATTTCATGAACTTCTTACACCATAATTATAAAATTCAACATATATGTTCTTAAAACCCACAGCAATCTATAAAAAAGTTGATAGTTAATTTTATTTTGTCGTTTTTATGTTATGGCTATCAGAAAATTAGCATAATTCTAGCAACCATAATGTGTAAATTTGAAGATTTAGAATGCTCTCGATTTTTTTCTACATTCGTTAGTATATTCAAAATATGTATGTCGAGTTTTAGATTGATATCGTTGGAACGGTATGAGTTATGATTTTTTTCGTGATCTTTGTACATTTGCGAGCGGCCATCTTGGACAGTCATCATGTGAACGCTCGCAGGGAAAAAAATCATATTTCATGAAATTCTTACACCACAATTTTCGAATTCAACATATATGTTCTTAAAATCCACAGAAATCTAAAAAATAAATCGGCATTAATTTAATGTTGTCGTTTAGAAATTATGACTATCAGAAAATATCATATATTCTAACAGCCATAACATGTAAAACTGAAAATTTAGAATGCTCTTAATTTTTTTCTACATTCCTTAATATACTCAAAATATGTATGTAGAGTTTCAGATTTGTATCGTTGGTAGTGTATGAGATATGATTATTTTTCTGACCTGTGTACATTTGCGAACGGCCATCTTGGGCAGCCATTATATGGACGCTCGGAGAAAAAAAATTATTACGTGAACTACTTATACCATAAATTTCATATTAAACATGTATATGTTCTCAAAATCCATAGCTATCTAAGAAAAAACCGGTAGATAAATTAATGTCGTCGTTTAGATGTTATGGCTATCAAAAATAAGCATATATTCTAACAGCCATAATATATAAATCTAAAAATTTAGAATGGTCTTGATTTTTTTCTACATTCCTTAATGTACTCAAAATATATATGTAGAGTTTCATATTTGTACCGTTGGTAGTGTAGGAAATATGATTATTTTTCTGGCCGGTACACATATGCGAGCGGCCATCTTGGGCAGCCATTATGTGGAAAAAATCATATTTCATGAACTTCTTATGCCATAATTTTCAAATTTAACATATATATTCCCAAAATCCATAGCTATCTATAAAAAAATCAGTAGATAATTTAATTTTGTCGTTTGGATGTTATGGCTATCAGAAAATAGCATATATTCTAACAGCCATAACATGTAAATCTGAAAATTTAGAACGCTTTTAATTTTTTTCTAAATTCCTTAATATACTTAAAATATGTATGTAGAGTTTCAAATTTATATCATTGGTAGTGTATGTGTTATGATTTTTTTCCTGACCTGTGTACATTTGCGAGCGGCCATCTTGAGCAGCCATAATATAGACGCTCGCAGAAAAAAAATCATATCTCATGAACTTCTTATCCCAAAATTTTCAAATTTATCAAATATATTCCTAAGATCCACAGCCATCTATAAAAAAATCAGTAGATAATTTAATTTTGTTGTTTGGATGTTATGGCTATCAGAAAATAGCATATATTCTAACAGCCATAACATGTACATCTGAAAATTTAGAACGCTTTTAATTTTTTTCTAAATTCCTTAATATACTTAAAATATGTATGTAGAGTTTCAAATTTATATCATTGGTAGTGTATGTGTTATGATTTTTTTCCTGACCTGTGTACATTTGCGAGCGGCCATCTTGGGCAGCCATAATATGGACACACGCAGGAAACAAATTATTATGTGAATTTTTTATACTACAATTTTCTAATTTAACATATATGTTCTCAAAATCCATAGCTATCTAAGAAAAAATCGGTAGATAAATTAATGTCGTCGTTTAGATGTTATGGCTATCAAAAATAAGCATATATTCTAACAGCCATAATATATAAATCTAAAAATTTAGAATGGTCTTTTTTTTTTCTACATTCCTTAATGTACTCAAAATATATATGTAGAGTTTCATATTTGTACCGTTGGTAGTGTAGGAAATATGATTATTTTTCTGGCTGGTACACATATGCGAGCGGCCATCTTGGGCAGCCATTATGTAGAAAAAAATCATATTTCATGAATTTCTTATGCCATAATTTTCAAATTCAACATATATATTCCCAAAATCCATAGCTATCTATAAAAAAATCAGTAGATAATTAAATTTTGTCGTTTGGACTTTATGGCTATCAGAAAATAGCATATATTCTAACAGCCATAACATGTAAATCTGAAAATTTAGAAGGCTCTTAATTTTTTTCTACATTTCTTAATATACTTAAAATATGTATGTAGAGTTTCAAATTTGTATCGTTGGTAGTGTATGAGTTATGATTTTTTTCCTGACCTGTGTACATTTGCGAGCGGCCATCTTGGGCAGCCATTATGTGGACGCTGATAGGGAAAAAATCATATTTCATGAACTTCTTACACCACAATTTTCGAATTCAGCAGATATGGTTTAAAAATCCACAGCCATCTATAAAAAAATCGGTAGATAATTTAGTTTTGTCGTTTGGATGTTATGGCTATCAGAAAATAGTATATATTCTAACACCCATAACATGTAAATCTGAAAATTTATAATGCTCTTAATTTTTTTCTACATTCCTTAATGTACTCAAAATATGTATGTAGAGTTTCAGATTTTTACCGTTGGTAGTGTATGAGTTATGATTTTTTTCCTGACACGTGTACATCTACGAGCGGCCATCTTGGGCCGCCATTAGGTGGACGCTAGCAGGGAAAAAATCATATTTCTTAAACTTCTTACACCACAATTTTCGAATTCAACAAATATGTTTTAAAAATCCACAGCCATCTATAAAAAAAATCGGTAGATAATTTAGTTTTGTCGTTTGGATGTTATGGCTATCAGAATATAGCATATATTCTAACAGCCGTAACATGTAAATCTGAAAATTTAGAAAACTCTTGTTTTTTTTCTACATTCCTTAATATACTCAAAATGTGCATGTGGAGTTTCAGGTTTGTATCGTTAGTAGTGTATGGGTTATGATTTTTTCCTAACTTGCGTACATTTGCGTGCGGCCATCTTGGGCAGCGATAATATGGACGCTCGCAGGAAAAAATATATTACGTGAACTTCTTATACCACAATTTTCAAATTTAACATATATGTTCCCAAAATCCATAGCTATCTATAAAAAAATCAGTCGATAATTGAATTTTGTCGTTTGGATGTTATGGCTAATATGATTATTTTTCTGACCGGTGCACATATGCGAGCGGCCATCTTGGGCAGCCATTATGTGGAAAAAATCATATTTCATGAACTTCTTATGCCACAATTCTCAAATTCATCATGTATGTTCCTAAAATCCACAACCATCTATAAAAAAATCGGTAGATAAATTAATTTTGTCGTTTGGATGTTACGGTTATCAGAAAATAGCATATATTCTAACAGCCATAACATGTAAATCTGAAAATTTAGAACGCTTTTAATTTTTTTCTAAATTCCTTAATATACTTAAAATATGTATGTAGAGTTTCAAATTTGTATCGTTGGTAGTGTATGAGTTATGATTTTTTTCCTGACCTGTGTACATTCGCGAGCGGCCATCTTGGGCAGCCATTATGTGGACGCTGATAGGGAAAAAATCATATTTCATGAACTTCTTACACCACAATTTTCGAATTCAGCAGATATGGTTTAAAAATCCACAGCCATCTATAAAAAAATCGGTAGATAATTTAGTTTTGTCGTTTGGATGTTATGGCTATCAGAAAATAGCATATATTCTAACAGCCATAACATATAAATCTAAAAATATAGAATGCTTTTAATTTTTCTCTACATTCCTTAATATAATACTTAAAATGAGCATGTAGAGTTTCAGATTTGTATCGTTGGTAGTGAATGAGTTATGATTTTTGTCCTGACCTGTACTATGGTCATGAATATTTGGCAGTGGGTTTAAATATTTTTGCAATCGGGCTTGAATCATTTCGTAATTTATATTCGCTGCCCAGAATATAAATTACGAAATGATCGGGTGGCAAATTTAAATCTACTGTACTACGTATCGGGTAGGCGTGAGCACAGTTGGCGTCTTTTTAAAGTGCCCTATTAGCCCGTTAGACGAATGTTGGCTATTATAACTTTATTGCTGCTTTGAATAGTGTGCTTGTTGTTTGTCCGAAGATTCCAGGACGTTCTTTTGCCTGGACTATATTTTATTCTTGAATTACTAGATGTAACGTATTGTATTTATCTGGTTGCCTCATTGTATGGCCGAAATAGGATAATTTCCTGATCTTCACGGTGATTTCTTTTTTCGCAATCAGATTACATTTAAAAAAAGACTTCTATCTTTATAGGGATATCAGGCGATTCTGCCAGTCACTGTAGAAGCTCAGAGGAGTTTAATCACTACCCTAACTTCACAGAAAACCTCTGAAAAACTGTGAAAGGTGATTCGCGAAAATTCGCTCACCGCTGGGGATTGAACTCAGGCTCCCCATTGCTCAGTACGAGACGGACGACGAGCTGGGTGATTTTAAATATATTTAGAATTATATTATTAAATTAATTTTTCACGAATTAACCACGATTTTAGTAAAATAACCAAAGAAATTACTAACTTTGTTACATCCACCTCTATTTCTATTGAGTCATAATGTGAATGGTTTACATTTGCTCATTATTTAAGCTGCGTGATTTATTCCGGACATTATTCAAATCGCGAGCCGCCTCCGGAGGGCACTATTGGCATCGTATTAGCGCTATACACCCGCTCCTCGCCACCCCCCTGCGCCGGCAAATCGCTCCCTAGCATCGATCCTCCGTGTACGCGCGCGATAATTCGCCACCCCTCCCCATCGTTGTCGGCGGCGGTGTGTGTGCGTCACACGAAAATAATTTCCTGTTTTTCCCTTAACGCCACACCACAATGGGGAAACAGAATACAATTTGTTTGTCGGGTGGTGGGCGGTTGAGTAAACAGGGCACGTTTTGCTTGATAGAAAAAAAAACTAAATTTGGTGGGAAAGTCGATTTTATTAGGTAAATTTAATAGATAAGTAAAGGGTGACATAGTAGCGCCACATGTGAACTAGAATCGTTTATATTGTGATTGATTTTTTATGTTTCTATTCGTTAACGTTTTAGGCATGTTTAGTGAAGAATAATTACTTTATTTAAATTTATTTTAGTTTCCCAGCAGAGTGCTTGAGATATCAGCACAAGGCCAATCTTATAAAACATATATAAGTGTGAATTCACGTCTTAGCAAGATATCACACTTATATATGATAAATAAAACGATTTTTTACTTTATTTTTTTTTATTACACTTCAGTTACACTTTGCAACTAGTTTCGGCTAAGCTCTAGCCACTTTTGAGCTCCTCCGATAGAGCTTGCAAAGTGTAAATGAAGTGTGATGAAAAAAATCGTTTTATTTATCCTTTACAAAGAATTTTGGTTAGTTTATCTGATAATTTGGTAGTTCACAGACTATCGCCATAAGCGCCACCTCCACTTATCAAGATAGATTGTTGATATAAAGATTCAAAAATATATCAAAAATGTTCCCTTAAGTGAATCTATGGAAAATTTTTGTTATACGGTTCTATTGGGTAGAATTATAGGTGTGACACACGATATGTTTCTTCATGAAGGGTTATATTGTGAAAAATAAGGACCCTTGACTCTAGTAGAGTTATATAAAAACAAGAGTTAGTCAAGAGAGACTGGATAGTTTAAAAGATGAAGAGGGATCTATTCTAAGAATAGTTGAAGAAGGAGTTAGATCCAGCTAGGGTACCTCGGGAGTGCCAGTTCCCGTATTCACCAGATGTGAATCCCTGAGGGACGATATTTGATATATAAAACATTTATGAGAGTGTTTAGGCAATATTGTTGCTCCTCCATATCACCGATAGTGTTCATGGGACAACCATAAGGCCTATGGTCTAAAATCTACACTATTCGTAAAAATAGCTACGGTTAGCATATCTCCATCGCTATATTCATAGCGATCGCTTAAAATTTGAAACCCAGGCCGGGTTTCGAATTTTAAGCGATCGCTATGAATATAGGGATGGAGATATGCTAACCGTAGCTATTTTTACGAATAGTGTAGATTTTTGACCCTTAGCTTCATTACTTTGGAACGTATACACTATATAGCGCAGGATTCTAGTAGAAATCACATCTCAGGTTTGAAGTAAGAACCTGGTCTCCGAATCACGTGAAGGCTACCACAGTTATGCAGGGCTTTGGGATTTTACAGAAAATTGTCCCCGAGTGCTTTTAATTGTATTCGAACGAAAAATGGTATCAACTATTCGTACCGGGATTTACATCTGGACCTTCTAGTTATGCAGGATTGTCGGATTGTTTATATAAATTTATACACATAAAAATATTTTAAAATAAAATTTAAACTTAATCTTGCATACAACATTCAACACCGCTCGGAAATGTATTTGATCTCACTGCTATCCTTTTATTAGCACATATTTCAGATGCTTTTATTTCGTTTTTCTCTTTGCAGGTTTCGTCTGGTGAATCCTCACCGGTGGCAGGAGTGAGCGCGATGGGAAAGGGCGATAAGAGGACGCCGCAACGGTCTGACGGGGGTGAGGCGAATTCATTATTTTTCGACACGGGCTGGGCTTCAACCGCTGCGCGCTCGGAAAGTCGAGGTTTTTCATTGTCTCGGAAATATGCCCATTCTGCTTAAATTTACCATTAGACTTTCCAATGAATTCGAACGTGCTGCGCATTGCTGTCGCCAATATAAATGGAAATTGTTTTATTTATGACGCACGCCGCGGAATTTATATCACGAAAATAATCAATACGAGAGATATATATGAATAGATTTTCATGTGGCAAAAAAATATACAACAGACTTCTTTTAGAATAACTGTGTTTTTAGTTACAAATGAAAACAGCAAGAACGATTTTATGTGAAAATTGTCCCTATCATGATTTTCAATTGTCTGTTATTACAAAAACAATGCGTGTTTACAGCCAAACATATCATCAAAGTGGAGATATCAAAATAATCACGCATATTTTCATATCCTTGATACTTTTTATTATTTTAGAATTTAAAATAAGTGATACCCGAACAGTTGAAGAACGTCGTAACGGACCCTCGCCTTCACTTTGATTATTGATAAATACATTAGTTATATAGTAATATAATAATATATATATATATATATATATATATATATATATATATACAGCAAGAAGATTGACGGACTGTTAAAGATATGATGTGGATGACGGGTATATAAGTCCAAATGGGGAATACTGGAAACCAAGGGCTAGTTGCAAGAATTATAGCCAAGATCATGTGTGGTTCCGGTGTAATATGTTACGTGCCAACGTTTCGCCAGTCATTGCCAGCATCATCAGGACCTGGAACAATGAGGCTTAGTAAATGGTAGAGCCTCATTATATATATATATATATATATATATATATATATATATATATATATATATATATACAATGAGGCTGTACCATTAAACTCTCTGTGTTATTAGAGTCTCATTGTTTTTATGTACTCGAATTCTATTAAAACCGCGCGCTCGCGGAAGTGGCCGACAATTTCCAAACTGCCATTACGAATTAATTAGCGGAGGTGTCCCGCCGCCCCCCTTAATGAATATCCTACGACTTACAAAGATTGTTTGCGAAAGTTGGACCGTTTAAAGTTGCCCTTCTTGGCAATTTCACAAGCCGTTTACCTAGAAATTTACTTACACACAGAATTATCTAGCCAATTTACTATGTAAAATTTTTGATGAAATGTCATTTTTAAGCAAATATTTTTTTAAATATTAGATTGATAAGGCGTCTACTTTGTGATAATTCATTTTAAAGTATAAATAAAACGATTTTTTACTTTATTTTACAACACTTCAGTTACACTTTGCAACTAGTTTCGGCTACGCTCTAGCAATTTTCGAGCTCCTCAGATGACTTCGAGTAATTTTTCTTAAAGACCTGTTCTACAATTAATATTTAACCGAAGAATAAGGCTATTCGTAGAATAAGTTTAAGATAATGATGCTAATATCTCAAAGTTATTCAACGAATAGCCTTATTCTCCAATTAAATGTCAATTGTAGAACCGGCCCTTAGATTACTGTCAGTATTGGACTATTATCTGGCCAATTTAGTATGCACAATTCGTGATGAAAAACCATTTTTAATTTTTAAACAAACCATTTTTGTGTGTGGATGATAGCACTCTACATATCTAGATTTCGATCTTTTTAGATCTCATCAGTGTAGCTCAGCTAGTAAGGATGAATTCACACAATATCTTGGATGGTTATATAAAAAATAATACAACTTTCCATCTATAGGGAGATGGGTGTATTATTTTAAACCATTTTTTAGTTTCTTTTGGTTTTTCCCTTACACTCTTTAGATAACAATACTGTCCGTAGTATTGTGCCTAATATCGAGCCTATTTAGTATGTAAATTTTTGATGAAAAAATCATTTTAAGTTTTAAATAACATACTATTTTTTAGTTCCTCTCGAGGTTTGGTATTACTGTAGACTGCTACTCACACAACGAAGACTGCTTCAATTTTAATACTTTTACTGTTTCTATTTCTTCAATTGACGCTTCGGCCGTTCGTTTGCTGAACTTCTGTAAGCATTTTTGGAGTGAATAAGCCTCTGCATTCCTTTCTTATTTCCTATAATCCTTATGTGGTTTCGCTTTTTAAACTATCTTCTCCATTCATTCCTGTAATTCATTATTGTTAGAATGTGAAACAGTTGAGGAGCTTTGTACATGCTCTTATGTAAAATAATGTACCACTAAAGCTCTGGTTTATTAAGGAAACGGTACCATAACCATCTGTGACGTGATTTGTACATCTTAAAAGTATAAGTAATTGACTATAATTATCAAAACTAATACTGTGTTTCATCTGTTACTGTTGTACTTCGTCTGTTATTTGCTTTATTTCGACTGTTATTGCTATATTTGGTCTATTATCGCTGTATTTCTTTTGTCATCGCTGTATTTCGTCTGTTATTTGCTATATTACGACTGTTATCGCTTTATTTCATCAGTTATCCCTGTATTTCGTCTGTTATTTTTTATTTAGATTGTTACCTCTGTATTTACAATGTTAGAGCTATACTTCGTTTGTTATCGTTGTATTTCATCTGTTATCGCTGTACTTTGTCTGTTATTTGCTGTATTTCGACTCTCATTGCTGTATTTTTCTGTTATCGCTATACTTCCTCTGTTATTTGCTGTATTTCGACTGTTATTGCTATTTTTTATCTGTTGACGCTGCATTTCACCTGTTATCTCCGTATTTCTTCTCTTTTTGCTATATTTCGACTGGCATCATTATATTTCATCTGTTGTCGCTGTATTTCGTCTGTTATTTGCTGTATTTCGACTGTTATTGCTGTATTTCGTCTGTTATTTAATGTATTTAGGCTGTTATTGCTGTATTTCTTCTGTTGTAGCTGTATTTAATCTGTTATCTGCTACATTCCGACGGTTATTGCTGTATTTCTTCTGTTATCGCTGTATTTCTTCTGTTATAGCTGTACTTCGTTTGTTATTTGCTGTATTTCGACTGTTATTGCTATATTTTATCTGTTGTCGCTGTATTTCTTCTGTTGTAGCTGTATTTCGACTGTTATTGCTATATTTCATCCATTGTCGCTGTATTTCTTAGGTTATCGCTGTATTTCGTCTGTTATTTGCTGTATTGCGACTGTTATCGCTATATTTCATCAGTTATTGCTGTATTTAGTTTGTTATTAGCTGTATTTCTTCTGTTATCGCTGTACTTTGTCTGTTATTTGATGCACTTCGACTGTTGTTGCTATATTTCATCTGTTGACGCTGTATTTCTTCTGTTATCTCCGTCCGTATCTGTTATCGACTGGTATTGCTATATTTCATCTGTTGTCGCTGTACTTCGTCTGTTATTTGCTCTATTTCGACTGTTATTGCTGTATTTCTTCTGTAGTCGCTGTATTTTATCTGATATGGCTGTACTTCGTTTGTTACTTGCTGTTTTTCGACCGTTATTGCTATCTTTCATCTGTTGTTGCTGTATTTCGACTATTATTGCTGTATTTCAATTGCTATCGTCTGTTATTTGCTGTATTTCAGCTCTTATTGCTGTACTTCTTCTGTTGTGGCTGTATTTCACCTGTTGTCTTTATACATAGTCTGTTATTTTCTGTATATTGACTGTTATTGCTATATTTCCTCTGTTGTCGCTGTATTTCATCTGTTATTTGCTATATTCCGATGGTTATTGCTGCACTTCGTCTGTTATTTGATGTATTTCCACTGTTATTGCTATATTTCATCTGTTGTCACTGTATTTCTTCTGTTATCGCTATATTATCCCTGTATTACGTTTGTTATTAGCTGTATTTCGATTGTTACCTCTGTTTTTACACTGTTGGCACTATATTCCGTTTATTATCACTGTATTTCTTGTGTTATCGCTGTACTTTATCTGTTATTTGCTGTATTTCGACTGTTATTGCTGTATTTCTTCTATTATCGCTGTATTTCGTCTGTTATCGCTATATTTCAACTGTTATCGCTATATTTCGTCTGTTGTCGCTGTATTTCGTCTGTCATCGCTGTACTTCGTCTGTTATTTGCTATATTTCGACTGTTATTGCTGTATTTCTTCTGTTATCGCTGTACTTCGATTGTTATTTGCTGTATTTCGACCGTTATTGGTATATTTCATCTGTTGTCGCTATATTTCGACTATTATTGCTATATTTCATCTGCTATCGCTGTACTTCGTCTGTTATTTGCTGTATTTCGGCTGTTATTGCTGTATTTCTTCTGTTGTCGCTGTATTTAATCTGTTATCGCTATACTTCGTCTGTTATTTTCTGTATATCGACTGTTATTGGTATATTTCGTCTGTTATTTGCTGTATTTCGACTGTTATTGCTATATTTGATATGTTGACGTTGTATTTCTTCTGTTATCCCTGTATTTCGTCTATTATTAGTATATTTCGACTGGTATCGCGATATTTCCTCTATTGTCGCTGCATTTCATCTGTTATCGCTGTACTTCATCTGTTATTTGCTGTATTTCTTCTGTTATCGATGTATTTCTTCTGATACTTGCTGTATTTCGACTGTTATTGCTATATTTAATCTGTTTTGCTGTATTTTTATGTCATCGCTGTTTTTCACTTGTTATTTGCTGTATTTCTTCTGTTGTCGCTGTATTTCATCTGTTATCGCTATACTTCGTGTGTTATTTTCTGTATATCGATTGTTATTGCTATATTTAATCTGTTGTCGCTGTATTTTGTCTGTTATTTGCTGTATTTCATCTGTTATTGCTGTATTTCTTCTACTATCGCTATACTTCGTCTGTTATTTGCGGTATTTCGACTGTTATTGCTATATTTCATCTGTAGACGCTGTATTTCTTTTATTATCTCTGTATTTCGTCTGATATTGCTATATTTCGACTTGTATCGCTATATTTCCTCTGTTGGCGTTGTCTTTCATCTCCTATCGCTGTACTTCGGCTGTTATTTGCTGAATTTCGACTGTTATTGCTATATTTCATCTGTTGTCACTGTATATCGACTGTTATTACTGTATTTTTATTTCATCACTGTTTTTCACATGTTATCACTGTACCTCGTCTGTTATTTGCTGTATTTTGACTATTATTGCTGTATTTCTTCTATTGTCGCTGTATTTCATCTGTTATCGCTATACTTCGTCTGTTATTTTCAGTATATCGACTGTTATTGCTATATTTCATCTGTTGTCGCTGTATTTTGTCTGTTATTTGCTGTAATTCTTCTACTATCGCTGTATTTCATCTGTTATCGCTATATTTCCTCTGTTGGTGTTGTATTTCATCTCTTATCACTGTACTTAGTCTGTTATTTGCTGAATTTCGACTGTTATTGCTATATTTCATCTGTTGTCACTGTATTTCGACTGTTATTACTGTATTTATAAGTCATCACTGTTTTTCACATGTTATCACTGTACCTTGTCTGTTATTTGCTGTATTTCTTCTGTTATCGCTATACTGCGTCTGTTATTTTCAGTATATCGACTGTTATTACTATATTTCATCTGTAGTCGCTGTATTTCGTCTGTTATTTGCTGTATTTTGACTGTTATTGCTATATTTCATCTGTTGTCACTGTATTTCTTCTGTTATCGCTTGATTTTGTATGCTATCGTTATATTTCAACTGTTATTTGCTGTGTTTTGACTGTTATTGTCGTATTTCTTCTGTTATTGCTATATTTCAACTCTTGTCGCAATAGTACGTCTGCTGTTGCTGTATTTCAACTGCTGTACTTCGTCAATTATTTGCTTATTTCTTCTGTTATCGCCGTATTTCAACTTTTATCGCTATACTTCGTCTGTTATATACTGTATTCGCTGTACTTCAGCTGATATTTGCTACATTTCCACTGTTATTGCTATATTTCATCTGTTGTCGCTGTATTTCTTCCGTTATCGCTGTATTTCGTCTGTTATTTGCTGTATTGCGACTGTTATCGCTATATTTCATCAGATATCCCTGTATTTCGTTTGTTATTAGCAGTATTTCGATTGTTACCTCTGTATTTACACTATTAGTGCTATATTTCGTTTGTTATCGCTGTAATTCTTCTGTTATCAGAGTACTTTGTCTGTTATTTGCTGTATTTCGACTGTTATTACTATATTTCGTTTGCTATCGCTGTATTTCTTCTGTTACCTCTGTATTTTGTCTGTTATTTGCTGTATTTCGTCTGTTATTTGCTATATTGCGACTGTTATCGCTATATTTCATCAGTTATCCCTGTATTTCGTTTGCTATTAGCTGTGTTTCGATTGTTACCTCTGTATTTACACTGTTAGTGCTATATTTCGTTTGTTGTCGCAGTATTTCTTTTGTTATCAGCGTACTTTGTTTGTTATTTGCTGTATTTCGACTGTTATTGCTATATATTGCGTTTGTTATCGCTGTATTTATTCTATTATCTCTGTATTTTGTCTGTTATTTGCTGTATTTCATCTGTTATTGCTGTATTTCTTCTATTATCGCTATATTTCTTCTGTTGTCGCTGTATTTCATCTGTTATCACTGTACTTCGTTTGTTAATTCCTATATTTCATCTGTTGTCGCTGTATTTCGTCTATTATTGCTGGACTTTGACTATTATTGCTGTATTTCATCTGCTAGCGCTGTACTTCGTCTGTTATTTGCTGTATTTTGACTGTTATTGCTGTATTTCGTTTGTTATTGCTGTATTTCGTCTGTTATCGTTTTATTTCGACTATTATTGCGATGGTTCGTTTTCCGGAGATGTTTGGGCGGCCCTTCATTTTACTTTCGTTTATGATGAACATCTAACGGAACATATCAATGTCAGCACGGACGTGCTGTATGGGTGTCCGTCTCATACTGAGTGAAATTTCACGAATCATTTGTCACTGTATTTCAGAGGGTTTCTGTGAAGTACCGGTTGATTATACTCCTCTGAGCGTCTACCTTTACCAGTGGAAAAGCCCTCGGACTACTAACTATAAAGATAGAAGCTTTTTTAATATAAATTTGTAATACAGTCCATAAGAAAATTATTACAAAAACTTGTAACACCCCACATTTTAATATAACCCAGTATCTCTATTCTTGCGTGAAGAATATACCTCCCCGTTGGCATTATTACTTTCTAACACCTCGCAATCGCGGATTACGAACATCGCATCCGACAGCTTCTTATCGACTTGATAAAAGCCTTCCCCGCGCGCACCGTGCACCGCCCCCGGGGCCGCAGAAAGTGTTCTCGCTTTCGAGACGCAGATTTGAATTTCCGAGCGGCGCCCGATACGCCTGCAGTCAGCAGCACTTTATCGCTGGCAGCATTTAATGTTCACAGCAAATAAAATGTAGGAGGAACGAGAAGAAAAAAAGGTGAGATGGCTCTTCCAGAAGTTGCTGTTTAGTGAAAACAAAGTTTTAAAAAGAACGCTTCGCAAAGTTGACTATGGTACGCTTGAAAGTAATTGTATAACTGTGTAAAAATTAAATGGCATAATAATAATAATACAATGAAGATTATGGTGGGTTTATAGCTACATAAAATATAAAATAATTGTACAAAACATATATAAGTGTGAACCCACCTCTTAGTAATCTACATATCTAGATTTCGATCTTATTAGATCTCGTCAGTGTAGCTCAGCTAGTGAGGATGAATTCACACAATATCTCGAGTGGTTATATACAAAAACAGTACAACTTACCCTCGAGGGTAAGTTGTACTGTTTTTTTAAAATAATTGTTACAATAAAATATAAAACTGATAATATCTCAGAAAATGATTTCTTTTACAATTACACACACAAATATAAAACAATTACAATCTTTTACAATGTACCCGTTTTCGTTTATTGTTCGGGTTGTAACACGAGAACGTTTGTAACGTTCCGGAGCTCTACCGAGCAATTGCTCGGTAGAGCTCCGGAACGCTAAAAGAAAGTGGCTTATGTTGTTATGAATCCACATGTAGAGTATAAATATAACAAACGGGCGACCCGGATCGAATCCCGGGGCTAGGGTATTCGGTATTCGTCGTTGGGACACTTTAGAAAACTCAGGAATGAAGTTAACATACACACATGGCAGGAGGTATCCCGACGATCGATAGTCAGTTACAGAATTGTAAGAAATACAGTAACTACTACCACCACTACTACTAAAATATGTGTAGCGATTTGATTTTCAAGCTGTATAAACAACTCCATAACCAATACCATATTACTTTCATCGTGATACACAACTTGACATCTTCATCTTAAATCGCCGCCCCCTCGACAGCCTCATCAAAGAGCCAGGCATCCGTAAACCGAGCTCTGGCCAAATATTTGGTCCGTCTCTTGTGTCCACTCGACGATAATGTTGCGGCTGAATTTACTGCGGTCATAACAAAAATACGGTCGCCCGATAACAGCTCAACGTTCTACAGATATTAAACTCTCAAATATCACACAAGCCGCCCTTTTAACGGGCCGATAGTAAAGGTTTAATGGGCGCCAAAGAGGTATGCTGGAAGAGATAAATATAATAAAAAAATAAATAAAATATCATGTGTACTGCATACTAGTTTGATATTGTTTTAAATCAAATCAAAATCTTTTAGTACTTACATTCGTCAGTTTAAAATATAAATGGTTGAAAATCAAGATCAATTTATTTACAATTTCTACTTGTACAGCACACAAGTAGAAATTGTAAATAATTTACATCTTGCATTTTTATATAATTAAATAAAATATAATTCTATTTTGGAAATAGAAGTATAATAATACTAATAAAATTATGTTTCTGTTTTATACATTACAAGCCCCGGCGGAATATATTACCATACTTGCCTTCCACACATTATTTATCGATTCCAACCCCTGCTGTTCCACATGCTCATTCCCGTAAGCGATTTCTTGCTGCCGCTGCCGGTCGGTTTCTCTATCTGTTTCCTTGTGTTTGCAGAAAGCACGCCTTATTTCACGCCCGGATGCCTGCATTGTTCACCGTCCTCCCTTATCTGCTAAATATACGCGACCGTATGAATCTGACAGTTGGTTACACGTGAAATTCCTTTCTGCATATTTGCTGGGCCGCCTTTTGTGCGCCCAACTGGTCGCGCGCTTTGTAGTCCTCCGCCCCCCCACCGATAATAAAGCAATCTAAATGGAGCAGGATATAATATGCGAAATTCACGAAGTGACGATTGTAACTTGTTGTCGACAGTTCTTCGAGAGAGAGAGAGAGAGAGAGAGAGAGAGAGAGAGTTTTGCTATTTAATATTGGTGAAATGCGCGTTGCGATTGTTTTAAAGTTGAAATTTTGTTTTAAAACAGTTCAGTACATCACAAAACATGATTATAGTTTATGATAAGGTATGTATTATTTTGCTAGACTAATGTCCGTATTCACCAACATCCTATAAGGCACCTTACACGATCAATAATACTGTCAATATTTTAGAATAATGACAGTACTACTGTACGATAATATGTTTAAAATTTTCATTATTCTAAAATATTGACAGTATTACTAATCGTGTAAGGAATAGTAATGATGGAATGAACAGAATACTGATATTTATCCCGATAATTGATTACTTGATAAATATTGAAGGAGGACTCAAGCAAATACTGATAGTACTAGGATTGACAGTAATATTGACCGAGTAAGGTGCGATGTTGTGTATGCTGAGTACTAGTTTTTCATTATAGGCAATGTGAGCATTCACACGCATATATTTTAGCATTCTATATAAAATCAGTATTCATCATTATAATGTGCTAAATATATTTGTATTCTTCTCCCCTGAAAATAAATTCCACTCTCTACATACATACCTAATTCAATTTCCAATTCCAATCATACTACCGGGTATAATAGTTCTCAATATATGAAAATCACTTTCCTCATTATACATTATACCTTACCACAGACTTATATTATCGACATAGGAGTTCTTCTTTATTTTAAAAATTTTTACAAGTAAAAAATATTTTTTTTTTATCAAAAAAAAGTTAGACAATTAAAACACCTACAAATTCAATAGAATTTATACAACTCACCGATCCGCGTCCTTTATCTGCGTGTGTTTTATATGGGGGGGTTAGTTAGCTGGAACTATAGAGTAGCCGGCTACTTTATGTATCCATCGTAATGTTTGAGTTGGGCAAATAAATTAGAGCAGAAAAAAAAAATACTGAGTCTTCATATCACATTAAGGGGAGGAGTGGCACGATTACTTCTGGTTGTAGTATTTCATCGCGACATCGATTGCGGCGCGCGCGAACTCGCTGTCGCAGGGGCTGCTGTCCCAGAAGGCGCCCAGGCACCCCAGCTGCTCGAAGCACGTGTAGCTGATGTCTTTGGAGGTGACCGTGCAGCAGGAGATGATGGCCCATACACACCTGCTGGGTTGTTGCTGGGTGGGTGCTGGTGTTGTCGTGCGGAAGTTTGGACGGGATGTGTTAGGGCGGGACGCGCTGGGACGGGATGGTATGTTTTGTGATGCGGGTGGCGCGTTAAAGGATGGGGAGAGGCTGTTCGCGCCGCCACCAGATGTACTGTTTTCAGCACGATGGACTAATGGGGGGAACGTGGAGGTTTGCATGCCGGGGCGACGTGTACGCCGCGTCGGCACATTCGGCGGGGGGGTTGTTAGAGTTCGTTTGGGCTCTTCGACATCCCAAACAGGACCGTCGTCCTTTACACGCGTAATGATGGGGAAAGTGACTTCATCTTCATCCTCGTAACCTATAGTAGTGGGTTTAGGGTCCGGAGGGAGATAGCCTTTGGGAGGTAAATATCCCTTATTTGGAGGGATTGCTGGGGGATAAGGTTTTACGGGTAGGGGTTGCGGGGGGAAGTAAACCGGCAATCTTCCCGGACCACCCCAGACCGGAATATAGTACGGTCGGCTTAGTTGGTATACTGGAGGCTGCCACACGGTGACAGTTGGGGTCAACCAGTCGTAGTACTGTCTACGTTTCCGTTTGAGCTCCTCGACGGCGCGCTTGCGGATTTGGCGCCGTTTCTCGTTTTTCTCCTCCAGCTCGAACAGCCCGTGCGCGCAACCCACCTGCAGCTCCGGCACCGCCGCCTCCAGCTTGTTGGGGTGACGGGGGGCGGCGAGATCTGTTGCTTCGTGGCTCGCATCCGCGTGCGGCGGCTCGTATTGATCCGGGGATTGCGAACAGTGGGTCGCGCTCGCCGCCAACACCAGCGCCACTATACTTACTCGCACCACTGCCATCCTGCAACAATCACCGAGGATTAATTTCATTGTGTGCGCACCTATCGACACCGGCAACGGGGATGTCATTATGATCTCATTTTGATTTTCAACAACGCTGCTTCGGAATAACTCAATTTCCACCATGCCATCGCGACAATGAGTTTCCACCCCCCTCCGACGTGTTAATTAACAATGTGATCAATGGGCGCACACTGAACGAGAGATAACTAATAGGGTTGGTAATTAATTGCATGTTTATTGACAAATATACAAACCATTTCGTTCTATTTAAAGTTTTCATGAGAATCAGAAACGCAGGCTTCATATAAAAACCTAAACAAGAAACTGGAGCAGGATCAGTACAATTGATGAGATAAGAAAACCGGAATGTAAGAGGATAAGCTATAAGAACATACAACAATGACATACTGTACTTTAAGAAAATGAATGAACAGTAGATAAAAGCAATGCCATATAAAAGAAAATCGACACGAGAAATAAAAGATTTCAATTTAAGAAACACATCAATAAAACAGACTGCTGAAATACTTGCAACATTAAGGCTCAGTTGTATAAAGGTGATGTAACTATAAGTCGTGATTATATTATTAGATGTTGCATACATTATTGTTAACTTTCCATTTCATATCATCATGTACCTCTATTTATACATGTAGCATTCTGTGTGGCCGAGCCTTTAATCGCCCCGTGGCGTGCTGTATCGCTCCAAGTTTTGCGGTAGTGCACCGATTGTAAGGGACGAGGTAGCATTGTATAATAAAACAAGAGAAAATACAATTGTGGACTAGTTATAAGACACAGATTAAAGTGAACACTTTGAAGGGTATGTTAATCACCAAAATAAATGTTGATCAACATTGCAGGCACTTATATAAGAAAATTAAAAAATATTTATGCAATAAGGCTACTTCATCAAAATAAAAATAAACTTCTATCTATATAGGGCTATGAGCCGTGAGGCTTTCCGACGGTCAAGGGAGAAGCTAAGAGGAGTTTAATCACCCGGTATTTACCTTAACTTTACAGAAAACCTCTGAAAAACTATGAAAGGTGATTCGCGAAATTCATCAGGCTCCCTAATGCTCAGTACGAGACGGACGAGACCTCTAACCACTCGGCCATTTAGCTGGGTTTCATAAAAATATTTTAGAAGGATTACAAATTTATTATTTGGTTTAAAAATGAATGCTGCGTTTTGATTTAGTGTTTCTTTATTAAAAAACATATTATCTATCACAATTAAAAAATATATACGGATATTGTAAACGGCCCTTTAAGGACGTTTTAGACAAGACAATTTCTTGGCTCAAAAGTTGTTTAAGGAATGAATTTATATATCCTCCTCCCATACAATTTGTCCTTGACAAATAGAACGCGTTATATTTTGCCATTTGACCATCCAATACAATATTTCAAATAATTTGCTGTATGATACGAGACAATTTAGATTGTCTTGCATCTTTACTAAAGGTCGTTTTAGACAAGACAATTTCTTGACTCAAAAGTTAGTCAAGATGCGAGACAATCTAAATTGTCTCGTATCATACAGCAAATTATTTGAAATATTGAATTGGATGGTCAAATGGAGAAATATTATTATATTATCAATTGCCTTTTACCTTTTGGTGTAGGCTATTACATTAACATTATTAACATTATTATAGTTTACAATTACTGTTGTTTATACATTTGTAAACTCTTTCCAACTCCTTTCTGTTCTTCGCCAGTTCTCTTGCTTGCTTGACTGTTTTTCCTTTCTTGATTATTATGTCCTCTATTATGTTGTCCCACTCTTTTCTTGGTCTACCTCTTCTTCTTTTATTTTCAGTTCTTGCTTCCCATACCTGTTTTGTTTGATTCTTTTTGTCCATCCTAATTAAGTGACCCCACCAGTTTAGTTGTTTCTTTTCTATATACTTATCTACAGCTTCAATTCCCAGTTCTTCTCTGATGTCCTCATTTCTTATTCTGTCTCTTCTCGTAACTTGTTTTACTCCTCTGAGATATTTCATTTCCATTGCCTGTATTCTACTTTTGTCCCTCTTCGTTAGCTTCCACGTCTCGCTTCCATATGTCAGTATAGGTCTATATATGCTTTTATATATATTTATTTTTGTCCTTCTGCTGATCTCTTTCTTTTTAATCAGTATATTGCTCAATGCGTGGTATGTTTTAGCTGTGTTGTTTATTCTGTTACTAAGTTCGCCTTCCATTTTTCCGTCTTCTGTCAGTGCTACTCCCAGGTATTTGAATTCTTCTACTTGTTCTATTGTGTGTTGTTCTATCTTTATATTTATTTGTTCTTTCCGGTTTCCTATTACCATCACTTTTGTTTTGTTATAGTTCATTTTCATGTTATACTTTTCTAGGTGTCTGTTCCATACACTAAGGTTGTGCTGCAGATTACCTTCATTTTCTGCTATCACTACTACATCATCAGCGAATGCTCCTTCCGATATTTTTACAACTTGCCTGTTTTTGTACCCTATGTTTGCTTTTTTGGTTTCTGGTTTCATGCTCTTCATTATTTCATCCATGTATATGTTAAATAATGTAGGACTGAGCCCGCCTCCTTGTCTTAGTCCAGTGGTTGTCTGAAATGTTCTTGATGTTTGTCCCTTGTGTATTATTGCATTGGTGTTGTTGTTGTATATGTTTTGTATTAATTCGACTGTCTTTCTTTCTACACCTCTCTCTTCCAGGATTTTCCATAATTTATTTCTTGGTATCATGTCGAATGCTTTTTCCAGGTCGATGAATCCTAGGTATGTGTTTTTATTATTTGCAATTCTTTTTTCTGTGATTTGTTTTATCGTGAAAATGTTGTCCTGTGTGGATCTTCCTTTCCTAAATCCACATTGCGATTCTTCTAGCGTCTGCTCTATTTTTGCTAGTATTCTTTTGTTAATTGTTTTTTCTAAGATCTTCATACCTATGTTTATGAGTGTTATACCCCTATAGTTTGATAGTTTGATTTTGTCTTATCGCCTTTCTTGTGTATCGGTACGATTAGCGATACTTGCCAATCTCTGGGTATTTTATTCGTCCTCCATATTTCGTTTATTAATTTTAGTAGTATTTCATTACCTGCAGGTCCCATATGTTTAATCATTTCCGTTGTGATCTGGTCTTGTCCTGGTGATTTCCCTAATTTCATTTCCCTGATTATCTCTAGTATTTCTTGTCCATTGATCATCTCTATATCTTCTTCCGAGTCGTTCTGGTCTCTTGTCTTCTGTTCGTTTCCACCATTTTGTGATAGTAAGTCTTCAAAATATTCTTTCCATCTTTCCAGTATTTTTTCGTTGTCCTTCAGCAATATTCCTTGATTGTCTTGTATATAATTTACTTCTTGTCCTTTTTCTTTTCTGTTTAGTTTATGGAGAAATATAACGCGTTCTATTTGTCAAGGATAAATTGTATGGGAGGAGGATATATAAATTCATTCCTTGAACAACTTTTGAGCTAAGAAATTGTCTTGTCTAAAACGACTTTTAGACGCGACACGGACCGCTACCAGAGAGACAATTGCATTACTTTAAAACATTGTGTTTGTATCAATTGAAAATTGTAAACCCATTAAATTTTAACACTATTACTCTAATTCACCAGTGAGTCGTATATTTCACATTGTAAAATAGTCTCTGGTTGCCACGATAAATTAAACAACTCGCTTCGTTAAAACAACGGACAGAATCCGGCACGATATCGCGTGACTCCTCTTATCGCGTGGATGTTAATCGTGGTTTGCAGACACACACACATACACAGACGTTTGTTAAATTTAATTCAGCAAAGCGCAAAAAAAAACACATAAAACTCCAGGATGCAAAAAAGTGCCAGCCACCGCTGATTGAGTCATACCGGGATGATTTATTGGCCGTTAATACGCAATCGGCTACGAATTAGAATAATCACGATCTTAATGGTTAATTAAGAGATAAGATCTGGGAAGTCGTGAAATATTTGCAGCGGCAAGCGTGGTATCATCACCGCGGGATTTATGGCTTTGCGAGTTCTGCAGAATGATGAGTTGCATGTTTATTGGTTTAGTAAGAGGAGTGACATTGATTAAGACTACTGGATGGTTTATTGTTATGAGATCAGATACATTTGTGTTCGGTTAAAAAATTCATAACAACGCTCGTTTGGTTTGGCCTCCAATTAAAATAACTTTCATTCGTTTATTAACATTTAATACTACAAAAAATGGGTTAAAAAAAAACGAATAGTCTAGTGTTTTTCCGTTGGCGGTAAAGGGAGAAGCTCCAAGATGTTTTAAACAACTTTTCCATTTAACTTTAACAAACAAAACCTTTGTAAAATTCAGAAATTGAATGGTTTTGGCGTCTACTACGTGGTAATTCATTTTCAATAAAGAAGATGAATAAAACTACTATGTTTTTACCACTTATTTATGCCTAGAGCTTAGGCGAAACTAGTTGTTTTAAACAATTAAATAAGTGGTAAAAAACATAGTAGTTTTATTCATCTCCTTCTTTGTAAAATTGTGATATACGGTTTGAACCCTCGCTACCCAATGCCCTGCACTAACTAGACTATTGAGCTGGGTATTTAATATTATTTGGCTCTATTTGGAATTAATGTCATAACTCAACGATGTTTCGATATGAACGTAGATTTTTTTATAGGCTTCATCGACTACGAGAAAGCCTTCGATAAAGTTAAACATGATCGGTTAATGGAAATAGTACAGCAGAAGGGCCTAGACTACAATGACGTCCGAATAATAAAAACTTTGTACTGGAATCAGAAAGCACAAATAAATGTTGAAGAACATAACTCTGAAGAATTGGATATCCGACGGGGAGTCCACCTATCACCGGTCCTATTTAATATGTACTCAGAATGCTTATTCAAAGAAGCCATCAATGATGACTCGGGTGGAGTAATCATAAACGGTCAAGTTATCAATAACTTACGATACGCAGACGACACTGCGATAATAGCAACATCCATCTGCAGCTTCAGAAAATGATGCAAGACATAAATACGACTAGCCAATCCTATGGGCTCAAAATGAATTTTAAGAAAACTAAATTTATGGTTGTAAATAAAACCAATGTTAATAATATACCAGCAATAATAGTAAACAATACCACAATCGAAAGAGTTAGAAGCTACCAATACTTAGGAACACGTATTGAAGACAATAACGACCAAACTATAGAAGTGAACAAACGTACAGAAATAGCAAGAGCAATTTTCGTCAAAATGAAAAATCTTTTCTCAAATAGAAATCTCAATCTAGCCTTGAGAATCCGAATAATTCGCTGTTACATTTTTTCAACACTACTATATGGGATGGAAGCATGGACATAACATAAAAATAACATAAAAAAAACTAGAGTCTTTTGAGATGTGGATTTATTGCCGAATGCTCAAGATATCCTGGACGGACTTAGTAAACAACGAAGAAGTCATGCGAAGAATGCATAAAGAAAAGGAACTGATCCTTACGATCAAAACACGAAAGCTAGAGTCACCCGGGTAGAGAGATACTCTATTCTCCAACTGATCGTGCAAGGAAAAATACAAGGATAAGAAGCATTGGGCGTCGCAGAACCTCATGGTCAAAGCACCTTAGAGAATGGTACGGACAAACATCGGTCGGACTATTTAGAGCTGCAGCGTCAAAGATTAGAATCGCCATGATGATTGCCAACCTCCGGTAGGAGACGGAACCACAACAAGAATTTAATATTAAAAAAAAACCTCGCTATCCAATCCCCTCTATCAACTAGGCTATTCAGCTGGGTATTTAATACTAAAAAAACTTCTATCTTTATAGAGATATCAGTCGTGAGGTCAAGTGAGAAGTTCAGTGGTGTTTAATCACCCGATATTTACCTTAAATTCAAAGAAAACCTCTGAAAGAACTGTGAAAATTCGTCCCGATGAAGTTCAAATTAAATAGTATTTTACAAAAATAGGTGAAATTATCGTCGTTCGATGGGGTAAAAAAATTGTGAAATACTGACTGCATAGAATAAGGAATAATTTAATTTTGTATATAAAAATAATAAGAATAATAATGTTTATTGCCCAACAGGTAAACCCAATTACAGTGCAACAAAATAAAATCAATATGAAAAAATAGTATATTGTAACAATAATTAACAACAAAATAATAAAAAATAATAATAAACCATAAAATAATAAGCAACATTAATATCTAAAGCAAAACGTATAAAATAGAGGTTTAATTTTTACTAAGTTAACAAAAATCCAGATTCTGAAAAAAGTCTACATATTAAGTAAATTCTGCAAATGTGTATATGTATCACAATAAATATATTTATTATTATTATTTAATATCCATATATGAAAGTTACTTTTCTTTGTTTTATGTTGCACCCTAATCCATTTTACTCTGGATAGTCTACAATCGGTGTCTTTACTATTCTTGAAATATGTTTTAATATTAATGTAGTTTGAAATAGTTTACTGAGTGAATCGGGCTATAGAATATAACGGTGATTTTAACAAATGTCCACTGAAATTGATCACATGCAAAAAGATGGTGGGCTGTTTGTTCGTATTAGTCGGCACATTTCACACCCGTCCGAGCCGACGGCGGTGCCCATATATTTTATTAACATCGATCCACCCCCGTCGTCCGCATATTGCGGGCACTGGGCGCCCTGACACCCGGAATAATTTGCAACGGAATCGGTATGGGGGGCGCAGAGATTTATATCTCGCTTGACGTGTTTATTAAATGCCTTTGCAAACCATAACAGAGTGAACTAGAGTGGCGAAGCGTTCACCCCTATCAGCTTTCATCATATACATGACCGTTTTTAACAGCAGGGCAGATAGCTTGTGCCTTTTAGACACCCGACACTATCCCAGAATGAAATAATGGTTGTAAAATATATAGTTTTGTAATCTAATTGTAGCGGACACTAAATTTAATATTATTTTTCGCAATAATTTTTTAAATATGATTCTTATATTTGTAATCAAAAGCACGAAACAAATGTAAACTTATTCGTCAAACAATAGTACAGCATATTGTGACCAATATTTATGTTAAGGTCGTTTTAGACAAGACAATTTCTTGATTCAAAAGTTAGTCAAGATGGAAGACAATCTAAATTGTCTCGAATCATACAGCAAATTATTTGAAATATTGAATTGGATGGTAGATCGAATGGATAAATATAACTCGTTCAATTTGTCAAGGACAAATTGTATGAGAGGAGGATATATGAATTCATTTCTTGAACAACTTTTGAGCTAAGAAACTGTCTTGTCTAAAACGACCTTTACTGACAGTTTTGTTAGGACACAAATAACGCAATATGAGATGACAAGTGTAACTTCCAAAATCTATTTTCAGGTTTTGATTTTTGTTTGTTTGATCCTTATGTATATTTTAACGCTCCTTTAATCCTTTGTTTTGCGATTAAAATAAACCAAATTATTATTTAAAAGAAATTGGTAACATTATACTCAATGGTAAAACAACTGGTACTATTGCAATTTTAAAAATACATTTATCTATTTATTTTTGGTTACGACATTTGTCATCTCATGTGGTTGAACCTATTGTCATCTTGGAAGTTCGTTGCGGTCATAAATGTAGTATCAATATACCGACTTATCAATAATCAACAATGGAACTCAATGAAATTGCTAGAAGAAGATAAAGTAGTGCAATATTACGTTTGGTAATACTTTGAGAGGGTACGTGTAGAATTAGTTAGCACACGGGCTTAGGAGGGCGATTTTTGAGCGATCGCTACGATCATGCGTGATAATAATAATAATAATATTCTACCAAAAGGACAACAATGCATAGAATTATATATAAATATATACATTTTTGTAAAATGGTATAGCTCTGACCAAAAAATATGTAGACTTCTTCTATAGAATTGCAACTGGTGATCCTCCTACAAAACAAGAGCCCATGCAATTGATTTATTGGGCTCTCCACCACCTAAGAAGGCTAAGACGCAATTTTGTAGATGAACTATCATTAAATGAAATGATGTTGGATGTTGGAGAGAGTATATTGCGATACTTAAAAATCTAAGTATGTTTGATATTGTTTTATTGTTTATTGTTGTACAGTCCAAGAGCGTAGTTTTTATTGTCTAAAAAACTACGCCCTTGGACTGTACAACAATAAACAATAAAACAATATCAAACATACTTAGATTTTTAAGTATCGCAATATACTCTTTTATTTGTTTAGCCTACTGAAGAAAATATTATTGGTGTAAAGAAAGTAAGTGCTCTTTGTTGCAATTTCCCTCTCTGGCCGGCCGCGGGGCCTTAACACCCAGCACTCGGTGAAAAGAACCAGTTAACTGCCACTTCGCCAACTTTCTTTTGTGCTGCACCCCCGCGCCCCGAACACCCTTTTTCATCCCGGAGCACTTTCCACACGCGCGCCGTGTTTTACAAACAATGCGAGGGCGCCCATTCATCTGCCGAGGCGGCGGCAGATTCTGCCCTACAAAGCGCTGCCGTTAAGTTATGTTAAGGACGGGTTTTGTGCGCAGAAATGCTTTTTAATTCCAGCTGATAAGATATGGAAATCGTCCATAAATGTTAGTTCAAACATAACTCAAGTATAATCAAATTTTGCTACAAAAACTGTAGTTAGCAATTAAAAGAAATAACAATAGCCATTTCCATTCAGGGGGCTCAAAAGTATTCATACAGACAATTTTGTCGTTGTTTAGGAAATCGATCATTGTTGGTCAGTTCAACATGAAATAGTCCCGATAACAAGGTTAAAAACGAGATGGATTATGATTTTACCGTTAAGAAAAACAACATAACCATCCTAACCGTTTTGACACAGACAGCGACCAGAAGTTCTTAAGCTAGCATTAAACCAAACCCAGCAGAAGAAATTAATACGATAGTAGAACTAAGGGAAAAGGACGAAGGGTAGAGCAAGGAACTCTTCCAGAAACTAGAATAAGTTCTCTTTTGTATTGTATATAACAAACAAAACCTTTGAACAATTTTGATATACGGTTTGAACTCTCGCTACCCAATGCCCTGTATTAACTAGACTATTGATCTGAGTATTTAATATATTAAAAAACCCTTGTTATCCAATGCCCTCTATAAGCTAGGCTATTCAGCTGGGTATTTAGTACAAAAAACTTGTATCTTTATAGAGGTACCAGCCGTAAGGTCAAGAGAGAAGTTCAAAGGTATTTAATCAAACGGTATTTACCTTAAATTCAAAGAAAATCTCATAAAAACACAGTGAAAATTCGTCCCGATGGAGGTCGAATTGAACACCTTTTTATATATATATATATATATATATATATATATATATATATGCTTTATACAACCGAGGAACCAAAATATTGTATATAAATGGTATATTTTATTATTTTTTAGTTTATTAATAAGTACGAATAATTACAACAGTTTAGGAATTTCCGTATTTAGTAATAAATGAAAACCATTGTCATAAAACAATGAATAAATATAATTGCATATAATTGTATCATTAACCAACGAAACGACAGACACGACCCAAATAGACAATTTTGTATACATGAAATATAAAATCGCTTCTGCAATTTTTGTTATTAGCTCAGGGGAACTTTCCTACGAATTTTACAAGGTTTTACAGTTGTCAAGCTCCAACGTTTTATTTTTTTATATATAATTATGTGAAATAAATAAATTTTGAAAAGTTGTAAAAAAAATACAAAAAATATTTAAAACTAAATACGTGCTTTATTATTTAAATTTGCAAAGATATGTGAGATAAACATCACATAATTATTAAAAACAGAACGATTTTTCTGTAATGTGACAGCAGTCGGTTACAAACCGTCCATTCTATCCTTATTTTCAACATTTATTGGTGGACAATGCAATAAATATTTAGTTTGCTTTAAATTTTAAATGCAACATCATGATGTATTACATTTGTTTTGTACATTGCATTTATACAATAAACATGTTTTGGAGCAATTTTCTTGAGAATACTCGTAATAAATGTTTTATATAAACGGCTCATATTGAAGATTTATTTATAGAAGGATACTGAACTGAATTTTATTTCTTTAATATATTATGATTATTTATGCATGGAATATTACGAAAGAAAGAAATGTTCTAATATATTCCGTCGCTCATTTTACATTCCGAATACAAGACTACTATCTGAATGAATGAAGGCATTTAACCATGTTCTCATGCAGGATTTTAATTGAACTGAATACGATTCTAATTTAAAATTTAAGGCTCAAACTCAGAATTAGAAACAAACTAGACCATTAATACATACATTTACATCATATCATAACGTTTACAAGCATTTTTGAGACAATTCTTAAAGTTATATGTTTCTAGTAATTAAGTGAAATAAACAAATGTATGGGGTGATACAACTAACCCCCTAGGAGCAAAGTTAAACGCCATCTGGCGGCACCATATAAATTAGCAACGCACTCATACTCATACTCATGAGTGTATCAGCTCAAAAGTTGTCGATTCTCCCCATTACTAGTTATTACCATAACTAGTAATGGGGAGAATCGACAACTTTTGAGAATCGAGTACTTCGTTCTCGAGAACATTCAGGAATCGAGAACTTGGAATCGAGTACTAAAAAACGAGGACCGAGAACAGTTTTCTAAGGTATCGAGAACCGAGAATTGAGAACCGAGACCCGAGAATCGAGCACTGAAAACCAAGAACCAAGAACAAAAAACCGAGACATTTCGAGAGTATACAAAGGCATTAAATTCAAAATTATGTTGCCTAGTCGGCGTACTTTACACATTCGTTTATTCCTGTACAAGTACGATTCATTTTAAACGTTTAAAGTTCTCGATTTTCTGTTCTCGATTTTCTGTTCTCGGTTCTCGCTCACGTTCTCGGCCCCCGGTTAATTCGAGTTCTCGATTTTCTGTTCTGTTCAAGTTCTCGAGAACTTTTAAGAATCGAGAACATCGACTCTTGATAAGAATCGAGAACAGCTGTTCTCGGTTTTCGAAATCAACCGATCACTAGTAATAACGGTCAACATGCTCATGCCATTAGGATCACCGGGTAGTGCCCTCTATGGAATAATATGAGTGCATGAAATATCAGCACAAGACCAATTTTGTATTTTGAAGATACAAATCTTTAGTTTACATGAACGTGAACAATAAAACCATGATATAGCGACCTATATTTTTTTATAATTTGTTTTTTTTAATATCGTAACTATTCGACTATCAATATTTTAGTAGCCTAGGTATAGTCAGAAGTCATATATATTTAGCTCTATGCAATTATTTAAAAAATATATATTGTTGATGCAGGTGAGCGAAATGGTAAGTGTGCCAAGGCTGCAATTTAGAATTCACATTCGTCAGCTATTTGTGATAGATAAATAATAATAGTGATTGATGCGCAAGCAAGCCATCATTACGAGTTTAAATTCGTGCATGGGAAAAAGTGGCATAAAACTGATGAGAATTTGAATATTCGAAAGTGAAACGATTGTAATATATAGTCGATTTTTATAGTGAATTAAATTTTGCTTTTTTATATAACTACTCCGATTCTAAAACTGATGAGAATTTGAATATTCGAAAGTGATGTTATTCGATTTTTATAGTGAACTAAATTTTGCTTTTTTATATAACTACTCCGATTCTAAAACTGATGAGAATTTGAATATTCGAAAGTGAAACGATTGTAATGTTATTCGATTTTTATAGTGAACTAAATTTTGCTTTTTTATATAACTACCTCCGATTCTGTAGCAATGAAGTGCTTTTGTTTGAAAATAATTTTTCAGCAGACTACGAACAAGATTCTAACAGAAAAGAGACAATACTGGACAAACCATGTATATAAAACGACGAAACAAACGTACCGAAAACAATACTGCACTGAGATACACACAAAATTATATTTCATCCCCCAGCGTGAACAAAGAAACTGGCAAATAACATAATTTACAACATTTTTTAATTTAGATTTGGCGCTTCGTTGACAAGATAATAACAAATTCGCTTATAACAAGGATATATATAAATTTAAAAAAATTATTTCACTGCCCTCGCTGTTTCCCAATAATAACTTTTTTGAGGGTAGTTTTTTGCCGAAAAAACTAGTCAAGAGGAACTGTTGGGATTGAGGCGTGACGGGTAGAGAAACTCCTTCTTTTAATATTATATATATATATATAATATATATATATATATATATATATATATATATATATATATATATATATATATATAAAGACAATAAAGCTATACCAAAAAATATCGGACACTCCACGAATCATATTCCATCCTTCAAACATTACTGTCGGTTACAAACCATCCTTGTTATCCTGAATATTTTTTTAAACACTGTTTGGTTCAGTTTTTAAATTTTTTATGGTACTTTCTGTCTTATACTTTCATGTATGTGATAAAATACTAAATAAAAATTATATTATGTATCATTATAAAACAATGATACATAAAATAATTTTGACTTTGTATTTTATCACATACAGGAAAGGATGAGACAGAAATTACCATAAAAAAATTAAAAACTAAACAAAACAGTTTAGAATTGCTAATTGATGTGGTGCCGCCAGATGGCGTTTAACTTCCCTCTTCGAGGGTAAGTTGTACTATTTTGAAACAAAACAGTGTTTAAAAAAATGTTCAGGATAACAAGGATGGTTTGTAATCTACAGTTGTATTGCAGTCACGTTACAGAATAATTGTTGTCATTAATACATTTTTAAATGGCAACCGTCGCAATTTTTTGCTGAGTTTGAAATATCCTTGCATTGTTGAATAATAGGAATACAAATTTTGAAATTTACAATTCATAATTTATGAGCAATACAATTCATAATTACAAAATGAGAATAAAAAAATAAAATATTGGATTGTTAAGATGTCTATTTTGTGATAATTAAATTTAAAGCATAAATAAAATGAAAATGGCTAGAGAAAAGTGTGTTAAAACAAAGTAAAATTCGTTTTATTAATTTATTAAAAAAATTAAATCTTGAGTCAAAATACTTGTTTGCTATAAAACCTTAATATTATTACAAATCCCCAAAATTAAACGAAAATAGCTAGACACACGTGTGATAAAACAAAGTAAACATCGTTATATTATTCAGGATAACAAGGATGGTTTGTAATCGACAGTTCTATTGCAGTCACGTTACAGAATAATTGTTGTCATTAATACATTTTTAAATGGCAACCGACGCAATTTTTTGCTGAGTTTGAAATATCCTTGCATTGTTGAATAATAGGAATACAAATTTTGAAATTTACAATTCATAATTTATGAGCAATACAATTCATAATTACAAAATGAGAATAAAAAAATAAAATATTGGATTGTTAAGATGTCTGTTTTGTGATAATTAAATTTAAAGGATAAATAAAATGAAAATGGCTAGAGAAAAGTGTGTTAAAACAAAGTAAAATTCGTTTTATTGATTTATTAAAAAAATAATACTTCGAGTCAAAAGATTTGTTCGTTAGAAAACCTTAATATTATTACAAATTTCCAAAATTAAACGAAAATAGCTAGACACACGTGTGATAAAACAAAGTAAACATCGTTATATTATTCAGGATAACAAGGATGGTTTGTAATCGACATTTGTATTGCAGTCACAGAATAATTTTTCTCATTAATACATTTTTTAAATGGCTACCATCGAATTTTTTTTGTTGTGTTTAAAATATCATTGCATTGTTGAAAAACCGGAATACAAATTTTGAAATTTACAATTCATAATTTATGATTTTGTTCCATAGAATATTCGAGATAAGTATTTTGGAAGATAAAAGAGTACTACTGGTTTTATAATGATGGAAGCTTAAAGGGTAAGCATTTTCGAATTAATATTTGCTACAGAAAACGAGTTTCATGCACTTATTTCAAGGTATGCCACTTGCTATCGCGCTGCGCGCTTCTATACCACCGCAGATTAATTCAATACCATTAAAAAAGTAGTTGTAATAGTTTTGAGTACTCGAAAAGATCCCAGACAAGAAGAATGTCAAAAATTTGTATTTTTTTTTACAAAATTGTTATAGAAGTGCGCAGCACGATAGTTATGACAAAACTTGAATTTTGAACCATAAAATATTCGAGGTAAGTATTTTGGAAGAAAAAAGGTTACTACTGGTTTTATAATGATGTAAGCTTCAAGGGTAACCATTTTCGAATTAATATTTTCTACAGAAAATGAGTTTCATGCACTTATTTCAAAGTATGCCACTTACTATCGCGCTGCGCGCTTCTATACTACCGCAGATTTACTACATACCATTATTAGAAGTAGTTGTAGTAGTAGTAAGTACTCAAGAAGAGCTCAGCTATCAAAAATGTATATTTTTTAGCTTGAAATACCCAATAATAAAACTGCTATAGAAATGCGCAGCATGATAGTTATGGCAATTCGTAGATTTTATACTGTAGAATATTCAGGGGTAAGATTTTGGAAAAGAAAATGGTACTATTAGCTTTTATAATGTTGTAAACTTAAAGGGTAAGCATTTTAGAATTAATATTTGCTACCGAAAATGAATTTCATGCACTTATTTCGAAGTATGCCACTTACTATCGCGCTGCGCGCTTCTATACTACCGCAGATTTACTAAATACCATTATTAAGAGTAGTTGTAGTAGTAGTAAGTACTCAAGAAGAGCCCAGTTATCAAAAATGTATATTTTTTAGCTTGAAATACCCAATAATAAAACTGCTATAGAAATGCGCAGCATGATAGTTATGGCAATTCGTAGATTTTATACTGTAGAATATTCTGGGGTAAGATTTTGGAAAAGAAAATGGTACTATTAGCTTTTATAATGTTGTAAACTTAAAGGGTAAGCATTTTCGAAATAATATTTGCTACCGAAAATGAATTTCATGCACTTATTTCGAAGTATGCCCCTTACTATCGCGCTACGCGCTTCTATATTACCGCAGATTTACTAAATACCATTACTAGAAGTAGTTGTAGTAGTAGTAAGTACTCAAGAAGAGCCCAGCTATCAAAAATGTATATTTTTTAGCTTGAAATACCCAATAATAAAACTGCTATAGAAATGCGCAGCATGATAGTTATGGCAATTCGTAGATTTTATACTGTAGAATATTCAGGGGTAAGATTTTGTAAAAGAAAATGGTACTATTAGCTTTTATAATGTTGTAAACTTAAAGGGTAAGCATTTTCAAAATAATATTTGCTACCGAAAATTAATTTCATGCACTTATTTCGAAGTATGCTACTTACTATCGCGCTGCGCGCTTCTATACTACCGCAGATTTACTAAATACCATTATTAGAAGTAGTTGTAGTAGTAGTAAGTACTCAAGAAGAGCCCAGCTATCAAAAATGTATTTTTTAGCTTGTAATACCCAATAAAACTATTATAGAAATGCGCAGCATGATAGTAATGGCAATTCTTAGATTTTGTATTGTAGAATATTCAGGGGTAAGATTTTGGAAAAGAAAATGGTACTATTAGCTTTTATAATGTTGTAAACTTAGAGGGTAAGCATTTTCGAAATAATATTTGCTACCGAAAATGAATTTCACGCACTTATTTCGAAGTATGCTATTTACTATCGCGCTGCGCGCTTCCATACTACCGCAGATTTACTATATACCATTATTAGAAGTAGTTGTAGTAGTAGTAAGTACTCAAGAAGAGCCCAGCTATCAAAAATGTATATTTTTTAGCTTGTAATACCCAATAAAACTATTATAGAAATGCGCAGCATGATAGTAATGGCAATTCTTAGATTTTGTATTGTAGAATATTCAGGGGTAAGATTTTGTAAAAGAAAATGGTACTATTAGCATTTATAATGTTGTAAACTTATACAATAATTAGAAAATGTGAATGAAAAAAATAAAATTGGATTGTTAAGATGTCTATTTTGTGATAATTAAATTTAAAGGATAAATAAACCGAAAATGGCTAGAGAAAAGTTCATACGAAATATACATTAAAAAAAATGATAAAAATTTATTTTTATATTTATCTATACTCCAAAATATTCTATATATCAACCTTGATCAAAATTATTATAAATGAATTTTCCTATAAGTAATAACTCAGTTTTAAGATGAATATACATTATGTTGATTAAAATCGTAATCATATGAAATTATCCGCTTACTTGTATGATAAAACACTTGTGCTGTCTGGCGCGTGTATATGTGGGCGTGCGCTCAAGTCTGTGCTGTAAACTTGAACTGAACGTTGCGAAACTGTAAACTGAGCTGAAACCGAGCGGGGATGCGATTATATCCCAAGCATCCCATCGCAAAGTCCACTCGGCACTCGCAAAAGAGAATTTCCTAGCCACGTCACAAGTCGTGCCTTATTGCCAGCGATATATCATCGTCGTCGCACGCGCGATTCCCACGACAATGACTGTACGGTGTTTGTTTAATTGACGGGAAAGAAATATCGTTTTTAATCTGAATCAATAGAAGTATGTGTAATAGTCTAGAACCGATAATATATTTTTTTTCAATTATAATGGGTTATAGCGGCAAAACGGAAATAGATACAGATTTGTGGGTTTTACCCGAACGATTAGCAGTCCCGAAAACTAGCTAACACTATTATATTAAGTGATCTAATTAGAATATGTAGTTGACAAAGTTGAAATAGCTATGTTAATGAGACACATCCGCAAGGGATTAGGCATTCTAAGAAAAATAATAATCAGAAATTGACAACATACATCCTTTAGCAAGGATTGCCTGTATTTTATATATCGCACTATGAGATGTGACAAGAATCATAACTTCCAAAATTAATTTTCAGGTTTTGATTTTTGTTTTTATGATTATAATGTATATTTTAACGCTCATTTAATCTTTTTTTGTATTTAGAATAAACCAATATTATTAAAACAAAAAAAATAAATAACAGTATACTCTATGTTAAAACTACTGGAACTATTGCAATCTTTAAAATGCATTTTTATTTTTGGAAGTCCAACTTTTTGTTATATATATATGTATATATATATATATATATATATATATATATATATATATATGTATATATATATATATATATATATATATATATATATATATATTGCACACTGAGATGAGAGATTAGACTAGCCCACGGTCCGTAGTAGACTATAGTCTATAGAAGGCATGAGCAACCCACGGGCCTTAATGCGGCCCTTCAATCATATGTTCCTGAGCCTAATGGTAACCTAGATGTTTGAACTTAATTTCATTACAAGTTTCCTACTATTCCTATACATTCCTGCCTATACATCCCTGCCTATACTGCCTATACCAGGGACCTATACTAGAGTAATTTGAACATATGTGAAAATATATTATCGTAAATCATTTTAAAGTCGCAAAAGACTAATAAATATAAATATAATTAAACGTATTGACGTTATAACATCTATATCCATATGCAAGTATATCGATTACTTCATGTTTACATGTTAAGCTAAGATAAATTAGCACGGCTATCAGTAATTCTTTCTCATATCTAATTGCAGCGCTGGTATCTCATTAATAAATTATAACAGCAAGATGCAAATAATGTGCCCTGTTTGATCAGCTTTCCCAATGAGCGCATGAATAAACAATACCGGTAATAAATGATGTAACGCAAGCTGTGAGTGCATGCACACACCACGCCCGGATGCTCGAAATAGTACATAATTCTACCAATGGATTGTGTTAAAATTGGCGTTTGTAAATAATAGAGGGGCCGCAATATTCGGCAGGCGATCGATCGCGCGCGTAAAGGTCAATACCAAGTAACTGGTCTATTTATACGCCTTTTAATTGCCTTTTGGTGTTCGCAGCTTATTTCGCTTTAGGCTTCCTATTGTTTGCTTTTAAAAGTCAATTTATTCATTAATTCAACAGGAACTAAGTTTGAGTGTGCTGTCATTGTTGTTTAGTTTGAACAAAAATATGTGTTTTGTTGTCCAGACTGGCTAGTAATATATGTTTACAAAAAAAAAGAGTCCTTTAAATTTATAAGAATACATTTTATTTCAATTAATTGGACGCAATAAATCAACTAGTGCAGGGATGGATGGCTTGCGTGCCAGAAGCTCAAGAAAAACAATTCTAAACTTCAAAATTTCCTTCGGGCATCTGATACACTATGTTTTGGGCCAAGATGACTAAAAAAATTGAACAAAATAAATTTTATATGAATATTACTTTAGTGTATATATTTATAACTAAATCTGATAAAAGTGATTTATGACCTTTACAACAAAATAATTACTCCAAGCAATTGAAACTGTAAGAATTTCGGGTCATTCTGAATCTCGCAGTTGCAATGCCATTTGATAGTGCAATTATATTTAATTTGCGCCGTTTGGCAAGAACAATGGCACGGTGCGCCATCAAACCGGAATTGTTATTCATACGGGCCAGCGCGGGATCTGTCAGGTCGTAATTTCAGGAAATTACATCAACAGGTTCCGTTTTCTTGCGCGCAAATAAATCTTCCGCGGAACAAACGCCAAACTCAAAGCCCTTGGGACGGCTAGCACGCGTCAGAGAGAGAGAGGATTTTTTTTATAAACGCGCACAGGATTATTTAAGAGAAACGTATTTGTCTCGACGGGCTGGTAATTGAATCGTGATCTAGGAGTCGCTGGTTGGCTTTGCTGGCGCGCGTGTTCGTGCAGAGAATTTTATAGTGGGAGTCTAGTCGTTTTTCGAGAATATATTCTTCAATTTAATCTACTGAAGACAGGAATATATTACGTTGTTTTACAGGAGTTCATTTATATGAGTTGTCTCGAGTTTCTTTTTCTTTGGATTTATTTTATGAACAAATAGATTGTGGGAAGGCAATGGTATCAAGTCCCACATGACTTATGAAAATCTTCCTCATAGATTTTCGTATATCATGTGCGACTGCCTATGTGCAGCAGTAGACTATTAAAGGCTGAAAAAGAACGTAGATGTTATGAACAGGAAAATTACGAGACCCGAAGCGAATGATATTGATTTTGAGGCCCTTCAAAATTAAAATTAAAATTTATGGAAACAAAATCTGGGCACTCACTAAATTCACGAGACTCAGCAACTACCTCTCTTGAGGTCCTCCCCTCTGATATGCCCTGATTAAGAATACAACATGATTCACAATAATGAATGTTTAGAGGATGAAATAAATGGTAGAATACTGACTGGTATATAAAATCTATACATAATAAAGAAACCAATTTTAGACAATACAGAAAGTATATAGGACATTACAAATTAAAACCAAAAAACAAGTACAACCAAACAAAACACTCAAAATCCAATATAAATTAGATTAAATAACAAGGTTAACTATGTAGAACTATTTCATCCTTTTGATTCACTAGTTTATCTGAAAAGAGCAAGGTTGTTTAATCTTAAAAGCACCTTACAGGGTCAATAATACTGTCAATTCTAGTACTGTGAGTATTTGCTTGAAACATCCTTCAATATTTATCAAGTAATCAATTATCCGGACAAACATCAGTATTCTATTCTTTCCATTATTACTATACCTTACACAATAAGTAATATGTACTATCAATATTTTAAAATAATGAAAATTTTAAACATATCATACAGTAATACTGCCATTATTCTAAAATATTGACAGTATTATTGACTGTGTAAGGTGCCTTTTAATGATTTTTTTATGTTTAGTTCTTAGGTTATTTTATATAATACCCCAAGAACTAAACATATATTTATTTGTATAACTGTTTTGGTTAAAAAATATCACTAAACAAAAAAGTTATGGTAATGAAAATTGCTTATCCCTAGGGAGATTTCAAATAATTATCCCAGCTTCACGCTTGAGAAGTTTTCATTGCAATAAAAGCAATTATTTGGTAAGAAAATCAAAAAAGACTATCATTAGAAACTAGAGATGTAAAAATTGTAGTCGGAGGAGTAACTAAATATAATGAATAATAAGAAAAATTAACTTTCTTTCTTTCTATTAATTTAATTGTGATAAGTTTATTAATAGTCCTTCTAATAAGGTACTAAATTTGAGAATACTAAGTTGCATTATTACTGACTTTTTGAAGTGTTAAAATGATGAAATATCCCAAATCAGATAAGTTGCATCAGAAAAACAGCTATATCTTGGTTAATGATTTTCAAAAATATATGAATTTGATTGTGATTAGTTAATTAATAGTCCTTCTAATACGGTACTAAATTTGAGAATCCTAACGGCACTATTACTGATGTTTTGAGGGGTTAGATTGATGTAATATCTCAAATCAGCTAAGTTATTTGAGTAAAACAGCAGTAAATTGTTTAATGATTTTAAAAAATGTGTGAATTTGATTGCGATTTGTTTATTAATAGTCCTTCTAGTATGGCACTAAATTTGAGAATCCTAGTTGCACTATTACTGATGTTTTGAGGGGTGTTAAAATGATGAAATATCCCAAATCAGATAAGTTACATCAGAAAACCAGCTATATCATAGTTAATGATTTTCAAAAATGTATGAATTTCATTGTGATTAGTGTATTAATAGTTCTTCTAATATGATACTAAATTTGAGAATCCTAGTTGTACTATTACTGACTTTTTGAAGTGTTAAAATGATGAAATATTAAAAAATCAGATAAGACACATCAGAAAAACAGCTATATATTGGGTAATGATTTTCAAAAATGTATGAATTTGATTGTGATTAGTTAATTAATAGTCCTTCTAATACGGTACTAAATTTGAGAATCCTAGTTGCACTATTACTGATTTTTTGAGGCGTTAGAATGATGTAATATTTCAAATCAGCTAAGTTATTTCAGAAAAACAGCTGTAACTTGGTTAGTAATTTTAAAAAATGTATAAAATTGATTGAGATTAATTTATAAATAGTCCTTCGAATACGGTACTAAATTTGAGAATCCTAGCTGCAATATTACTGACATTTTGAAGAGTTAAAATGATGAAATATCCCAAATCAGATAAGTTACATCAGAAAAACAGCTATATCTTCATTAATGATTTTCAAAAATATATGAATTTGATTGTGATTAGTTATTTAATAGTCCTTCTAATACGGTACTAAATTTGAGAATCCTAGTTGCACTATTACTGTTTTTTTGAGGGGTTAGAATGATGTAATATTTCAAATCAGCTAAGTTATTTCAGAAAAACAGCTGTAACTTGGTTAGTAATTTTCAAAAATGTATAAAATTGATTGAGATTTATTTAGAAATAGTCCTTCTAAAACGGTACTAAATTTGAGAATCCTAGCTACACTATTACTGATGTTTTGAGGGGTTCGATTGATGTAATATCTCAAATCAGCTAAGTTATTTGAGTAAAACAGCAGTAACTTGTTTAATGATTTTCAAAAATGTGTGAATTTGATTGCGATTTGTTTATTAATAGTTCTTCTAGTATGGAACTAAATTTAATAATCCTAGGTGCACTATTACTGACTTTTTGAAGACTTAAAATGATGAAATATCCCAAATCAAATAAGTTACATGAGCAAAACAGCTATATCTTCATTAATGATTTTCAAAAATATATAAATTTGATTGTGGTTAGTTAATTAATAGTCCTTCTAATATGGTACTCAATTTGAGAATCCTAGTTGTGCTATTAATGACTTCTTAGGGGATTAAATTGATGTAATATCCCAAAACAGCTAGGTTACTTTAGAAAAATAACTGTAACTTAGTTAGTAATTTTCAAAAATCTATTAAATTGATTGCGATTTATTTAGAAATAGTCCTTCTAATACGGTACTCAATTTGAGAATCCTAGCTGCACTATTACTAATTTTTTTTGAGGGGTTAGAGTGATGAAATATCCCAAATTAGATAAGTTGCATCAGAAAAACAGCTATATCTTGGTTAATGATTTTCAAAAATATATGAATTTGATTGTAATTAATTTATTAATAGTTCTTCTAATATGGTACTAAATTGTGGGGTTAAAATGGTGTAATATCCCAAAACAGCTAGGTTACTTCAGAAAAATAACTGTGACTTGGTTAGTAATTTTCAAAAATGTATTAACTTGATTACGATTTATTTATAAATAGTCCTTCTAATATGGTGCTAAATTTGATAATCCTAGTTGCACTATTACTGACTTTTTTAAGTGTTAAAATGATGAAATATCCCAAATCTGATAAGTTACATCAGAAAAACAGTTATATCTTAATGATGTGAAAAATTAAATGTATGAATTTGATTGTGATTAGTTAATTAATAGTCCTTCTAATGCGATACTACATTTGAGAATCTTAGTTGCACTATTACTGATTTTTTTTAAGGGGTTAAAATGATGTAATATCCCAAAACAGCTAGGTTACTTCAGAAAAATAACTGTAACATGGTTAGTAATTTTCAAAAATGTATTAAATTGATTGCGATTTATTTATAAATATTCCTTCTAGTATGGCATTAAATTTGAGAATCCTAGTTGCACTATTACTGACTTTTTGAAGTGTTAAAATGATGAAATATCCCAAATCAGATAAGTTACATCAGAAAAACGCTATATCTTCATTAATGATTTTCAAAAATGTAATGTAATTTGATTATGATTAGTTATTTAATAGTCCTTCTAATATGGTACTAAATTTGAGAATCGTAGTTGGACTATTACTGATTTTTTGAGAGGTTAGAATGATGTATTATTTCAAATCAGCTAAGTTATTTGAGTAAAACAGCAATAACTTGTTTAATGATTTTCAAAAATGTATTAATTTGATTGTGATTAGTTTATCAATAGTCCTTCTAATTTGGCACTAAATTTGAGAATCCTAGTTGTGCTATTACTGACTTTTTGGGGGGTTAAAATGATGTAATATCCCAAATCAGCTAGTTTACTTCAGAAAAACAGCTGTAACTTGGTTAGTAATTTTCAAAAATGTATGAAAATTGTGATCTGTTTTTAATATTGTACTAACTACTATAACATAATGAAATGACTAAAAATCAGTCTCTTAAAATAAATCCCCATCAAACTCGTTACAATTATTCCCTAGCAATTCCACGTCTATAGCGAGCAGACACACAGCAAGCACAATCAATTACATCCCATACAGTGCAGAAATTCCCGATCTAATCAGCCGCCAGCAAATCAGCGATAACAATCGGAACACGTGTCCCCATTACGTGCCATGTTCCGGGATCGCGTGCCCGGGAGGATGAGGCTGTCCGCCACCCACGAGGGGCGGAGGCGCAATTAAAGACGGCATGGGTATACATTCGGATGTGCAGGCAGGAAAAACCCATCCGGATCGAATTCGAGGAGCTGCATTTTTTTTCGGGTTGATAATGACGCGATTAATGTGTCAATTGTTCATTGATTAATAAATTGTGTGGGAACCGCAGACTGCGCAGTAAGTGCTTAATGGGACGAGAATGCAGGGGATTATTTATTGCTACTCAGGCAGACGGTATGAATGTTTTTATAGCAAACAGGACCGGATTTGGATTTCAACCACAACAGTGAAAAATATTGCATTAATCAAAATCAAATTCGTAATAACTTAAAGAATATACAAATCATCTAGAGAATCAAGAAAATTAACAATAATGATACAACTAACCCCCTGGATAGTTCCGGATAGTTGGCTGGAGGGTAGCATAGCTACAGACACTTAGGCCTCAAAACCTTTCTATAAGGCTGCTCACTCGTCCCACCAATCAATTTTGCGTGCAAGCTGCAAAACTCTGGCGGGTGAGGAACTGCCAACTAACCCCCTAGGAGGAAAGTTAAACGCCATCTAGCGGCACCACATCAATTAGCAATGTACACCCATATGGTAATAAACGTCAACATGTTCATGCCATCAAGATTATCGGCTAGTGCCCTCTATGGAATAATATTCCAACAGAGTGCTTGAGATATCAGCACAAGGCCAATCTTATAAAACATATATAAGTGTGAATCCACCTCTTAGGAATCTACATATCTAAATTTCGATCTTATTAGGTCTCATCAGTATAGCTCAGCTAGTGATATATGTTTTATAAGATTAATTGTTTACTCTTGCTTTTTTACGCGTTCTATCTATATATATAGCCATTAAAGTAAATCATTATTGTTATTATTACTATCATACACTAAAACACGGACCTGAAGCCAGTTACAAATTGTAGCAATAATTAAATTAATCATGTTAGTGATGAGAAGAAAAAAAAACCTAATAACTCTTGAACATTGCACGCTGGCTTCGTTTGTTTCGGGCGGTTTTTCACCTAATCGCATTTCAGGCTTGCTCATGCGAAGGATTTTCGCGAGACTGCGGGGGGAGAGATAATGTGGCGCGGATATGGCTTTATCCACTCACGGTTTACATCCACTCAGACTTTTCTGATGGAAAAAAATCGCTGTTCATTAGTCCGCCCTTTCTGGGGCGACTGAAAGTTTTAAAAGCTTAGATTAGTGCGCGGGGAGTAATTAACTGCGATACGTCAAGGGCTGTCTGTGTATGTGTTACGTGATCGAGTCTGAAAAGGAGGGAATTGCGATTTTAATTTTGTAACGATATTGATACCGTTTTTATGAATTTCAACACAAAGACAATCGTGGGCATTTATCGTGTATTGTATAATAAAAAATAATATTACAGAATCAAACTCAACAAAGGTGTTCCCACCAACCAAACTATAACCCTCCACTATTTCAAACGACTTGAACTATGCACTACATTATTTATCACATATATTTTTTTAATTAGTCCTAAATTAATAAATGTAATTAATTGAATCATAGAAATTAATGGATAATAATGTAGTGCATAGTTCAAGCCATTTGAAATAGTGGATGGGCATAGTTTGGTTGGTAGGGGCCTCCCACCCACCCCACAGTTTGGTTGGTAGGGGCCTCCCACCCACCCCACCTTTGTTCGCATAGTTTTTTCATGGGGTAACACTCTTCTTGGAAAGGTTTAAACAATATAAAACGTCTGTATCCATTAGAAAAAGTATGGAAGCGAAGGTGGGGTGGGCGGGTGGTCCCTACCAACCAAACTATGCCCATCCACTATTTCAAATTTCTCTCACTCTAATATCACTATAAATTTAATTTAATTCCATATAAATATATTAATCATTGAGAAATGAAAAAAAAAATAACTATTCCATTTGAGAAAATGAACGATGTATTAGATGAAGAATTATGGACAACTGGCATTTGTATCAAACGGTTTTTTCAGAAGAAACCTATTGCTCTGGGGAAGAAGTAGAGAAAATTGTACAGTATACCAAAAACTTAAATAAAATATCCAATATTCAATTGTACTACCAGAATGTACGTGGATTAAAATCAAAACTTGACAAATTAAACATAGGTTTATTATCAAACCATACAGATTACTCATTATGTGCGTTAACTGAGACATGGCACGATGCTTCTATGCTGAACAATGAATTTAATAATGACTTCAATATATATCGTAAAGACAGAGACAAATTAATCGCAGGAAAAAGTAAAGGACGTGGTGTGATGCTCTTAACAAGTAAAACTATTAATTCTTATGAAGTGGAAGTGAAGTATTTAATAGGTAACATGATTATAAATAGGTGCACAAAATGTGTTGATTTAGGGGTAGTTTTCGATCACAAGCTTATCTTTGATGATCATATCACCAATCACCAACCAATATTTTGTAACATTCATTAGCTAGAATGTTACAAAATATTGGGTTTCATTATTCGGTCCTGTAAAAAGTTTACTAATATCAATACAATTATAGCTTTATATAATTCATTAGTCAGATCAATACCGTTATAACGACTACATCAGATTTTTTTTTCTGATTAATTTGTATATGTAAGATGAAATTTATTTACATATTGTTGTTTCGCGACGTTCTTATCTTAATTATCGTATAATCCTGACGACGCCACCGCAGTCGCAGAAATTGATGAGTATAATAGCATTTCGTGCAATTAGAGCTCACACTTTAATCCGTCCATCCCGCTCGGCTGCCGTAATCCGCAAATCTAGTTTCGAGTTAATTTTCTAGAAGCGACGAAAGTAGTCGCCGTATTGCTGAGGACATAAATCCTAATGTTCACACGAGTATTATTTTGGTGAGATAAATTATTGAGGATTGTTAGTTTCATTATAATAATTGTTATAATATAACAATAATAATTATTATATATTATATAATACTAGATAGGCTGAAAGACCACGGTCGATGGCCTCTTGTAGATGTATGTATATATATATATATCTTGTATGTATGTATGTTACAATATAATATATATATATATATATATATATATATATATATATATATATATAATATAATCATAAAATATAATATATCTTCTTTTTCTTCTATCTATCCATCCAATTCAATATTTCAAATAATTTGCTGTATGATACGAGACAATTTAGATTGTATCGCATCTTGACTAACTTTTGAGTAAAGAAATTGTCTTGCCTAAAACGACCTTAAGGTGTATCTAAGTGTGAATCCTCCTCTTAGCAATCTACCTATCTAGATTTCGATCTTATTAGAGATCTCATTAGTGTAGCTCAGCTAGTCAGGATGAATTCATACAAAATCTCGAGTGGTTATATACAAAAATGATACAACTAACCCCCCAGGAGGAAAGTTAAACGCCATCTGGCAGCACCATCTAATAAGATCGGAATCTAGATATGTAGATTGCTAAGAGCTGGATTCACACTTCTATATGTTTTATAAGATTGGCATTGTGCTGATATCTCAAGCACTCTGTTGGAATATTATTCCATAGAGGGCACTAACGTTTAACTTTCCTCCTAGGGGGTTAGTTGTATAATTTTTAGACCTTAAGATGTCCAAAAAATCCGTTCGTGTATGATTAGCTATTCATTTTCATAAACGACAGATCGGTTTCAAACCATTATCTTCATTTTTATATTACAGTGACTTTATAAATGTTTATATAATTATTCGACGACATAATTCTATTTGTTCATCCTAACTACGGTCCTGCCGTCTGGCAATGTATATGAAACTAAACATTAATCCACTGATAAACCTAGTTTGTATTGTATGTTGGTTAATTTCGTATAATCCCTCGTCCGTTTTAACAGTGCGGCGATGCAACATTATTAACATTTTGAACCAGATGCATTATTAATGTTGATACAAACAAATATAATAACTTAAAACCGGAAATGGGATTTTTAATGCTGTTATAATGCACGGGCATTTATTTACAAATCAGTCCAGCAAAATGCGCGCAATTTATCATTCTCGTTGCAATATGCTGTTTTAATTAATGATCAACATCACCGCAATGAATGGGCAGTTAAATAAAGATGCCATTCCCTAATGAACACATTAAGTGTGCTGTGAATTATTGTGCTATTACATAAAAATCACAATGTGATAAATTGTATTCATGTTTATGTCATATATGAATTATATTATTATACATATTTCTTTTCATGGACGATTTTCATATAGTATTTGTGTATACTAATATAAAGCAGCCGAAGATGGTTTACACATTTACGAATCATACGTTTTTATATATTATAAAAAGTATATAAAAACGTATGATTCGTAAATTTGTGAACCATATTTTCGGCTGCCTTATATTAGTATACACAAATTCTAGATGAAAATAGGAGAATGAAGTTTAATTAATTTTTACTTTCCAAATACATTACTGATGTATAAGAGAGGTATTGTTTGTAACCTCTTCACGTTTTGTAACTAAGATTATGGAAATATGCGATAACTTATAGATATGTAGATTACTAAGAGGTGGATTCACACTTATATATGTTTTATAAGATTGGCCTTGTGCGGATATCTCAGGCACTATGTTGGAATATTATTCCATAGAGGGCACTACCCGGTGATCCTGATGGCATGAGCATGTTATTACCATATAAGTGTGCATTGCTAATTGATGTGGTGCCGCCAGATGGCGTTTAACTTTCCTCCTGGGGGGTTAGTTGTATAATTTTCATAAATAAAGGTTTTATCAAATGTATTCCATACTTTAGGGACACACTGTATAGTAGCACCAGTTGCTAATCAAGAACCATTATTATTATTATTATTATTATTATTATATATATATATATATATATATATATATATATATATATATATAATAATAATAATAATAATAATATATATATATTAGGCTAACATTATATCTAGAAATTGTTTCTAAACATTTTAATTATTATTCTTGCAACAACATAAAATAACATTTTCCATCAGCTTCATCTCAGATATGTCTCGTTTTAACAAATATTTTATTAGATAACTTAATACTGTTATGGTTTTCATGATTGCTCTGCTCTCGATTTATTCATGTGCCGTGGAAAGTGGTTATTTTATCCCCGCTCCAGAGCTCGTTGATAAATGAAAATCGAAACGGCGGAGGGGAAGAAAAGCGGGACGCCCGTGCACTTTACGGAAGCGAGCGCGATTAATTAACGGAGCCGCAATTATAATTAACAAAGCGGCCGTGTTCGGCAAGCGGATTGTTAAAAATTAATCCGCTCCGCTAAAGGGAAGCAAAACGTATGAGCGAGTGTAAATTTTCTCGACAATAAGCGAACCGTTTTTTTTTTAGAGAACACACAATTTTGCCACAGCAAATTGTTCAGTAAAGCTTACTTTTAAGCTTAATTTAATTAATGTTACAATTAACTTTTTAGTAGCGGTTATAAGTATCCAGGGTTGAAATTAAGTATAAATAAAATAAATAAATAAAATATAAATAAAATTAAAAAAATAAATTCAATAAAACTTTTATTTGTGATTTTTCCAAAAAAAAAACTTGGACACGTCGATTTTTAATTTTTAATTTCCAAGTGTCAATTTTTTTTGTAGAATGTGACAAGGAACAAGGGCTACAAGTTATAAGAAGTGAATGTTTAAATAGCTTTATTATGTTTTGAGAAAGAAACAGGCGAAAAAGTGTGGGATCACGTCCATACTTTTTTATGGCTACATAAAATAGTATCGACGTGATCCCACCCTTAATATCTTTTTCACCTATTCCTTTCTCAAAACATAATAATGCCATTTAAACATTCGCTGCTTATAACTTGTCCTTGTGTTTCAATTATAGACAATTTAGCGGTACACACAAATCAACTTAAAACCGATAATAAATCATGCTGAAGCAAAAACGATTGCGTTGTGACAAGCTTAAGTGCAGTGTGGAGGTCGGATCTACACAAGAATAGAATTATCATTTCAATTTTTGCTAATTGCATACAATCATATTGTGTAAAATATTAATGGATTTTAGTGAGATTAATAATTATGAATTTTGTATTGGTTAGTGAATAACTAATTAGTGTAACGTTAAAGATCATAATGAAAACATGAAATTTCAATTAGAATAAATAAAAATTCTGTGTGGAAAATGTTTTTTATGTTGTTCTAGAAATTATTATTGTAATTTTTAGGTACAGTTTCTAAATATAAAGTTATTCTTTTTAAGTAAAAACCGAGTCAATGTTAGTCGTGAGAATGAAAGTGGTGTAAGTCATATTTGAATTGTTTTGAAAAGGAGAAGATTTTGCGTTTGGTATTTATGTAAATCTACGTACGCAGTTACAGACATGAAGTTAATTTATTCATAAATAAAAATGTAACTGCGTACGTCTATTTACATAAATACCAAACGCAAAATCTTCTCATTTTCAAAATAATTCAAATATGACTTACAAAACTTTCATTCTCACGACTAACATTGACTCGGTTTTTACTTAAAAGAATAACTTTATATTTAGAAACTGTACCTAAAGATTACAATAATAATTTCTATAACAACATAAAAAACATTTTCCACACAGAATTTTTATTAATTCTAATTGAAATTTTATGTTTTCATTATGATCTTTAACGTTACACTAATTAGTTATTCACTGACCAATACCAAATTCATAATTAATCTCACTAAAATCCATTAATATTTTACATCTCATTTGTTAATTGAAAATGTGCGAAAAATACACTCATTCGTAAACATTTAAAAAAAAAATATTTAGATCATACATTGCTTGTCATATCTCAATTACATTACATTAACAAATTAATAGGAGTTTCCTTCACAGTGCTTTCACCAATCGTTGAGTTGATCTGGAAAACCTGGTGTGAAGGATGTTGTTTGTTGTACTCTTCTTAATTTGTATGTTATTACTTCTTATTGTTTTACTGCGTCGCAATGATGTGTTTTTTAAGATTAATTTTAAATATCTTCTATGTTCTTTAAATTTTCATTAATATTAATATGTATCTTCTATATAGCAATCGAATAGAAAGTGAAAAATGCGCTCTGCATACATTATAGTGCAACGCTATCGTCCTTGACTTATAAAAAAAAACAGTCATAAATATTGTGTGACAAAACAAAAACACGCGGAAAGTTATGGGTTATGAAAATTGTGCATTTTGAAGGAAACCAGTCCGTGCTGTTGTCACGTGTTGGAGCGATTAAAAGAGGAATTAGTTATGGCATGGTGATTGGTATTTTCATGCCGCATTCGTCATGCTCGCGCGTGTAGGGATTCCCCACGATAAACAGGGCTGCGATTCATAAATGTCACGTTCGATAAACAAGATCAATAGTACTGGTTTTCACAGAAACAAATGTGATTATTTTATGATTGTATAAACCCAGAGATAAAGCACAAAATTACATCGCGAAAAATGAATCTGTACAGATACCTATATTACTACAATACACACCTACATTGTGTGAAATAAAGTGATTTATGCTCATCAAAAAACTGTTTGGATTTTATAATATTTTGTGCTATATTCATATATCGAATATTGGCAATCATTATCACTATCATTGTTTTATTAGACGCGCAATGGAAGGTACTGATGTCTTCCCGTATTCAATGTCTTAAATTTTTTTAACCACAACGTGCATCGTCTCCTAATTTCTCTGTTTATAGCTATTTTGCCTTGCATCGGAAGTTATAGTAGTAATGAATATTGTCACTTAAAAAATACTACTAGCAGAACCGTATCTGAGGTTTTTTTTTGGGGGGATTTAACACCCCTTCTGAATAATCATTTCTTTCGAAAAATCGAAACTAAGCTCAATATGGGGAATTGTTGTTGAGTTTTGTTTTGTGTTATATTTTGTAATTTTAAAATTTTTACAGAGATATAATAATAATAATAATATAATATTTTTTAGAAAAATAATTTTTGCAATGAATCAAAAATAAGGACAGTCAACGTGGTGTGCGGAATTAGATTCATGTGAGGGACAGCAAATAGTTCGGAAAATCCAGTCGATTTTTTAAAGTTTTAATTTACTTCAAAGATAATTTTTCATTTATATTGGGGTATTTAAATCGTAATAACTCAAGTTGTAATGCATGTTTTACAATCAAGAAGATTTATATACATTTTCAAATACATATAATAAAGGCACCTTACACGGTCATTAATACTATCAATATTTTAGTATAATGACAGTATTACTGTATGATAACTTGTTTAAAATTCTGATTATTCTAAAATATTGACAGAATTACTGATCGTCTAAGGTATAGTAATGATGCAATAATTCATAATTCATTATTTATTGGTGCTAAACAATTGTTATTTACACAGCAAGTCACATTTAAACAATACAATTTACAAATTGAAATATACACTTTTTCCAACATATTTTAGTTTACTTTTATTGTGTAAGTATTACGGGAATATTTATTTGTATTTTTTTATACTTTTGAAAAACGAAATGTATACACACAGACTTTGCTTGAATCCTCCTTCAATATTTATTAAGTAATCAATTATTTGGATAAACATCAGTATTCTCTTCATTCTTCATTATTTATCTGTCTGCTGTGCTGTTCTTTTGAATTTTATATTTCTAATTGTATTTTAAAGTGTATTTGTAAATTTATATATATATATATATATATATATATATATATATATATACACTTTCAAATACAATTTAAAATATAAAATTCAAAAGAACAGCACAGGAGACAGATAAATAATGAAGAATGAAGAGAATACTAATGTTTATCCAAATAATTGATTACTTAATAAATATTGAAGGAGGATTCAAGCAAATACTGACAGTACAAGGAATGACAGTATTATTAACCGTGTAAGGTGCGTTATAAATACAAAGAAATAAGTTTTCTTGTTCTATGGATATAATAAATAACTTCCCTAACTGAATTGTTTTCCGGACGCACCTCGTAAATACAAGTAACCTTATACAAGAAGACTTTTACAAACTTATTACTTTTTATTGTCACTCCATACTCTTTCTAGTCGTGCCCGCGGGATTTGTCGTTACTAGACAGACTGAAGCGATCGTGACTGTTCTAATGGGAACGCAATTGCATCCTTCAACTTTACCAAACGCCGTCTCACCGTAATCTCAGCTGTTAACACAATTTCTCCAGCATTAATTACTAAAATTCGCGCTCAAATCACGTTAATTACAACGTTTTCGTGGTGTGTGCATTTCGCAAATGATACACGTTGATGTTGATGATGAGCTGTTTAAGGCGAGTTGGTGTGAATAATATTAGAGCTGATATGGTGATGCCATGTGTGGGGAATCCCTTTTTGTCATAATCGTATGTGTGGTAATGTTATCGTCGCGCACAGATTATTTGAATACAGAAAACCAGTGATAGTCATTGCGGAATGTTGTTGACTCATTTTAAAGGTACATAGTTTCTTTTTCGCTAGAACTAAGGAGTAGGTCGAGATTCGGAGTATGGTAAATTTTCAATTCAGATTTGGATCTTGTCGAAGCACCAAATCTGAATTGAAAATGTTGTGAATTATGTTAATTGCCAGTTTCTATGTTTATTAGCATAATTATCCTGATGATGCTCGAAATTAAACGAGCGAAATATTGATATGTAATAAAAGAGAAACAGCGAGGGCAGTAAAACTCTTTTATTACATACGTTTTACTGCCCTCGCTGTTTCCCAAAAATAACTTATACATATATATATATATATGTATATATATAATATCATAATCGTTTATTGGTTATCACTGTTACAGTTTACATAAGTCAATACAAGGTGATCTAGAAAAAAATATTATATGAATTCATTGGTTTTAGCTACAGAGTTATAAACACTTTTTATCAAATATGTTCAGATAACCATAGAAAAAATAAATTGTGTGACATAATAAATAAATATATATATATATATATATATATATATATATATATATATATATATAAATAAATAATTAGTAAATTTACTTTTAGTATTCTTCTACTTCACAGGCTTGTTTCGTTTTATTTGCAGGGTAGGTATACAAATTAAAGTAAAAAAAGTAAACCAGTGAGTAATAATTTAAAAAATCACTAATATAATACAAATTAAATTTAAATTAATATTTTTTCAATGTAGAATTAGAATATAAAAGAAAAAATATGGATTTCCATTTGAAAAAATAAGAAAAATAAAAAAAAACACTAATATAATACAAATGGTATTATTTTTTCAATGTAGAATCAGAATTTAAAAGAAAAAATATTGATGTTCATTTGAAAAAACAAGAAAAATTTAAAAAAACACTAATATAATACAAATATTATTACTTTTTCAATGTGGAATAAGAATATAGAAGAAAAAATAATAAAAACACTAATATAATACAAATATTATTATTTTTTCAATGTAGAATCAGAATATAAAAGAAAAAATAAGGATTTCCATTTGAAAAATAAGAAAAATAAATAAAAACCACTAATATAATATAATTATTAGTATTTTTTCAATGTAGAATAAGAATATAAAAGAAAAAATATGGATTTTTCTTTGAAAAAATAAGAATATAAAAGAAAAAATATGGATTTGCATTTGAAAAATAAGAAAAACAGAAAAAACACTAATATAATACAAATATTATTATTTTTTCCATGTAGAATAGAAATATAAAAGAATATAAAAGAAAAAATATGGATTTTCATTTGAAAAATAAGAAAAATGAAGAAATACACTAATATAATACAAATATTATTAATTTTTCAATGTAGAATAAAAATATAAAAGAAAAATATGATTTCCATTTGAAAAAAATAAGAAAAATAAAATAAACTCTAATATAATACAAATATTATTATTTTTTCAATGTAGAATAAGAATATAAAAGAAGAAATATGGATTTCCATTTGAAAAAATAAGAAAAATAAAAAAAAAAACACTAATATAATATAAATGTTATCATTTTTTCAATGTAGAATAAGAACATAAAAGAAAAAATATGCATTTTTATTTGAAAAAATAAGAATATAAAAGAAAAAACAGGGATTTCCATTTGAAAAATAAGAAAAATAAAAAAATACACTAATATAATACAAATATTATTATTTTTTCAATATCAGAATCAGAATATAAAAGAAGAAATATGATTTCTATTCGAAAAATAAGAAAAATAAAAAAACCACTAATATAATACAACTATTATTATTTTTTCAATGTAGAATAAGAATATAAAAGAAAAATATGGATTTCCATTTGAAAAATAAAATAAAAACACTAAAATACTACAAATATTATTATTTTTCAATGTAGAATCAGAATATAAAAGAAGAAATATGGATTTCCATTTGAAAAATAATAAAAACAAAAAAAAACACTAATATAATATAAATATTATTATTTTTTCAATGTCACGGATTTTTATTTGAAAAAATAAGAATATAAAAGCAAAAATATGGATTTCCATTTGAAAAATAAGAAAAACAAAAAAAATACACTAATATAATACAAATATTATTATTTTTTCCAATGTAGAATCAGAATATAAAAGAAAACATATGGATTTTCATTTGAAATCAGAATATAAAAGAAGAAATATGGATTTCCATTTGAAAAATAAGAAAAATAAATAAAAACACTAATATAATACAAATATTATTATTTTTTAATGTAGAATCAAAATATAAAAGAAAAATATTCAGATTTCCATTTGAAAAAAAAAACACTAAAATAATACAAATATTATTATTTTTTCAATGTAGAATCAGAATATAAAAGAAAATATATAGATTTCCATTTGAATAAATAAGAAAAATAAAAAAAAACACACTAATATAATACAAATATTATTATTTTCTCAATGTAGAATCAGAATATAAAAGAAAAAATATGGATATCCATTTGAAAAATAAAAAAATACTAATATAATATAAATATTATTATTTTTTCAATGTAGAATACAAATATAAATGAAGAAATATGGATTTTCATTTGAAAAATAAAAAAATAAAAATAAAAACACTAATATAATACAAACATTATTAATGTTTCAATGTAGAATAAGAATATAAAAGAAAAAATATGGATTTCCATATGAAAAAAAATTTAAAAAATTAAAAAAACACTAATATAATATAAATATTAATATTTTTTCAATGTAGAATAAGAATATAAAAGAATAATATGGATTTTCATTTGTAAAAATAAGAAAAAATTAAAAAAACACTAATATAATACTAAAATTATTATTTTTTCAATGTAGAATCAGAATATAAAAGAAAAAAGATGAATTTCCATTTGAAAAATAAGAAAAATAAAAAAATACACTAATGTAATACAAATATTATTATTTTTTCAATATAGATCAGAATATAAAAGAAGAAATATGATTTCTATTTGAAAAATTAAAAAAATACTAATATAATACAATTATTATTATTTTTTCAATATAGAATAAGAATATAAAAGAAAAATATGGATTTCCATTTGAAAAATAAAATAAAAACACTAAAATACTACAAATATTATTATTTTTTCAATGTAGAATCAGAATATAAAAGAAGAAATATGGATTTCCATTTGAAAAATAAGAAAAACAAAAAAAAAACACTAATATAATACAAATATTATTATTTTTTTCAATGTAGAATCAGAATATAAAAGAAGAAATATGGTTTTCCATTTGAAAAATAAGAAAAATAAATAAAAACACTAATATAATACAAATATTATTATTTTTTAATGTAGAATCAAAATATAAAAGACAAATATTCAGATTTTTCAATTTAGAATAAGAATATAAAAGAATAAATATGGATTTCCATTTGAAAAATAAGAAAAATAAAAAAAAAACACTTATAAAATTCAAATATTATTATTTTTTCAATGTCGAATCAGAATATAGAAGAAAATATATAGATTTCCATTTGAATAAATAAGAAAAATAAAAAACACTAATATAATACAAATATTATTATTTTATGTAGAATCAGAATATAAAAGAAAAAATATGGATATCCATTTGAAAAAAATAAGAAAAATAAAAAAGCAATAATATAATACAAATGTTATTATTTTTTCAATATAGAATAAGAATATAAAAGAATAAATATGGATTTCCATTTGAAAAAAAAGAAAAAAAAAACACTTATAAAATTCAAATATTATTATTTTTTCAATGTAGAATCAGAATATAGAAGAAAATATATAGATTTCCATTTGAATAAATAAGAAAAATAAAAAAAACACTAATATAATACAAATATTATTATTTTCTCAATGTAGAATCAGAATATAAAAGAAAAAATATGGATATCCATTTGAAAAATAAAAAAATACTAATATAATATAAATATTATTATTTTTTCAATATAGAATAGAAGAAATATAGATTTTCATTTGAAAAGATCAGAATATAAAAGAAGAAATATGATTTCTATTTGAAAAATTAAAAAAATTAAAAAAATACTAATATAATACAAGTATTATTATTTTTTCAATGTAGAATCAGAATATAAAAGAAGAAATATGGATTTCCATTTGAAAAATAAGAAAAACAAAAAAAAAACACTAATATAATACAAATATTATTATTTTTTTCAATGTAGAATCAGAATATAAAAGAAAACATATGGATTTTCATTTGAAATCAGAATATAAAAGAAGAAATATGGTTTTCCATTTGAAAAATAAGAAAAATAAAAAAAAAACACTTTAAAATTCAAATATTATTATTTTTTCAATGTAGAATCAGAATATAGAAGAAAATATATAGATTTCCATTTGAATAAATAAGAAAAATAAAAAAAACACTAATATAATACAAATATTATTATTTTCTCAATGTAGAATCAGAATATAAAAGAAAAAATATGGATATCCATTTGAAAAATAAAAAAATACTAATATAATATAAATATTATTATTTTTTCAATGTAGAATACAAATATAAAAGAAGAAATATAGATTTTCATTTGAAAAGATCAGAATATAAAAGAAGAAATATGATTTCTATTTGAAAAATTAAAAAAATTAAAAAAATACTAATATAATACAAGTATTATTATTTTTTCAATGTAGAATCAGAATATAAAAGAAGAAATATGGATTTCCATTTGAAAAATAAGAAAAACAAAAAAAAAAACACTAATATAATACAAATATTATTATTTTTTTCAATGTAAAATCAGAATATAAAAGAAAACATATGGATTTTCATTTGAAATCAGAATATAAAAGAAGAAATATGGTTTTCCATTTGAAAAATAAGAAAAATAAATAAAAACACTAATATAATACAAATATTATTAGTTTTTAATGTAGAATCAAAATATAAAAGACAAATATTCAGATTTCCATTTGAAAAATAAAAAAATAAAAATAAAAAACACTAAAATAATACAAATATTATTATTTTTTCAATTTAGAATAAGAATATAAAAGAATAAATATGGATTTCCATTTGAAAAATAAAAAAATACTAATATAATATAAATATTATTATTTTTCAATGTAGAATACAAATATAAAAGAAAAATTTGGATTTTCATTTGAAAAATAAAAAAATAAAAATAATAACACTAATATAATACAAACATTATTAATGTTTCAATGTAGAATAAGAATATAAAAGAAAAATATGGATTTTCATTTGTAAAAATAAGAAAAATTTAAAAAAACACTAATATAATACTAAAATTATTATTTTTTCAATGTAGAATCAGAATATAAAAGAAAAAAGATGGATTTCCATTTGAAAAATAAGAAAAATTAAAAAACACTAATATAATAATATTTGTATTATTATTTTTTCATGTAGAATAAAAATATAAAAGAAAAAATATGGATTTTTATTTGAAAAAATAAGAATATAAAAACAAAAATATGGATTTCCATTTGAAACATAAGAAAAATTAAAAAAAAAAACACTAATATAATACAAATATTATTATTTTTTCAATGTAGAATCAGAATATAAAAGAAAAAATATAGATTTACATTTGAAAAAATTAAGTTGCCCTTTATATGACCTAGAAAGGACCATTATGGAAAAATGTGCATGGTGCCATTAAATGTGCTCTTTTATATGAAGAATATTTTATATAAAACATATTTTCATATTCCTGCTGGTTTCCGTAATAATTAACTATATATATATATATATATATATATATATATATATATATATATATATATATAAAGTATGAATCGTTACTTGACGATTTTAATATACTCTTTATGACATCCATAGGTACATTTTGGTTAAAAATGTATACAAGATTATTCACAATGTTTAAGATAGCACTTCATTATTAAACTCTATCAAATTTACTATGCCTGGGCAATCCTCTAGTAACAAACAAACTTTTACATACAGCACGACACATACAAATCATCACTCCTTCTCGCCATTGCTCATGAGCAAAAATCAATAAGCAAATATCATGAGACGCAATATGGAGTTGATCTGTTTTGTAATAAAAATAACTTCTTAAAGAACTTAAAACTCAGTCTACTTTAGCGTTTCTTTCTATTGAATATACTTTGAGTATGTTAGATGTTCACACACTATTAATTATTATTATTATTAAGTGTATCAATCTTTAATTTAGATTTTCTTTTCTATGTATTATTAGGAAACTAGAGTTTTGCAGTTTTTGCAGCTTGTACGTAAAATTGACTGGTGGGACGAGTGAGCAGCCTTAAAGGGAGGTTTCACAATGGGCTCATTTTGAGGCTTAAGTGTCTGTAGCTATGCTACCCTCCAGCCAACTATCCAGAACTATCCAGAACTATCCAGAACTATTAGGAAACAATTCTTTGTTTAATTTTCTCTGTAATTCGATTTAATGTCTGTTCAGAAATAAATAATTAAATAAATTTATTAATATTATTTACTGCATACTGCTCAAAAAATACACTCCTCCCCCAATACACAATGCTCATACATCTAGAGCAAGAAACAAAAAAATACATAACAATAAAAATAAAAAGTAACACTCCTCACAATACAAATTAAGAGAATATAAGAATAAAGGAATATACATATTCGCCCTAAACCCCCTCTGCCCTTGCCACTTTCATCTCCCACGACAGCCTGCTGCAGATTTTCACGCCCTTCCCATCCTCTCCCATTCATTCATTCATCATTCAGCTTTCTGCATTAATACCAAGAAAGCTCCAAATCTCCAAATATATTTAAAAAACATATATAAACAGTCTTTTATGAAGAAACCCGTTACTAAAAACATTTCGTTTCTGAATCAATAATTTCTGTTGTTGCTAATAAATTGAGACTTCACACCTGATACCGAGTCAAAATAATTAAATCGTCGAATACAAATGAGAAAATTATTCATGTAAAAAAAACATAAACAAATCATCCGTGACATTGGGAATACTGTAAATCATTGAAACAACAATACCGCAAATGAGTTGTGTCGGTTTTTTTTTCTTAAAACCTTAAGTCGCGAAACGGAAACGATATAAATTAATTTTATTGTTTGAATTTGTCATGTTTGGCATTTGAATTGTTTGTATAAATTAGCATTCGTCGCAGAATTTTGCCGGCAAATATTTAATTGGCTTGGAATAGCCCTGAAGTTTGGCGGCCTTTTAAACATTGTTTGCAGATGGAAAATCAATAATTAACCCAAATAGACCTACTGTTCCATTTAAGGAACACTTGGGGAAAAGGTAATCTGTAGAAGATACTTAAATCTATATACTGACTAGTCCTTTAAAAGAACATCATGAAAATCCTTTTTCTGAAAAAAAAACTAGCGTAAGTATAACACATTTATTATGATTAATATAACTTAGAGCTATAATGTAAAACGTATTTCCTACAAAATTTAAATAAAAAAAGTTTCAGGTTTATTTGGGTTAAACGGGAATTTTCTATCGCGCTATGTTAGACATTCTATAAGCAAAAAGATCAGAAATAATATTTGATATAATCAAATAAATATTGGACATCAATTTTCTCATCATAAAACGTTATTTATAGTTATTTATTATATTTATACAGCAACCCTCGTATAAATATAATAAATAACTATATTTATGTATTGAAAATTGGCAACACTGATGTTACTAGGTGCGATCTGGCACCATCATATCGCAAAGTTTGTGATTGTTGACAAAATACGCCATCAGAACATTTTGTAATACAGATGCGATTTGTATTGTTAACGGTGAATTGAAAATTTTATCTCAAGTTTTTGAATTTGTTCATTAATAATTTTATCTCAAGTTTTTGAATTTGTTCATTAATAATTTTAGCGAGTTCAAAATTATTTAATATTAATAATTATAGAAATTTATTTTTATTGGTAATTATTATATTATTAATTTCTTTATTTTGTCTTTATGACTTTACGAAAAAGAGTTTTCTGGATTTAATTTCTGGCGAAAAAAAAACGGTAAGTAAGGATCATAGCTATGAAGATAGATTTTTTTTTGAAAATTCTCATATAAGTAAATTCTATTTGTATTAGTATCAGTTATATGCCCCAAATATACTTCGGATAAGAATGTAAAAATGATTTGGAAAGTAAGAACATCGTTTTTAGAGATACAATAGTAATTTACATTATTAGTGCAGGAAGGCAAGTTTCCCGAATGAGCGAATGAGTTTACAGCACGAGCCGAAATCAATGCGGGAAAGGACTAGTCTTAGGACATGAGTACAAAAACATTATTTACGTTTTTATTAGTCTAGTTTATTTGTTTAAAATGTATTGAAATTGATTTATATAGGGAAATTAATATACAACGCTTGTTATTAAAAGCGACACATCAAAGAGTATGTTCTTCGAAAATAAATTACTTGAAATCTGAAATAATTTTACTACAAGATCACTAAATTAAACTTATCAGTATTAAATATTATTCAAAACATATAAAGAACATACATATTGTTTTTGGTGTTTTTGGTGAAATTCTGGTTGAATTGTGTGTGTTGGCTATGCCTAATACAGATCTTTTTTATATATAAAGAACATACATTATACGTTGTAGATCTGACGTAAAAGCATGTTAAGAAATTATTTATGACTCCAGCGCGTTTCATTGTGATTCTAATTGGCAAATCGCGCACACTCGCAACCGATACAATCTCCTAATTGGTAACAAAACAATGCATTTCGCGCGCCGAAGTGTACGAGCGCCGGGGCGAATATTAATGCGACAATTTGCATTAAAACGCACGTCGCGGCAATTGGAGATGCCGTATAATTCGTATCAAAGGGTTGTGGGCTATTGATTCGCAAAACTATTTGAGAAAAATTAAATTATTTTTAACCACGAGTCGAAAATTGTACTGCGATACATCTCCCCATGCTAGAGATGGTTTGTAGTTGTACATCAGTTCTAAACAGGACTATTCTAAAGGTCGTTTTAGACAAGACAATTTCTTGACTCAAAAGTTAGTCAAGATGCGAGACAATATAAATTGTCTCGTATCACACAGCAAATTATTTGAAATATTGAATTGGATGGTAGATCGAATGGAAAAATATAACGCGTTATATTTGTCAAGGACACATTGTATGGGAGGAGGATATATGAATTCATTTCTTGAACAACTTTTGAGCTAAGAAATTGCCTTGTCTAAAACGACCTTTAGTCAAGATACGAGACAATCTAAATTGTCTTGTATCATATAGCATATTATTTGATATATTGAATTGGCTGGTAGATCGAATGGAAAAATATAACGCGTTCTATTTGTCAAGGACAAATTGTATGGGAGAAGGATATATGAATTAATTTCTTGAACAACTTTTGAGCTAAGAAATTGTCTTGTCTAAAACATCCTTAATAAGAATATATACTAAGTCAACGCACAATCAACTGTCGCTCTAATTGTATCACAATTCAAATCTTCCATTGGGGAGGACCATGAATATTTTTGCAAGAGCTCCGGCCGATGCGCACGTATAAAATTCGGTTCTTTAATTAAGGAACTGTTTTAATTTAAACTTTGCGAGCGCATTACGCGCGTCTCCCCAAATAATGGAAATATACGGCGCGCGCTATAATGAAGATGGAGGCGGCGGCCGCATAGTTTTACCGAGTTGCGATTATTAAATAAAACTTGATACCGCGTTACCTTGGAGTTGGAGAGATTATCCGCGCGGGCTGAGAGGATTTCGTTGTAAAAATAGCAGTGAGGCAAATTATTAAATATTTTTAAAACAAGAAATTAATCATACTAATGATTGTTAGCACCTTTTTTTAATTGAAAATTTAATGGTTGTTGTAATGTAATAGTAGTTTTAAAAACTATTTATAGATACTTATTTACATAATATATATATGGCTAATTATTCATTAAGTATATTTATAATTTAGTGTGCAAAAGTAAGAGTGTATGTATCGTGGGAATAATCATTAATTTACTTTTATTACATTCTTAAACTAGTTTTCTAATTTTATAGTAGTCATTGATAACTTCTATTTGTTACGGTTATTGTTATACACAAATCACTCGCGCGGTAAACTGCGCTATAAATTATTATTTCACAATTGGTCAAATAAAACTGTTTTACAGCTGTTTTTGTGTAAAATATTGCAATACATAAATTCTGGTTGGTGTTTCAAGCCAGTATCGATTTTATGAGTGCTATTACATTACGAAATAAAATGTAATTTTACCATCGAAATGAACTGGCGGCAGCCTTTTACCCGCAATTAAATTATTAAATCGAGCAGATTAACACGAGATGCTTTAAATTTATTGGCAGACGAAACGGGTACCGGTTGAGTAATTGGCATTCGTGCAACAGGTAATAAAATAATTCAATTACCATCATTAAAACATCTAAAAAAATCAAGCTATGTACACAAATATACTATACTATAGGACAGGGGTGGCCTAACTTTTGATCTCTTTGGGTGACCTGATTTGCAAATTATATTCAGCAGTCTACCAACATAATATGATCATAAGAAAAGTAGTAATTTAAAGTCAAAAATCAGTTTAAATTTAAAATAAACATAGATAATACTAATACATATTCTATATCAAGTTATTTTAATAAGAGAAAATAATGTAAAGTAAATTTACTATCTGTTATAGCAGGGGTGGCCAAAGTGTATACCGCGGTATAGAGAAGTCTGAAGACTGAAGTAGCAGTAACAGCTAATCATCAAAAAGTACTGTTTATTATAATGATATGTTTTCTATTACATCTAAGACAAAACAAGCAATATAAAGATACAATCATGAATACATAATTATAATGGAAAGATAATTATGAAATGCTAAAGGGGAAAACTTAATTGAAGTGTAACTCAATGAGAGAACCAGCCCAGAGTAATAAACGAAAGGCACTTATATCAAAATCAAAATATTCGTGTACAATCTGACAGCAATAACATACACATGAATATGATTTAAGTTTATGCCCTAATTAATTCTAATAATAGTCAATTATAGTTTTTGCTTTGCGGTTTCAAGATTAATTATCGGCACGCTCTCTGCGGTCGCCATTAGCCACAAAAATCGTTTTCAATCAGAACTCAATCGATTGCGGCTAATCGCCACAGCGAAAATCGATTTTTAATTTGCATTTTTGGGAACGGTACACACCGCTGGAATTCCCAAAAAGGCCTCGCACAGCCTGAGCCCCATAAATCGCGGCGACATTGAAAGTCGGGAAGGTCGCCGCCCACGTGGACGAAATAAAGCCACATTCCGGCGATCACATAAAAAAAAAATGACAACAAACAAATTTACACCTCTAAGTTATTATTTGGTTCGTTGCTCTTAAATTAATATTGACCGTTTTTCGGCGGCTATAATGCCATTATATTTAGGTTTATTTGATTGTCTTGCTATAATTTCAATTAAATTTTATCACTTTATAATTTATTTGATTTAAACCGTTTAAAGAATTTCGCAGTCAAAATAACAGTTAATAATGAATAAGCAAAACAAATAACGCGTTAAAAAGTAATTCAAATTAAATTTGAACATTTATTTATCTCAATACTAAAACAAACAAACAAATAATATTTAGAAAATATAAAATAACAATATATCTAGATTATAGAAGTGGGATTTAATTTACAAAAGAGTTAGATATTATTTCTTTGGCAACTAGAATGGTGGAAATGTTACTGTCAGGGTAATAGACTTAGATTAATATTAATCTTTATAGGGCTATAACTCTCTAACCTAAGACCTAATCAACCCTACTATAACAAAATATCTAGCTTATAGAAACAGGAGCCACAAAAGAGTTACATAGATTTGATATTTTTTTAAGCAACTAGAACGTGGTAAATGTTACTGTCAGGGCGATAAAACTCTATATTAATCTTTATAGGGCTCTAACTCAGTAACCAAAGACATAACCAACTCTATTATAACAAAATATGTAGTTTATAGAAGCAGAAATTAAGTCACACAAGAGTTAGATTTGACCATTTCTTAAGCAACTACAACGTCGTAAATGTTACTGTCGGGGTGATAGACGCAATATTAATCTATATAGGGCTATAACTCACTAACCAAATACCTAATAAACTCTATTATAACAAAATATGTGGATTATAGAAGCAGGAGTTGAGTCACATAAGAGTTAGATAGATTTGATCATTTCTTAAGCAACTACAACGTGGTAAATGTTACTGTCGGGTTGATAGACGCAATATTAATCTTCATGGGGCTCTAACTCACTAACCAAAGACCTAACCAACTCTATTATAACAAAATATGTAGATTATACAAGCAGGAATTGAGTCACATAAGAGTTAGACAGATTTCACCATTTCTTAAGCAACTAGAATGTGGTAAATGTTACTGTCAGGGTGATAGACGAAATATTAATCTTCATATGCCTCTAACTCACTAACCAAAGACCTAACCAACTGTATTATAACAAAATATGTAGATTATAGAAGAAAGAGTTGAGTCACATAAGAGTTAGATAGAGATAGAGTTAGATAGAGTTAGATTTTTATCATTTCTTAAGCAACTACAACGTGGTAAATGTTACTGTCGGGATGATAGACGCAATATTAATCTATCTAGGGCTGTAACTCACTAACCAAACACCTAATAAACCCTATTATAACAAAATATCTATGTATGGAGTTAAATCACACAAGAGATTTGATCATTTCTTAAGCAACTAGAACGTGGTAAATCTTACTGTCAGGGTGATAGACGCAATATTAATATTTATAGGGAGCTAACTCACTAACCAAAGACACAATCAACCCTATTATAACAAAATATCTAGGTTATAGAAGCGGAAATTAAGTCACACAAGAGCTAGATAGATTTGATAATTTCTTAAGCAACTAGAATGCGGTAAATATTACTGCCAGGGCGATATACGCAATATTAATCTTTATAGGGCTCTAACTCACTAACAAAAGACCTAATTAACCCTATTATAAGCAAATATCTAGGTTATAAGAACAGGAATCAAGTCACACAAGTTAGATAGATTTGATCATTTCTTACGCAACCAGAACGGGGTAAATGTCAGGATGATAGATGCAATATTAATCTGTATAGGACTCACTAATCAAAGATCTAATAAACCCTATTATAACAAAATATCTAGGTTATAGAAGCGGGAATTAATTCACAAAAGAGTTAGATAAATTTGATCATTTGTTAAGTAACTAGAACGTGGTAAATGTTACTGTCAGGATGATAGATGCAATAATAATCTTCACAGGACTCAACTCACTAACCAAAGACCTAACCACACTGATAATAACAAAATATCTAGGTTATAGAAGCAGGAATTAGGTCAAACAAGAGTTATATAGATTTCATCAATTCTTAAGCAACTAGAACGCGGTAAATCTTACTGTCAGGGTGATAGACTAAATATAAATCTTTATAGAGCTCTAACTCACTAATAAAAGACCTAACCAACCCTATAATAACAAATTATCTGGGTTATAGAAGCAGGAATTAAGTCACACAAGAGTTAGGTAGATTTAATAATTTTTTAAGCAACTAGAACGTGGTAAATGTAATTGTCAGGGTGATAGAAGCAATATTAATCTTTATATCTCTCTCTATATTATTGATCATTTTTTAAACAACTCGAATGTGGAAATATTAATGCCGAGCGATAGATGCAATATTAATCTTTATAGGGCTCTAACTCATTAACAAAAGACACAATCAACCCTATTATAACAAACTATCTAGGTTATAGAAGCGGAAATTAAGTCACACAAGAGCTAGATAGATTTGATCATTTCTTAAACAACTAGAATGTGGTAAATATTACTGCCAGGGCGATAGACGCAATATTAATCTTTATAGGGCTCTAACTCACTAATAAAAGACCTAATCAACCCTATTATAACGAAATATCTAGGTTATAAAATCAGGAATTAAATCACACAGTAGTTAGATAGATTTAATAATTTTCTGAGCAATTAGAACGTGGTAAATGTAATTGTCAGGATTATAGAAGCAATATTAATCTTTATAGGGCTCTAACACACTAACTAAAGACCTAATCAACCCTATTATAACAAGATATCTAGGTAATAGATATCATGATACACAGGAGCTAGATACGGAATATCTAGGTTATAGAAGTGGGAATTAAGTCATAGCAGAGTTAGATAGATATTATCATTATTAGGCAACTAGAACGTGGAAAATGTTACTGTACCAGGGTGATCAATGCAATGTTAATTTCTACAGACCTCTAACTAACACAGTTTTTAGATTTGCGTTATAAAATAGAAATTTTGTAGAACCGTTTACACAGCCATTTTTAAATTATACTTTGTGTTGTTGTAAGGCTAATGAGTTTTTGAAACTTGTTGCACACAGTTAACAAATTTAAGCTTCCACGCTTCCTTCAATATTCACCAAAATGAATTTGAAAAGAAAATGACTTTTCATAAATTACATGTCAATCAAGAAAACTGTGAATATCATCCATACATAAAAAAAAATCTATCTTGTATCTAACTTCTGTCTATTTTGTATCTATCTTGTATCTATCTTGTATCTATCTTGTATCTATCTTGTATCTATCTTGTATCTATCTTGTATCTATCTTGTATCTATCTTGTATCTATCTTCTATCTATCTTCTATCTATCTTCTATCTATCTTCTATCTATCTTCTATCTATCTTCTATCTATCTTCTATCTATCTTCTATCTATCTTCTATCTATCTTCTATCTATCTTGTATCTATCTTCTATCTATCTTCTATCTATCTTCTATCTATCTTCTATCTATCTTCTATCTATCTTCTATCTATCTTCTATCTATCTTCTATCTATCTTCTATCTATCTTCTATCTATCTCCCATCTATCTTCTATCTATCTTCTACCTATCTTCTATCTATCTTCTATCTATCTTCTATCTATCTCCCATCTATCTTCTATCTATCTTCTATCTATCTCCCATCTATCTTCTATCTATCTTCTATTTTCTATCTTCTATCTTCTATCTATATTCTATTTATCTTCTATCTATCTTCTATCTATCTTCTATCTATCTTCTATCTATCTTCTATCTATCTTCTATCTTCTATTTATCTTCTATCTATCTTCTATCTATCTTCTATCTATCTTCTATCTATCTACTATCTATCTTCTATCTATCTTCTATATATCTTCTATCTATCTTCTATCTATCTTCTATCTATCTTCTATCTATCTTCTATCTATCTTCCATCTATCTTCTATCTATCTTCTATCTATCTTCTCATTTTGGAAAATTACAAATTACAAATCCTGACTTATCCTTTGATAAAAAAAAATGATAAAAATTACTATAACTATGTTTGTGGTTATCAAAATTTTGTAAATTTACTTTAAATTTATTTACAAATAGTCATACATTAACCTCTACAAAGTATGACATGTGTATCTCAACTATTCATAGTCCTTTTGGGTTGTTAAAGTCAAAAATTACTCAAGAGATAGAAAGTACTATAACTATGTTTGTAGTTATCAAAATTTTATAAATTTACTTTAAATTTATTTACAAATAGTTATACTTAGCCCCTACAAAGTATGACATATGTAATCTCAACTATTCATAGTATTTTTGGGTTATTAAACTCAAAAATTATAAATTTGACGTTAGTCAAGGGATAAAAATTACTATAACTATGTTTGTGGTCATCAAACTTTTATAAATTTACTTTGAATTTATTTACAAATATCATACTTAGCCCCTACAAAATATGACATGTGTATCTCAACTATTCATAGTCCTTTTGGGGTGTTAAACTCAAAAATTACAAATCCTGACATTACTCAAGGGATAAAAAGTACTATAACTATGTTTGTAATTTTCAAAACTTTATAAATTTAGTTTGAATTTATTTACAAATTGTCATTCTTATCCCCTACAAAGTATGACATATGTATCTCAACTATTCATAGTCCTTTTGGGGTGTTAAACTCAAAAATTACAAATCCTGACATTACTCAAGGGATAAAAAGTACTATAACTATGTTTGTAGTTTTCAAAATTTTATAAATTTGGTTTGAATTTATTTACAAATTGTCATTCTTATCCCCTACAAAGTATGACATATGTATCTCAACTATTCATAGTCCTTTTGGGGTGTTAAACTCAAAAATTACAAATCCTGACATTACTCAAGGGATAAAAAGTACTATAACTATGTTTGTAGTTTTCAAAATTTTATAAATTTAGTTTGAATTTATTTACAAATTGTCATTCTTATCCCCTACAAAGTATGACCTATGTATCTCAACTATTCATAGTCTTTTTGGGTTGTTAAACTCAAAAATTACAAAACTTTACTCAAAGGATAAAAAGTACTATAACTATGTTCGTAGTTATCAACATTTTGTAAATTTACTTGGAATTTATTTACAAATAGTCATAATTAGCCCCTACAAAGTATGACATATGTATCTCAACTATTCATAGTCCTTTTGGGGTGTTAAAGTCAAAAATTACAAATTTGATATTACTCAAGAGATAGAAAGTACTATAACTACATGCTCATGTCATCAGGATCACCGGGTAGTGTCCTCTATAGCTGAACTCTACACTGATGAGATCTAATAAGATCTAAATCTAGATATATCTATATATGTAAAACTATACCATTGATAGATACATAATGTCATCTAATATATGAGTATGTTCTAAATTTCGTTTGTAAGACATTAAAAACGTCGCGATCGTAATTAGCATACATCTGATATACAAAAAGTAATGCAACATCCGATTGTCCTTTTCATTTTACAATCTTGTGCTAATTAGTTATTCAAATTAGGCCACTAAATTAGCGACATCGGATGTTATTCAATAAGAAAGCGCATTGGCAACTCAATTATTACATCCCGATAACTCTATTAATAGCTCGCCGCGAGTTTCTATAGGTTTGTATTTTTTTTGCGCGATAGCACACCGAACGGGAAACAAATCGGCACCGCTTTATTCAGCAAGTTTTTTTTTGTCTGCTGTATCGGCTCCCGGTGAGAAATTGCATGTGCCGTTTGTGCCCAGCCGTGGCCAATTATCGGCCAATTTCACGCTCTGATTATTTTGTCCAGACTACATACGTTTTGTTTTTACAGTTTAGGTGCGCAGTTTCGCTCGTCAACTGGGCCCTGTTTATTTGCAAGCGAGTTCTTGTCAGAATTACAATGAGGAGTGAGTATTCTAAGTGGACCCCTCTAAATGTTACCCACTTACTCTCTCAAACATATCGACGGCGTTGTGCGAAAAGAGCCAATCTGCAATTAGCAGAATGTTTCTAAAACTAAAAGCTTCGATTCTAATTCATTTTATATAAGTATTAAGTATATCGATTTTTTTTGTAGGTTTTATTAATTGTAACAAAAAAAAATCGATATACTAATGAAATTATTAATATAATTAATACTTTAATAAATAAAATGAATTAGAATCGAAGTTTTTAGTTTTAGAAACATGCTGGAAATGTTTGGCTCTTTATATATATATATATATATATATATATATATATATATATATATATATATATATATATATATATATATATATATATATATATATAGTTAGAGGGAGATTGTTGGGAATGCGGCGATTAGGGCTGAAAGAAACCTCTTCTCTTTATATCGATATTTCGACTCCAGAGCTTCATCAGGATTTACTAAAAAACCAAACTGTTAACAATAATCTTCGTACAAAATTAACTTTTTATATATTTTGTACGAAGATTATTGTTAACAGTTTGGTTTTTTAGTAAATCCTGATGAAGCTCTGGAGTCAGAGCGAAATATCGATATAAAGAGAAGAGGTTTCTTTCAGCCCTAATCGCCGCATTCCCAACAATCTCCCTCTAACTAGTTTTTCGGCGAAAAACTACCCTCAACTATATATATATATATATATATATATATATATATATATATATATATATATATCAACACCGTCGATATATGCAACTAATTAGTTTGAAGTCCACATATGATTGATATAGAATCCCCTCCAGATTACTTAACTAGTTAAAGTTTAGTTTGCAACACTTTAAGTACTTTGAGATATGAAACTACTAGTTCTATATCAAAACTTCAGCATGTATGTATATAAACACCTCTTGGTTCCTTGTTATTTGTATAGATGTATGTGGAATGATTGTCCCCTATCATCTTTTGTTACTTTTATAAAACAAAAACTAATATTTGAATTATAATTGTATATTTAAACCAGGGCCGGATTAAACTATGTGGAGACCTAGGACATTTATTCCCTGTCGGGACTCACACAAGATATATTGGCGGCTGATGCTCCATCTGGTGGCATGAAATGAACTACATTTAGTAGGGAATTTGTTTGCATAATATTTGTTTTTTTATCATTTTATACATGACTATAGAACCAGGGTTATACTATTTATACCTTAAAAGTACATTAACAATCGTGTATTATTGTAGAAGTCACTGAAATCATATGATTTTAATGTAATCAGCTGATCAAACAATAACAAAGATCAGCTGTTTACCTACTACCTTGAACCGTTGACGTTTGAATCGCGAATACCACAGAAATTAAAACAAAATACTTCCATCTTTATAGCCCGAGGGCTTCTCCGCCGGCAAAGGTAGAAGCTCAGAGGAGTGTAATCGCCCGGTATTTACTTTAAGTTCACAGAAAACCTCTGAAAAACTGTGAAAGGTGAATTTCGCCCACAACTCTCGCTCCCCAATGCTCAGTTTGCGATAACAAAAAATATTTATCTAAGTATAGGTATAAACTTTTATTTGTCTATATTTTTTTTTAAAGCGGTGGTCCCTTAAAAGTTTTTATCTCCACAATTAACCTCAAAGAAATTGTTAGAGGTTTTGCTGCTTAGGCGACGAAATATTGAAGGATTGAAGCAAATACAGACAGTACTACGAATAACAGTATTATTGACCGTGTAAAGTGTCTTATAGGAGTATTAGAACGAAAGAGAGAGAAGTAAACAATACAAAAATATCTTCTAGGTTCTAGGTTAAGATTTGAACTTGATCTGTTGTAACCAAACAACTAATAACAAACCTATCAGATCAGTAATAATTACTTCCGTATGTGTAGCGAATACATTACAATTCAATAACAATAATAAACAAACCAGTTATAAAATAAATGACGTAGAGATGTCAACGGTGAATCTATTTGCAGAGCACGAAACCGTATTTTTAGCGACCTCGGGGTTAAACCCACATTCACACAAGATATACATATAGAAATTTACTACTCACTTAAACATTTCGGGCATCCAACAGTTACAAGCTCGTCTTTCAGGCGTTTGTTTTCGCAAGTTGCGGAATGCGGTATCGTAATCGCAGGCCGGCGCGCACTTTGTAACGATACTGTTGTCGTTTGGTGAGTGTTACGACCTCTCGCTGTCGCTGGTGGACAGCGCGCCGCGGCCAGCTCGCTGGCGGGGATCTCTTCGCACAGCCTTGGCTTGTGTCGCGTTTCCCGCCAGAGTGTGGCCCTCAGAGCGAACTGCAATGCTAATGGGATGCGAGAGGTTCATTGCCTACCAGTGCTTGCGGTTTGTTTTTGATATGGGGAACTTTGGGTCACGGCTGAGATCGGAAGCATGCCAATTACCAATTTTGTATGAGTATTAAACCTGTTTTGGGGCTTTAGAAGAAGCTACATGTTATATATTTTGAATTTACTGCAGACAACACTGATGCTACGAAGACAAATGCATAGCAACAGAAACCGATGTGTATATTTTGGAAATATATAATGGGTTGAAAATATCACAAAATCCTAGGAAATAGGAAAAATGGTAGAATCAAAAAAGAAACCATACCAAACATGGTTACAAGCCTGAAAAACGGAGGATTGAATTATATATATATATATATATATATATATATATATATATATATATATATATATATAATAATTACTCAAAAATTTCACTATCCGGTGGGACTTGAACCCACGTCTCCGGCTATCGCGGCCGTCACGCTACCAACTGCGCCACGGAGTGTGGTAGTGGATAGCGCGTGAGATGTTCTTATGTCCAATTATTTACACAAACCCTGGAATCGACTGGTAAACAAGTAGTAGAAGAGAAAAATAAAATGTGGAAAAATTTCAACTAGAAAGCCCACATATGCCGAGGTGAAGACAGGGGGAAGAATACCATGTTTTTTTAATTATTTTTTTCTTTTATACATAAGTACATGTTTGTATGTATGTGTATATGTATATATGTATTGTACATGTAAAAGTATAAAAAGTGTAAATAAATAAAACGAATTTTCTTTGAAAAAAAAAAGATAGATTCATGGTAGCGACGAAGGCATCGGAAGCATGAAAGACGATTAAGAATAAAATAATTAGAAATAAAATAACATAGACCTAATAAATACCGAGGAATGAGAAAACTATTTTAAGAGTCTACTAACAGAAAACAGAGAGGATTTTGTCACATAGACCTAATAAATACCGAGGAGTGGTAGAACCATAATAACAGTCTACTAACGGAAAAGAGACAAAAACAACGTGTACGTACTTTGTTGAATATATTTAGAGAATATCCTTATACTTAATTGGTAAATGTTAGAATTGAGGATTATATTTGCAGTTGATCTTATTATGTATTTAAATTGAAAACGAGTCTTTCTTTGTTTTTTATCACTTGTTTATTACTGTTTGCGAATATTTTCGGCTACGCTCTAGCCATTATCAAGCTAATCCGATGAATTATCACAAAGTAGATGCCAATTCAATTCAATATTTGAAAACGAGTCTTTCGAAATTGTTTACGAATTTATTGGCGACTGAACCGACGACAATATTGGATCAATTTGCGCAAGAGGCAATAAACGTGATGCGTGTAAAATTGATACAGAGCGCTTTATTTTCGACGTCGTCCATCAATTAGAGTTTTATTATGTCGAAGACAGAAAGAGAGACTATTATGTACAGCGATAGTGGAAATATCGGTTAGGAAAGCGATCTGTCAGTTACAAGAGACCATTATGGATTCCATTTTTCATTGCTGTGATTGTGATTATTTACCGATAGACATAAAATCAGTATCCGGTCTTACTGGAAATAGTTATTAACTTTTTTTTACATAATTTTCATCACCACTGATTATTTATCAGACCTGTAAATGATTAAACCAATCGAGTTTTTGAAATTTTATAGAAAAATGTATTTTGATTTCAATAATCAGGTCTGATAAATGATTAGTGGTGGCGAAAATTATGTAAAACAAAGTTAATAACTATTTCCATTACGACCGGATACTGATTTATTTAGCAAGTAAATATGAAGACAAATAAACCAAAAGTAGGTACAAAAGGTGAAACTAAAATTAACATGAACAAATAGATCAAAATTAAGTGACCGTGTATAATGAAGATGTGTAAAGTACTATCGATATGTTATTCTAGGGGAGCTGCACGTGGCACTTTTTTAATTTTTATTTAATTCATATTTAATAAACCATACCATTATTTTTAATTATATTTACACAATATCTTTGTATTATCATCTTCTATGTGTGTACTAAATTTCATTGCTCTACATTAACTTTTATTTTTTGCTAAATCGTACGGGTGCATATATATATTTATTTATTTCCGAAAAAATATGGGTCTAATTGCAATAGTTTTTGAGATAATGTCAATTGAACGAAAAATAATCGAGTTTTTGAAATTTTATACAAAAATGTAATTTTATTTAAAAAATCAGGTCTGATAAATAATCAGTGGTGGCGAAAATTATGTAAAACAAAGTTAATAACTATTTCCATTACGACCAGATACTGATTTATTTAGCAAGTAAATATGAAGACAAATAAACCAAAAGTAGGTAAAAAAGGTGAAACTAAAATTAACATGAACAAATAGATCAAAATTAAGTGATCGTGTATAATGAAGATGTGTAAAGTACTATCTATATGTTATATATATATATATATATATATATATATATATATATATATATATTTCCGAAGAAATGTCACTTGAACGAAAAATAATCAAGTTTTTGAAATTTTATACAAAAATGTAATTTTATTTAAAAAATCAGGTCTGATAAATAATCAGTGGTGGTGAAAATGATGTAAAACAAAGTTAATAAATATTTCCATTAAGACCGGATACTGATTTATTTAGCAAGTAAATATGAAAACAAATAAACCAAAAGTAGGTACAAAAGGTGAAACTAAAATAAACATTAAAACAAATAAACCAAAATTAAGTGACCGTGTATAATGCTTTGTAAAGTACTATCTATATGTTATTTATCCACTTTATTTATTATTAAAAAGCAAAATAAACAGTACTTTCATCTTGAACTACATACATCTTAATATTTACATTTCAGACGATACACAATCTAAAATAATTCCCACTCTTAAAAATTTCATCAGCAATTATCTAATTTAGTTTCAAACAACAATAAAATTACTGCGCACTCTTTCCCTATGTGCATTATTTTCGTTGGTTCGCACACATGTGATGATATAATCGCGCATTGTTGCGATCACATAGCATTTGCACATAACGAATCCGTTTGTGGCAAAATCGAATCTTCCTACGAACGTAAATCATTCCGGGCATTTATTAGCATGATATCATTTATTAGTCGTAGCGCGTTCTCCTTGAGCGCATAATTGAAGAAACAATGCACCCGTTCATCTGCCGCAATTATGCTTAATTATTTTTTTATCGATCATCATACAAGTATGTTTTTTTGTGTGTGCCTGTTTGCTGACATGTGCCACAAGGTTTTTCAGTATACGAATGACATACCCAAGGGCGAGTACTTTTTGTGTGTGGCGGAGCGCAATAATTATTTAATTTACTTGCAAATTATAAATTGTAAAAATTGAAAATTATTTATGGAAAGAGTGAGACTGAACACAAACAACAGACAGAGACAGCGAGAAAGTTAGTTCTTGTTTCAGTTGTTTGCTTAGAAGTCTGAGGGTCTATTCTGTAATTTCAGATGGTCTGGTAAATGATTAGACCAATCTGTTACCCAATGCAACCAAATAAACAACTGTTTCTCGGCAAACGCTAGTGTAATAGAAAAATAGGTTATAATTTTAACCTATTTCACTAATTTGTTACATAAGGCAGTATAAGGCCCAATTCACACATAAGCGGCGTCGGTCGGAGGCGCGGTATAGGCGAGGTGCAGGCGCGACATCGCACAGGTGATTTTGATGTCCATATGCAGTGAAGGGGTGGACATTGCACCATATGTTGACATAGAGGCGGCGTGGAAGAGTTGTGCCTCTCGCCTCGCACGGCGCTTTCACGCCCCCTCTATATAAACAAGTGGTGCAATGCCCACTTAGGTGACGAGACACAGGCATTTGCCTCATTCCTCTCGCCGCGCCGGCACCGCGTCTTTGCCTCAGACACGGTGCCTGCGAGGCGAGAGGCACAACTCTTCCACGCCGCCTCTTTGTAAACATATGGTGCAATGTCCACCCTTTCACTGCATGTGGACGTCAAATTCGCCGAATAAACGTCAAAATGAGACCGAATAAACGTCAAAATGTGTCCATGAAAATTTGGTATTTACAGCTTTTAACGAGTAGTGAGATTCAGAAACCAACTAGAATCAGATAGCGGAAAGTGAGACAAACACGATGAGACCATACACGTGAAGAATCATTAATCGAGTAAAATTTAATCTAATCCAAAACAGCATATGTAATTTTGAATTTTACACCATTTCGACAATTTTTAGACACCAGGTGTCGCTTTGCCATCGGATAGAGGTCAATAGTTATGAATTGAATTCACTCATGATATAATAAAATTAAAATTACTTGACACTCGCTATCTGTATGAGGAAATGCAAAAATATAGCGCCATAAAATATATGGCAAACAAATTACTCTGTGCAGACGACAATTTTAAAACTATAAACTTTTTTAATTAATTCGAGTAGCATCAAGATCTGCATTTATCGCCGCTCCAATTACGTCGGCGTCGTCTCAGAGGTGCAGCGCGTCTCGGGCGCCGTATTTATTACACCTCGAGGAGAAGGATGAATTATGGGGGCGTTTAATAAGGGCGGCTGCAGTTATTTAGCCGCCGCTCATAACTCACGGCATGGGCGGCGGCGGTATAGCGGGCGCGCGAAGTGCCATAGTAACAGTCACAAGTGACAGAATGTTATAGTCTGGGGTGGCAGAAGTTACACTATTTTCAATTATTTGTTGTTGTTAAAGCTTTTGTGCTTGATTTGATGGTTTTTTATTCTTCTTCATTGTTTTAACATGCTAATTTATTTTTTGTACTCATGTCCTAAGACAAGTCATTTCCTGCTTTGATTAAATACTACTTCCCGCACTAGTGCGGGAAGTAGCCAGTGTTGCAAACTTAAAATTCGTTACCAATGTAAATGTGTATTTATAGATACCATTCGTTCATTCGGGAAACTTGCCTTTCTGCACTAATAATGTAAATTATTATTTTGTCCTAAGACGAGTCATTTCCCGCATTGATTTGGGTGCGGGAAATACTACTTCCCGCACGCATGTTCGTTAATTTTAAATGGTTCGTACGTTGATTTTAAAAAATCGAATAATATATTTAATGTAGATACATGCTTTCAAACTAATCCGACCCAATCTACGCAGGAAACTCAGAAAAAATGCAAAGGAACAGAGGCAGAAAGCGGTAGAAACAAGCAAAATAGAGATTGCGGATAAGTGGTGGACATGGCAGGGGGCATAAAAAAGGCCTGAAGTGGTTCAGGAAGGTGAGGCAGAAGTGGCTGGCAGATGGGAGGAGGAGCACAGCGACTTCATGGTGTTATATTTACTTAAAAAAAACCTTCTATAAATATAGGGCTATCAGCTGTGAGGCTTTTCCGTTGGTCAAAGTAGAAGCTCCGAGGAGTTTAATCGACCCTGTATTTACCTTAACTTCACAGAAAACCTCTGAAAACTGTGAAAGGTAGTTCGCGAAAGTTCGCCACGATGGGGATCGAACTCAGGCTCCCCAATGCTCAGTACAAGGCGAACGACGCCTCTAACCACTCGGTCATTATATTTACATATAATGAGAAACAACGTTCGGAACAGCTACGCCCTATAATCGCGACAAAATCGAGGGGAAACAAATATCTTAGCTCCGAAATATCATTACATGGTCAGAAATGGGATTGATAGCAGACAGGAAGTGATATGCAGGCATAGTCGACAACTCTCAGTAGGAAAGACACCTACAGAAGAGACCAAATATACAATAAAAGAGTTCAATACAGCAAAATGTAGGGTATTTCCCCCATTTTTGTACTAAAGTAGAAACTACTGGCATCTTTACTTACTTCGACCAATATCTTTGCGTAGCAATGGACTTCTTCTTGCCAGCATGGCATACTTGAGATCAAACAACAACAAATCACCGTGAAATAAGCAGAATTTCATCTTTGTTTAATACATATATAAGTGTGAATCCACCCCTTAGCAATCTACATATCTAGATTTCGATCTTATTAGATCTCATCAGTGTAGCTCAGAGATATTGTGTGAATTCATCTTCAATAGACGAATTCACACAATATCTCGAGGGGCTATATACAAAAATTATACAACTAACACCCTAGGAGAAAAGTTAAACGCTATCTGGCGGCACCACATCGATTAGCAATGCACACTCATATGGTAATAACCGTCAACATGCTCATGCCATTAGGATCACCGGGTAGTGCCCTCTAGGAATAATATTCCAACAGAGTGCTTGAAATATCAGCACAAAGTCAATTTAGTAAAACATATATAAGTGTGAATCCACCTCTTAGCAATCTACATTATTACCATATGGGTGTGCATTGCTAATTGATGTGGTGCCGTCAGATGGCGTTTAATTTTCCTCCTAGGGGGTTCGTTGTATAATTTTCGTATATAACCCCTCGAGATATTGTGTGAATTCATCTTCACTAGCTGAGCTACACTGATGAGATTTAATAAGATCGAAATCTAGATATGTAGATTGCTAAGGGGTGGATTCACACTTATATATGTATTAAACAAAGATGAAATTCTGCTTATTTCACGGGTGATCTGTTGTTGTTTGATCTCAAGTATGCTATGCTGGCAAGAAGAAGTCCATTGCTACGCAAAGATGATTGGTCGAAATAAGTAAAGATGCCAGTAGTTTCTACTTTAGTACAAAAATGGGGGAAATACCCTACATATTGCTGTATTGAACTTTTTTTATTGTATATTTGGTCTCTTCTGTAGGTCTTGTATCATTTTTGTTTAATATAATTTGCGGTTCTAAATAACTATTTTAAACTAGGGCACTATTGCCAACTATTGCATTGATATTATTTTTTTTAATTTTTTTACGAGATTTGCATAATTAAAATCTATTACAGTCACGTGCTTCCGCAGTGGGGGGTACCCCGAGCCGGATCTTAATACCATAATCCCTTATCTGACCCGCGGCCGCATCCATTATTATTCCGCCCCGTCAACCCCCACAGGCATGACAGCGGATTTGCGATTCATTACGTAAATGTGACCAGCGGGGCCGTAAAAGCCATCGCCGGAGCGCGGCCGTATTAAAAATCGATAGGCCGACCAACCAGCGACCCCTAAAAATATTCCACCAGCCCCCCCTCGCGATTACACCAAGTCCACCCCCCGTTATTGCACTCTAATTAAATTTTATTGTAAATCCATTACGCTGTTATTATTAGCGCGGCTTTGTATAGTAATTTCCAACGAATTACGCACAACATGTTTGTGATTGTAACTATAATTATTATTATACAGCGTCAGGCAAGGTAGTTTCGGCAAACCAATTCTCAAATATATTATTCGATATCACATAATCTGACTATGCACGAAAAGACTGCTTCCCAGAAAATCTATTGGTAAGTAAAGAATGGAAGGTCCACCAAATGATCACCTAATGCAAACAAACCGTGAACAAAAATAACTAAAGAACTTTAAATTCACGTTCAAAACACATCTAGAAAATAATTTGCATTGTATGGTAAAATTCCCTCTATAGAGAAAGTTTAACGCCATCTGGCGACATTACAACAATTAACAATGCTGAGCAATATGGTTAATTGATGTGGTGTCGCCAGATGGCGTTAAACATTCTCTATAGAGGGAATTTTACCATGCAATGCAAATTCTTTTCTAGATGTGTTTTGAACGTGAATTTAAAGTTGCAATAATTTTATGTAAATTTGTGTGTGGAGGTGTTTTGAACGAGAATTCAATGATCTTTGGTTGTTTTTGTCCACGGTCCACTCGAGATATTGTGTGAATTCATCCTCATTAGCTGAGCTACACTGTGGAATCTAATAAGATCGAAATCTATATAGATTCAGTACATATACATGTAGTATACATATATATATATATATATATATATATATATATATATATGTAGATTACTGAGAGGCTATTTCAAATTTATATGTTTACAAAAATAATTGTGAATTTTTCATAAAATAAGTACCTACTTACCTATTTAAACAACAGATACATAATGAACGAATGGTTTAAAAATATGATTTTTTTTTCATTATTCTTTCATTGCCATCTCGAAACGTTCCAGGGACCGCCTTGTTTGATCAAATAATTGTTCTGATATAACCGATCAGAATCGAACACATACAACAATCCACCATACCCATATGGATAATTAATGTGGTGTCGCCAGATGGCGTTAAACTTTCTCTCTAAAGGGAAATTTGCTTTATAATTCGAAACGTTATAGCGACCACGTTGATTGCTGTTATAACCGATCAGAATCGAACATATATTTATGAATTTTGTTTCGAAGGCATAGAAGACGTTAGAAAAAGTATATTAGTGTTAATGGTTTTTATGTTGAAAAATTAATGTTTGTTTGTCCTCTAAAGCCCATGTTTCCTAGGAAAAATATATAATATAGCGGCCGCTTTCGACGTCATTTTTACGTAACAAAAATAATTTTACGTGTATATAAACACGAGTATGGTTTCCCATAAAGAATATAATTCAAAAAGTCAATGAATTAAAGTGATGTATGTGTAGTTATTCAATTAAATATACTTAAAATAATTGTGTGATGTGTAAGTGTACGTCAAAAGTCCATTTTGAAGCGACCGCTTTCCGAGGAAACCAAGGCTTTACTCCTTGTTTTCATAGCTAGGTAGATAACATAAAAAACTCCCCTCGTATCAACATTTTTGATTTATGACTAAAGTCTAAATATTTCCCTTTTTCTTGAAATACTCTGTACAATACAACGTAGTTCGAGATAAAACTAAATATTAAAAATCCAGTAGAATAAAGAATTATATAATGATTATTGTTGCAGGTTCTACTAATTTAGTAGGAAAATTCACGCAGAGCGTCAGAAGGATTGTGCAGGACGTGAAGGATGAGGGCACGGCCAGTGGGCAGACGAAGGAGGAGGTCATTGATACAAACGAGCGACTGCGGGCGGTGCGTGTGCGCCTGGACGAGTCCTACGACACCGCCAAAAAGGCGTTGGTTACGCTCATGACCAAGTACAATGACAGCAAGTCGGTCAACAATATTCTCCAGAGATACAAACTACTGAAATCCATGATTAAGGTAAATTAGCGACTAAATCGAAAGTAATTACTTCATAATACTTTAGGGTATATTTTTGAGTTTGGATATTATTTGCTGCGGCCAGTATTGTCCTCAAAAATAATTACTTCATAATACTTTAGGGTATATTTTTGAGTTTGGAGATTATTTGCTGCAGCCAGTATTGTCCTCAAAAATAATTACTTCATAATACTTTAGGGTATATTTTCAAGTTTGGATATCATTAGCCGCGGCCAGCATTATCCTATTGTGCTTACAGATTTTTTTAATTCTCAAAAGCGATTTTGGAACCTCCTCTGACGGACCTGCCGGCAGGTCAAGAAGCTGGAGGATGTTTCACAAGGTCGATAGGTCTCCATAGCTTGAACCTTGACGTTGACTACGCTTAGTGACTTTTTGAGCAATAATTACAATTTATTGCTCAAAAATTCACTCTCCAGCGGTACTCCGGTATACGGCAAGAATTCTTTCTTATAATTTTATATAGCCATCCGTCAAAGGGGTAACATCTTATTATTGTCGTATCTATTAATTCTTCTTTTCTTCCAAATTCGCTTTGACCTTTTAAAGGTCAAAGGATACCATTCTATTATCTCTCTCATGGCCTTGAAATGGGATTCTGAAAACCTCCTCTGACCACCAGACAGGTCAAGCAGGATCATGTTCCAGACTTCCTCAAGGTCGGGAGAAGGTTCTAAATTGGCTTGTACCACTACTATAATAATTCTTTCTTATAATTGTATATAGCTATCCGTCGAAGGGGTAACATCTCATTATTCTCGTAACTATTAATTCTTCTTTTCTTCAAAATTCTCTTTGATCTTTTATATGCCTAAGGGGCCAATTCTATTATCTCTCTCATGGCCTTGAAATGGGATTCTGAAACCTCCTCTGACCACCAGACAGGTCAAGCAGGATCATGTTCCAGAGTTCCTCAAGGTCGGGAGAAGGTTCTAAATTGGCTTGTACCACTACTATAATAATTATTTCTTATAATTTTATATAGCTATCCGTCGAAGGGGTAACATCTCATTATTCTCGTAACTATTAATTCTTCTTTTCTTCAAAATTCTCTTTGATCTTTTATATGCCTAAGGGGCCAATTCTATTATCTCTCTCATGGCCTTGAAATGGGATTCTGAAACCTCCTCTGACCTCCAGACAGTTCAAGCAGAAGCATGAAGTTCCAGAGTTCCTCAAGGTCGGGAGGAGGTTCTAAATTGGCTTGTACCACTACTATAATAATTATTTCTTATAATTGTATATAGCTATCCTTCGAAAGGGGTAACATCTCATTATTGTCGTAACTATTAATTCTTCTTTTTTTTCAAAATTCTATTTAGCTTTTATAGGCCAAATGGGCCAATTCTATTGTCTCTCTCATGGCCTTGAAATTGGATTCTGAAACCTCCTCTGACCTCCAGACAGGTCAAGCAGAAGCATGAAGTTCCAGAGTTCCTCAAGGTCGGGAGGAGGTTCTAAATTAGCTTGTACCACTACTATAATAATTCTTTCTATTGTCGTAACTATTAATTCTTCTTTTTTTTTCATAATTCTCTTTGAGCTTTTATAGGCCAAAGGGGCTACTTCTATTATCTCTCTCATGGCCTTGAAATGGGATTCTAAAACCTCCTCTGACCTCCAGACAGTTCAAGCAGGAGCATGAAGTTCCAGAGTTCCTCAAGGTCGGGAGGAGGTTCGAAATCGGCTTGTACCCACTACGAACAGTTGAAAAATGTTTGTTTTAATTGATGTAAGTAGATGACGACTCTACAAGACTCTGAGAGGCGAAGTTTCCAGAATTCCTCAAGATCGGGATGAGATTCTAGGAACGATTTGTACCCACTACAACAAAACAAAATTCTTCAACTGTTGTTAGTAGTAGGTACAAGCCGATTTAGAACCTCCTCCCGACCTTGAGGAACTCTGGAACTTCCTGCTCCTCCTTGACCTATCTGGGAGTCAGAGGAGGTTTCAGAATCCCATTTCAAGGCCATGAGAGAGAAAATAGAATTGGCCCCTTTGGTCTATAAAAGCTCAAATAGAATTTTGAAAAAAAAAGAAGAATTAATAGTTACGACAATAGAAAGAATTATTATAGTAGTGGTACAAGCCAATTTAGAACCTCCTCCCGACCTTGAGGAACTCTGGAACTTCATGCTCCTGGTTTCAGAATCCCGTTTCAAGGCCATGAGAGATATGAGTTGAAGAATTTTGTTTTAATTGATGGAAGTAGATAAAGAGCGTTGTTTATATTAATATTTAAATAATTCAATCAACGCCACTATTGCTCTCATAACGTTATATAAGATCTTTCTTTCTTTTACTTTACATTCCTACCAACTCACATATTACTAAAAACAATACCAATACAAATTAGCTACCTAAAAACATCTGTAGTCTCATAAATGAGCTCAATCATGATCACCAGTCTGAAATCGAAACGCTTCTCTGGTAGGAGGTGTATTAAATTGACGCCTAACGACATGAGTATTTTATTACAGGAAGTGATTCGATTGGAAACGCAATACTGGACCCTAGTGGACATCCCAAAACAAGAAAAGCAAGAAACGGTCCCGGCGTTCGTGCTGCGAGCCTGCGCGATAATGGAGAAGACCCAAAAGTCCGGCGAGGGGGTGAAAACGTCGGCGAAACTGGCCGAGGAGGCGCAAGAGAAGCGGGAGCGGATAGACCGTTTGGAGAGTAAGTTATTCTTTTTCTAAAACAAAGCGGCATCCCTTTGTTGCGTACGTGCAATTGGAATATGGATACGGTTTGCGATCAAAGCGGCGGGTGCCTCATTAAGCGCAAACCCCACACGAGTAGTCGAGTAGGGTTTTGGTATAAACGTACATTCCGTTCGTTTCAGATATGACGACAACACTGATAGACGGGGAGAACACGCAGATGACTAACGATCTGTATAGGCTACTCAAGAAGTATAGTGGTTTGAGAAACCTCATTCGAGAACTGAAGGTAATTAAATACTTGGCTGAGAAGTTTACATCCTAATCATTAGACGAACGGCTTTAATACCAAAAAAAATGATATACTTGTCCTAAAATTTATGATTATTGATAGATATTTGAGGCGTAAATTTTATTTCACTAAATATTTTTTATTTAATATTTAATTGAAGCATTAATGCCCATATTCACCAACATTACATAAACGTTATAGGTTCCATAATCTATTGAATGGATAAATTGACAACGTCATTGTGACAGAATATGCCAAAAAAAATGTTAAACACCTTGCGATTGGAGCTTTGTTGACACCTTTTGTTTAATTATTCAGTGTTTGCAATAGAGAGAATCTAAAGTAACTACATTCTCTAGATAATTTATTTATTGTTGCTATAACAACGAATACTTATGGGTTCAATAGCTATTGATAGATTTATTGAGCGTTGATGAATACGGGGGTAAGTGTTTTGTATTATAGCAATATTTTAAGCAAGGGTTTGGTTTTTACATACTAAGAATTAGTTTATTGATTACCCAACCTGCAATAAGCATTTCACTTTTTGACATTTGATTCATGATACCCCTTCTAATGACAGAAATTTCAGCTATAGTATGTAATAATAATTATTTCTTTTAAGTAACATATAATATTTAGCCTACACCGAAAGGTAGAAGGCAATAGATAATATATAAGTAACATATAAATGTGAAATCACCTCTTAGTAATCTAGATTTCGATATTGTTAGATCACATCAGTATAGGTCTATATATGCTTTAGTATATATTTAATAATAAATAAGTAATGTAAATGTAATAGCCTACACCGAAAGGTAAAAGGCAAATAGATAATATATATAGAACACATCAGTTTAGCTCAGCTGGTGAGGATGAATTCACACAATATCTCAAGTGGTTATATACAAACTTTAATTTCTATTATTTTTCTTAGATGGACTATATGAATTCTAAACTCTACCCGATATTCCCTCGCTACACGATGCTCAAGGACATGATCAAGGACATCATGCTCCATCCGGACTACATGGAGGTGTGCCACGAGGTGGACGCATAGCCCAGGTCGTTCACCTAGGCCCCCCCTGGACCATTCCAAAGAACGGACGCGCTCTAAACTCTCTTAAATCTACGCCTATCCCATTTTCACCCTTTCAAACTTTTGTATATATTTAGGCTTTTCAAAACAAAACAAAATACTGCGAGACGAGAGACCTCTCATCATCGGTCCCCCAGCCAAAGAAGCACTGTGTTCATTCCAATTTTTATAACCCGCAAACAAAACGATAGACAAGTGGACATTATGTTTACAAGTTGCGGGGCAAGTTTTGTAAACTCCACGAATGATGATGAAAATGCACAGGCAAAATCAAAATGTATTGAGCGTTTTAGCACTGCCACTTTTTCAATGGTAAAACGGCGTTCGTTGTTAAAATAAGTTCCACGAAATTTGGTAAATGCAAGGATACAAAATAATTTGCCGAATTGATTTATCGCGCCCAATCTCGACACATAAATAAAACTAGCATACATTCAATAGTAATGACAGTTGTTAAACAGCGACATTTATTGATGTATATTATGTATAATAGGCCTGCTCGCCTCGACAAGGTACTACATCTTTGAGCAGGATTTTCAGTGATCTAAAAAACTATCTATATAATTATCAATCTGAGGGCTTTTTTCTGGTAAAGGGAGAAGTTCAGATAAGTGTAATCACTCGGTATTTCCCTTAACTTCACAGAAAACCCTATGAATAATTGTGAAAGATGATTCGCGAAAATAAATGTCCTACAATTTGGAATCAGAAAATAAAAATGATCAGTACGAGATGGGTACTGAGTACTGAGCTGGGTAAAGGGTTTTTATTTTATCAATATTTAGCGTTGTTATCCCGAATATCAAAAAAAAAAGACTGGCAAAATAAATAATTATAAGCGAATATTCTTCAAAAACTTATTATATAAAATTGTGTTACAATTATCAAAAAAACATAAATAATGGACATGTTTCATTGTTTAGAACTAAAACTGAGTCTATAATGAGGCTACCTTATCAAAACTACATATTTTTGACAATGCATTTACTTTGAATACATATCAAATACATTAAGTTACTGAATAGATGTCGCTAGTTAGTTTTAACTGTAACTGTTTGACAGTTGTGTCGGTTTTATTGGCGTGACGAGATTGGAAGTGCTCGTGTATTGTTAACTAATTAATTAATTAATGTAAGCATGCAAGGATGCAAAACCTATGTTATTGAAATACATGTAAACTTAGCAAATATCTGTGTACTATCCAAAAAAAAAGAAAGAGAGAGAGATGCATATTATTATCGTTAATCAAATACGCATACAATAATAAGTGTACAAATTAGCTCCCTGTTTATCATTTGCGAAGACAAAAAGACGTTATTAAAAAAAATATGTATGTGTAGATAATGGTAGAGTGATTTAAGAGAGAGAGAGAGATATTTTGAAATATAATTTTGCACAACAAGAAAATATTTTACCCTGTGATTACTGATAATTCAATGATAGATTGCTTTTAAGTTTGCATTTTTTATCAAATATATTTAAATACAGTAACGTCATATTGTCAAGTATGCATTTTTTATCAAATATATTTAAATACAGTAACGTCATATTGTCAAGTATGCATTTTTATCAAATATATTTAAATACAGTAACGTCATATTGTCAAGTATGCATTTTTATCAAATATATTTAAATACAGTAACGTCATATTGTCAAGTATGCATTTTTTATCAAATATATTTAGTTACAGTAACATTTTATGGGTCAAAAGCTGCTTTCGTTTAACGTTACTAGCCGCCCCTAGCGTTCTATTTCCGAGTAACGAGGAAAATCGTGCGTTCCAGGAGCAGCTCGCGTGGAACATCGAATACGAAACAACCAGCCCGGAGTAGCTTAGAGCGAAAAACGAAGACAGTGAAAGTTGTCTAAAGTGATGTTTAAATTATGATGTTTACATATGGAAACATCGTTTTATGTGTCAAACGCTGCATTCGTTTATCGTTACTAGTCGTCCCGAGCGTCACATTTCTGAAAAAAAAACGTGCGTTCCAGGAGCAGCTCGCATGGAACATCGAATACGAGACAACCAGTCTGGAGTAGCTTATAGCGATAAACGAAAACAGTTGCCAGATGTGATGTTTGAATTATGAATTGGAAAGTGAGCCATGAAACAATCGAGCCTTAGGTTGGATTGGAAATAATATTCCAACAGACTGTTCGAGATATCAGCAAAAAGTCAATATTGAAAATATATATTTAGAAAATTCACCTCTTAGCAATCTATATATCTAGATTTCGATTTTCTTAGATCTCATCAGGGTACCTCACGAGTGTTGAGATATCAGCACAAAGCTAATCTGCAAAAAAAATATGAGTATGTTGATGGATACAACCATACGCATGTGCATTGTTAATTTTCTTGATTCCGCCAGATGGCGTTATATTTTATCACTAAGAGAAAGTTGCATTACTTTATATATTTTTAGTTGTTAATATATGACAAAAATATCTGCAAATCTCTTCAATCACTCTACAATACCGTTACTCAATCTGGTTGGTCATAACTTAGAAAAAAAGTGTAGTAGAAAGTAATGTACTGTATACAATCAGATTTTCAATAATGTCTTCTGATCATCATGTTAACGTCTCGCAAAATTACCAAAGAAACAAAAAATATAGAGACGACTGAACATCAAGGTGTGTAGCGAATTGAAAATTTGATGATATGACGGTATTAGTTCGCTTAAAAGATTGAGTAACGCTGCTCCATATAGCAATCAGTGGATAAATGTATATAACCAAAAAGAGGTTGAATGTTAAATGTCTTTAATTTCCGTTATTATTTGGGCCTAAGTATATAAATTTCGCAGCCTCGCTACCCTTACTGTCTCCCCTAATCACTCAACACAGTCATCAGTCGGAATACGTGCGCTTGGAAATATTTTTTGTATGATCAAAATAAGAAATACGATTGAACGTTGTTTGTATTGTGCATCAAATGGCAATTTTGTACCGCTTTCATGATGGTGTCATTTTTTTTCTGCATGAAGCTATAACTTATGTAACATGATCTCAAAACATAATATATTACATAAATTATAGATGCAGACAAAACAAAAGACAGTAATTGTCCTGTCGCCATCTTTAAAGCGGTATGAACTATCAATGGTGGTTTTTATTGCTGTCGGTATACTGATTTTCAGTGTACGATTATAATTTATATAATCAAAACAAAAACAAAACAGTTTATTTTTCTGTCAATTGCATAACATGTTCCGCCATTATGAAATTATTTTGTTTGTTTCTGTCATATTTTTTCTGCATGAAGCTAAAACTTATGTAACATGATCTCAAAACATAATATATCACATAAATTATAGATGCAGACAAAACAAAAGACAGTAATAGTCTTTTAAACAAATACAGCTTGATATTGTTCAAATGTTGTTGAATAATATAAACTGTTAGTATTGAGAATTATGGGCATATGAAAATTGTAATCTATTTTTGGTTGCTGATATGATAATGACACAAAAAATAGCATGAAATAATCAGAGCTAGATCTTTTTTTGATCATACAAGAAACAAAACGACAAAACTAATAACTTGATTCTAAAAAATATTCATATCAATAACGTTGTACGGATCAATTAGAATTTCTATTGTTTTCTAAATAAAAACAAAAATCTATATCCCGAATAAATTTCTATTTTCAGGTTTAATTAAAACTGTATATTTACGTTTATTTATTTAATTACACCTAACTCTATCATGCCGTTAGGTGTAAGAATTTTCTTATTAGTAGTAGTAATAATAATTGCATATCTAAACAAAAAAGGATTGTTTCGGCGAGACGAGTATATTTATTATTGTGGAATCGGCGCAGGCGAAAACCAAACATGGGATCAATGATTTTGCTACATTTTTAAGAAGTAAAATCACTCACGGCTGAGTCTACTCATAGATTTGTATCAGATGTAATATTTTGTATATGATTGCAAATTCGATTGTATAATACACACGTAACAACATACACACACTCATAAACACATATGAATAATAAAAAAAGAGGTTTATATATATATTGTAAAGATCGATGTATTTAATGTATAAATAATAATGATGTTGCTTTGTTGAATAAATTTGTGCCATAATTGTTTATTTTTAATGTTTTACTATTACCACTGTTTATTAAATTGAATATTTAGCGAACAAATTGTGTCGGAAAATTATATTAAGAAAATGACAAAAATGTTCATCAAGAAATGAATGTACGAGGGCAGTCCCAAAAGTACCCAATCTGGCACATGAATGACGGTTTACTATGGTAAAAAATACCAACCTAATAAAGCTTAAATTTGAAATATAAAGACGTTACCACAGATTAGCCTGTATACCCATATGAAATTGTTGTCGGAAACTTTGATGTATTCAAAAATAATAACGCCAGGGGTGAGGAAATAATGGACTTGGCGGTGGCACTCGACCACTCGGTCTGTAAGGTCGGCGCGATGCCGACTTCTCTAGCAAAGGGGTTGGCAACCCACATCGACGTGACGCTGGCGTCGAGTAGGCTAATGACTGATGGGAGAGGAGTGGCAGAAGATACTGGGCGACCACCGATACATCTTCTACCACATCGAACCAGGGAGCGTAGTCGCTCAGCCACAGCTACAGAGCACACCAATAACCCGCCGGAAGAGGTGTTGGAAGACCGACGAAATCGACATCGAATTCCCACAGCAAGTAATCTACAACATGCCAGAAACCGAGGGAACCACCGTAGACCAAAGGGTCTATCACCTAAATGAGACCTCCCATAAGGCCGGTGATGTGAATTGCTGGAAGGACCGCCGTTGTCACCAAAATGATGTGTAACGATGAAAGGATCCTGCCGATGGCGCCATTACTGGGGTCCAGTTGCCGAGAGTCGATGCCGCCAATGCTGAGAGGAACCACCACTGGATATCAACCGTTTAACGTTTAACTCTTGGAACGTTGTCAGAAGGAACTGGAAGCGTCGCTGCCACGACAATCGGGCGTCGCTTAAGTATAACACTGGCTCTATAGCCGTACCAATCAAGGACACAGCAGAAGAATGGAGAAGGTAGATATACTTATGGTGCTAGTAGGTTGCAGAGAAACGCACCGAGACCAACAGGACCCTGCGGATTACCCAGCGAGCCAGAACTTCAGGAGCACAGACCGAGATCCTCCTAGTGGCCTTTACGAAGGCTCCCACTATCATCGTCCGCAGGAGAGAAATATACGACATCAGAGCAAAAACCAAACGAGCCGTCAACATCATGAACGAGTGGATGACCAAAATGGGGCAAAAAGTATAGCGGTGGCGAAGACCCAAGGTTTCCTTCGCCGACAAAGATTGCAGTAATTGGGTGAATAGAGACAGGTGCGGGAGGCGTTGATGAGATTTAGGTGTAGGGCAAAGAGTGGATGATGGAGAATCGATAAAGGAAGAGTAGGTGTGTCTGAGGTGTGGAGGATAAGCTGAAAGGAATGGGAAATCCAGGAACTGAGGTCAGGCAGAGATGGCAGATGTAGAGTGGCAAGAAAGGACTGAGAGCTCAAACTGGGTTATGTGAGGTGGAAAGTGTGGGGGAAACTTCGGAACCACTTAACCAAGGGTGGACGGAGCAAGGAGGACAAGGTGTGCATGGCAAGAGCGAGCTGCGGTTCGAAGAATACATAAATACCAAACGCAAACTCTTCTCCTTTTCAAAACAATTCATATGTGAAGATATTGCAAATTCTTCTTCTTTTTAAAACAATTCATATGTGAAGATATTGCAAATTCTTCTTCTTTTCAACACAATTCATATGTGAAGATATTGCAAATTCTTCTTCTTTTCAAAACAATTCATATGTGAAGATATTGCAAATTCTTCTTCTTTTCAAAACAATTCATATGTGAAGATATTGCAAATTCTTCTCCTTTTCAAAACAATTCATATGTGACTTACGCAACATTTCATTCTTACAAAATAGCCCCCCTAGTGCCCTCTCTGTTTTACCCAACGAAACTCGGTTTGTTTACGTCGATAAAACAGCAAATTGCAACCACGCACACGACAACCAAAATATGTAAACGTCAAAGCACCCCCACAAAGAGCCCGATTTTAAACAATGCGAATAACTTTTTAACGTGTATGCAGTGTCTGTACCACCCCAGGTGCCCGATACAATGGAAAATTCAGCTCTAAACAAAGTATGTACCCTCACATGTATTTTTTAACATAACATAACATAACCTACGTCCCTGTAACTGGGTCATTACAAAATCAACCCTTATGTGGTGTTTCTAGGCCCATTTGCAGGCACGACGCGCGGACGCTCATTTACGCGCCAGGCGCTTTGCTGAAGCGACCGACTGCCATAAAATTGCCTCGGACCTCATGGCTGAAGCTCTGGCATGCACTCAAAACCCCCGCTCGGTGGAGTCTATTAAATTGCAACGCGATTTCCATTTGCGACAGAAGGATATCATTTTGGTGAAGAAGGAACAGTTTGAGAACTATCGTAAAGCCATAGAGAACCAGCGGAATCGCATAGCATATTGCAATAATGACTACGAGGTCAGCAATGACAACCAGAGCACATCTTTACAGGTGGCTATTTATCGGACCATGGAGGAGGCTGATTCTTTATTAGGGCAGTTGATCAAGCGAGGTAGTGGTGGGACCAGTGATAGTGAGAGTTTGAGGAGTTTTTCCACTACTGATACTGATGATAAGTTGGAGACAATTGATAGTTCGAATTCGAATCATATTGTTGGGTGTAAGCACCCGAAGGATGATACTGTTGTCATTGAGGAGTTGAGGACTGTTAATGAGCAGCTGCACTCGTTGGTGTATCGATTGGTTACTCAGTTGGATGCGAGTAGAAGGGAGGTTGATTTGTTGAAGGATCAAGTCAAGCAGTTGGAAAGTGAAAAGTTTAAAGGTAATGAATGTAGTGATGATGGGTAGTGATGTTATTGTGATGTACTAGCAGGCTTGTTTGTGATAATTTTGTGTATATATTTGGACTGAATAATAAGACAGTTTTTCTTTTTACAAGACAGATCTAAAATTGGAGTTTTATTGAGTCTTATATATTTACAGTAATTTTAAACCAATTAACCAAACTTCCATACTTTTATTAATGGCTATTGAACTTTTACAAAGTAGTATAGTCATAGCAATATGGAATTCATTTATCACTTACAGAAACACTAATAGATTAAATGAAGAAACCATGGTTGATATGAAGGGCTCTAACAAATAAAATATTGTTGCAATACTATTTATCAATAGTGTTAATTTTTTAACAACTAATAATATTGAACAATTAACTATCAATTGTTCAATATTATTAAAGCTGGGAACTAAAAGGCACCTTACACGATCAATATTACTGTCAATATTTTAGAATAATGACAGTATTACTGTATGATAATTTGTTTAAAATGTTCATTATTCTAAAATATTGCCAGTATTACTCATCGTGCAAAGTATATTAATGATGTAATGAAGATTATACTGAGTTTTATCTGGATAATTGATTATTTGATAAATATAAAAGGAGGATTGAAGCAAATATTGACAGTACTAGTATTGACAGTATTATTGACCATGTAAGGTGCCTTTAATATATGTAAAGGTAAATCATTTAAGCAGCTTTTTTTATTGTCCAGGAGCTATTCTGAAATTAGGTTTTAAGAGAGCTACTTAAAACAGCCTAAAACAGCTCCCAAATGATAAACGAAAGCAGCTATAAACTGAGTTACGTGGTTGTAGTAACCAATTTAATACGAATTCAGCTGTTTGACCACTAGTTTGATGAAGTTATTGGAGTTCTTATTAATAGACACTTGTCAAATAGAAAAATATAATATATAATTGTAATACACCAGAGTATTTCATGAAAATAAGTAAATTTTGATATGGTTTATGTTTACTACTGAAGTTGAACTCAATTCCAAATAAAATAATGGTTTATGGGATAACTAATACTGAAGACTGTATAAAATAATAACCAAATGCTTGTTTCATCAGCAATTAATCCTTCCAGCCCAAACTAAAAGCTCGACTAACAACCTAAAAGTGGTGACGGACTCATCAGGGGGCACCTCGCCGTACGTCTACTCGCCGTGCAGCGAGTTCAGCCCAGACGTGCACGACCAGCGCGTGCTGCCCTCACTGGCGCCCCTTGAGATGCCCAGCTTTGATTTCACTAACTTTGTCAAAAACAACTCAACCCTTCCCACTAACCTCTCATGAAGTCCGTAAACACCCAACAAATCTCTCTATTTCTCTCACTGCCTCATATTGGTCATTCGCAATAACCCTTGCTTGTACATAAGTATAAATATGTGTAAAATAAAACTATGTGTATGTACAAAATTTGCTTCGACAGATTATGTAGGTTGTGTACTTATAAATATAAATTATTTATTATTATTATTATGCAGTAGGTTTTAGGTTTGGCTTGTATCGTTTTGTTTGTTTGTTTGTTTGTAATTAGCTCAACAATAACAAAAACAACCCATGTAACTATTTTAATGTGTAATTATTTTTATATTATATTTTAATAAAGGATTGTTGACATTTCTATATGTCAATATTGACCATTAAAGTTAAAATTCGTTGTTTCATTTCCAAACAAGAACAGAATTAGTAGTCAATATACTTGTTTCGACTATGACCAATCATGTCTTGAATAAAAGACATGCACCATATGTTATAATACGAGCTGAACATAGCACATGCATAATTATAATATATACAAAACTTGTTCAAGTTTCTTGATGAATCTGGTACAATGTAATTCAAGTATTTTGAGTTGATATACAATGTAATTCAAGCATTAGTCAAGTAGTTCAGTACTTATTTAAGTACTAGTGCTATGTAACTATGTCATGTTACAGTTGCTTGTTCAAGCGACAATGTAATAACATGTACTTGTTCAAGTCGTAGGGCATAATTCTATACTTATTCCTTATTGAGTGCTAGGGCAATGCCTTGCACTTGTTTAAACACCTCATATTACTTAGAATATCATGCACTACTACACTTGTTCTAGTGTAAGTGCAGTGCCTAGTTCCTTATTTAGTGCTAGGAAGATACTTGTTACTTGTATGATGACCATACAACTATATGCTATGTTGCCTGTTCGAGAAACCATGTAATAACATAACTTTTAACAAGTCGTAGAGTAAAATTCTATACATATTCCTGCACCACTACACTTACACTTGTTCTAGTGTAAGTGCAGTGCCTAGTTCCTTATTTAGTGCTAGGATGATACTTGTTACTTGTATGATGACCATGCAACTATACACCATGTTGCTTGTTCGAGAAACAATGTAATAACATAACTTTACAACAAGTCGTAGAGTAAAATTCTATACATATTCCTGCACTACTACACTTATACTTGTTCTAGTGTAAGTGCAGTGCCTAGTTCCTTATTTAGTGCTAGGACGACACTTGTTACTTATATGATGACCATGCAACTATATGCCATGTTGTTTGTTTGAGAAACAATGTAATGACATAACTTTTAACAAGTTGTAGAGTTAAATTATATACATATTCCTTATTGAGTGCTAAAGCAACTGTTTTAGTACCTCATATTACTTAAAATACCATGTACAACTACCTCTTTTAAGTGTCTGAGCAATGTCTTTTACTCGATCACATTTATTACAGCTAGAGTAACATTCTGTAGATATTCAAGTGGTACGACTAAGCCCCACTTTCATCAGAGTTATACCCTGCACTTAATTAAGGTCTAAACTAGTACTCTGTATCATAAACAAGTACTATGTACTGGTTTATAAGTCTATAATTTGCTTAATAAATCTATATGATTTATTTATCCAACTCATAATGCACTGAGGTTATGTACATAACCCAAATGACCCCGGCGCAATTTACACAACCCCAGTGCAGCTTTAATACAACAATTACAATTCCCAATAATAATAATCACATAAAAATCAAAAATAATACTCACAGCGTCCAAAGCATCTTTTACATATCACCACCATACTTGATATATTTCCAACCTTCATTTGTTCAGCGTCTTTCGTATTTTTATTGGTATCTCACGTCGTGTATGGCGGTGATTGTTTGTAGCACACCCCAGCTCATCCTTCTTTGAGTATGTTTCAATTTCCTGCAATATAACACCGAGAAACACCGCACAACAACACTTATTTACGGAGTTTGTTGTAAAAGACAACTGCAACTTTTGGAAATGGCGCTTGGGTCACAATGCGCTTGCGCCGACTTGTCCGACGCCGCCAACTCATAGTGACATGGCGGCGCTGTCAAAATGTTTGTTAGTTGTTATTGCTAGTTTTAGAAGTGTTTTAAAGGTGTTTGAAAGTGTGCGAGGGACTATTTGGGGGTGAGTATTACGTTTATTAAACATTGCGTATGATGTATGATATGAGATGCGGACTGCGGGGCTTGTATATTAATGTATTTCGGTCGCGGGGTTTTAAAAGCGTTCTGCAGCTAATTTCAATGGCGTGGATAATTGTTTCTGCCAAGCCGGGTTTTATAAACTATTTCCGATAGTATGTACGTATATTATTGTATTATACCTATGTATGTGTTTGTTGCATTGTGATTCTCTTATATTAATAGAGATTACACATGTGTCTCAAGGCGTCATATATGTGGGCTGCGCATAACTACTACCTTATATCTATGTATTTGTTGTATCGCGATTCTTACATATTAAGGGCCGGGTCTACAATAGACATTTAACTGGAGAATAAGATTATTCGTGGAACAAGTTTGCGATATGGCGTTAAAATCTTAAACGTATTCCACGAATAGCTTTATTCTCCGGTTAAATGTCTATTGTAAAAAAAAAAAACTTTATTGGCATTTCCCTCACTGCCCCTCCACATCACAAACCTCAATGTCTATTGTAGAACTGGCCCTAATTTAGATTACATATGTGTCTCAAGGCGTCATATATGTGTGCTGCTTAAACTATGTATATGCATTATACGCTTATAACCACAAAACTATGGTTATAACCACATACAATACACATATGACTAATCGCAAATGATTGCGGTATAATTGTAAGTGAGAAGATAATTTTCGGTTATAATGCAAATTCTGTACGAATCTGTAAGTGTATTAGTTTACAAAGCGATTGAATAGTACAATTTAAGTTAAATTCGCCTCTTGATGTATGCAACCATATTGACATTTCTATAAGTATGCAACCGAACATACAGCTGTTTTTTGAGTTGCATATAACAAATGTACAATTTTTAAGATAATTACCAGAAACTTCTATGGCCAGTGCACATGACATTACATAATAGTATATATTTCTAATTATTTTTAATTCTGGCTTATTTGATATAAATTATAACTCCAAACTAAATGATACTTTACATGTGTACATTTATCAAAAATACATATTCGATTCAGATAAATAGTCTGGATAGTTCTGGATAGTTTGCTGGAGGGTAGCATAGCTACAGACACTTAGGCCTCAAAATGGGCCCATTGTGAAATCTCCCTTTGAGGCTGCTCACTCGTCCCACCAGTCAATTTTGCCTGCGAGCTGCAAAACTCTAGCGGGTGAGGAGTTGCCAATGCTGACCATACTAGGCCAGCACTCCCCTAGTATTAGATGCCTAGTGTCTACTAGAGATGGGCAGAGGGATATTACTTGCTCTGCTGTTTCTAGTTCTTTAATTACACCCCCTACATAGATAAATAGTCAGTCGGCAAGTCAAAAAAAATCTTGGACAAAATTCAGAAGTTAATGAAACTTTGAGATATTGGTGGGGTTGGTGTGTGATATGGGTGTAGAGTTTGCGACCTCCAAAGCCCTGTGAAAACATGGGGAGGGGCAAAAAACACGAATTTTCAAATTTGTTGCTTATATCTTCTAAACCATGGTGTTTTCGTGGAAAATGTCAATATACAAAGTTATAGAGAATTAAATTTCCCTCTATTTTCATTGGTCAACATTATTTTTTCATACAATACTTACTGAGATACAGCAGTTCAAAGATGACGGAAATTTCTCAACAAGAAAAATGCATGTTTCTGCTCCTTAATTTAATTTTTCCACATATCTATATATATTATACATACTATGTATACCTCCCCACCCGCTGCCTGCCACTCCCACTACCTCCCACTCCCAGTCCCACTACCTCCTACTCCCAGTCCCACTACCTCCCACTCCCAGTCCCACTACCTCCTACTCCCAGTCCCACTACCTCCCACTCCCAGTCCCACTACCTCCTACTCCCAGTCCCACTACCTCCCACTCCCAGTCCCACTACCTCCCACTCCCAGTCCCACTAACTCCCCCACCAGTCAATTTCGCATGCAAGTACTAGTGAGTAGCCTTGAAAGGAGGTTTCACAATGGGCCTATTTTGAGGCCTAAGTATGTGTAGCTACGCTACCCTCCAGCCAACTATCCAGAACTATACAATCTCCCCCACTACAAGTCACGTCCCTTCCGTGGAAGGAGGAAGAAAGGAAAAATTACGTTGACCAATGAAAATAGAAGGAAATTTAATGCTCTATAACTTTGTATATAGACATTTTCCTCAAAAATCCCATGGTTTAGAAGATACATACATACTCACACCTCCATGGCCGTGGTTTGCTGTTCCCGAATTCCTTGAACGACCGCACTGTGCATAATGCCTCGCAGTAGCATAGTATATAATCTGCGGTCTCTTCCTCTTCCTGGTAGAACCTACAGAGGGATCTTCTGCCAGGCCTATCCGTCCCATGTGCTTGGCAAGTCTGCAGTAGCCTGCTAGCAGGCCTACTGTCTTTCTCACTTTTCTTGTCTTCGATTAGTAACTCCTTTGTAAATTTGGGGCTTCGGCTTACTCTGAATTATTTTGCCTCTCTGTCTGTCTGTCCCGGCTAATTTACTGCTATAGGGCTCCGGGCTGATTAAGGGCTTCGACGCGCCTGCTAGAGCGAGTTCGTCTGCCCTGTTATTGCCTTGGATGCCACTATACCCACGCTAGAGCCAGTTTGTTTTGTTTACCTAGCTCTCTAAGGTCCAATTCACACAGAAGCGGCGTCGGGGAAGGCGCGGTGTAGGCGAGGTGCAGGCGCGTCGTTGCACATGCGATTGTGATCTCCATATGCAATGAAAGGGTGGACATTGCACCATATGCTTACATAGAGGCGCCTCCGCCCGACGCCGCTTATGTGTAAATTGGGCCTAAGACTCCATACCAACCGGGAATTAACCTCTGTGGTAGCGACCCCTTTTATTTCCGCTTGCTTGTGAGTGTATATGAAAATTCGTCCACCCATGTGGCCAAAGCTAAGACCGCGGTCGACGTGTCTAGTCGCCCGCCTCCCTGATATATACATATCTTTCATGCCCGTCCCCAACAGTCATCACTTAATATATACGATGTTGGTAGACTGCCGCCTATAATTTTAAAAACCGGTCGCCCAATGTGATTAAAAGTTGGGTCTATTAAATATTTTGTGTCTCAGCGCTTCCCTTCCACACTGTTGTATCGCCACTATTTCTGCCTGAAACAGCGTGGAGAGCTTGACCAGACTTATTGAGATATTTGTCTTCGGGTCGACGTTGATGTTCCTGTTCCATTCGCTGTTTATGAGCCGTCTTTGGGCCAGGAGAAAGCTGCTTTGACGATTGGGTCTTTAGACCAGGTCTATCTTCCTGGTATTACATCGTATTTCTTACTTATGTTGTATAGAGTCTCTTAGGGTTGCCAACTATTCTTGTTTCAAAAGGGTTGACGCTGATGTTCCTGTTCCATTCGCTGTTTATGAGCCGTCTTTGGGCCAGGAGAAAGCTGCTTTGTCGATTGGGTCATTAGACCAGGTCTATCTTCCTGGTATTACATCGTATTTCTTACTTATGTCGTATAGAGTTTCTTAGGGTTGCCAACTATTCTTGTTTCAAAAGGGTGCTGAGTACCTCCCCGACTCGTCGTCCTTTTGAAACAAGAATAGTTGGCAACCTTAAGAGACTCTATACAACATAAGTAAGAAATAGTTAGGTGAGATTAGAGGTGGTAAAAATTAGGTGAGATTTTATTCATCAACAGAGTTAATTTAAAATAAGACAGATTAATAAAATTCTCATACACCAAATAATCCAAATACAAAATAAATAATAATAAATAAGAAAAAAGAAGGATATTTTAGTAAGAGGGAGGATGGGAGGACATTACATCCAAAATGAGGACGGTTAGTAACCCTAGGGTCTACCCTCAGCTCCTTATACAACTCTTGGTATATTGTATTATAGCATGCTGTTTGTTTATTGGAGTTTAACTTTGGAGTAATTTATGGCTTACATATCTTGCATCTTTTGATGAGGATGTGTAGTAGTGGTAGATCTACAGGACTTCCATTCCGGCATTAGGTGTTGTTTTCATGGCTCCTGTTGTTCTCAGGCAGGCAAGCCTTTGAGTGCTGCTCAGGAACCTGGCCGCGTTAATTTGCTTAATCTTAGGCCACCATTCTACTGACCCATATGATATCATGAGTCTTATTGCCTTAGTTAATAGGGATTATAGGGCCATTTTGAGGCCCGAGTTTTCCCGCACATTCTACCACATCTATCTAGAATTACTATTGCGTTCTGCGTGGTTTTCGTACGCACTTATGTGTGAGCTCGATGTCAGTTTTTGGTCAAAGACGACTCCTAGGTACTTGGCCTGTGGTGCAAATGAAATTTCTACACCTTTTGAGTGCTGCTCAGGAACCTGGCGGCGTTGGTTTGCTTAATCTTGGGCCATTCTACTGACCCATATGATATCATGAGTCTTACTGCCCTAGTTAATAGGGTTTATAGGGCCATTTTGAGGTTCAGGCCCGAGTTTTCCCGCACATTCTATCATATCTACGTAGAATTATTTGTTGCTTTCTGCGTGGTTTTCGTTCGCACTTATGTCTGAGGTCGATGTCAGTTTTTGGTCAAAAACGACTCCTAGGTACTTGGTCTGTAGTGCAAATGAAAGTTCTACACCTTTAAGTATTGGGAGCTTTAGACCGTTAGCCTTCTTCTTTTTGTATAGTCAACTATTGTGGTTTTCAGAGGGTTTATCCTCCTCATACCATTATTAGTCCACCATATTTAGGGCTCTTTGTGTGTGCGCGAGATTATTCCCGCGAAATGTCCTTTCACGGCGATCTCAATAACGTATCTAGGCAGTGGATGCTTTCTGAGAATAGCGTCGCCAGGAGATTCTCTATAGATAGTCGGTACCATTCGTCGTTGAGATACAATTAACGACACTTTAGAACACTCGGCGACGATTTTCTGAAGTGGCATATCCTAACACTCACATAAAGTAACACACGGCATGCAGGTTGATAGTCAGTTAGCTTCAAACGGGGAGCTCCGTAAGGCGTAGGGTGAGTTCCTACTTGAACATTGTTGTTATTGTTTAAAGTCAGTTTGAAATTGTAATAAAGTATAGTAACTACAACTACTATTTTTATTATACTAACTCCTATATACATTACAATGATTTACAACGTATAGGTAGTAGGTGAAAATAAATCAAAGAAGTATAATAACATTGATTTATTTTCACCTACTTATTATAACAAAATATAGCAGTCAAAGAAGTATAATAACATTGACTGCTATTTTTTGTTACAATAATAATAATAATAATAACCTTTATTAACACTGCCAAAAAATATTTAAAAAAAAACAGACAATCTAATATAAATATAATTAAAATAAAATACATGTTTACCTTCTAGACAGATCTAATAATTTACATCTTTCCATTTTCTTCACATACCGCTGTCCTTACTACGTCCTAGATTTCAAATAATCATTATTTCTGATCGTTTGGACCTTTCATTTTGGGATTGAAATGAAAATGATTTTTTTGTGTAACAGAATTAACCCAAATAGGAGTGTATATTTTATAAACAAATATACACTTCTAAAGGTCGTTTTAGACAACACAATTTCTTGACTCAAAAGTTAGTCAAGATGCGAGACAATCTAAATTGTCTCGTATCATACAGCAAATTACTTGAAATATTGAATTGGATGGTAGATCGAATGGAAAAATATAACGCGTTCTATTTGTCAAGGACAAATTCTATGGGAGAAGGATATATGAATTCATTTCTTGAACAACTTTTGAGCTAAGAAATTGTCTTGTCTAAAACAATCTTAATGGGTGTAATGGGCAACTGTTAAGAAATAAATTATTCTTAATGTTAATACATTATGAAATTAAATTGTCTGTAAATGAATGTAGTCTATTGGGAGTTCTCTTTTTATTTTGCGCGCGTATTATTCGTCGCCGGAGCGCGTTAGCATGAAAAATCCGCCATTTGTAAGCGTCGCAAAAAAAACAGCCGGCCGCTCCACATTTACATAAAATTATGGGGCACCTCTCGCGCGCGCGGTGACGCAATTGTTGTTGATTATTGTTATTGGTCGTGGCCGCGGAGCTGGGGGGACCGTTCCGTGGGCGCGAAGCCGGCCCCCCGAGCCGTAAATGGGCTTGAAATAAAAAAATATCGAGGACGAACCCAATTTTACAAACCAAACAATACGTACAGATGTTTGAATTTATCTAACGATCTTTATTTATTCTGGTTATATTAGTAGTTAGAGTTAATTAGCATCGCTCAAACATAACGAAACAAAAATAAATGTAATATAATATAACATAATACTTTAATAATAGACTTTTAGATCACTTTATTTAAAATCCCCATTTTGGTCAATTGGTCACGTGATTGGCCCCTGAGCCATCTTCGGTCAAACTAAATTTACATCCCTGGTAACTACGTAGCAAATACACACAATTACAAGAAATTTTAGTTACAGAATTGAAGGATTTGTTTGTTTATGATATTTATGGTCATTTCAAAAAAAAAACTTCTATCTATATAGGGCTATCAGCCGTGACGCTTTTCTGTCGGTCAAGGGAGAAGCTCAGAGGAGTTTAATCACCCGGTATTTACCTTAACTTCACAGAAAACCTCTGAAAAACTGTGAAAGGTGATTCGCGAAAATTCGCTCCCCGCTGGGGATCGAACTCAGGCTCAGTACGAGACGGACGGCGTCTCTAACCACTCGGCCACTGAGCTGGGTGGTAATTTCATTATAAATATTTCTTTGTTTTTTATCACATGTTTATTACTATTTTTGCAAATATTTTCGGTCACTCTCTATCCATTATCAAGCTAATCTGATGACTGTTTACAATATTTTACAAAATATGTATAAATAGGTACAGGTTACACATTTCTTTAGTCAGCAAAACAAAGAAGTGATACAAAACTCGTTTTATTTATTACACCATTACCATTACACATAAGCACAACCGAAGTACCTGCCACTGCCTAAGTGGCAGGTACTTGGGGTGTGCTTATGTGTAATGGTAATGGTGTAATAAATAAAACGAGTTACCTAAATGTTATTATTAGGTGGTGAATGTCATTTTTCGTCAACCATGCACAATATAGCGGGTTTCAACTTATGCTGCCATCTGTATAAAAAAAACCCGAACTGAAGCTAATGCAACTATCAGCAACCTTTATGTGACATGTTGTGGTGTGTAATATATCTATGGTAAATTTTAACTAACTAAATGATAACTAATAAACGGCATAGCTGATAGACGCTATTGCAGTTACCAAATGCTTGCCCTGGTCTAGATTTTTTTTATTCATCTCGATGTCTCCTTTGGAAAACATTTATTTTTCACTGTATCCCGATAACTAAGCCAGATAGACTTAGTTATCGGGATACAGTAAACATTTTTTTAGTTAAATAATACAACTTACCCTCGAAGAGGGAAGTTAAACGCCATCTGGCGGCACCACATCAATTAGCAATGCACACCCATATGGTAATAACCGTCAACATGCTCATGTCTTCAGGAGCACCGGGTAGTGCCCTGTAGAGAATACTATTCCAACAGAGTGCTTGAGATATCAGCACAAGGCCAATCGTATTATACGATATATATTTTTTTAGTTGTCTCAAAACCCTGCTCGATGAATTAGTACCTTGTCGAGGTGAGCAGGCTTAATCACATTTACATTGAGAACGTCACCCTTTTAATTATTTTATTGTAATTTTTTAAATTAAAATATCATTTTAAATCAATAATTCGCGAATTGAATTACGTTTTCATTTAAACAAAAATCATATAAACTCTATTTACATAAATAATAATTATTGATATATTACTACTTTTATTTTTTAATCATTATACTGCTAAATAATTGCTGTTTGCGTAATTTTCTTTGTGATTTGCCTACTATAGTTGTTTTCGTTTATCACTCTGTGCTGCTACGGGCTTATTATCTCTTATTATTTTTGCTACTCCCAGTTCTGCCTCTGCCCTTGCAACCGGCGGCGCACGACCATAAGACTAGGGCGATACAGTACACCACAGGGCTGTTAAACAAAAGCGCCTTATATATTACTAGTATACCTCTAAGGTCAACCAAATTTACTCTTATGACTGAATCTGTCACACTGACAAAACCGAGCGATACAGTACGCCACGAGGCTGTTAAATAAAAGCGCCTTATATATTACTAGTATACCTTTGAAATCAACCAAATATACTTTTATGACTGAATCTGTCAAACTGACAAGACCGAGCGATACAGCACGCCACGGGGCGGCTAGTAATGTTAAACCATGCTAAACGAAAACACCTAATGTATAACTAGTATTCAGCATACACGGCATTGCATACTAACTTCTTCTTATGACTGTAGTGTTAGGCTCGGTTGTCCAAAAGAGAGTTATCTATAGCCTATGATTATATTGTTAGATGTTGCATATATTGCTGTTAACTTTCAATTTCGTAGCCGTATGTATCTCTGTTTATATATGGCAACGTCTTTTACATGAAAACCCTTTTTGCAATTATATTTCTCGAATTTTTACTTTAACATCATATTATTTATTGTTAACCACAAAATTTTGCAATCAATAATATTTCAATTATTGTTTTTATATTTTGAGGTCACACTGATGCTAAATTAAACCTGTATTGATTCGGCGCGTCTGTAGGGTGCACACAAATTCTGAATGTAAATGTGAGACCAAAACTAATTCAGTTCCTTTTGATCAATTTAGTTTATTATTATTATTTTAATAATAGATCAATTGGAATAGACTTCAAATGTTTCAATCTAAAGCAATGAATATTTTTCTGAATACACATTGATACCAATACATACATTCACCAACATCCCATAAACTTTATAGGTCCCATAAGCTATTGAATGGATAAATTGACAACGTTATTGTGACAGAATATGCTAAAACAAATGTCAAACACCTTGAATAGCGCTTGCGATTGGAGCTTTGATGGCAGCTAGTGTTTAATTATACAATGTTTCCAATAGAGAGAATCTAAAGTAACTACATTCCCTAGATAATTTATTTATTGTTTCTATAACAACGAATACTTATGGGTTCAATAGCTATTGATAAATTTATGGAACGTCGGTGAATACGGGGGTAAGCAATCTGCTTTTCTTTTTTTCTAAATTTCAAACTTCGTTCGTTATATATATATAGACACCGTTGTGTCGCAAATCGACTCTTGCCGTGAATTAACTCGTCTCGCGAATTAACTCGTATCGTGAATGAGCTCGTGAGAGAATCAGCTCGTGTCGTGAATCAACGTGTGTCTTGAATCAATATGTGTCGTGAATCAACGTGTGTCTTGAATCAATATGTGTCGTGAATCAACGTGTGTCACGGATCAGATCGTGTCCTGAATCAGATTATATCGTGAATCAACGTATGTCGTGAATCAGGTCGTATCCTGAATCAGATCGTGTCGTGAACAACGCGTGCCGTGAATCAACGCATGTCGTGAATCAGGTCGTGTCCTGAATCAGATCGTCTCGTGAACAACGCGTGCCGTGAATCAACGCATGTCGTGAATCAGGTCGTGTCCTGAATCAGATCGTGTCGTGAACAACGCGGGGCGTGAATCGACGTGTGTCTGGTATCACATCGTGCCGTGAATCAGCTCGTATTGAGAATCAACGCGTGGCCGGGGATCAGCTCGTGTCGTGAATTGACGCGTGTCGTAAATCAGCTCGTGTTTGTGAATCAACGCGTGTCGTGAATCACATCGTGTTGTGAATCAACGCGTGTCGTGTATCGTGTTGTGAATGAGCTAGTGTCGTGAATCAACTCGTACCTCGAAACAGCACGTGTATAATAATCCGCGATCGCGTCTGTGTTGCACCCTGCAGCGAAAGCAGTACAATCCCACAACAGTCAAGCTGGACTCGCTAAAGGGGCAATGTAAGTAACAACCAACTCTAATTATTTGATTACCTACTAATTTACTGTATTTTTTTATTGTTACAGGTGTATTCATGTGTAGCTTTAGTTCAATCAGAATAAACCAACAGTGCCGTCATAAGTAGCCCGCGTTTTTAAACCACGTTAGGAAATGTATCTCGTGAGTGTTAGTCTTTTCATGTCAGGGCGTGTTTTTTGTTGTTGTTGTAAACTACGTCAGTGCTTTACATGGGCTGGAGATGGAATGGTGGAGCACCGCGCAAGTAAATTGAAGACATCAACGGGTGTAGTTCCTAACGTGAGTTAAGCCCGCAACAAGTAGTAAGTGCTTTATCAATTTTTTATACGTATAACTTGTTTGATTTGTTACGAAGAATTAACTCTTCTACAACGACTTAACTTTTGCTACAAATTAGCAGCCTATATCTCAAAAATGTTCATATTTTTGGCCTTATCACATTTAGCTAGCGTTAGCCTATAAAGGGTTTCAATCCTGAAACGAAGAGTGGCAACTAAATCACTAGGGTACCGTAAAATGAGGTTACTTTGCACCATTTTTCAGGTTTTTTTGTCTTTAATTGAACAGAAATATTTTTTGAAGTGCGTTAAAAATATGGGACTTGTTGCATTTTGTTCTTTAGTGTTATTTAATATAAAATATATGTAATGTGAGTAATTTATTATGCAATATTTATTATATAAATTTGGTGCAAAGTTATCCCTTTGAGTAGGATACTTTGCACCATCACATCATTTTGATCGAAACTCCGTTGTATATAGGAAAGATGCGAAGTTAAAAACATAAATCAATAGAGGACACAAAATTTATTCATGGAACTGATTTTTTCTTCAAAAAACATAAACGACACATTGGAAATTAATTATTTACAGCCAACCCAACTTTTCCATTTCTGGAATTCGATATAATCCTCTTCTATTTACCATGGTAGAGGGGTTTATGTTGTCAAATACATGCTCCCTATCATAGTATGAAACATCTGGATTTTCAGGCAATTTTCACGACTTGATAGATTTAACCATAGAAGAAATTACAACTCCAATGATATTATTTTACCAGAATTACAATTCCCCTTCGTATTTGAAAATCATGTATTCTCCTACAACTCTCTTTGCGGAAATTATGCCAAGAGCATCTGCTAGAGATTTCGTACCTTCCATCATTGCAGCTTTTTCTTCCTTTTCCATTTCTTTTACCATTTGCTCCGAGTATGTTTGAAAATTGGGATATTCTTCATCTGAAGAGTCCTGCAATACTGGATCATCAGTGTCATCATCCCGCTGGATTTGCTTTGTCTTTTCTGATATATCCTATTGCCTTTCTTCTGTCTTTTATATATTTTGTGAATTAAAAAAAAAATGTTTCACCAGTTTTAACACAGTTTGACGTTGGTGCAAAGTCTCCCCATATTGTGGTGCAAAGTTACTCCACGTGTTAAAAATGTTAACAAGTACTTACCAGATGATTTTAAATATAAACTAATTATCAAAATATATAGCCAAAGATGTGTAACTGGTACTAAAATGGTGACTTATCTGATAGTATTACACACGAATCGGTGGAACACGCAATTTTTCAACACTAAACAAAACTGCAACAGATTGGTGTCATAAACAAGTCCCGTAAAGTTAGGTTTTGATGTAGAAATCTCCTAATCACTCTCTCACAAGATCTACAGATGACACTTCCATCTTGTGATTAACATGTTGCGCAGTTAAATTAGAAACTACACATATGGCTGCACGATGAATCTTTTTCGGACGTTGGTGCAAAGTTACCCCACGCGGTGCAAAGTAACCTCGTTTTACGGTATACTAGAATGACCACCATAATCCTAAGGGGGTATAAACCAATTGCCTGATTCACAAATCTACGAACAAAATGAATAGAACCAAGATACTCGGCCACTGTAGATAGTTACATTGGACGCCGAGTCGCGTCGCTGGTACTAGACGTGTTAACTGAATGCGTAGCTCAATCATTTTGCTTTAAGCTCAACTGAGTCTAGGTTTAAAACCTAAGATCTTCGTGAGCTTAGCCCTTTGTGGCTTTACATTAGGTTATCCAATAACCTATTATTTCGTTGGGTCGTATGCGTTTTAGTTACGTTACTTGTATCTCCATTCTGAAGTGTTAATGCCAGAGTGCTTAATGATGTTGATGATGGCTGACTATTATGTAGGTTTTTAACTAAAACCAAGCTACCCACCCAAAATAGTTTGGCCATTGTTTTCGTAACCTCTTTGTGCTACGCTGTGCCTCAGTGTTCTGTTTGTGTTATTGCTGTTATTTTACCCTTAGAAGAGAGGAATCAATTTTTTTCAAGACTACATAGCATAACTGATATAAAATAATAATTATAAGTTTTTTTGAGAGTTTAAATTTGCTTGTGTAGTGTAATAAAGACTCATAAAATGGGCAGGGCTATTGGGAGCTTGAACGCACTGTTCACATGATCACTCACGGTTGCTTCCGCGATTCGAGTATAGTCTCAAGCCCCTTCTCGATGAATTAGTACCTTGTCGAAGTGAGCAGGCTTAATCACATTTATATTGAGAACGTCACCCTTTTAATTATTTTATTGTAGTTTTTCAAATTCAACTTCTTTTTAAATAATTAATTCTTAATATTATAACTATGTTATGTGGGTAACTTTATTTTAGTAAAAAAATGTACATAATAGTTCATTCTTGCAAGACTCTAGCCATCAAGTTCATAATGCCCCAGACTAAGTGATTTTTGCCCCCAGAAATAGCTGGAGAAATTGAAACAAATCAAAAATAAATCTAGATTTGTTGTTCTCAACGCCTCAGTTGAAGTGTATGTTCCAAAACTTTAATTTAAACTTCTCGTACGTATTGAATCCTGAATACATCCACACCACCCAGCTGTGTTTTTTATCTAAAATGGATATCATTATTCAACAGTACTAAAAGAGTCAATAAATCTTGATAATTCACAAAGGCAATTACAGAGCGGTGGTCATTATTGCCCAGCACTGTCTGCGGCCCGTCGGTAAATATAACATTAGAGGTGTGGATTATTAAGCGCGTGCTGCGATTCGAATATGATGCGTTGTCGGCGGTGTGGGGCCGGCCCTTTCTGTGTTCCCGCATCTCAAACCGCGGGCGAGCGGGAAACTTTCCTCTCTGGGGCCCGTAATTTGTGGCCGAGGAGGGTGCGCTGGAAATTTATTGTGATATTCTTGAACGCGCGCGCCTTATACGGACGAGTTACTTACCGCCGAGGATCACATTACATATTTTTCATCCATTTGTATGTGTGTGTGTGTGTAACGTTTTTATTCTTTTTGGGAACAATATTTATTGTATTGCGATGTTTGAGATCGACGTGGCTGATATGAGGTTATTTATGGCGTGCGATGTTCTGGGAGAACTTATTTATGCACGAAGAAAAGAAACAATCCAGAAGTGTTCATGGTTATATCTTAAATTTGGGTCATAAATTAATCATATAATGCTTAGGTGAATTTTGTTATGCACGCCCATACAGAAGACTATAGGATTTTATTGAAACAGAACTAAATGCTAAACATATTTTTTTCTTGTAATATAAATATATATATATATATATATATATATATATATATATATATATATTTATATTTACAAGAATATATTGCCTGTATAATTATTGCCAAATGTGAGGCCGTAAATAGGTAAATGTGAATTCCCACCGGAGGGTGAAATTTTTAGAATATATATATATATATATAGATATATATATATATATATATATATATATATATATATATATATATATATCATATAGATGAAAAAACCAAGCTACCTACACAAAATAGTTATAATATTAAGAGTTAAAGAGGGTACACTGTTAACCAAGTTTAATAACCATAAATATATCTCGTCTCAAACCCCTGCTAGATGAATTAGTACCTTGTCGAAGTGAGCGGGCTTGATTACATTTATAATAGTATATATATATATATATATATATATATATATATATATATTTGGCGTGTATAATTGTTGCCAAATGCGAGGCTGTAAATAGGTAAATGTGAATTACCACCGGAGGGTGAAATTTTTAGCGTATTCACATTTATATATATATATATATATATATATATATATATATATATATATATATAACTTGATATATGATTCAAAATAAAATGGCTCAATGATTAGATTAAGATCTTTAAATTTTGAAAATAAAAAACGTCTATTGAACAACTGACCATAAGAAAGCATAATTTAATGCTTCAATTTTTGAATTTTAATCATCAATATAAGTAAACAAAGCTGTGTTTGTTTATAAAATAATTACATAATCTAGGTCGAAATTTAGCCAATTCTCTCAATATAACGCTTAATTTAATAAGACGTGGGACCGAACAATTTTCTCGCGCTAATTACCCCAAAATTAAATATCCACATAAGGCGCCTTAAGATTATGAATTGATTGCGCATGGTTGTTATTTACAACTTTTCAACCATTAACTAGTTTTTACACCTACATCGTCCCTCTCCAGCCGCATGTTTTCCATTCATAAAACCGCATAAAAGCCCACACGTCGACCTTATTTCCCAATAACTTTTACCAGGTGATTAATTTTTTCGTGTATTAATAATACGGCTCGCGCGCGCTCGCGCTCGGGCACGTGACTAATTTATTCCGTGCATAATGAGCGCAGCACGCGCGCTTCCTGTCCGTCCATATGTTACCAATTTTATTGTCACCGGCCCGCGGGACGGGTTTCTCGCGGATATAAAAACGCGGCCGCGGCGGGAGGATCGTAAAAAAAGCGGTGGTTATTATTTATCTGCAGCGGCGGACAATTTAAAAAAAATCTCGTTGTTAGAGCTGTAAATCTTTCCATTTTTATGCGCGCCATTAATAATCGCCAACTGTAAGAGAAGTGCACACGGGGCTTGGTATTGGATTGATTGGGTTGAAACGCAAAAAAAGTTGGACTGCCGCCGCAGTGGCCATTTGCCGTCAGGATGAATGTTTCCGGCCCGTTATGGGCCGGTTTCTTGGCGGATGACATCACGCGACCGCTAATTTTATTCGCGGCTTTTGTACGAAACTGACTCACTCATAAAAGGGATTTATTTTTAACGGACAGTTATATCTAGAAATTTTAAAATTAAAAATATGAGAGATAATAATCGATCTCATGTAACTCGTTTTTGATGGAAATCGAAAATATTAGTTGAATTTTGCTTGCACATTCCTGCTATCACAGTTATTACACAGGTAGAAGACAATTCGTGTAACAGTTGTCATTAACACTCGCAATCATTTAAATTGTTTTGCCGTCTCTAGTAGCTTATTTATTTTCCCATTTAAGAGGACGCATTAACAACAATTAAGGTAATTGCGCTCCCCAGCTTCTTCCAACTCGCGCGATGCGATCGCGCGCTCATACAGTTATGTAAATGTTTAAATAATTTCCTATAAATTAACGAAATAAATCATGCAGCAACGGCGAGAGCAGAATGCGACGTTTCCGCGTGTAATGGAGGAGGCTCTTCGGCGATCCGGTCGTGCAGATAACGCGACAGGTTGCAATTAGATAAATAAATCATTAGCTGGTGGAAGCGCACGGGCGCCCGTCCAAACGTGATCTTATTTGCATCATCAATCATGATATAAGAGAACGACTTAACGTTTTTACAACAATAAATTTAAATTACTTTATGCTATAATTATAAAGTATGTCTCATTTTGTATACCCCAGACGACAACCACAACAATAAATACTACTTGATATTCTGTGAATTCATCTTCGCTATAGCTAAGCTACACTCGAAAACGAAATCTAGATTTGTAGATTGTTAAGAAGTGAATTCACTGTTATATCTGCTTTTCTTCTTCGATTAACGGTACGTCCCAGGATGAGCTGTTATATTCCACTCTTCAGCGCTCACCTTCTAGTTCCTGACTTTCAGGGTTTTTATGTCAGCTTCCAGTATATATCTGACCCGCTGTCTATCTCTGCTCCTAGTGGACGCTGGGTTACAATGATTTGGTAGATTTTTCTCTCTTAGGCGTTTATTAAGAGGCCGGCCCATCTCAATTTTTGTGTTTTTTTATAACGCACGATATTTCTTTTATTAATGTATGCCTAATTCGTAAAAAAAATATTAAGAAACAATGTAGTGCATAGTTCAAGTCATTTGGAATAGTGGACGGGCATAGTTCGGTTGGTGGGGACCACCCGCCCACCCCACCTTGGTTCGCATTGTATTTTCCATGGGATAACACTCTTCTTAAAATTGTTTAAACAATGTAAAACGTCTGCATCCAATGAAAAAAACTATGCGAGCGAAGGTGGGGTGGGCGGGTGACCCCTACCAACCAAACTATCCCCGTATACTATTTCCAATGATATGAAGTCTGTCTTACACTATTATCCATTATTTTCTATGATTCAATTAATTTCTTTTATTAATGTATGCCTAATTCGTAAAACAAAAATTAAGAAACAATGTAGTGCATAGTTCAAGTCATTTGGAATAGTGGACGGGCATAGTTCGGTTGGTGGGGGTCACCCGCCCACCCCACCTTGTTTCGCATTGTATTTTCCATGGGATAAACTCTTCTTGGAATTGTTTAAACAATGTAAAACGTCTGCATCAAATGAAAAAAACTTACGAGCGAAGGTGGGGTGGGCGGGTGGCCCCTACCAACCAAACTATCCCCGTCCACTATTTCCAATGATATGAAGTCTGCCTTACACTATTATCCATTACTTTCTATGATTCAATTAATTTCTTTTATTAATGTATGCCTAGTTCGTAAAAAAAAATTGAGAAACAATGTAGTGCATAGTTCAAGTCATTTGGAATAGTGGACGGGCATAGTTCGGTTGGTGGGGAACACCCGCCCACCCCACCTTGGTTCGCATTGTATTTTCCATGGGATAACACTCTTCTTGGAATTGTTTAAACAATGTAAAACGTCTGCATCCTATGAAAACAACTATGCGAGAGAAGGTGGGGTGGGCGGGTGGCCCCTACCAACCAAACTATCCCCGTCCACTATTTCCAATGATATGAAGTCTGCCTTACACTATTATCCATTACTTTCTATGATTCAATTAATTTCTTTTATTAATGTATGCCTAATTCGTAAAAAAAATTAAGAAACAATGTAGTGTATAGTTCAAGTCATTTGAAATAGTGGACGGGCATAGTTCGGTTGGTGGGGGCCTCCCGCCCACCCCACCTTGGTTCGCATTGTATTTTCCATGGGATAAACTCTTCTTGGAATTGTTTAAACAATGTAAAACGTCTGCATTCAATGAAAAAAACTATGCGAGCGAAGGTGGGGTGGGCGGGTGTCCCCTACCAACCAAACTATCCCCGTCCACTCTTTCCAATGATATGAAGTCTTCAATATAGTGTTATCCATTACTTTCTATGATTCAATTAATTTCTTTTATTAATGTATGCCTAGTTCGTAAAAAAAAATTGAGAAACAATGTAGTGCATAGTTCAAGTCATTTGGAATAGTGGACGGGCATAGTTCGGTTGGTGGGGAACACCCGCCCACCCCACCTTGGTTCGCATTGTATTTTCCATGGGATAACACTCTTCTTGGAATTGTTTAAACAATGTAAAACGTCTGCATCCAATGAAAAAAACTATGCGAGCGAAGGTGGGGTGGGCGGGTGGCCCCTACCAACCATACTATCCCCGTCCACTATTTCCAATGATATGAAGTCTTCATTACAGTGTTATCCATTATTTTGTATGATTCAATTAATTTCTTTTATGAATGTATGCCTAATTCGTAAAACAAAAATTTAGAAACAATGTAGTGCATAGTTCAAGTCAAATGGAATAGTGGACGGGCATAGTTCGGTTGGTGGGGGCCACCCGCCCACCCCACCTTCGTTCGCATTGTATTTTCCATGGGATAACACTCTTCTTGGAATTGTTTAAACAATGTAAAACGTCTGCATCCTATGAAAACAACTATGCGAGAGAAGGTGGGGTGGGCGGGTGGCCCCTACCAACCAAACTATCCCCGTCCACTATTTCCAATGATATGAAGTCTGCCTTACACTATTATCCATTACTTTCTATGATTCAATTAATTTCTTTTATTAATGTATGCCTAATTCGTAAAAAAAATTAAGAAACAATGTAGTGTATAGTTCAAGTCATTTGAAATAGTGGATGGGCATAGTTCGGTTGGTGGGGGCCTCCCGCCCACCCCACCTTGGTTCGCATTGTATTTTCCATGGGATAAACTCTTCTTGGAATTGTTTAAACAATGTAAAACGTCTGCATTCAATGAAAAAAACTATGCGAGCGAAGGTGGGGTGGGCGGGTGTCCCCTACCAACCAAACTATCCCCGTCCACTCTTTCCAATGATATGAAGTCTTCAATATAGTGTTATCCATTACTTTCTATGATTCAATTAATTTCTTTTATTAATGTATGCCTAATTCGTAAAAAATAATTAAGAAACAATGTAGTGCATAGTTCAAGTCATTTGGAATAGTGGACGGGGATAGTTTGGTTGGTAGGGGCCACCCGCCCACCCCACCTTGGTGCGCATTGTGTTTTCCATGGGATAACACTCTTCTTGGAATTGTTTAAACAATGTAAAACGTCTGCATCCAATGAAAAAAAACTATACGAGAGAAGGTGGGGTGGGCGGGTGGCCCCTACCAACCAAACTATCCCCGTCCACTATTTCCAATGATATGAAGTCTGCATTACAGTGTTATCCATTACTTTCTATGATTCAATTAATTTCTTTTATTAATGTATGCCTAATTCGTAAAAAAAAATTAAGAAACAATGTAGTGTATAGTTCAAGTCATTTGGAATAGTGGGCGGGCATAGTTCGGTAGGTGGGGAACCACCCGCCCACCCCACGTTGGTTCGCATTGTATTTTCCATGATATAACACTCTTTTTGGAATTGTTTAAACAATGTAAAACGTCTGCATCCAATGAAAAAAACTATGCGAGCGAATGTGGGGAGGGTGGGTGTCCCCTACCAACCAAACTATCCTCGTCCACTATTTCCAATGATATGAAGTCTTCATTACAGTGTTATCCATTATTTTCTATGATTCAATTAATTTCTTTTATTATAATGCCTAATTCGTAAAAAAAATTGAGAAACAATGTAGTGCATAGTTCAAAGTCATTTAGAATAGTGGACGGGCATAGTTCGGTTGGTGCGTACACCCGCCCACCCTCCTTGGTTCGCATTGTATTTTCCATGGGATAACACTCTTCTTGGAATTGTTTAAACAATGTAAAACGTCTGCATCAAATGAAAAAAACTATACGAGCGAAGGTGGGGTGAGAAAATGTTATGAATTACACTGGAATCTGGAGAGATATTCAAATTACATATACTTACAGTGTATCTTGTAATGTGTAAATGACGTCAAAAACGGCCGTATTTATGGATACCGCTTGCTAGGAAACCAGAACTTAATTGGTTAAGTTAAAACGTCGTGAGCGATTGTACAAAATTGGCACCGCGATCGACTTGTTTGCTACAACTGTCCTACATATTGCAAAAAGGCAATGAATCTCGGTGAATTATTCTGAGATATTCAATGATTTATGCTTCAAACATTTTTGGTGTACAATTTAATTTACAAAACGTTGCCTTTTGGGGCACCGTATGTCTAGAAAAATAAAAATAAATCTCTTAGATGCGAATTAAAGAAAATATAAACCAAAATATGTTCAGTTTAGTGTTATGGATGTTATAAAATGAGTTTGTGGTGTAAATAGGAAAGTTATAACATAACATGTTGTGGCTACGAGTAAAGTGCATCTTCGGCGAGAGATCTCTGGCGCAGCCGCCGCCCACTCGCGGTGATTCAACGCTCAGGTGTGATCGGTTCATTAATAAAAACATACGATGTTGATTAAGGTTTGCTATAATAGGAAGACTAAGGTGCGGAGCAGCGGAAGAAAAGCTAGCGAGTGACCTAAAATAAATATTCTTGTATGCAAATGCCGGTTTGCGCAAGAGACAACGACGACGACGGCGGCGACGACGTTGAGGAGCGCGCGCGCGCGCGCGAACGAACCTCTTGATGAATGAACACATGTTCATGAATGAATGATAAAGCAGCTCGTGTGCCGGGGCAAAGAGATAACGTATGATCGGCCAGGGTCAGTCGGGCGTGGTGCACACCGTGGGGTTCGTGGGCGCTGAAGAATGGTCCCGAGGAGTGTCAATATATGCTAACACAGATTTCATCGCGTACACATGTTCCAACTGCTGCCAACAATAGCGCTCGCCGTTTCGTTTTCGTTGCAAACCAATTTGCACTTTCACAAGTAATTACTGCGGCTGCAGTAAAAGTGCGCGGCCATATGCTGCAGTCGGACACGCGCCCCGCTGTAATCAGAATGATTTAAATATTGGAGATTATTAGAAACTGGGGGGGAAATCGAGGAAAAATACGCTATGCTAATATATTCGACAGGTACGGGCAGTAATCTTATTATAAGTGGCACTGCTGCGCATACTAATGTCGCCTCGGGAACATGAATGAGCTTGAGCAACCGCGAGTAAAATTGAGCAAGAGCCGAGCGCCGTATATGGGAGACGAGATGAATGAACTAGAAGGGTGACAAGGCGAGAGGAGGAGATTTGTGAATGGTTTTACGCAATCACACACGTACATACTCCTCTAGCAATTATTTAAACGAAAGACTTGGTACTTTATGGTTTCCTATAACCGACTATTGTTACAATAAATAATACATGATAAAGAAAACTTCTCTAAACATTTTATGATGAATTTACGAACCAAATGTTAACCAATATACAAAATGCCAAGCAATGTTAAAAACATTGCTTGGCATTTTGTATAATGGTTAACATTTGGTAAATTGTGGTAAATATTTATTGTAAAACTAATGATACAAATTTTATCGACGACGGTAATCACTGCCCTCCGCTAGGACCGGCTCTGTTAATCACTCAAAACGCTATTAAATTTTTGTTCTATCGGTTTTCAATTTTCTTCACACTAAGTACTATTAAAATGTTGTAAAAATTCATTTTAATAATCATGTTTAATCCTACTTATTTTTATTTATTTAATCGAATGCCTATCTACCGTGTGTGTGTGTGTACGCCTTTATTTCGTGTTTATTCTTATCTGGCTTTAAATTAAGTGACTTTTAGATGTCTCGTTTCGCCAATTGTGAGCGGTGCGTTAATTAATCGTGCCCCCGAACACGACTATTAATTATCTTGTCCGGCAGCAGCCGGGGCTCTTAAAGTGATTTTTACTGTTTTCTGATGCCTATCACCGGACAAACGTATCCGTTGACACCACCTTTCTCAGAAGGGGTTAAAGCGGACCATTTGTAATAAATCGTGTGCTGTTATCACCTCTCTATGTTTGGGATATATAATATTTACGTGCCACAAGAATAAATGGTGTTAAAATTATATTAAATCAAAAGTTAGAGTCTGAAAATGTTTATAAATATATATATATATATATATATATATATATATATATATATATATATATATATATATATATTGTTTCAGAATATACCGTATTATTTATTATTATATATTTGATGAATAAACGAAATGGACGTCTTTCTGCAGAAAGGAACCAACCCACACAATAAATATGTTAGTTTCTCTTAACTTTATACTCAAGGTAATCATTTTAATTAAACGAAATAAAAAATATATAGCTCTAAAGCTCTAGAAGTCCAAAATTAACTTGAGATGAATAGATAATTATTAATTTATGCAAATCTTTGTATAAATCTGGTTTTCTCAGCTTTAACATTAGGTGGATTGGTTCCTTGCCGCGGCGAGGAGTCCAAATTTAAAGGTCGTTTTAGACAAGACAATTTCTTAACTCAAAAGTTAGTCAAGATCCTGAGGATTTTTATAGCATAGATAGGTTGTGAACTAGTATCCCCCTAGGTAGGGAATTATAATGACCACGAAAAAAATCTAGTCGCAAATTTTGACTTTGTCTCCGCTTTTCAAGACTTTCTAGTAAAAATAGACTCTTTTTGAAAAATGTCTGTGTGCGCGCACCGTGTGTCTTTCTGTATATATGTGTGTGTGTGTGCGTGTGTGCATGTGTGTGTGTTTGTGTGTGTGTGTGTTTGTGTGTGTGTGTGTGTGTGTGTATGTGCGTGTGTGTGTGTGCATGTGTGTATGTGTGTGTGAGTGTGCATCTATGAACAAAAATATATTAATAAAAAAAATATTAATTTTTGTTTTCTATGCTTAAGGAAGTCACAGCGAATAAAAGTTCAAGCCAGTTTTTTTTTTTTAATATTTCCTACACTGACAAAAGAACATTTTAACTGTTATTATTATTTGTTATTATGTGTTAAAAACTGTAGGTGCTTCTAATAGCCCGTATGCAAACTGCCGCCTCCATCGTGAATGCTAAGACAATGCGCGCGTTAAGACGCCCACCGCGCTCGCTCTCTGTGTGTGTGATTGTATAATTTTATTAGGACCGATTGGTAGGAAATGTGTGCCGCAGATTTAAAAGGATAATTTCCACGTTGCCACATCGAAATTAGCTATAGGGGTAATCATTGATATTTGCCTTGCGCCCATAAACGTCTAATGATGCACGTATTATTATTCATGGGGCGGCCGGAAAAGGCAACAGACATTGTGTGCTTTCATAGTAATTTCCAGGCCGTTTTAAATGGAAATTACTGAATACCGTTTCATTTGCAAACGACTTTTTAAACATGCAATATCTCTACACGTTATTATTGCGATATGAATTAATGTCAAATATATATATATATATATATATATATATATATATATATATATATATATTCTTTTACCAAATAACATCACCTTCATCAAAATTTGCAGCTGTGAGTCTAGAAAGATGACAGGACTTATGTTTGAAAATATATTTCCGTTTTATTAATGAGGCATTGAGAGCAAAAGTGAAGTAACCCTCAAAATTAAACATATAGTTTTATGTTGTTATCAATATTACTATTAGTTTTAACATATTTACTTTTTTGACGGCCTTTTTGAATTTTATAAATTCGACATCAGGTTTGTATTCAGTTACCTCAAAACGCCCTGTGTACGTTATTTCAAGCTACATAATTTCCAAATATAACTTTTTCTCTGCCATTTTGGATCTGCTAACATCGGATTCGTAATCAGCGACCTCGAAAACCTGCGAAGAACAAAATTATGTCTTCTAAAAGAAGGTTTAGTAATATTGGCCACGTTTTCGGGAATCGGCCCCAGTGTGCAGCGGCCCCGCATGTATATTAATACTGCGTAACCAAAAATAGGAACCAAATATTATGTGATTACGATAAAAAATATCAATATTTGCATAAATAAATTTTTTGTACTCATGTCCTAAGACAAGTCAATTTTCCGCAATTTGGGTGCGGGAAATACTACTTGTCGCACTAGTGCGGGAAGTAACCAGTGTTGCCAACTTAAAATTCTATGCCAATGTAAATGTGTATTTATAGATATGAGGATGCATGCAAACACAGCGTACATCTCTTATAATCGAATAGCATTAAAAAATAACTATATAATACTTAATAAATACGGTAATAAGGTAATTCTTACATGTAAAAATGTCACTGAGCTGGGTAATATAAACCAATATTGTCAAATTTTGAAAAATATTGACATTCTTCCAAACCATTACCAACCAATTGTGAACTGGACACTTTTATAGACATGCCCTACTAGTCATGGCATCCTCAATATAATATAACTACATTAGAAACAATCGGTATATCATAGTTATCTAGATCGTTGTTTAAAACAATCTGTACCCTATTAGGTTAGGTATTTTTTTTATATTAAAATAAAACATAGTTTATCAATACAATTTATGGCCCGTAATAATAAGCAATTAAATTGTTTAACCAACCAAAAAAAAAAAAACGTTTCTAATACATTCCTAATAATAATAAAGACACCACCGAACGGCGTCGCTTGGTTTATAATTAAAAAACACGTCCGCGGGGCGTTCGTCGTTGTTGCTGGCTGGAATGCCATTAGAAAAAACGACGAGTTAATTGCCGCCGCGGATGAGTTATGCGCGCATCTCCCGGCTGCGCGATCCTATCTTCTCACCTGAGGCGCGATTGCGCGTGAAAAACTATTAGCCCCGGCTCGCGGGGGCATTATCATACATTTACAATATATCAGAGTGATGGGGGGAAAACGCACCGCCGCCGCTGCCGCCGCCACTTGCGTCCGTAAGTTATTACAGGCAAATAATAGTGCGGCGCGCGGTTGAGCGTGATTATTGGTGTGATGTTAATTCGAGCCATAATTATATCGTGTTTTACGACTGGAGGGATGAATATAGGTTTTAATTTAGTATGGAATTACATTTTTGTATTACAAAACTTGCATCAACATTCAAGTTTGTAATGAAAACTAGGTGAAATTTCCGTCATTCGACGGGAATGATGAATCAAGTTTCATATCAAAACTATTTAAAGAAAACAATAATTTCCCTATGAAAATATTTTCAAAACTGATATTGTGCACATGCTAGTTTTAATTCAGAAATGTTCATTGTACAACTGATAATGAATAAATTAATTAATAATATTAAAAAGCTACTACTAAGTCTTTATGATACAACTAACCTCCTAGGAGGTAACTTAAACGCCATCTGGCGGTTCCACATCAATTATCAATGGTAATAACCGTCAATATACTTATGCCATCAGGATCACCGGGTAGTGCCCTCTATGGAATAATATTCCAACAGAGTTCTTGAGATATCAGCACAAAGCCTAAAACATTAATATATAAACAATATTATATAAGTATGAATCCACCTAAAACAGTACAACTTACCCTCGTAGAGGGAAGTTAACCGCCATCTGGCGGCACCACATCAATTAGCAATGCATACACATATGGTAATAACCGTCAACATGCTCATGTTATCAGGATCACCGGGTAGTGCCCTCTAGAGAATAAGAATAATATTCCAACAGAGTGCTTTCCTAAAATATTCTGCTCTACAATGATTTAATAGTCTCATAATCAATTTCATTTAACATATATAAGTGTGACTCCACCTCTTAGCAATCTACATATCTAGATATCGATCGTATTAGATCTCATCCAGTGTAGCTCAGCTAGTGAGGATGAATTCACACAATATCTCGAGTGGTTATATACAAAAATGATACAACTAACCCCCTAGGAGGAAAGTTAAACGCCATCTGACGTATATAACCACTCGAGATATTGCGTGAATTCATCCTCACTAGCTGAGCTACACTGATGAGATCTAATAAGATCGAAATATAGATATGTAGATTGCTGGATTCACACTTATATATATATTACTAAGTCTTTAATAAAAATTATTATTAATTCAAATCAATTAAGTGATTCACTTTAAATAGTTGTTAACCGTTATACATTAAACATTTTAAATTTCTGCGAGTTTTCCTCAATATTGAGGTGGTGGCAGCGCAACCCCGGTTTCTCAATTGACTGGCTGATAGCCCTATGAAGTTAGAAATTTTGTTTGGTATGAATAATCTCGATAATAAGACCACATTATCGCGAATCTATTGTAAATATTTCGCATTTATAATTGTACTTGTAATTAGCACCGATATCATTAGATTTATGAAGTTGTCGAGCAAAATCCCAGGCCGCATATTGATTTTATGTGTGTAATTTCAACCGGCCGGGGAAATGTCAGAGTTCAAACAAACAAAAGCCTGCGCACTTCTTCGGCAGCCGTATGTCATTCTGTATATGTTTTATGCATTAAACCCACTGAATTGAAAGTATCTACCAAAAAAAAAAATATCGGTAATCCCTCTGGTACCGTTTGTCCGGGCTGCGGTTCACTTTAGTTGGGCGGCTATTAGTCGTTTACCTGTTGAAGACCAGGTAAACATCCCGCGCGCGCGAGTTCACGCGAAAGGTCAAAGTTCACGGAGTCCTGCAGACGGCGGCGCGTTGTCGCGCCCGCCCACGCACCGCCGTCGTCATCCCCTGAAACAAGTGTTCCGGCGGTGGCGGCGGGCGCGTGCCGCCGCCCACGCACTTTTCAATCTGTCGATATATTGTAATTTTCGTTTGTGAGTGTAACAGGTCGGTGAACCGACACACACACGCACACAAAAATAACGAGTGTTTTATGAATGGACGGGAGGTCACTTGTTGCGCGAGCACAATATAATAGATTTTTGTCGCCAACAGGTTTCATTTTTGTTTTTCAACGTTTCCATTTGCGAGCGCGTGTCATGTCCTGGGACACTTGCAGATAATATAAGCTTTTAATTTATAAACAGGGAAACCTGTTGCTATCGGACAGTGTGTTCCATATATTTCCAAGCCTTCTATACTTGTCTATTTGTTTATTCAGAGCTATTGCAGGCTTTTGTTTTAAAAAATTACAATATGACATGGTTGAAATTGTATGTTTCTCGATACAATATTACATGCACATGTGAGATGACCAAAATGTCACCAAAATTAATTTGATTCTTGTTTTGATGATTCTTATGTATATTTTAACGCTCAAAAATGATACAACTAACCCCCTAGGAGGAAAGTTAAACGCCATCTGGCGGCACCACATCAATTAGCAATGCACACCCATTTGGTAATAACCGTCAACATGCTCATGCCATCAGGATCACAGGGTAGTGCCTTCTATGGAATAATATTCCAAACACAGTGCTTCAGATATCAGCACTAGGCCAATATTATAAAACCACTCATTGTGAATTCATCCTCACTAGCTGAGCTACACTGATGAGATCTAATAGGATCGAAATCTAGATATGTGGATTGATAAGAGGTGGATTCACACTTGTATATGCTCCTTTAATCCTAAAAAGCTAGAGGACAGAATCGAGTGTTAAAGCATACGATCCGCTGCACTATATACCTACTAAAATAATTTCTCGTCACTTGATCCCGCCAGTGTAATAAATTAAGCGGCTGATTTTGAATGATGACCAACGCGCCCCGATGGCGGTGTACCCAACTCATCGACACTGGCGGGGTTCCATACGAACTTTGACATCATTTGACTAATGCAATCATTATCAACCCGCGCCGATAAATCAAAGCGCAGCCAGCTGGTGGTACAACCTTTAATTATAGCTCATGCAAATTAATCAGACGCAATACAATCCATTGTGCGTCTCGCATAAGGAAGATTATCGTCTCCTTTAGAGATAGTGCACCGAAAAACAAAAAATGCTTTTTAATGATAGCAGCTTATGGTGTTGCATTTTAAACAATGGTATGTTAAACCGCGACCGCCATATACGACGCTGAGTTATCGCGTTAATACATATGTACGGATAATAAATTCCATTATCAACCGGTATGCGTGTGCTGTTGCAGGATTATTTGATAAATTATTCCCCGTACCGTTTTGTAGCGTTAATTAATAATGCGATCTTGATATCGACGTTACTTAGCGCGCGGTGGGCGTCGCTTCTTTACTTAAACATTTATTTCGATCAAAACGCTAACATGTGTCGCAGTTGATGGGTACCACTTACACCACTAGCAGCAGGACAATTCAAATCAATGGGACATGACTTGTCTTATCTGATATGCAAGCGCCATACCTCATCGGGGCGTAAACACACAAAGCACATGCAGCCACAAAGGGAATAAAGTATTTGTCTTTTGTAAATGTTGAACAGATTTCCATACAGGGACCGGCTTGGAAAAGAACAAACACATAAAACTAACTAAATAATTCACGCCGGGCCGGCCCCGTAACTACCTCCATATATTACTTGCGGTTTCACGCTAAAAACGGATACATTTATTTTAATTCGCATATGCGCAACAAAAAAATATATATAAATATATATTATGGGATATTAGTAAATACGGGCATGAGTGCATGAGTGTTTAAATATTTAGAACTCTGTAAATAGTCAAAAATATAAATTTAGAAAAATTCAATTTTTTATGATTTTTTAATATATTAACACATTACGTATTTCAAAATATTGCTATAACTCGAGTAAGGGATGATGGATTGTTTAAATTTTAGCTAAGGTTGTTAGTAACACATACATACAAATGTAGCTATAGTCAAAAATATAAATTTAGAAAAATTAATTTTTTTATGATTTTTTAATTTATTAACACATTACGTATTTCAAAATATTGCCATAACTCGAGTAAGGGATGATGGAATGTTTCAGTTTTGGCAAAGTTTATTAGTAACATACATATATAAATGTAGCTATAGTCAAAAATATAAATTTAGAAAAATTCAATTTTTTATGATTTTTTAATATATTAACACATTACGTATTTCAAAATATTGCTATAACTCGAGTAAGGGATGATGGATTGTTTAAATTTTAGCTAAGGTTGTTAGTAACACATACATACAAATGTAGCTATAGTCAAAAATATAAATTTAGAAAAATTAATTTTTTTATGATTTTTTAATTTATTAACACATTACGTATTTCAAAATATTGCCATAACTCGAGTAAGGGATGATGGAATGTTTCAGTTTTGGCAAAGTTTATTACCAACACACATATATAAATGTAGCTATAGTCAAAAATATAAATTTAGAAAAATTCAATTTTTTATGATTTTTTAATATATTAACACATTACGTATTTCAAAATATTGCCATAACTCGAGTAAGGGATGATGGAATGTTTCAGTTTTGGCAAAGTTTATTAGCAACACACATATATAAATGTAGCTATAGTCAAAAATATAAATTTAGAAAAATTCAATTTTTTATGATTTTTTAATATATTAACACATTACGTATTTCAAAATATTGCTATAACTCGAGTAAGGGATGATGGATTGTTTAAATTTTAGCTAAGGTTGTTAGTAACACATACATACAAATGTAGCTATAGTCAAAAATATAAATTTAGAAAAATTAATTTTTTTATGATTTTTTAATTTATTAACACATTACGTATTTCAAAATATTGCCATAACTCGAGTAAGGGATGATGGAATGTTTCAGTTTTGGCAAAGTTTATTAGTAACATACATATATAAATGTAGCTATAGTCAAAAATATAAATTTAGAAAAATTCAATTTTTTATGATTTTTTAATATATTAACACATTACGTATTTCAAAATATTGCTATAACTCGAGTAAGGGATGATGGATTGTTTAAATTTTAGCTAAGGTTGTTAGTAACACATACATACAAATGTAGCTATAGTCAAAAATATAAATTTAGAAAAATTAATTTTTTTATGATTTTTTAATTTATTAACACATTACGTATTTCAAAATATTGCCATAACTCGAGTAAGGGATGATGGAATGTTTCAGTTTTGGCAAAGTTTATTACCAACACACATATATAAATGTAGCTATAGTCAAAAATATAAATTTAGAAAAATTCAATTTTTTATGATTTTTTAATATATTAACACATTACGTATTTCAAAATATTGCCATAACTCGAGTACGGGATGATGGAATGTTTCAGTTTTGGCAAAATTTATTAGCAACACACATATATAAATGTAGCTATAGTCAAAAATATAAATTTAGAAAAATTAAATTTTTTATGATTTTTTAATATATTAACACATTACGTATTTCAAAATATTGCTATAACTCGAGTAAGGGATGATGGAATGTTTCAGTTTCGGCAAAGTTTATTAGCAACACACATATATAAATGTAGCTATAGTCAAAAATATAAATTTAGAAAAATTCAATTTTTTATGATTTTTTAATATATTAACACATTACGTATTTCAAAATATTGCCATAACTCGAGTAAGGGATGATGGAATGTTTCAGTTTTGGCAAAGTTTATTAGCAACACACATATATAAATGTAGCTATAGTCAAAAATATAAATTTAGAAAAATTAAATTTTTTATGATTTTTTAATATATTAACACATTACGTATTTCAAAATATTGCCATAACTCGAGTAAGGGATGATGGAATGTTTCAGTTTTGGCAAAGTTTATTAGCAACACACATATAGTAATATAGCTATAGTCAAAAATATAAATTTAGAAAAATTCAATTTTTTATGATTTTTTAATATATTAACACATTACGTATTTCAAAATATTGCTATAACTCGAGTAAGGGATGATGGAATGTTTCAATTTTAGCTAAGGTTGTTAGCAACACACATATATAAATGTACCTATAGTCAAAAATATAAATTTAGAAAAATTTAATTTTTTATGATTTTTTAATATATTAACACATTACGTATTTCAAAATATTGCCATAACTCGAGAAGGGATGATGGAATGTTTCAGTTTTGGCAAAGTTTATTAGCAACACACATATATAAATATAGCTATAGTCAAAAATATAAATTTAGAAAAATTCAATTTTTTATTATTTTTAATATATTAACACATTACGTATTTCAAAATATTGCCATAACTCGAGTAAGGGATGATGGAATGTTTCAGTTTTGGCAAAGTTTATTAGCAACACACATATATAAATGTAGCTATAGTCAAAAATATAAATTTAGAAAAATTCAATTTTTTATGATTTTTTAATATATTAACACATTACGTATTTCAAAATATTGCCATAACTCGAGTAAGGGATGATGGAATGTTTCAATTTTAGCTAAGGTTGTTAGCAACACACACATACAAATGTAGCTATAGTCAAAAATATAAATTTAGAAAAATTCAATTTTTTATGATTTTTTAATATATTAACACATTGCGTATTTCAAAATATTGCTATAACTCGAGTAAGGGATGATGGATTGTTTCAGTTTTGGCAAAGTTTGATAGCAACACACATATATAAATGTAGCTATAGTCAAAAATATAAATTTAGAAAAATTCAATTTTTTATGATTTTTTAATATATTAACACATTACGTATTTCAAAATATTGCCATAACTCGAGAAGGGATGATGGAATGTTTCAGTTTTGGCAAAGTTTATTAGCAACACACATATATAAATGTAGCTATTGTCAAAAATATAAATTTAGAAAAATTCAATTTTTTATGATTTTTTAATATATTAACACATTACGTATTTCAAAATATTGCCATAACTCGAGTAAGGGATGATGGAATGTTTCAGTTTTGGCAAAGTTTATTAGCAACACACATATATAAATGTAGCTATAGTCAAAAATATAAATTTAGAAAAATTCAATTTTTTATGATTTTTTAATATATTAACACATTACGTATTTCAAAATATTGCTATAACTCGAGTAAGGGATGATGGATTGTTTAAATTTTAGCTAAGGTTGTTAGTAACACATACATACAAATGTAGCTATAGTCAAAAATATAAATTTAGAAAAATTAATTTTTTTATGATTTTTTAATTTATTAACACATTACGTATTTCAAAATATTGCCATAACTCGAGTAAGGGATGATGGAATGTTTCAGTTTTGGCAAAGTTTATTAGTAACATACATATATAAATGTAGCTATAGTCAAAAATATAAATTTAGAAAAATTCAATTTTTTATGATTTTTTAATATATTAACACATTACGTATTTCAAAATATTGCTATAACTCGAGTAAGGGATGATGGATTGTTTAAATTTTAGCTAAGGTTGTTAGTAACACATACATACAAATGTAGCTATAGTCAAAAATATAAATTTAGAAAAATTAATTTTTTTATGATTTTTTAATTTATTAACACATTACGTATTTCAAAATATTGCCATAACTCGAGTAAGGGATGATGGAATGTTTCAGTTTTGGCAAAGTTTATTACCAACACACATATATAAATGTAGCTATAGTCAAAAATATAAATTTAGAAAAATTCAATTTTTTATGATTTTTTAATATATTAACACATTACGTATTTCAAAATATTGCCATAACTCGAGTACGGGATGATGGAATGTTTCAGTTTTGGCAAAATTTATTAGCAACACACATATATAAATGTAGCTATAGTCAAAAATATAAATTTAGAAAAATTAAATTTTTTATGATTTTTTAATATATTAACACATTACGTATTTCAAAATATTGCTATAACTCGAGTAAGGGATGATGGAATGTTTCAGTTTCGGCAAAGTTTATTAGCAACACACATATATAAATGTAGCTATAGTCAAAAATATAAATTTAGAAAAATTCAATTTTTTATGATTTTTTAATATATTAACACATTACGTATTTCAAAATATTGCCATAACTCGAGTAAGGGATGATGGAATGTTTCAGTTTTGGCAAAGTTTATTAGCAACACACATATATAAATGTAGCTATAGTCAAAAATATAAATTTAGAAAAATTAAATTTTTTATGATTTTTTAATATATTAACACATTACGTATTTCAAAATATTGCCATAACTCGAGTAAGGGATGATGGAATGTTTCAGTTTTGGCAAAGTTTATTAGCAACACACATATAGTAATATAGCTATAGTCAAAAATATAAATTTAGAAAAATTCAATTTTTTATGATTTTTTAATATATTAACACATTACGTATTTCAAAATATTGCTATAACTCGAGTAAGGGATGATGGAATGTTTCAATTTTAGCTAAGGTTGTTAGCAACACACATATATAAATGTACCTATAGTCAAAAATATAAATTTAGAAAAATTTAATTTTTTATGATTTTTTAATATATTAACACATTACGTATTTCAAAATATTGCCATAACTCGAGAAGGGATGATGGAATGTTTCAGTTTTGGCAAAGTTTATTAGCAACACACATATATAAATATAGCTATAGTCAAAAATATAAATTTAGAAAAATTCAATTTTTTATTATTTTTAATATATTAACACATTACGTATTTCAAAATATTGCCATAACTCGAGTAAGGGATGATGGACTGTTTCAGTTTTGGCAAAGTTTATTAGCAACACACATATATAAATGTAGCTATAGTCAAAAATATAAATTTAGAAAAATTCAATTTTTTATGATTTTTTAATATATTAACACATTACGTATTTCAAAATATTGCCATAACTCGAGTAAGGGATGATGGAATGTTTCAATTTTAGCTAAGGTTGTTAGCAACACACACATACAAATGTAGCTATAGTCAAAAATATAAATTTAGAAAAATTCAATTTTTTATGATTTTTTAATATATTAACACATTGCGTATTTCAAAATATTGCTATAACTCGAGTAAGGGATGATGGATTGTTTCAGTTTTGGCAAAGTTTGATAGCAACACACATATATAAATGTAGCTATAGTCAAAAATATAAATTTAGAAAAATTCAATTTTTTATGATTTTTTAATATATTAACACATTACGTATTTCAAAATATTGCCATAACTCGAGAAGGGATGATGGAATGTTTCAGTTTTGGCAAAGTTTATTAGCAACACACATATATAAATGTAGCTATTGTCAAAAATATAAATTTAGAAAAATTCAATTTTTTATGATTTTTTAATATATTAACACATTACGTATTTCAAAATATTGCTATAACTCGAGTAAGGGATGATGGAATGTTTCAGTTTTGGCAAAGTTTATTAGCAACACACATATATAAATGTAGCTATAGTCAAAAATATAAATTTAGAAAAATTCAATTTTTTATGATTTTTTAATATATTAACACATTACGTATTTCAGAATATTGCCATAACTCGAGTAAGGGATGATGGAATGTTTCAGTTTTGGCAAAGTTTGTTAGCAACACACATATATAAATGTAGCTATAGTCAAAAATATAAATTTAGAAAAATTCAATTTTTTATGATTTTTTAATATATTAACACATAACGTATTTCAAAATATCGCTATAACTCGAGTAAGGGAAGATGAAATGTTTCAGTTTTGGCTAAGTTTGTTAGCAATACACATATATAAATGTAGCTATACATATAATAATTAATAATAAATCGCACAAGTGTCGTAATTTCCAAAACGAATTTTAAGGTTTTAATTTTTGTTTTTATGTTGTAAATTTTAATACTCTATTAATCTTTTTTTTTAAGTTTAGAATGAATCAAATTATTATTTAAAACAATTAGATAACATTATATTCAATAGGTGCTTTCGTTTAGCATGGTTTAGTCCCTGGTTTAGCATTACTAGTCGCCCCGTGGCGTGCAGTATCGCGATGCGCCGCCGGTTGTAAGGGCCGAGGTAGAATTCTGCGCATCGGAAGCGGCAAATAGAACAAGAAACAATAAGACTGTACCAGCCCAGAGTGATAAACGAAAGGCACTAATGTTAAAACTACTGGAAAATTTACCGCAAAAACTGTTTTGGGAGTTAGAACAGTTGTCTCACAGTACGACATAATAATAAATTTGCTTTATTTCCTAACGAAACTAACAATATTAAAGATTGAACATATTTTGTGTATCTTTAAGTTTAGCTGTACTAATATGATAATCTTCACCAAGATAACTTCAGTTTATTGAACTATCCATACATAAAAGTTAGAACATTAAACTAAATAAACTCAAACCGTTATCCCCAAGCAGATAATTCAAATTTAATTGGAGCCAATATTAATTCCATAACGGGCACTGACTTATCATCTTCTTCTTTAGACCCGAGCCCTCGATCGCATCTATCGATCGATTTCAATTAAAACCGTCCCGGGGCCATCGGGCGGCGGCTGTGGCCGCGCAAAAAGTAAAATAATATCGCATAAATCAGCGCCGGAGCGTGCATCTTGATCGTTAAGATCTCGAGGGAAAAAAACTGCGCGCGGCAACAATCGGTCTCGGAAGTGAGATGCGAGCAAACGAAATAGCGTTATAGGGCCGTAACTTTTTTTTTATGACATTCTTGTAACTAATAAAATAAATAACGCCGGCGAATAAGGTGTTGCTGGGGACAATGGTAACGCGTGCGGCGGCAGCTGGGTGTGCTCATTTGCGCGCAGAAAAAAAAAGAGTTTTGAGAAATTTATGACTGAATTGTGTGACATTGATAATCATAAACGTAAATAACTGAATACTCATTTATATATATATATATATATATATATATATATATATATATATATATATAGATAGAGTTGATATTATTTTGGTATAGTTGAAAATTAGAAACCTAGTTTTCTAGCTCTTGGGGTGGCGCAGCAATAAAAGCTGAGCCCAGAAGAATTAGTTACCTGAACTACGAAATATTGGCGAAATAGTAGCATGTAGGAAAATATAAACACAATAGCGTTTTATTGCTGCACCACCCCAAGGAGCTAGAAACCTAGGTTTCTAATTTTCAACTATATATATATATATATATATATATATATATATATAAAACATGTCAAACGAACAGTCAATCTACAATCTAATAGTAATTTAACGGTAAGACATTGAGGGCAAAAGTGAACTAACCCTCAAATTTTAAAAGAAATCTGTTTCATTTTTAGATTTCACTGTCTAAATTTTGAAAATATAGACATTGAATAATTCAAAAATTCGAAATTTGGAACAAATCCTGATAAACTCACATATATAAAAATATGATTGGATTGGCTACACAAAAAAACATGTTGCAGTTGTGTCTGTACTGCCCCCATTCTTAAATTTCAGCTATTTGATTAACCAACCGATGCCAAACCCACGTCTCCTCGCCCCGAACTCTATAATTTTAGTTAATGATGTCAACGCAATTGAATAGAGAGATCATAGCCGGCGATAGAATTATGAAATTTCCCTCTACCAGAACCAATCAGTAATTATGAATGAATCCCCATTCAATGTCGAACGCCGCCTCGGGCGGGCGACATTTCCACCGACGCCAAATTGCCGGTTTGTTGCGGCCGGAGAATGGGGGGGACCTCGAAACGTTCACAAAAAAAAATCGTCGTATCCGCGGGTCAACAATGGGCCGCGTGCCACTCTTGATGAAAGTTGCGTCACGGCACGCCGGGCGCCAGCCGACGCCCACACAAACACACACATATGCATACGCCGCACGTTCCTCTTTCTTTACCGTAGTTTTTTCTTTAATGGTCGATTAATTAAACGCGAGAGAGGTTTCGAAACCGCGGCAATAAGAGTCGCCGGGTTTAACTCGGTTTAATTGTAATTGTGGCCGGATGTCTTCCACCGGCACAATTGAATGATAACACTTGTGTCGTAAAATTAGCAGCGGCGATTACAGCGCGACATCTGGACGTAATTAGACAAATTGTTTAACAAGATATATTTATTTTAACACACAAACATGTTTAGTTAAAGCTAAATTTTCAAATAAATCAATTTATATAAAATACACCAAACAAAATTATTGTTATCAAGTTAATTAAAACTCATCTCGTTTTCATTGTGAGGTTTATATTATTTTATCTACAAATATATGCTAAAATTACGGAATAATAAAAGTAGTCGTTTTATTAGTTCTTACAAAAATTATTATAGGAACGGCATGAATTGACTGGCAGAGCCATCGTTTGGTCGCTACCGCAAACGCCATGACGTTGAACATCTTGGTAATGATTAATTATTGGAACATATATAAGTGTGAAGCCACCTCTTAGCAATCTACATATCTAGATTTCGATCTTATTAGATCTCATTAGTGTAGCTCAGCTAGAGAGGATGAATTCACACAATATCTCGAGTGGTTATATACAAAAATGATACAACTAACCCCCTAGGAGGAAAGTTAAACGCCCTGGGGGGTTAGTTGTATCATTTTTACATAATATTTATGTCTAAATATATTTCAAAAATAATGGAAAGGCTTATAAAGTTCATCACTATGGCCCTGGTTTCCTAGGATACAACGAACCCCCTAGGAGGAAAGTTAAACGCCCTGGGCGGTTAGTTGTATCATTTTTACATAATATTTATATCTAGATATATTGCAAAAATAATGGAAAGGCTTATAAAGTTCATCACTATGGCCCTGGTTCCTAGGATACAACTAATCCCCTAGGAGGAAAGTTAAACGCCCTGGGCGGTTAGTTGTATCATTTTTACATAATATTTATATCTAGATATATTGCAAAAATAATGGAAAGGCTTATAATGTTCATCACTATGGCCCTGGTTTCCTAGGATACAACGAACCCCCTAGGAGGAAAGTTAAACGCCCTGGGGGGTTAGTTGTACCATTTTTACATAATATTTATGTCTAAATATATTGCAAAAATAATGGAAAGGCTTATAAAGTTCATCACTATGGCCCTGGTTTCCTAGGCGAGCGGTCGCTTAAAAGCGCCCGCTTTTAATGTCATTTTTGCGTCACAAAAATAATTCTATGTATAAATAAACGAATATGGTTTCTCATAAAGAATAACACCTCAACGTACTACAAAAATGCAATGAATTACGATAAAAAATATTTTGAGTTATTCAGTTACATATACTTAAAACGATTTTTGCGATGTGTAAAGCCTTGGTTTCCTAGGAAGCGGTGTCGACTAAAACGGCCGTATTTCACGTCATTTTAACGTCACACATTTTTTTATGTATATTTAAATAAATCTAGTAATCCAGAGAGCGGTATACTTCAAAGTATTGAGAAAATGTCATTAATTACACTGGAATCTGGTGAGTTATTCAATTACATGTACTTAAAACGTATCTTGTAATGTTTAAATGACGTCAAAAACGGCCGTATTTATCGACATCGTTTGCTAGGAAATCAGGACTTTAATGACGTCAAAAGCGGCCGCTTTACTAGAAAACCAGAGCTATATAGACCATTTTTAACATGCATAAATAAACTTATAAATATATTAAGTTAAATAAATCATTCGTTAACTTGCGTATTCTGCGTTTCTTGTACATTCGTCATGCGATAACGGGGATAAGAGTGCACGCAATGATAAAGATTCGTAATTAATCACACGGCCGTAATTGCCGACAACGGGCAATAGAAAATAAATATCAATTACCGCTGAGCTGTTCGCAATCAGCGGGAATCGAGCTGCAGCGCTGGCCGCTTGTAGAACTTTCTCTTTGTAAAATTTATATTTATAAAGAGGTTTTGCAAATTATTAAAACAAATGTATACTCGAAACTAGCAATCTAATAAACCTAATACATGTAAAATTGCGAGATAAATACGTGTGGGCGTTTTTTTCCCCACAAACATAGTTAGGAAGGGGAATATAACTATTTTTAGTGGTACCCACCCACTAAAATTAGTTTGACCGGCTCAGTGGCTTAGTGGTTCTCGTACTGAGCATTTTGATTTTCTGATTCCAATTTGTAGGCCATTTGGGCTAATTTTTGCGAATTACAATTTTTCAGAAGTTTTTCTGTGAAGTTAAGAGAAATACCGAGTGATTACACTCATCTAAGCTTCTCCCTTTACCAGAAAAAAAAAACCCTCAGACTGATAACTATACATAAAGATAGTTTTTTTAGATCACTGAAAATCCTGCTCAAAGATGTAGTACCTTGTCGAGGTGAGCAGGCATATTATACATGTACATATGTCGCTGTTTAACAACTGTCATTGCTATTGAATGTATGCTGGCTTTATTTAAGTGTCGAGATTGGGCGCGATAAATCAATTATTTTGTATTCTTGCATTTACCAAATTTCGTGGAACTTATTTTAACAACGAACGCCGTTTTACCATTTGAAAAGTGGCAGTGCTAAAACACATCCAACCTGCTTTTTGTCGCTTTATAGAATATTATGCAGTACAGAATGTATCTAATTGCACCACTATATTTACAAACAAATAATTAAAATTCCTGTGTGTTTAAAGAAAATTCCACACAAACAGCGCTAAACACTAAAACCATTTAATAAACCTCGTCCTCCATTGAAGCAATTGCTAATTACATCAACAAAAAAAGAACTAAACTCTCCGTTCATAAAATACTATTATGCGGCGAGCACGATTCTGCACTTTGTGCGCGAGCAATAGCCGCCGGCCGGCGTTACATAACGTCACCATAATGGACGGATTAATAATTTACAAGTTTATAATTGAGAGAGTGCGCGCAATTACACTAAATTCCCCGCGCGCCGGGGCCATGGGAATGAAATGGGGGGCCTGTCATCGGCCCATCTCCGATAATGTGTTTGCTTTTCTCGCCGGCCAAATTACGGGTCATTATTTAAAACGCTTGTCAAATGCAGTGCGCGCGCGCGCGCGAGAGCGGCGTTTGATGTGAACGCCGAAATTGTATGTAATTTGGGGCCGAAAAGTTGTTGGATTTATTGACGCTGATTATGTGCACGAATAGGTCACGCAATAAATAAAACGCTGGGCGGCGCTGTTGGAGGAAACGTAATTTCTTAAGGTTCGAGATTTAGGCATGTGAAATTCTGAACGATAAATAGCTGATTGATTTCCATATACATACATTTTTTTTGGAGCTCGGTTCAATATTAAGGTCGTTTTAGACAAGGCAATTTCATAGCTCAAAAGTTGTTCAAGAAATGAATCCTCCTCCCATTCAATTTGTCCTTGACAAATAGAACGTGTTATAATTTTCCATTCGATCTACCATCCAATTCAATATTTCAAATAATTTGCTGTATGATACGAGACAATTTAGATTGTCTCGCATCTTAACTAAAGATCGTTTTAGACAAGATAAATTCTTGAAAAGTTTTTCAATTCTTCAAAAGTTAGTCAAGTTGCGAGACAATCTAAATTGTTTGGAATTGGATGGTAGATCGAATGGAAAATTATAACACGTTCTATTTGTTAAGGACAAATTGTATGGGGGGAGGATATATGAATTCATTTCTTGAACAACTTTTGAGTCAAGAATATGTCTTGTCTAAAACGACCTTTAGTCAAGATGCGAGACATTCTAAATTGTCGATGGTAGATCGAATGGAAAAATATAACGCTTTCTATTTGTCAAGGATAAATTGTATGGGAGGAGGATATATGAATTCATTTCTTGAACAACTTTTGAGATAAGAAATTGTCTTGTCTAAAACGACCTTAAGTTTATCCACGTTTACCCACCAAACAAAAGATTATTTTACAAGAAACTTATTCGATTATTCGTGTGTTATTTAGACAGTACAGAAATGTTTCTAGTGACAATCATTTAGGGAATTAGAAAATATTTTTTGCAAGCATGCACGTTCAAAAAAAATAAGTTGCAATTGAATTTTCATGTGTCCATGACGTGATGTAAACTTTTGGTGGACAAATGTGGACATATAAAACTTTATACTTGTGGGGCGGAGTGTCAACGTTACAGAGCTATATTTTTGCCATCACTGGTTGAAAAATATACAATCTACTACTTTAAATGATTGTTTATATATATATTTATATATATATATATATATATATATATATATATATATATATATATATATATATATAATTAACATGTATGCACAAATTAAAGAAAAATAAAATAGTTGATGTTCCAATTTCAGTAAGTTATTGAGATTTAAATATTTGTTGAAAGTTTATATTTTATTATCAAATTAACTAACAACAAGAGAATATTATATGTAAGATGATTATGTATCTGTGTTAATTAATAGTAGAGCTTCAGTATTTTCCCCTGTTGTTCTCGATATTTATGGCGACGGGGCTACGTATAAACATGAGGTTCGTATAAATTATGGCAGATATGAAAAGAGTGCAGCGAAGCATCCAAGAGCTACCTGCTGAGCATGTTATTATAGGCGGGCCCCGGCTACCGTATTGCTGCCCCGGATTACACGCTAAATTACCAATTAGACGTACCCGCTAATTATCCGCTCTCTCGCTCGCATACGCGTGTCGCTATCAGCCCATCGGATCGCCCTTTCATGGTTTCAATTAATGCACGCATCGGTGTGTACGTGCAGCTAATACGCAGACAATTTCTATAGAACGCGCGCGTTTTAATTGCGTGTATAATTAATAATTTATTGGGCCCCGAATCGGGAGCAGGCCCGATATTCAAATCACACAGGCTTGAGTAAGATTCATTAATTAGCTGCCGGCTAGAGATGATTAGAATTTATCGAGAGGTTAAAATTAACGAGTAAGCCTGGGTTTAGTGAGGTTTCCCGTATTGGGTCGCAGGTTCCACTAATTTTCTTGAACCAAGTTTTAGGTAGTTGTAACTGCGGTAAGGTACGAGGTAAAATCGTGCGTTTCAGGAGCGGCTTGTACGGATAATCCAGTAATAGTACACGTGCCATAGGTTCGACATCCCTGGATTGTCTCACTATGGTCTAGTGAGACAATATTATGCAAACGTACATACACACATATACACATACTATGAATTAATATGATTATTTCTATTAAATAACATATAAGTGTGAATTCACCTCTTAGTAATCTAGATTTCGATCTTGTTAGATCTCATCAGTGTAGCTCAGCTGGTGAGGCTGAATTCACACAATATCTCGAGTGGTTATATACAAAATATAATTTCTTATATGGACTATATGAATTCTAAACTCTACCCGATATTCCCTCGCTACACGATGCTCAAGGACATGATCAAAGACATCATGCTCCATCCGGACCACATGGTGGTGTGCCACGAAATGGACGTATAGCCCAGATCGTTCAGCTATCCCCCCTGGACCATTCCAAAGAACAGACGCGCTCTAAACTTTCTTAAATCTACGCCTACCCCATTTTCACCCTTTCAAACTTTTGTATATATTTAGGCTTTTCAAAACAAAACAAAACAAAACACTGCGAGACGAGAGACCTCTCATCATAGGCCCCCCAGCCAAAGAAGCACTGTGTTCATTCCATTTTTTATAACCCTCAATCAAAATGATAGATAAGTGGAAATTATGTTTACAAATTGCGGGGTAAGTTTTGTAAACTCCACGAATGATGATGGAAATGCACAGGCAAAATGAAAATGTATTGAGCGAAAGCAGGTTGGTTGCGTCATTTAGCACTGCCACTTTTTAAATGGTAAAACGGCGTTCGTTGCTAAAATAAGTTCCACGAAATTTGGTAAATGCAAGGATACAAAATAATTTGCCGAATTTATTTATCGCGCCTAATCTCCATACTTAAACAAAGCAACCATACATTAAATAGCAATGACAGTGATATCTATTGATGTATATTATATAATAGGCGGAAGCCCGCTCACCTCGTCAAGGTACTAAATCTTCGTGCAGGAATTTCAGCGATATTAACCCAAAAAAAATCTATCTTTATAGCTATCAGACTGAGGGTTTTTCTTTTGGTAAAGGGAGAAGCTCAGAGGAGTGCAATTACTCGGTATTTCCCTTAACTTTACAGAAAAACCTCTGAAAAATTGTGAAAGGTGATTCGCCAAAATTTTCCCAAATTGGATTTGAATTCTACAATTAGGAATCAGAAAACTAAAATGCTCAGTACGAGATGAACGACGCGTCTAATCACTAGACCACTGACTTGGATTTTTATTTTATCGATATTTAGCGCGGTTACCCCGAATATCCAAAAAATACCTATTGGTATTGACCTTCCGTCAATTGCTTTAACGCTTTCAGCCCTGAATTTTTAAATTGAATTTTGTGTGCAAATGCCGCCAGTACCTATTGGTGCCCTTCCGTCAATTCCTTTAACGCTTTCTACCCTGGATTTTTAAATTGAATTTTCTGTGCAAATGCCACTAGCAGGTCTTCGGTATAAAAAATACTAATAATGCAAACGTACATTTAATGGATTCTAATAATAATTTTGTACATAATGTTGTGTACATACATAATTGGCGCCCGATTATGTCTGTGGATAATCGGTTGACGGCGTTAAGTAACAACAAGCCGACTTAAGCTAATGATACACCCCTGAAGAAGCCGGCGCATTTGCAACCCCATTAGCGGACGGGCATTATGTTAACTAACAACCCCATTAGAAAAGTTTTACCGGGACCTATTATAGCCCTCGGGCCCTATGGCTGCTTCTGATGTCTTCGGAGAGTCGACGTGGAATGAGTGTTGTAGATAGAAAAATATTAATTGTATTCTCATCTGCGAGTAGATAAGATTTGCAAGTCTCAATTTACTATGCAAGCCCATATGTTTGCGTTTCATTACTAGCTATTTTTTGATATGTAAAACACCGGGAATTCGTTGCCACCACCTCAGGATTGAGGTAAACTCGCACAAGTTTAAATATGTTTAATATACTTACAAGTCTCAATTTACGTAATTAATTAATTACGTATATATGAAACATTTTTAAACTTTTACGAGATTTCCTCAATCCTGAGGTGGTGGCAACGAATTCTCGGTGTTTTACATATCAAAAAATAGCTAGTAATTAAAAGCAAACATATGGGCAGGCATAGTAAATTGAGACTTGTAAATATATTAAACATGTTTAAACTTGTACGAGTTTTCCTCAATACTGAGGTGGTGGCAACGAATTCCCGGTGTTTTACATATCAAAAAATAGCTAGTAATTAAAAGCAAACATATGGGCAGGCATAGTAAATTGAGACTTGTAAATATATTAAACATTTTTAACCTTGTACGAGTTTTCCTCAATACTGAGGTGGTGGCAACGAATTCTCGGTGTTTTACATATCAAAAAATAGCTAGTAATTAAAAGCAAACATATGGGCAGGCATACTAAATTGAGACTTGTAAATATATTAAACATGTTTAAACTTGTAGGAGTTTTTCTCAATACTGAGGTGGTGGCAACGAATTCCCGGTGTTTTACATATCAAAAAATAGCTAGTAATTAAAACTAAAATATGGGCAAGCATAGTAAATTGAGACTTGTAAATCTTATGTACTCGCAGAGGAGAATACAATTATTATTTTTCTATCTACAACATTCATTCCACGTCGACTCTGCGAAGACATCAGAACCAGCCAACATCGCTGAGCTACAGGAGTTATCTTTCATTTTAAATAGTTGTTAACCATTATATATTAAACATTTTTAAACTTGTGCGAGTTTTTCTAAATCCTGAGGTGGTGGCAACGAAATACCGGTGTTTTACACATCAAGTAGCTAGTAATTAAAATCAAAAACATGGGCAGGCATAGTAAATAGAGACTTGTAAATCTTATGGTGGCAAGTGCCACCGACAGGGCCGAAACGGTTTCAATACAGGGACGGACTAACCATTTGGTGCTAAACAAACACCTACACACGATGGGTCTGGTGGACAGCCCGTTATGTAGAGGGTGCAATGAAGAACTAGAACCAGCAGAGCATGTAATATGCCTCTGCACAGCTCTAGTAAACACTAGGCATCTAATACTAGGGGAGTGCTGGCCTAGTATGACCAGCATTTGCAACTCCTCTCCCGCCAGAGTTTTGCAGCTTGCACGCAAAATTGATTGGTGGGACGAGTAAGTAGCCTTAAAGGGAGGTTTCACAATGGGCCTATTTTGAGGCCTAAGTGCCTGTAGCTATGCTACACTCCAGCCAACTATCCAGAACTATGCAACCATTTGGAAGGTTGAACTAATATTAGAAGTGTATGAAATTATATTAAAAATTTAAAAATTATATATGTTAAGTCAGTGAGTCCAGGTGATTCGGACAGTGGCAGAATCAAAACCATAACCCAGTCTGGTTCTATTTATTTGTTACACTGGTTTAAGAATTAGTAGTAACTCTTAAGCGTGAATTACATTGTACTAGATTCGTCAAGAAACGTGCTAAACTTTCTAGTTGCAATTATCATACAATTTGAAATGATAGTTATTAAACAGCGACAGCTATTGGTGTATATTATATAATAGGCGGATGCCTGCTCACCTCGTCAAGGTAATAAATCTCATTTCAGCGATATCAAACAAAAAAAATCTTTCTTTATAGCTATAAGGCTGAGGGTTTTTCTTCTGGTAAAGGGAGAAGCGCAGAGGATTGTAATCACTCGGTATTTCCCTTAACTTCGCAGAAAAACTTATGAAAAATTCTACTTAAATGGGGTTTGAACTCAGTCTTCAACCTCAGCCTACTCACCTCGTCAAGGTACTAAATCTTCGAGCAGGAATTCCAGCGATATCAAACAAAAACAATTCTTTCTTTATATCTATCAGGCTGAGGGCTTTTCTTCTGGTAAATGGAGAAGCGCAGAGGAGTGTAATCACTCGGTATTTCCCTTAACTTCACAGAAAAACTTCTGAAAAATTCTACTTAAATGGGGTTTGAACTCAGTCTTCAACCTAATCCAGCTCACCTCGTCAAGGTACTAAATCTTCGAGCAGGAATTTCAGCGATATCAAACAAAAACAATTCTTTCTTTATAGCTATCAGGCTGAGGGCTTTTCTTCTGGTAACGGGAGAAGCGCAGAGGAGTGTAATCACTCGGTATTTCCCTTAACTTCACAGAAAAACTTATGAAAAATTCTACTTAAATGGGGTTTGAACTCAGTCTTCAACCTCAGCCTACTCACCTAGTCAAGGTACTAAATCTTCGAGCAGGAATTCCAGTGATATTAAACAAAAATAATTCTTTATTTATAGCTATCAGGCTGAGGGTTTTTCTTCTGGTAAAGGGAGAAGCGCAGAGGATTGTAATCACTCGGTATTTCCCTTAACTTCACAGAAAAACTACTGAAAAATTCTACCTAAATGGGGTTTGAACTCAGTCTTCAGCCTCAGCCTGCTCACCTCGTCAAGGTACTAAATCTTCGAGCAGGAATTCCAGCGATATCAAACAAAAACAATTCTTTGTTTATATCTATCAGGCTGAGGGCTTTTCTTCTGGTAAAGGGAGAAGCGAGGAGTGTAATCAATCGGTATTTCCCTTAACTTCACAGAAAAACTACTGAAAAATTCTACTTAAATGGAGTTTTAACTCAGTCTTCAACCTCAGCCTGCTCACCTCGTCAAGGTACTAAATCTTCGAGCAGGAATTTCAGCGATATCAAACAAAAACAATTCTTTCTTTATAGCTATCAGGCTGAGGGCTTTTCTTCTGGTAACGGGAGAAGCGCAGAGGAGTGTAATCACTCGGTATTTCCCTTAACTTCACAGAAAAACTTCTGAAAAATTGTACCCAAACGGGTTTTGCACTCAGTCTTCCATTTGAAATCAGAAAATCAAAATGCTCAGTAAGAGATGAACGACGCCTCTAACCACTGAGCTGGATGAGCCTTAGTATATTAGTAATAGCCATTAATAAGAATGAAAGATATAAAATTCTTTGACTATCATTTTCATCAAATAAATCATAATTATGATAGACATAATGAAAAACAATTATCTCTCGTAATTGTTTAATTTGATTGTTTTTAATGAATCAATAAAAGCCGTGTGCAATCTGCAAATTATTTCCAATGTTCACAAGGAAGTAAAACGCAGTGCCCCAACAATGATAAATTACATTAATCGCGCCCGTGTGCGCGCGAGACATAAATCCATTAAATTAACCGTGTAACGTATCATTTCGTTATCAACCTCTCTTCGTTGGGTCTGTTTTTTTTTTCGGCTAGAAAGTACACGATAAAATCATCCGACCCGTGTAATTTTTATGATTAATCGCTCGCGATGCGGGCGTATATATATATCTGTGAATTGCTGGACATCATCGGGGTGCTCCGAGCACACGATAATTAATTAACGCACACCAGCCGACAGTGCAGTTGTAACAAGATTTATTTATAACAGACGATTTTCTGGTGATAGTTAAGATTAGGAGAAGAACATCGCACACGAAAGATGTCGCACACTTTAGATTAGAAGTACAAAACTGGTATGATAATTGCAACTAGAAAATTTAGCAAGTTTCTTGACGAATACAGTATAGTGTAATTCACGCTTTATATAGTAAATAAGTCTAAACCGATAGGTTTTCAATTGGTAGCCTAAAAACTGCGAATTAAAATAAGGGGACGATGTAAATATTTAGTAATAAAATAACATATATTGGATTGTTAAGGCGTCTACTTTGTGATAATTCATTTTAAAGGATAAATAAAACGATTTTTTACTTTGTTTTTTATCACACTTCAGTTACACTTTGCAACTAGTTTCGGCTAAGCTCTAGCCATTTTCGAGCTCCTCCGATGACTTGATTATATATATATACTGAGTGCTAAACTTTCTAGTTGCAATTATCATGCAATATTTGTACTTTTGCGACATATTTCGTGGGCGATGGTCGGCTCGTTCTATGACCAATATAAAATAGCAAAATGAAAAACATTCGTAGAGGTATATATATATATATATATATATATATATATATATATATATATATATATATATAACCTCTACGAATGTTTTTCATTTTGCTATTTTATATTGGTCATAGAGGTATATATATATATATATATATATATATATATATATATATATATATATATATATATATATATATATATATATATATATAACCTCTACGAATGTTTTTCATTTTGCTATTTTATATTGGTCATAGAACGAGCCAACCATCGCCCACGAAATATGTCGCAAAAGTACTAATATTGCATGATAATTGCAACTAGAAAGTTTAGCACTCAGTGGTCTAGTGATTAGAAGCATCGTCCATCTCGTACTGCATTTTAATTTTCTGATTTCAAATTGAAGGCTAAGTTCTAACCCCATTTGGGTACAATTTTTCAGAAGTTTTTCTGTGTAGTTAAGGGAAATACCGAGTGAATACACTCCTCTGCGCTTCTCCCTTTACCAGAAGAAAAGCCCTCAGCCTGATAGCTATAATGAAAGAATTTTTTTTGTTTGATATCGCTGAAATTCGTGCTCGAAGATTTAGTACCTTGACGAGGTGAGTAGGCGTCCGCTTATTATATAATATACATCAATAGCTGTCGCTGTTTAATAACTGCCATTTCAAATTGCATGATAATTGCAACTAAGTTTAAGCACGTTTCTTGACGAATATAGTACAATGTAATCCACGCTTAAGAGTTACTACTAATTATTAGACCTGTGTAACCAATGAATAGAAGCAGACTGGATTATGTTTTTGATTCTGCCATTGTCTGAATCACCTGGCCTCAATAACTTAACACAGATAATTTTCATTTAATATCATTTCATACCCTTATAATATTAGTTCAACCTTCCAAAGAAAGTATAGCAAGTTTCTTGAGGAAACTAGTATAGTGTAATTCACGCTTTATGTAGTAAATAAGTCTAAACCGATAAGTTTTCAATTGTTAGCCTAAAAACTGCGAATTAAAATAAAGGGACGATGTAAATATTTTGTAATAAAATAACATTTTAAAACTTGATAATATATATATATATATATATATATATATATATATATATATATATATATCTACATAAATTTTAAAATACAAAGATGAAAATCAAACCAGCAACTGGTATTTTCTCGCATACGATTCGGCGGCGTATTAAAATAACGAGCGGTGCTAAAAATTTCGTTTATCTCATCGAATTTACGTCCGCCATTAAACAAGTGTTAAATATAGTGGCTGTACACCGAGGGTAGCTTACACACGTGTTAAATAAACATGTCCTCCTTCGTTGCCTAACAAACACAAATTGTGGCCCGTGAATGTGCCACCGGACATTCGCTATCGGACGCTGACGGTTTTACAACCCGTGCAGAAAACTCGTTATCAGATAAACGGTTGGTTGGCAAACCAACAAACAACCAAACAAACAAACAAACAAACAAACAAAAAAATAGTTGCAACACACCAATAATAGAGCCGTCGTTTTTTTTTTCGTTTGGCCACCGTGAAGCCCGTAACTCGCCCACTTTATGACTTAACTTTGGGTAATTGAATATACATTTTATAGCAATAAAACGGGGAATCCTGAAGGTAATTTACGGGCGCCTATTGTGCGCGCTCGTGTCTTATTTTATCGACACACAGCGTGAGCGCGTTTTTCGGTTTCGAAACGTCGCGGGACGCGCGCAGATGGTGACATAAATTCCCCACCAGTGTTTAAGAGGAGGCGGCCCGGGATGATACATAAATTTGTCGCGGCATAATGCATATGATTAAATACAAATATGAGGAAGCAATAAAATAATAATAATCTCCAATAATATAGCCGTTGTAAATTGTGGGATACTCGCGTAATAAGATTATATCGCGGACTGGACGATAAAGTGTATGAAATATTGTCGCGTGTCAAGTCTTGAACGGAAAAATCTGCGTGCATGGTGGAAATGTTAGATTCTACAATGTTATTCTCAAAAATTACGATTTTTTTTTTAAATTACGGTATTTTTTTCGACATTTTTTAAAATAACCTAACGAATGTGATATTAGTACAAAACTTATTTTAATATACGAGGCATATCCAGAAAGTAAGAGTACTGAATTTTTGTAGGTGTTAAATTTTTTTATTTAAACAAAAAAATTACGTGAAACTTTAGTACATAATAAAAGCTATTTTTCGACATAGTCGCCATTCCTCTCTATGCAGGTGGTGTAGCGTGGTATCATTTTTTTGATGCCTTCCTCGAAGTAGTTTCCCGCCAACTCCTTCGTCCACTTCTCCAACTCCTCCTTTACCTCCTCGTCGGTTAAAAACCTTTTTCCACCCATGTGCAGCTTCAGGGAGGTAAAGAGATAGTAATCTGAAGGTGCTAGATCAGGGGAATGCGCGGAATGGTTCAGGACATCCCATTTAAACGAGGCGAGCAGTTCCTTCGTGGCGTTGGCCGTGTGTGGTCTGGCATTGTCGTGCAGCAGGCAGACTCCTTTTGCCAGCATGCCTCTCCTCTTGTTCACTTTATCACCATATGCAGTTTTCACCTCATTATAAATCTCAAATGGAGGTTTTCCCTTCCAAACGAGATAACGGATGACGCCGCGTATTTCGCACTTAGCGGGAGATTGGATTGACATTATTCACGAAACTTGTTGTCGTGTCAACAGTTCTCAACGTACTGACCTCGAACCGGTCTCGGTGCAAAGGGGAGGAGTCAGGCTACACTGCCGTGTGGCCAACATGATGAAAATAAAATCCCTCCGTGAGAGCCTCAGTACTCTTACTTTCTGGATATGCCTCGTACTACAACTTTGTTTATTGGGACAAGGTTTAACCCACTATATAGCGACACCACGTCAATTAATAGAGGTATAAGAGGTGGTTTCACAAAATATTTTATAAGATTGGCTTTGTGCTGATATCTCAAACACTCGCTTAGAATATTATTCCAATAGAGGGCACTACTCGGTGTGATCCTGATGCCATGAGTATATTTCTATCTCCTCACATTGGTTTGAAATTATTATTGAAAATTAATATTTGAATGTTAAAATTTTGATAGATCAACAGAAAAGGATTCTAGTTACGGTATGATTCCTTCAATCTGGTAGATACTGATTAGCAGCTGTGCATCAGTTATTGCTGCCACCGGCGCGCCAGTGTTAATTGCGATTTTGATGACCCGTCGACGTGAGCGCGCGCGGAATTAACAAATTCTATCAAAACCGACGTCGACGTTAATTAAGTCGGGTCGGGAGCGCGTGGCTGGCCCGCGAACAGCTGCAGCGCGCAATTAAGATAAGTGCAGCCCCATTACGGGAGCCACGGGCGTGATTGATTCCCGGGATCAAGGATCACACCAGTCATAATTTCTTGTAGTAGTGGTTTGGAATAAAAGCTACATTTTCACAGCAAAATGATGACAATTATTTTTATTATTAATCATATTTGATTATCCAACTGGAAGTTACAGGATAGATTATTTAAAATAACTAACACATAATTCATAAAACAATCTTAACCCTTAAATGCAATTTTTTTAAATTGATATTAAATAATAGTTACCAGCAGTCGCCCACTTGCTACCAAAGTGACTTTCGTTTATCACTCTGGGCTGGTACGGGCTTATTGTTTCTTGTTCTATTTGCCGCCTCCGATACGAATAATTCTACCTCGGCCCTTACAACCGGCGGCGCAGGACCAAGATACTGCACGCCACGGGGCGACTTGTAAACGTAAACCATAAAGGCACCTTACACGATCAATATTACTGTCAATATTTTAGAATAATTACAGTATTACTGTACGATAATATTTTTAAAATATTCATTATTCTAAAATATTGCCAGTATTACTGATCGTGTAATATATAGTAATGATGGAATGAAGAGAATACTGATGTATATCCGAATAATTGATTACTTGATAAATATAAAAAGAGGATTGAAGCAAATACTAACAGTACTAGGATTGACAGTATTATTGACCGTGTAAGGTGCCTTATAAAGGAAAGCGTCTAAAACATGCAGATATCTATATAGAATTATAGTTTTTCAAACAACTTTTTTAATTAGGCAGTGGACATTTTAGAAGGTAATGTTGCAATTCTGCTACAATATGCATTTAAGGGTTAAGTAACTAATGATTTACCAGAAGAACCAAGATGATGAGGTCAATATAGGCAAGTGAAACGTGAAATATTAACCAGAGAAATCAAAACAAATTACATACGGTTGAAATATTTAGATATTAGATATTTTAGGAAAGTCGAAGGGTTAACCCATATCAGTAGCCTAGTGACATGTAATATTACATGTCACCAATATCACTGCCTGTTGCATGGGTCGGATGAAATTTGATGTTAGTTGGATAGTTTCCAGATTTTGGTGAAGAAACCGTGGAACTACATTATTCTTATTATTATCGTTATTATTATTAGTACTAACATAAAAATAGATGTTTTTAAATTTATGGATTAGTCAACTTTTGTCCTCAATGCATCCTAACAAAAATAATCTCTATGAGTGTAATTTATAGACTCTTTTCACAAAAACTAAACCATATTTTTGTACACTCTTATAGAGTGGTAGTAGCCAGTTCCGGAGTATAATTTATGAGAATAAGCCTCTCTAGCCTAGCATAGTCTGTCATAAATAAATCATAAACATTTTCTGTGCTTGTATGTGTGTGTTGTTACAATTCCACACATATTATTCGTTGAAATATTTGAGGTCAATAAAACTATAACCGAGTAAATAATTTATCCGCTCAGCTGGGAATGTAAAGCAAATGGAAAGTTGTGATGTATGGCCGGTGCGTCGGTCGCTATTAATAACAATTAATGTTTGCGTAATGGGGCACCAATAAATATTCAAAGCGTTAACACTACGGAATGTAATCGTGGCCGAAAAAATTGCCGGTAATAAATACGTATACACGCTAGTAGCATTTCGGGAATTCGGTGGTGTGTCGACAAGGTGGTTTTCTTCGATAGGTATCTGGGTATCCTCGAATACCCGGAATACCGTTGTTCGCGGAGACACATTCTTCTCGCGATAGCTGCTTGTATTCGTGCGCTGTAAATCAATCATCGGGTAACTGATACAGGCATGCAGTAGATATTCCACGGATTTACATAATGGTCGCGAGGTGAAGAAGCGCTTGGACCCGTGTACTCCGCTGTCCCTACCGTCATGTGCCTTTCATTTGCCTATCTGTAGCGTTTTAATCTTTTCGCTTTACTCCTGTATATTTTATTTGCATGCGTGTATTTTATTATCTCCACTCCGCCATACAAACACTTCTTTGCTCGACTCGATACTCTTTTTTTTTTGGTTTGGTACGAAGCAAAAAGTTTATTTATAATTAAAACGACATTATAATACACGAAAACATAAATACACCTCTGATATCATCGAATCAAATGGAAACGGTTGCAGCTTCTTCGTGTTACTCATTTCATCCACACACAAACACACACACCTTTATCATTAAAACTATAAGAATTAATCGTTTTATTTTTTATTGACTGATATTTCTAAATAATTCTAAACTGGTGATTATATATCACTGGTGTTTGGGCAAAAGGGCTTAAGTCATACGAAAATAAGATTTTTATGTCTTTTTAACCAAATAATTCTGTTCTTTTCATTGGTACAAATGGCTCGTAAACATTACATTTCCTGACTTAAGCCCTTTTGCCCAAAAAGGCACCTTACACGGTCAATAATACTGTCAGTCCTAGTACTGTCAGTCCTAGTACTGTCAGTCCTAGTACTGTCAGTCCTAGTACTGTCTGTCCTAGTACTGTCAGTATTTACTTCAATTTTTATATTTATCAAGTAATCAATTATCCAGAAAAAAACTTCAGTATTCTCTTCATTCCACCATTACTATACCTTATTAGAATAACGAACTGTCATTAATTCTAATCAATAATACTGTCAATATATTATTGATCGTGTAAGGTGCCTTATACACCAATGATATAATATTATATATCACTGGTGTTTGAGCAAAAGGGTTTAAGTCATTTTTATGTCTTTTTAACCAAAAAATCTCCTCTTTTCATTGGCTTGTAAACTTTACATTTTCTGACTTAAATCTTTTTGCCCAAAATCAGTGATATAATATCATTATTATCATATTCATGCCTGTATTCACCATCATCTCATAAACTTCCCATAAGCTATTGAATGGACACGTTGAAAATGTCACTGTGACAGAAATTGCAAAAACAAATGTCAAACACCTTGAATAACGCTTGTGATTGGCACCTTTTGATTAATTATTCAGTTTCCAATAGAGAGAATCTAAAGTAACTACATTCCCTAGATAATGTATTTAATGTTAAAAAATAACCATTAACATTTCGTAGCTGTTTCATTACCATTAAACCCGTTTGTGGTGTGTCTATAAATATAATTCAAAGAGTCGTATAGATCGGTGTCAGTCCGCCCATTCTAGTTGTGCAGAACCTGGTGGTGCCGGAGGCCCCATGACATCCGTTCACGTGCTATATGCCTCCAATAACAATCTCATGTCTCTAGGCACCCATCATATCTCTTCTCCCAGTTAATTACACTGCTGTAACGCGAGTTGTTATGCGGTTTATCACGCGATCAGCCATCCCGCATATTAATTAATATTTTAAATATCGGTTATCGATATATATAGGGGTTGCGCGATGAATCACTCCGGTCCTTAAAATGTTTATCGTTGCGCGCAGCGTAAATCTCTTTGATTTGTCGTTACGACGCGCATGGCGGAAGCGCCGTAAATCTCACACTTGTTTTCTGTATATATTTCAAAGCGTTTATTGGCGCGAATTATATTGCCCCGTTATCGATAAGTCAATGCGAACTCTAAAATCGATCATGTCCGAGTTGTTTATTACGATTACTGGGCTATTTTCAAGACGATAAGCTTAATGGCATTCGGCTACAATCGACTGCTATGTTATACTACACGTAGACGAGAAGTAAATTGCTTTATATCATTTCAAAGGTAGATATTGAAAACTGTATAGTAATTTATTGTTCTAAAACAAGTCAATTCCCGCAATGATTTGGGTGCGGGAAATACTACTTACCGCACTAGTGCAGGAAATAGCCAACTTCAAAATTCTGTACCAAAGTAAATGTGTATTTATGGATATGAGAATGCATACAAGCACAGCGTACACCTCTTATATTTCAAATAGCATTAAACATTAACGATATGGTATTGAATAAATACAATGGGCATAGTTTGGTTGGCCTGTGCCCACCCATCCACCTCTCTTGTTGCGCATAGTCTTTTTCATAAGATACACTTTTGATAATTTTATAAAATAATTTATCATATAATTATCCCATGAAAAAAACTACGCGAAAGGGAGGGGAGGGTGGGTGGTCACAGGCCAACCAAACTATGCCCATTCAGTGTTCCAAAAAGTCTGAACTATACCCTTCAAGTGTTTTAACCAATGAAACTATGCCCATTCATGATATCAAATGACTTGAACTATGCTCATTCAGCATTTCAAACTACTTGAACTATGTCCTTCAAAAATATTAACCTAAAAATAATTTCGTTTCGTTATTGTTTTATTCTTTTGTTTTTTTGTTTTTCTGTAAATTCTATGAGTGAAAACAAATGACAGTATACAATCATTTTAAAAAGTGAATTGATATAATTCAAATCATTTGAAATAGTGAATGAGCATAGTTCAAGTCATTTGATATCGTGAATGGGCATAGTTTCATTGGTTAAAACACTTGAAGAGTATAGTTCAGACTTTTTGAAACACTGAATGGGCATAGTTTGGTTGGCCTGTGCCCACCCACCCTCCCCTCCCTTTCGCGTAGTTTTTTCATGGGATAATTATATGATAAATTATTTTATAAAATTCTCAAAATTGTATCTTATGAAAAAGACTATGCGCAAAAAGAAGGGTGGGTGGGTATTCACAGGCCAACCAAACTATGTCCATTCAGTGTTTCAAAAAGTCTGAACTATACCCTTCAAGTGTTTTAACCAATGAAACTATGCCCATTCATGATACCAAATGACTTGAACTATGCTCATTCACTATTTCAAATGATTTGAATTATATCAATTCACTTTTTAAAATGATTGTAAACTGTCATTTGTTTTCACTCATAGAATTTACAGAAAAACAAAAAACAAAAGAATAAAACAATAACGAAACGAAATTGTTTTTAGGATAATATTTTTGAAGGACATAGTTCAAGTAGTTTGAAATGCTGAATGAGAATTGTTAAAGTCATTTGATATCATGAATGGGCATAGTTTCAATGGTTAAAACACTTGAAGGGTATAGTTCAGACTTTTTGAGACACTGAATGGGCATAGTTTGGTTGGCCTGTGCCCACCCACCCTCCCCTCTATTTGCGCATAGTCTATTTCATAAGATACAATTTTGAAAATTTTATAAAATAATGTATCATATAATTATCCCATGAAAAAAACTACGCGAAAGGGAGGGGAGGGTGGGTGGCCACAGGCCAACCAAACTATGCCCATTCAGTGTTTCAAAAAGTTTGAACTATACCCTTCAAGTGTTCTAACCAATGAAACTATGCCCATTCATGATATCAAATGACTTTAACAATTCTCATTCAGCATTTCAAACTACTTGAACTATGTCCTTCAAAAATATTATCCTAAAAACAATTTCGTTTCGTTATTGTTTTATTCTTTTGTTTTTTGTTTTACTGTAAATTCTATGAGTGAAAACAAATGACAGTTTACAATCATTTTAAAAAGTGAATTGATATAATTCAAATCATTTGAAATAGTGAATGAGCATAGTTCAAGTCATTTGGTATCATGAATGGGCATAGTTTCATTGGTTAGAACACTTGATGGGTTTAGTTCAGACTTTTTGTAACACTGAATGGGCATAGTTTGGTTGGCCTGTGCCCACCCACCCTCCCGTCCCTTTCGCGTAGTTTTTTTCATGGGATAATTATATGATAAATTATTTTATAAAATTTTCAAAATTGTATCTTATGAAAAAGACTATGCGCAAAAAGAGGGGTGGGTGGGTGGGCACAGGCCAACCAAACTATGCCCATTCAGTGTTTCAAAAAGTCTGAACTATACCCTTCAAGTGTTTTAACCAATGAAACTAAGCCCATTCATGATATCAAATGACTTGAACTATGCTCATTCACTATTTCAAATGATTTGAATTATTATAACGAAACGAAATTGTTTTTAGGATAATATTTTTGAAGGACATAGTTCAAGTAGTTTGAAATGCTGAATGAGCATAGTTCAAGCCATTTGATATCATGAATGGGCATAGTTTCATTGGTTAAAACACTTGAAGGGTATAGTTCAGACTTTTTGAAACACTGAATGGGCATAGTTTGGTTGGTCTGTGACCACCCACCCTCCCATCCCTTTCGCGTAGTTTTTTTCATGGGATAATTATATGATAAATTATTTTATAAAATTATCAAAAGTGTATCTTATGAAAAAGACTATGCGCAAAAAGAGGGTTGTGTGGGTGGGCACAGGCCAACCAAACTATGCCCATTCAGTGTTACAAAAAGTCTGAACTATACCCTTCAAGTGTTTTAACCAATGAAACTATGCCCATTCATGATATCAAATGACTTGAACTATGCTCATTCAGCATTTCAAACTACTTGAACTATGTCCTTCAAAAATATTAACCTAAAAATAATTTCGTTTGGTTATTGTTTTATTCTTTTGATTTTTTGTTTTTCTGTAAATTCTATGAGTGAAAACAAATGACAGTTTACAATCATTTTAAAAAGTGAATTGATATAATTCAAAATCATTTGAAATAAGACCTTTATTGGCATTTCCCTCACTGCCCCTCCACATCACAAACCTCAACAAAAATATACAAAAATAAAAATAAAAATACAATATAAATAAAAATACAATATAAATAAAAGTAAAAATTACCCCCATCTATCGCCGCTCCCTTTGCCCTTGCCACTTTCCTCTCCCACGTCAGCCTCCTGCAGATTTTCACGCCTTCCCCATCCTCGCATAACCATTCATTCAGCTTTCTGCAGTCTCCCACCCACTCTGCTTTTACACCCTCACATTCTTCGCTAAGGTGCCACCACGTGTCGCTTCCCTTACTACACAGCGCACACGCGGTGTACCCTAGACCCATCCACACTTTCCTCCCTCTCTCGTCTGACCCACACCTCGCTCTTGCCATGCATACCTTGTCCTCCCTGCTCCACTCACCCCTGGCTAAGTAACTCGGGAGTCTCCCGCTCACTTGCCACTCTACGTAGCCAGGGTTGTAAGAGCTCTCATTCATTCTAGTCTGCCGTTCTTGCCACTCGATATCTCTCAATCTCTCTCTTACCTCAGTTCCTAAGCTTCTCATTTCTCTCAGCTTCTCCTCTACCCACACCTCAGACATACCCACTCTTTCATACATCCTTCCTCTATCCTTTCTCCAACCACTCTCCGTCCTACTCTTACACCTCATCCATACCTCCCGCACCAGTCTTTCCTCACCCAATTCCTGCAATCTTTCTTCAAACTTCACAACCCTTACACACGACTCCCACCACATACTCATACGATTCGTCTCCTGCAACAGCACTGCTCTCCGTGTCGACCTTTCGAGACCCAGCAGACTCTTCAGGAGCACGCCTTGCTCTTTCTCTATCACATCCCACTCACGCAATCCCCACACTTCCACTCCATACAACAGAATAGGTTTTACACACGCATCCCAGATCTTACACGCCATTACGAGGTTACCGCCCCACAACCTCTCCCATTTCCTTCTCGCCATTCCCCAAGCCATTCTCGCTTTCGCTTGCATACTTTCCTCATGGACCCTAAATCCTCCTCCACTGTCAAACCAGAAACCCAAATATTTAAAGACATTCACTCTCTCAATCATCCTTCCCTTCCATTTCAGCTCTTCCACTCTACCCCTTCTACCCCTATTCCTAAACATCATCCATTTAGTCTTCTCCACATTCACTACTAACCCTCTCTTATCCATGTACCTTCCCATTCTTTCCAACATCTCTTGCATCTCTTCCACTCTCTTGGCTACTAATACTATGTCATCCGCATATGCCAGCATCCACACCTTGGTTCTCCCCACCACGACCCCTCCAGCCTGTCCTACTTGAACTATGTCCTTCAAAAATATTAACCTAAAAATAATTTCGTTTGGTTATTGTTTTATTCTTTTGATTTTTTGTTTTTCTGTAAATTCTATGAGTGAAAACAAATGACAGTTTACAATCATTTTAAAAAGTGAATTGATATAATTCAAATCATTTGAAATAGTGAATGAGCATAGTTCAAGTCATTTGATGTCATGAATGGGCATAGTTTCATTGGTTAAAACACTTGAAGGGTATAGTTCAGACTTTTTGAAACACTGAATGGGCATAGTTTGGTTGGCCTGTGCCCACCCACCCTCCCCTCCCGTTCGCGTAGTTTTTTTCGTGGGATAATTATATGATAAATTATTTTATAAAATTTTCAAAAGTGTATCTTATGAAAAAGACTATGCGCAAAAAGAGGGGAGGGTGGGTGGGCACAGGCCAACCAAACTATGCCCATTCAGTGTTTCAAAAAGTCTGAACTATACCCTTCAAGTGTTTTAACCAATGAAACTATGCCCATTCATGATATCAAATGACTTGAACTATGCTCATTCACTATTTCAAATGATTTGGAATTATATCAATTCACTTTTTAAAATGATTGTAAACTGTCATTTGTTTTCACTCGTAGAATTTACAGACAAACAAAATACAAAAGAATAAAACAATAACCAAACGAAATTATTTTTAGGTTAATATTTTTGAAGGACATAGTTCAAGTAGTTTGAAATGCTGAATGAGAATAGTTAAAGTCATTTGATATCATGAATGAGCATAGTTTCATTGGTTAAAACACTTGAAGGGTATAGTTCAGACTTTTTGAAACACTGAATGAGCATAGTTTATACAATACAATTTGCATACATAGATTTTTTTTACGGTGTACTATAAGTCTCTCTTACAACACACGTAAATACATTTCATGCTGATTGAATTGCTATACAGCATGCAAAAATATTGATTGTATCGATTATCCCGGTAATCCGAAGTCGCTTAGTCCTGTCAGATCGATTTGTGGCCGGACACGTTCGCGTCCCCAAAAAATACATTTCCATAATGCATTTTCGTGTACAACCAAACGACCACTCGTAAATCATGTCTGCGCCAGAACGGCCCGCGTAAACCAGCCCGAGAATCCTTAATTGATCTGGTTTTTTTTTATGTTTATAAAGCGACAATAAACATATTGTCCGCTAAAAACGCATTTGCCTGTCTGTATGTATATCTTTTAAAGATAAATAAATTAAATTATACAGAAAGGAGATTAAGAATAATGAAGAATATGGTGTTTGATAATCCCATAATTCGCCAATCTTTAATAATACAATCAATCTCGTGTTCCCACACATACCAATTTTCTTACGAGCAAAAAACTTCTCGTCTTTTTTGTCTGTATATTAAATTTTAGGGGTGGGCGGGTGGCCCCTACCAACCTGACTATACCCATCCACTATCTCAAACGACTTGAACTATGCACTATACTATTATCCGTTATTTTCTATGATTAAATTAATGTCATTTATTAATTTAAGCTTAATTTAAAAAAAATATATGTGAAAAATAATGTAATGCATAGTTCAAGTCGTTTGAAATAGTGGACGGGTATAGTTTGTTGGTAGGGGCCACCCGCCCACCCCACCTTTGCTCGCATAGTTTTTCCATAGGATGACACTCTTCTTGGAATAGTTAGAACAATATAAAACGTCTGTATCTATTGAAAAAACTATGCGAGCGAAGGTGGGGTGGGCGGGCGGCCCCTACCAACCTGACTATACCCATCCACTATCTCAAACAACTTGAATTATGCACTACACTATTATCCATTATTTTCTATGATTAAGTTAATGTAATTTATTAATTTAAGACTAATTTAAGAAAATATATGTGAAAACTAATGTAATGCATAGTTCAAGTCGTTTGAAATAGTGGATGGGTATAGTCATATATGGGTATAGGTTGGTAGGGGTCCACCGCCCACCCCCACCACACTATATTAAGCATAAAACGAATCGAAAATTGTTTTGTTTTTAGTTAGAAAACGTGAAGATGTTTTCGCTAAAACTATACCTTGATTATACATGAGTGATGTATTCGGAAAATTTAAAATTTCTCTTTATTACTTTTATTATTTAAACATAAACCAACTTGTCTGCCTCAACACGCGGCATTAATCGCCACTACTACTCTTTTTCTGCATGCAAAAATAAAACATTAATCAATTAATCACACTCGCGTACTCAGAGATTTATCGCGTTGTACTAAGTATTTCCATTCAAGAAACCTTCCGACATGCCCATGTTGTGCTCTATGCTAATACGACGTAATGCGCGCAAAGATTTAAATCATGCCGACTGTCTAAATATGGAACTGCTTAATGAAATAACACGGGATTGTTAATGGCCGAGGAATTAACCAAACAGTGTGTGTATGTGTGTGTGTAGGTTTGCGCAGCGCCGGCAGTAGTAGTAGCATGAAATATGGCAGCTGGAGCGCGATTTATGCTCTGATGCTGGACCATGTCAGACAGTCAGAAAAAAATATATTTATAGGGACGACTGCTGTTAATGCAAACAATGAGGAGCAAGAATATTATAGATTTTTGATATATAAATCTGTAACATCAACCCCGATGACGATGGCTATTAGCCCGCATCCGACTGATAGGTTGCTTAAATATATATTATTTTATTTTATTTAGCCTCTTCATGGTGCCTGTAAGCAGTACAAAAACTGGTGCACAGGACCTACACTTTACCGAAAGTAATACTCTAATAAAACTTCAAAAACGGCCGTTTTATACACGGCTTCCTAGGAAACCAGCGCTTTACCGATCTTCCACCTAACCTTTTTTGGTTAGGTTGAAGGTAGAGTATTCTATTCAGAAAAAAAAATCGCTTGCCTATATTTTCCTAAGAAACCAGGACCTTAGAGTAGTTTCTACCTAATAAAACGGACCCTCGCAGTTTGGGGAGTATGCCTATATTTATTATTATTGTATATAGTCGCATTTCTTACTATTCTGGAGAATAAAGTCTTTATTATTGTTATTATTATTATTATAATTAAATCATATTTTTATTTGAGGAAACCTCTGAAAAAAACTATGAAAAAGATAGTGAACTCGTTGTCAATATGCTATACAGCTGTACAGCCAAACTAAATACATCTCTTTCTGTTGTCAGTTAATTCCCAATGACCAGACGTTATTTTATTATCTCTAAAAGAGCGAGCCGGTTCGGACAGTTCGCGTGTCCCGTACCATTATTAATGGGCGCCATACGAAACGAAACACCTTCATAATTTACAATAATTTAAAATGAGCACCGCACGAAAAATAAGACAGCCAAAAAGGAGAGAAGAAAAAAGCGTATACACACACGGGCGATTAACATTTTGACATTATAATGGCCGTCAGGTGACGTCCGTATTATCTATTTGTTTGCGCCCCGGCTGTTCGTGCCATTGTTCGGGATAATTTAGTAATTTTCCGGCCCCGTCATTGTTTACCGCCCCCCCGCGGCTCGCGCGATGTAATCGGCGTTAATCGTCCGGGCCGGACTCGCACCTTCCCCGCCGTGCGTCCGCATAACCCCCAACAGCCCGTTTAAATTGGATATTATGGCGGGTTAATGGCTTAGTTTTATTGCTGATTGAGATAAGACGCATGCTATCATCATTTTTTAGATTAATTTGTTTAACAAGTCGTGTCGATACTAGATATTTTAACCTTACAGAGATTTTTGTAGTATTTTTCACTTAATGGTATCACACGCGAAGAAACTAAAAAACGTCAAAATTGATCATAAAACCATTTCTATTGAAAAGGATAATATAAATAATATATTTAAAAATCATTATTACGCCTTCACCTTACGGTAGAAGGCATATGACTAAATAAATTAAATATAGCTATCACAGCAGAGATCAAGAGAATCGCAGACAGACATGAAGCTAGGCTGTACCATCAAATCAATGCGGAAATTATCCAACTGCTTGACAACCAGCAACATTCTAGAGGACTAAAGAGAATAATCATTCGATTTAGGAAAGTGATTGTGACAAAAACAAAGTAAAAGTGCGCAAGTTGGGTAGTGTACATTTTAGAAAACTCAGGGATGATTTCCTGAAGTAGCACGTTCTAACTGTGATTGTTAAGCATGCTACTTCAGAACATACATATACACTAACACACGGCATAACTGTCAGTTACAAATTGTAACAAATACAGTAACTACTACGACTACTACTACAACTAGCAATTTTCTAGCAAAAAAAATAATAATGATTATACAGTAGATGCATATCCCCCCTCAACTTTGATTATATCAGTACTAATACCCAGCATAAAGGGTTTCCAGCGGGACATCCCGGGAGGTCCTTAAATCAATCGCAGGTGTTTTACTATCAGCTCACTCTACCCGACTACGTGTCCAGTAAAAACCTGCAAACAAACAAACAAACAGGCATACATTTTCAAAAAAAACTATTTGTAACACTAAAAAAATGCGTCAGCCCAATTAAAATCGAAACCACGCTCGAATTTTAATTAATTACACTGCACGCTTCGTTTAACCGACTGATTTATGTTTTATTGTGCGTGATTACAAGATAATAAATAATGATATATGCTGATTGAAATATTAATATTACTCGCATGTAGTCGTACTGAACGTACAAATAGAAAGAAAATAAATACACCGCGGCATTAGCATATTTTATAAGCCTTTACGGTTTCTAATGGTAACGCTTCATTGATAATCAAAACAGAAGCTAGTACTAATAACTAATATATTGCTATTATTTTAATTATTATTTAGTCTTTTTAATTTAAGCACTCAAACTGGAGGAATTAGTGCAATTTTGTAAAAAATTGTTAAATAACTTTCATTACAGTTTCTATACAAACGTTTGAATACCTTTATTGCTCGTTAATTAGACCGCACTTAGAATATTTGGAGTCCTTATGCTGTCCATATTTATTTATTTATTTAATCATATACCTTCTACCGTGAGGTGTAGGCTTATACTGTCCATATTAACGATAGAAAACGTTCAACATATTTCGGAACTTTGTAGATTTTATAAATTTTACCTCTTGCCGTGTCGATGCTATTTGCCACCATAACATGTACATGCCTCAATTTACTGTGCATATCCATATGTTTGCTTTTAATCACTAGAACAATGTATTTTAAAGAAAATCCATTCGTAATTTTTAGAAACATGAATTTTCCTGTGTGTGAGAATAAGCATAATCGAAAATATTTAATTTACACTTCAAAATTTGCCGTTTTCTAGTAACCCCTCGAGGGATCGCGACCCACACTCAACATAATTATACGAACAAGGAAAACAATCAATCACATTAACCCAAAATTGTTATAATCGTTTTAAATGTACTTAGGAGCGAATAATAATAGTGTTAACAGTGTGTTTTAACGCGTTTACATAAAAGGAGTCAGATGCTGTCGTCCTACCCCCGCACGATGAATAATACAGCCTCTTTTGGCCCGAATCAATTATAGCTATTTATTCGTCAGTAAGTGGCAAACTTTATAGCCGCAATAAAACCTTATTTGTGCTTTTTATCTGTGATGATACAATCTTTTATAACGAAAATAATATGTCTGTTTAAATTTAATATTTGTGCTTCGAATTTGAGGTCCAGGCAATTGAAGAATTAGTTCAGTCATATATAACTGCTGATCGTTTTTATGGTTTGAGCAAAACAAAATTAACTCATTTGTGGATCACTTTGCAATAAGTGTATGTACGATAACTATTCGTACATACACTTATTGCAAAGTGATTCACAAATGAGTAATTTCTTTTTGCTCAAACTATAAAAACGATCAGCAGTTGTATATATCGGGGATTCAAGTCGGCTGATGTCCTATCTAGTGGCAGAAAACAAAATGCAAATTATAATTAATATTTTAGTACATCATTTGTTTTTTTTAATATACGACTATGCCAGGCTGAAATTAATTTATATTGAACTGGTGATTATATTGAAGGAATGTAATTTTTGACATTATTAATTAAATTACTGCAGATTTTCTAAAGAAATATAGGTGATTTTGATTATATCATTATTTTAACGCATCGAAACCGTCACTAATAGTCGAACTAGGATTCTCAAATTTAGTATCCTATTAGAAAAACTATTAATAAACAAATCAAAATCGATTTAATACATTTTTGAAAATTATTATCCAAAATACAGTGATTTTTTTAAAGAAACTCTGGTGGTTTAACTATTACATAAATTTCACTCCTCAAAAATGTCATTAACAATAGAACTAGGATTCTCAAATTTAGTATCATATTGGAAAAACTATTAATAAACAAATCAAAATCAATTTAATATACTTTTGAAAATTATTATCCAAAATACAGCGATTTTTTAAAGAAACTCTGATGGTTTAACTATTACATAATTTTCACTGCTCAGAACTGTCATTAATAATAGAACTAGGATTCTCAAATTTAGTATCATATTGGAAAAACTATTAATAAACAGATTAAAATCAATTTAATATACTTTTGAAAATTATTATCAAAAATACAGCGATTTTTTAAAGAAACTCAGGTGGTTTAACTATTACATTATTTCAACTTCTCAAAAATATCATTAATAATGGAACTAGGATTCTCAAAGTCAGTACCGTATTAGAGAAACTGTATATAAAAAAATTTAAAGTAATTTTAAATCATTTTGGATATTATTAACTAAATTACAGCAGGTGTTCTAAAGACATATAGGTTATGTGGGCTATATCATCGTTTTAACTCCTCGAAAACATCACTAATAGTCGAACTAGGTTTCTCAAATTTAGTATCATAGTAGAATAACTATTAATAAACAAATTCAAATAAATTTAATATATTTTGTAAATTATTATCCAAAATACAACGAATTTTCTATAGAAACTCAGGTTGTTTAACTATTACATAATTTTCACTCCTCTAAAATGTCATTAATAATAGAACTAGGATTCTCAAATTTAGTACCATATTAGAAAAACTATTTATAAACAATTTGAAATAAAATTCACATATTTTTTAAAATGATTAACTAAATCACAGCAGGTTTTCTGAAGAAACATAGGTCATTTGGACTATATCATCATTTTAACCCCTCGAAAACCTCACTAATAGCCGAACTAGGATTCTCAAATTTAGTACTATTAATAAATAATTTGAAATTAATTTCATATATTTTTCAAAATTACTATCCAAAATACAGCGGATTTCTAAAGAAACTGAGGTTGTTTACTTATTACATAATTTTAACTCCTCAAAAATGTCATTAATAATGGAACTAGGATTCTCAAATTTAGTACCGTATTAGAAAGACCATAAATAAACAATTTGAAAGTAATTTAAAATAATTTTGGAGAATATTATTTAAATTACAGCTGGTTTTCTGAATAAACATAGGTAATTTTGGCTATATCAATAATTTAATGTCTCGAATATCTCAATAATAGTAGCACTAGGATTCTCAAATTTAGTACCGTATTAGAATAACTATGAATAAACAAATCGAAATAAATTTCATATATTTTTGAAAATTATTATCCAAAATACAGCTTATTATCTGAAGAAACTGGGATGTTTTAAACACCTACATCATTATAACTCCTCAAAAATATCATTAATAATAGAACTAGAATTCTGAAATTTAATAACAGATTAGAAAAACTATTTATAAACAATTCGAAATTAATTTAAAATAATTTTGAAAATTATTAACTAAATCACAGCAGATTTTCTGAAGAAACATAGGTCATTTGGGCTATATCATCATTTTAACCCTTCGAAAACCTTACTAATAGTCGAACTAGGTTTCTCAAATTTAGTACTATAATATAATAACTACTAATAAATAATTTGAAATTAATTTCATATATTTTTCAAAATTATTAATCAAAATACAGCGGATTTCTAAAGAAACTGAAGTTGTTTAACTATTACATCATTTTAACTCCTCAAAAATGTCATTAATAATAGAACTAGGATTCTCAAATTTAGTACCGTATTAGAAAGACCATATATAAACAATTTGAAACTAATTAGAAATAATTTTGGAGAGTATTAAATAAATTACAGCTTGTTTTCAGAATAAACATAGTTGATTTTGGTTATATCAATAATTTAACGCCTCGAAAACCTAAATAATAGTAACACTAGGATTCTCAAATTTAGTACCATATTAGAATAACTATTAATAAACAAATCTAAATCAATTTAATATATTTTTGAAAATTATTATCCAAAATACAGCGGATTTTCTGAAGAAACTGGGACGTTTTAAACAATTACATCATTATAACTCTTCAAAAATATCATTCATAATAGAACTATGATACTGAAATTTAATACCAGATTAGAATAACTATTTATGAACAATTCGAAATTAATTTAAAATAATTTTGGAAATTATTAACTAAATCACAGCAGATTTTCTGAAGAAAAATAGGTCATTTGGGCTATATCATCATTTTAACCCTTCGAAAATCTTACTAATAGTCGAACTAGGATTCTCAAATTTAGTACTATAATATAATAACTACTAATAAATAATTTGAAATGAATTTCATATATTTTTCAAAATTATTAATCATCAATCATAGGATTCTCAAATTTAGTACCGTATTAGAATAACTATTAATAAACAATTCGAAATAAATTTCATATATTTTTGAAAATTATTATCCAAAATACAGCTTATTTTCTGAAGAAACTGGGATGTTTTAAACACCTACATCATTTTAACTCCTCAAAAATGTCATTAATAGTAGAACTAGGATTCTCAAATTTAGTACCGTATTAGAAAGACCATATATAAACAATTTGAAAGTAATTAGAAATAATTTTGGAGAGTATTAAATAAATTACAGCTTGTTTTCAGAATAAACATAGTTGATTTTGGTTATATCAATAATTTAAAGCCTCGAAAACCTAAATAATAGTAGCACTAGGATTCTCAAATTTAGTTGCATATTAGAATAACTATTAATAAACAAATCGAAATAAATATCATATATTTTTGAAAATTATTATCCAAAATACAGCGGATTTTCTAAAAAAAACTGGAGTGTTTTAAACAATTACATCATTATAACTCCTCAAAGATATCATTAATAATAGAACTAGGATTCAGAAATGTAATACTAGATTAGAAAAACTATTTATAAACAATTCGAAATTAATTTAAAATAATTTTGAAAATTATTAACTAAATCACAGCAGATTTTCTGAAGAAACAAAGGTCATTTGGGCTATATCATCATTTTAACCCCTCGAAAACCCCACTAATAGTCGAACTAGGATTCTCAAATTTAGTACCATATTAGAATAACTATTAATAAATAAGTTGAAATTAATATCATATATTTTTCAAAATTATTATCCAAAATATAGCGGATTTCTAAAGAAACTGAGGTAGTTTAACTATCATCATTTATACATCATTTTAACTCCTCAAAAATGTCAATAATAAAGGAACTAGGATTCTCAAATTTAGTACCGTATTAGTAAGACCATATATAAACAATTTGAAAGTAATTAAAAATAATTTTGGAGAGTATTAACTAAATACAGCTGGTTTTCAGAATAAACATAGTTGATTTTGGTTATGTCAATAATTTAACGCCTCGAAAACCTAAATAATAGTAGCACTAGGATTCTGAAATTTAGTACCGTATTATAATAACTATTAATAAACAAATCGAAATAAATTTCATATATTTTTGAACTAAATCACAGCAGGTTTTCGGAAGAAACATAGGTCATTTGGGCTATATCATCATTTTAACCCCTCTAAAACATCACTAATAGTCGAACTAGTATACTCAAATTTAGTACCATATTATAATAACTATTAGTAAATAAGTTAAAATTAATTTCATATATTTTCAAAATTATTATCCAAAATACAGCGGATTTTCTAAAGAAACTGGGGTGTTTTAAACAATTACATCATTATAACTGCTCAAAAATATCACTAATAATAGAACTAGGATTCTGAAATTTAATACCAGATTAGAAAAACTATTTATAAACAATTCAAAATTAGCTTAAAATAATTTTGAAAATTATTAACTAAATCACAGCAGGTTTTCTGAAGAAACATAGGTCGTTTCGGATATATCATCATTTTAACTCCTTGAAAACCTTACTAATAGTCGAACTAGGATTCTCAAATTTAGTACCATATTAGAATAACTATTAATAAATAAGTTGAAATTAATTTCATATATTTTACAAAATTATTATCAAAAATACAGCGGATTTTCTAAAAAAACTGGGGTGTTTTAAGCAATTACATCATTATAACTCCTTAAAAATATGATTAATAATATAACTAGGATTCTGAAATTTAATACCAGATTAGAAAAACTATTTATAAATAATTCGAAATTAATTTAAAATATTTTTGAAAATTATTAACTGAATCACAGCAGATTTTCTGAAGAAACAAAGGTCATTTGGGCTCTTTCGTAATTTTAAACCCTCGAAAACGTCACTAATAGTCGAAAATCGAGATAATTTTCTTATGGCAAGTTTCTGTGACATTTTATACTGTCATCTCTAAGTTGGCTCCAATTTTTGTCATTTTGATATCAGTTTAAAGAGGCGGAATTGTAATTTCTAACTTGAACACAAAAACACCATGAATTTTGTATCTAAAAAAGGTAGTAGCTTGAAGAATGTCCATGGGGATCTATAGGGGATGAGATCTGGGTACACCACTAGAATCCTCTCGTGAAATTAGAGTCCATGCATTTAGTTCATAAGAGCTCTCCACAACGAAAATAGATGGAATCGCAATTTTCAACACGAAAAGTGATGTTGAATAGTTTTCTCGGATGCTGAGACGATTCTCTTACTTGAGTATATGCCAAAACGGACTACAATAACGGGGAAGGTAATAGACATAATTATGAGTTGAAATATATATATATATATATATATATATATATATATATAAGACAAAAGACCTCACAAGTATGCTCAGAAAACCCTGCTTCTGCAAGACAACTGCAGGATGCATATATGATGAATTGTTCAAAAAATAGTCAATGAATGCGTTCGTAAGAAATTACAGCCACTATCTCTTCTCTGTGACTATTATATCTTTCCAAAACTCAAAATATACTTGAGAGGGGCGTGCGGTTGGCGATCAGCCTATCTAACTTTGGAAACACAAGTAAGCACAGTGGTCTAAAGGATTTTGGTTCGGTGGGCGGGTTTCTCAGAATTGTCCTGGGAAATATGCCCCTCTCTAGACAGCGGTTCGCGATTTGCTTCATGCTTTCTGCTATGACTTTGAGTACCTCATTGGGCAGCATATCCGGTATAGGCGTTTTCCTGCCCCGCAGTCTATTTAAGGCTGCCCGTAGCTCTTCCCCATTCCATTCATCCTGGTCTATTAGTGTCTCCTTGTTGTCCTGGCATGCTTGTGCTTTCGCTATTGGTCCTGTGATTGGTCTCAGAGGAGAGAGGGCAGCCACCACCTTCTTCACTCCCCCAGGGACGGTCGCTTCTCGGTGAGCTTGGACGCTTCATCCTTGATCAAGGTAACCGGTCTATAGGTCCCTTCTGGCCAGTAGACCATCATGCTTTGCAACGCTTTCTCATAGCTGGCGTCTAAGTTGATGGTGGATCTTATTTTCTTGGCCGCCTCCTCGTCGCTCTCTTTTTTCAGATTTATGATTGTCGAGTTACACTAGCGGCTGCTTCAAGCTTGTCTAGTATGTCTCCCTATCCCACCGTGCTTTGTAGGCCTCCTTGGTCGTGTAGTTTTTTGTCTCGCTTAGTCTGGGGGAGTCGGAGAGGTCCCTAACAGCCTCTCATACATTTCTCTGATCACTGCCGCGTCGGCCTTGGCCTCATTCACTATTCGCGATTTACGGGAGAGAATCGAAGTGGAGCAGGACCAGAAACATAACCCGTTTTTGGTCCTGCTCCACTTCGATTATCTCCCTGAGGACGTAAATAGCGAATAGTATGATGAAAAAAATATTATTTGAGTTGGCTATAGTTATATTTCACTTTCCATATAAAACGGTACAAAAAAATACAAACTATACGGAATTGCATTGGTTAAACTCTCTTTCCCAACCCAGCTCCATCTAATCCATCATCACCGGGTAATTAATAATTTAAACTCAGCTCACGCGGTGAATTATTAGGCGCTCTTGTGCCCGCCGGGGCTCTATCCTCTCTGCCCATTGCCTTCTGAGAAAAGAATATTATTATAATGGTGCACACACATACAGACATACACATGTTGTTGCATCGGTGCGTTCATTTCGTATTCATTGATTGAATTATGGCGGAAGGCGAGGCGCGAACAATGTCCATAATTTATATTATAAGCACCACTATTAACTCGTTTGCGCTTCTTATGGGTGGATTTTTTTGGGTGGTGGGATATCAATCGATTGTATTTTCGAGAGGGAAGACAATGGCATTTTGCATAATCCGTTTATTTCTTTCTGCGGCGAGCGAGAGAGGAGTCATGACCGTAATAAAGCTCCTTAACATCGCGCATGCATAATTTATTCCCAGCATCCCGGGCCATTACAATGCAATTATTATCTATAAGGAACTGATGTGTGTGTGTTATAAATCACCGGTGACTTATTGAACGTAGTAAAAGCGTCTACTCTCCTATCTGGACAAGTGTACCGTGCGGTTAATTTACACGGGGTTACAGTTACTTTTTTCAGGCCGTACAGGCACGTTCATAAAAACCACCTGTGCGCAATTTAAAATAACGCGATTTTAATACGTCTATTGTTTTTTATGTAATCATTTACATCCACCCGCCCAATTACAGGACAATGGGCCTGAGCAACAGGTCATTTTTTTAAGCACCGGATGCGTCTTCAAAAGACAAATACACCTTTAATTTGCATAGATTAATAATTACGGGACGCGGTGATGAATCGTCCCAGGCCGTACCCACATACAATTTGTTTTCTTTTTTTGTTTCCTCCAAATGATGTACGACTCGGTTGAATGTGTTAACCTTTTGTGGATTAATACTTCACCGTTCCGACTCCGAGTGAGTCCATTATCATTATAATTAACAGGGGCGCGAGCTGAAAAATTTACATCCAACAGAGAGCTGCGTATATATCAAACTATTGTTTGCGCGAAAATGGAGACGTGAGTTTCAAAAGTGACCTCACCTCAAAACCATTTAGCTATGAATTATACACATTAGGAGCATAAATAATATATAGTTCTTTAACATCCTAACAAGGAATTTCATAATTATATTATTATTATATTGTAAAGGTTTTTAGAAAGGTCCTGTTTATATTGTTTTATATTCATATATCATAATATAGAAAGTAACGTTATTTTTCATATCAAATATCATTAAAATTAACACATATCCTATTGAATCTTATCTGAACAAGGAAGAAGTGTTGGGGGCAATAAAATTATTTACATTCGTAATAACAATAACTTTTTTCGGGGTGACGATAATAGAAACGTATAAAAGCTAACGCTATTTCCGAGCGCGGTTGATGCGTGTTGTTGCGTTTGTTGGGTAGATAAAATCTTTACGGCATTATCAGCTGTTACATAAACTCTGAATAATCATTCGGCATTAAATCGCGCGCGCTCCGGCTCCAATAAAATAGAGGTGATTATCGTTTAGCTATTTGGAATCGACGGACACACAGAGATATTATTATGCGGCTAACCAAATTAGGATATTCCCGGAGTTAATGTAAGCCGCACGTCCTGCCGCGGGCCCCGCAGGACTATTTATTTAGTCCGACCGGTTTTGAATTAAATGTAAGGCAGTAAATGTGGCATTAAAAACGTTATTTATACCGGCAAATCGATGTGATATGTGGCGCGTCGTCAAATCCGCCACCCGACAAGGGCGGTTTTTATTATCCCGCCGCCCGCCTGCCCATAAACATCGACTTTGGCAAATATACACGGGCCGTAAATCCTGCGGACATGGTATTTGGCTGGTTGGAGAGAGGGTGGCTGGTGCGCGCATAAATAATTATTTATTGCGGGCGGCCTTTTGAATTCCCTCCCTCTCTCTCGCGCGCTTGGTAATAACGATTTATTTACTGAATTCCGCTGAAATCGGGTTTATCTTAACGACCATCTGTAATCAAGATAGCCGGCCAATAAGAAGGAGACGAGTGAAAAAAAAAATGTTAAATAACAATAAATTGCGGCCGCGCACGAAACAAAAAATCGGAGCCGGGTAATAAGTTACAGACTGCTGGCTGGCCTGCGACCAGTAGCTGCAACGCGCGCGTGTCGTGATTGATAGGAAGGACTTGAGTTATATCTGTAGATCACGCCCAAGCAGAACTGTTTGATGTTTACTCATAATGTCTAATAAATACTACAATTGAATATTGTCAACTGTAACTCACTAAATATCTTGTATAATCATTATGCTGCTAAATGGCATGCAATCATGCAAGCGATGGGCACTATTGAATATATTGTGCTATCGATAATATTTACCGACACTATTGTATAATAACTATCGATAATTATCTACTAAATATTATTAATAACAATCGACTAGAAATGAGTGTGGCTGAAACTCGTTTCGCTGAAGTTTTTGTTCTCAAACAACTAACTTAGTTTTCAAATTACAAATAGAGTTTTGTGAGTGTAAAACTAAAGTCAGTTGTTACAGTTGTAAAGGACTAAATTATTGAAATATTTATAATGTCTTGTTACTGTAGATTTCTTCATTAAATCACTTTCAATTCAGCATATAACATATAATGAGAACTTTGATGGAATCAAGTTCTAACAATATTAACTTAATTGGAGACATTATTATCAAAGGTTAAACTTTACAATAAAAGTATACCTCTAGGGATGCGGTTTATTTTAGTAATTTATTTGTATTATTTTGGGATACAATAAAAGAATTATTATTAGCCAAAAATATTCTCTAATGGCAATAAATTTTTTTTTTTTTAAAAAGACCTTTATTGGCATTTCCCTCACTGCCCCTCCACATCACAAACCTCAACAAAAATATACAAAAATAAAAATAAAAATACAATATAAATAAAAGTACTACTCCGCCAAAAATTACAAATTACCCCCATCTATCGCCGCTCCCTTTGCCCTTGCCACTTTCCTCTCCCACGTCAGTCTCCTGCAGATTTTCACGCCTTCCCCATCCTCGCATAACCATTCATTCAGCTTTCTGCAGTCTCCCACCTACTCTGCTTTCACACCCTCACATTCTTCGCTAAGGTGCCACCACGTGTCGCTTCCCTTACTACACAGCGCACACGCGGTGTACCCTAGACCCATCCACACTTTCCTCCCTCTCTCGTCTGACCCACACCTCGCTCTTGCCATGCATACCTTGTCCTCCCTGCTCCACTCACCCCTGGCTAAGTAACTCGGGAGTCTCCCACTCACTTGCCACTCTACGTAGCCAGGGTTGTAAGAGCTCTCATTCATTCTAGTCTGCCGTTCTTGCCACCCAATATCTCTCAATCTCTCTCTTACCTCAGTTCCTAGGCTTCCCATTTCTCTCAGCTTCTCCTCTACCCACACCTCAGACATACCCACTCTTCAATACATCCTTCCTCTATCTTTTCTTCAAACTTCACAACCCTTACACGCGACTCCCACCACATACTCATACGATTCGTCTCCTGCAACAGCACTGCTCTCGGTGTCGACCTTTCGAGACCCAGCAGACTCTTCAGGAGCACACCTTACTCTCTCTCTCTATCACATCCCACTCACGCAATCCCCACACTTCCACTCCATACAACAGAATAGGTTTTACACACGCATCCCAGATCTTGCACGCCATTACGAGGTTACCGCCCCATAACCTCTCCCATTTCCTTCTCGCTATTCCCCAAGCCATTCTCGCTTTCGCTTGCATACTTTCCACATGCACCCTAAATCCTCCTCCACTGTCAAACCAGAAACCCAAATATTTAAAGACATTCACTCTCTCAATCATCCTTCCCTTCCATTTCAGCTCTTCCACTCTACCCCTTCTACCCCTATTCCTAAACATCATCCATTTAGTCTTCTCCACATTCACTACTAGCCCTCTCCTATCCATGTACCTTCCCATTCTTTCCAACATCTCTTGCATCTCTTCCACTCTCTTGGCTACTAATACTATGTGATCCGCATATGCCAGCATCCACACCTTGGTTCTCCCCACCACGACTCCTCCAGCCTGTCCTCTCCTCAGCACCGCCTCCAACTCGCTTGTGTATAGATTGAACAGCTTAGCGGGCACCCTTGCCTTACACCCACATTCACCCTAAACTTCTCAGACACTTCTCCATTCACTCTCGATTTTGTCCACGTCTCTTTATATATACTTCTCACCCACTCCACACTTTCATCTTCCATCCCCAATCTATCCATACACTCCACGAGCTTTCCTCTGGGAACTGAATCATACGCCGCTTTCAAATCCACAAACACCGCATACACTCTTCCTTTGCACTCCAACGCTTCCTCCACCATTCTCGCAAGCGTGAAAATCTGCTCCCTCGTCCCTCTTCCCTTTCTGAAACCCCTCTGGCATTCCGGCAGCAGCCCTTTTCTATCCACTTCCCTCGCTAGTCTATTTTTCACAATTGTCATCATCGCTTTGTACCACGCATTCATAACGGTAATACCCATATAATTATTTACGACCGATGCTGCTCCCCCTTTGTGTACCGGGACCACCACCCCCACACGCCACTCTTCCGGCAGTTCTTCCGCTCCAGACTCTATTCAAAACCTGCAGTAACTTATATTTTCCTTCCTCTGTTAATCTTTTGAAGGCCTCTGCCTTCAGCCCATCTTCCCCCGCCGCCTTTCCCAGTTTCAGCTGCCCTATGGCCACGCCGACCTCTTCCCGCGAAAACGCCTCCCTTCCTACCACCGGTCTCGAACTCCCTAAATCCACCTCTGACCCCGCCATCTCTCTACAGCTCTTCTCCCACTCTGCCAGATCTATGCTAACTTTGCCCTTTTTTACGCTTTCTCTCAGAATTTCCCACAACCCTTTCTCTATCACACACTCCCGCAACCTCGTTTCTACCTTCTGCAACTCCTCTATCTTCTTCCTCTCGCAGGTTCTCTCGAACTCCCTCTTCGCCTGATTGGCCCTTTCCACTTCACCTCTCCCATTTCTCCACTTCGCCATTTCTTTTCGCCAGCTCGACTTCTTCACCCTACATTCCTCGTCAAACCAACTCTCCCTCTGCCCCCCACTCTTCTTCTTCTCCAATGTAGCCACCATCACTCTCTCCAACTGGAGCATCGAATGCACATCCTCCCACTTGACACGTTTTAGCTTTTTCTCATATGCATCCAAATCCGGCTCGCTCCATCCAAACCTCTGCTGCCCCTTCCTCTGTTCTCCCTTCCCAACGTTCCTTGCCCTAACGACCACCTCCACCGGTACATGATCCGACCCTCCTACGTTTTCCACCTTGAAGCACACCAAATCTTCCCTTTCGATCCCTTTGACCACCACGTAGTCCAAAACCGAGCCTCCTCTTTGTCCGCAGAACGTTTTTTCCCTTCCCAGTCCCCTTCACAGCAACCGTTGAGCACATCCCATCCTGACTTTCTCACCTATTGCATCCATTATCTACCATCCTGGTTGGTCACTTTATCCTGGGAGCACCTTTTTCTCCAGTCACCGTCTTCTCCGATCCCTCCTTCCAGCCCCCCCACCCTCACATTCCAGTCGCCCCCGATGATCCACATATCTGCTGCCGTATCCAGTTCGTCTAGTACCTCCATTGCAAATGGCAACACATAAGTGATTAAAAAAAAAACAAAGAAAAATTCGTTTTATTTATTATTTAAAGAATTAAATTTATTAGCATATTAATTATCATCACCGTTTTGGCGATAATCCCCACAATTCCTTCAGGAAATATTGTAAAATATTAAAGATCACTTACTTGCGTCATGTTGATGAGCAGGGGTCTTTTACGGCCATCATGTTTGCGGCAACAAAATTAATTACGTCGAGTCCATTAAGGTGTAAATCAATCTGCGCGCTGGGACGAATGCCACACAAAACAAAACGTTTCCGGGCAGGAGGATTTAATTAGTTTTATGCAAAGTTTCTTCATATTTGGTTAAAACAATTAGAATTTATAGCTAATTAAGCAATAATAAACGATTAATTAATGTCATTTTAGCGAAAAGTTGTTTGGGAATTCTTGTAAAGCGGATTCGTAATATTTTTATCAAATTTAATTATGTACGATCATTCTTGAAAATCAGTATTCTTATGTTTTTCTAGTGAAGGAATCCAAATTTGAGGTCGAAAGTTTCAAAATGCTTGACAAACATGACATAATTATATATAACCAACCACATCAATTAGCAATGCACATCCATATGGTAATAACCGTCAACATACTCATGCTATCAGGATCACCGGATAGTACCCTTTATGGAATAATATTCCAACACAGTGCTTGAGAAATCAGCACAAGGCCAATCTTATAAAACATATATAAGTGTGAATCCACCCCTTAGCAATCTACATATCTAGATTTCGATCTTATTAGATCTCATTAGCCCAGCTAGTGAGAAGGAATACACACTATATGTCGACAGGTTATATACAAAAATGATACAACTAACCCTCTAGAAGGAAGATAGATCTCATCAGTCTAGATGGGGTTTAACCCATCTAGACTGATGAGATCTAATAAGATCGAAATCTAGATATGTAGATTGCTATGTGGTGGATTCACACTTATATATGTTTTATAAGATTGGCCTTGTGCTGATATCTCAAGCACTCTGTTGGAATATTATTCCATAAAGGGCACTATCCGGTGACCCTGATAGCATGAGTATGTTGACGGTTATTACCATATGGATGTGCATTGCTAATTGATGTGGTGCCGCCAGATGGCGTTTAACATTCCTCCTAGGGGGTTAGTTGTATCATTTATGACATAATTAGTTTTTTATGGGCGTTTTATTTATTATTTATTTAGTTTGTATTTGTTTTTATTTTTCAATATTGAATTGACGACTATTCTATAAAACGATTACAGCGGAACATTCGGGATTGATTTAATTTGGTATTTGCCTCTTTAAACATATTAAATATCTTTGCATATTAATATCTGAGGTATGATTCATGTATAAACAATAAAATAAATAAATAAATTTTTGTCTGTCCTGTGTTAATTGTTTTCTTCCTTCCATCGGTGGCAGCAAACGTGTTAATCGATCAACCATTTAGCCCTCTCATAACAATGAATATATTTATGAAAGAAATAATAATTAAACATCTTTGTCTATCCGTTCTGATCTTCTGTCGGTAGTTTATGCACTCCGGCCCTCGTTAAATTGTGCGCACTCTGTTATACAATGTCAATCTCAGTGACGTGCGTCCATCAATCTTCGCGGTGTGCGTGCCCGATGACGTATCTTACAACCCTTAAGGCGCTTGTACCCGAAATGGGAGCGCTGCACGCTGCCCACGCAGCCTTTTTCAGCGGCTACCGACATTAAAACCACGATCGTACATCATAATCTGGAGCGGCGGATCTGATTCCGTACCTCTCGGTGTAACATTTCGAAAGCGCACGTGAGCCGCGTATCCGATGACCACACACAAAAAAAAATACAATAAAGTGATACTGAGAATATTATTCATAAAGTACACAATATATGAATTGCTGTTTTAGAATTAGTATAATGTATAATGAAAAGGGTAAAGGGTAAAGGGTAAAATAGATAGGATTAACTATCAAATTAGCTATTTTATTTACAAAAAAGGAGCTAGTTTGATATCTATTTTACCTTTTACCCTTTTTAATTGTAAAGTGTTATAATATAAGATTAGGATTATGTTGGATTAGCGGTCGCTATGGGGTGTGGTAGAACGTTGGGAAAGGTGTCATTTGAAAGCGTCATCCTTCTAGATGTCGGGAAAATATTGTTATCAAAAGTGTACCGTTGTAGAGGTAACGCCGAAGAAATTTCTGCAATGGGTCACTAGTACAATAAATTGTGATTATAGTTATTTTTCTTTGAATTAAAAATCAAGACATTTATTTATTTATTTATTTATTTAATATAGACATCTACAGTTTAACAGAAACCAATTACAGATGATATAATAACAACATAACAAATAAAAGAAAGAAAAAACATAACACAAAGATATAAGACATGTAGGCATTTCTAACCTATTTTTGTCCTGTGAGGAGGAAATCTTCAAAAGACCTCCTAGTGAGGCATGAACACCTCCTGGTGTTAGAGGCATGGGTAGTGTCGGATTCGACCCGCATTTTGCATGGGGCTACCTACTAAAACTATCCTCATGTTCTGTTACAAGGGGCTTGCCCATCTCTAAGCCCCTGGTGCCGTATTTCGTCAGTCGATTAGTCTTGTCTTCTGTCTTTGCTTGTTTGTAGCTTGTGGTATTTGTCGTTAGTCAGTCAATCGTATCTGAACTTCTGTTTCATTTCTAACCTGGAAAAAGTGTCGACAATTTCAAAGCTGTTCTAAGCGGAAGTCAGCATCAATGCCCCCAGTCCTTCTGGAGTGCCTATCTCCTGTTACTCTTGACACATTTCTGACAATTGGCATAAGGCAGTATTACACTAGCGTTCGTAGAGCTTAGGGCATATTCAAGAATGTTCGCTCACACTTGTATTGTGTGTTAAAGAAACATGTCGTAATACTGAAACAGAAAAAAACTAGAACCTTAATTAGAGATGCTCTCCAAAATATTTGATTAAAACCGGCATTAGCATTTATAATCAAATTAAAACTAATCCTCATGCAGCGCAGCGGATTGTGTTATTTCGTCCCTAATAACAATATCGAGGCGATTAGCATAAATATCCATAATTTATGGTATTTATCTATTCCGCGCCTAATATGGCGATCGGGATATTGTATGAGTAGCGTTACGTGTATTATTTATAGAAACCACTTTTATTCCTGATCACCGGCCGTGGCAGTGATAAATCCCACAATAAATTCCCCCCGCCAACCGCTACGACTGTTGCTGCTGTTGCTCTCGAATGAAATTATAAATATTATGAGTTTCCAGCCGTAAATATTTTAGACAGGTTACGAAATACCGAATACGTTTTTTTTTTGCGGTTCTAATTGATTAATGTGGCAGACAATGGTCGCGCCGGTGGTCCACGGATCGACAAAAGTTTTATCAGATGACCCCGCGCGCGCGCGCCGCCCCGATAATAACCTGTAATTACCGATCGCGACCTTTTTCCCATGCCTAACACACAAAACAATGAGGGTGAAATTTCAGTGGGGTGAACGTGCTGGCCAAAAACACCATATTCTTTCTGGAGCCACCATTGTTGTCTACAACAATCAAAAATGATAGAGACTCAAACTGTATACATTCCATAAATTTATTAGTCATGAGAATGTTAAAATTCAAACTAATTTTAATTAGATTTAATAAAAGGTAATCATTTAGCCTAGTGTTTTGCAAAGTTTGCGAAAACGCACCCAATAAATTAGAATGTACGTAATTGAATTATCTCAAATCGTTAATTATTAGTATTTTTTTTAAATTTATTTATTTTATTGTTTTGTCCATACATACATAAAAATTATGTTGTGTATATATATACATAAAATAAGAATAAATAAAAAACAAAAACATAGATAACATTATACTCAATGGTAAAACTACTGGAACTATTACAATTTTTGTTTATATATATATTTTATATTTATATATTTTTTTAAAATTTATTTATTTTTATTTTTTGTCCATACATACACAACAATTATGTTGTATATGTATGGACAAAAAATAAAAGTAATAAATTTAAAAAATTGTATAAAATCGCTGCTTGAGACGACAAACTGTCGTAACTTTTTTGATAAATGCATTTTAAAGATAAAGTAATAGTTCCAATAGTTTTACCATTGAGTATAATGTTATGTATGTTTTGTTTAAATAATAATTTGGTTTATTCTAAAGACACAAAAGGGATTATAGGAGCGTTAAAATATATATAAGAATCATCAAAACAAAATAATAACCTGAGAAAAAATTATTTTGTTTGACTTTTAAAATGAAGTATCACACAATTATACGCATTAATAATAGCATTATTAAATTTATCAATAAAATTGATAAAATTTCTATCTATATAATCTGTATTTTCAAAGCATTAGATTACAATTACGCTACAGTCCGCTTATTCAAAATCGACTTTAATCCCTTTTCAAATCGAACATATGGCATAAATGTGTCGATTGCCGCTTAGCATATGTAATCGAGTTTTAAGACCTGCCTCGCTGGTCTCTGGCAGGATTAAAATGGGCCGTTTTTCCCTTGCGGCGCTCCGCGTTTATTCCGTTTTGATTTAAACCTGGCTACAATAAAGCCGGAGAATTTATACGTTAAGAGTCCGCACGAGAAATCTAATACGACGTTTATACCGTAACCGGGCAATATCAATTTAAATTTTATACAAATGTATACACATAAATTCATGTTAAAATTGAATATTATATGATAATGATATAAAACTACTGGTTCTAGCAGAATGCACACACACACACACACACATACAATCTTATCCCTAACAAATTAGCCATAATGAATCAGTCCCTGCTGGAGTCCTTCTATTGCCCCGGCCGTGAGCGGGCGTGCACCGTGGCCCGTGCTCGGCACAAGCTACAGGTTAGCCCACGCAAACGGCTCCGCTGATATACAACAAGAAATAACCAAGGCACAAAAAAAAAACAACAAACAAATCCACCGGAAATGCATTGTACTTTCGTTTCAATAGCCTGGACTGGAATTATTATTATTTGCGCGATATGCAAAACCACCAATACGATTAACATCTCTTATTATTACAATCAAAATTATTACCAATTACAATTTGCAACTTCGCTAACAATTTTATTTAAACACCCCCAACAGTTGTCGGCTGGTGTGCGCGTGATTTCGGGGTGTTTTCGTTGGTAATTCGCGCCGTTTGTCGACCAGATGGTACTAATTTGAAAAATGATATAGGGGCATGGGTATAATTTAAACTTTTGAATTAAATCCTTATCCAAATAGCTACATCAACGTCATTAACGGTAAAAGTGGTTTTATATTATGTATATCATTAAAATAAAGGCCATCTATTATCCGGCGTCTTGTCAACCGATCGCGCCCGAGGACTGGAAAGCTCCGGGCCCGTTTTCAACACCCGAAACAACGTTAGATGATGGGGCCCATCATTTGCATACAAAACAATTCGATAAATAATCGCTGTTTGGGATGATTTACTGGCCGGACGATTCGATTTACTGGTGTGTAATTGAGGTGTAATTAGGCGCTTGCATGGCTATGTGTAGTGTAGAATCGATAATTGGTGACCGGCTTGTGAGAACAAGCGTGTATCGTATAGAGCATAGTTTGAATATTTATAATCTTGTTTTTATGCTGATTTTAATTAAATTTGAGAAATATTTACGAATTTATTGTATATTAAAATCAAAACAAATAGTCATCCAGAAGAAATCATTATGTGTTTTATATCACGAATCAAGTTTTATAATACGGATTTTCCATCCACTTAATTTATGATATGACTACAAAATCTGTTTTCATGTGTTTTATCAACTAGGGGCTTGGTTTATAGTCATTTATATATCACAATAAAAGTTTTATATATAAATAAGTAGCGACGTATAAAGCCTAATCCAGACTTACACACACTTGCCCCTAATCAAATCTTTGTAAACATATGTTTTCATACAAAGCACATTTGATGTGCGAGAATGCTTTGTTTTGACAAACATTTAGTATACATCAACTCGGTTACCGGAGTTAGTTATCCATTTTCTATAATTCCGGAGGCCGCGCGGGGTCGCAACGCGGATTATGATTCTCCAGTAGTGGAGCATTAAAAAAATTGATTTTTGGTACAATTGTTTACACATGTCTTGGTAACCATAATATAAGAGTAAAAAAAAATTAAGTTGATTTAGTTAGTTGTTATTGAATAAAATTTGCAAGAAAACATTTTGTAATTTTTAGCAGCTTAGCCCATGAATATTTTTTTCAAAATTTTCATGTTTTGTTTAGAATTTAATAGTAATCATTAAACATATTTTTTTAAATATGCGCGGGCCTTTGTTTTTTTTTAAATTAATTTTGAACCTAAACTTGTTAGTATACGGCGTGCTAAAAAATCAATAAAATCGATTAGAACCTAAGGAATGTGTTTATATTTTCTGTAATGATTAACACTTACAAGGTCAGTATATGTTGGAATAAAAAATTAAAAAATTACGCCCTACTATTTTTTGGCGGCAGTGAAAGTAAAAATGATTCAATTTTGCATCCTAGCCCTCGAAGAATTTTTTTCAAATTTTCACCATTTGTTGCTAACCTGATAGTGATTACAAAAAGAATTTTTTTAGATATGCGCGGATACATATTTTTTTTATATCGATTTTGAATTAATTAAACCATACAGCTTGATGGTTAATTACAGGTGCATTTCAATACAAAACTTTGTTTGAATCAACCCATATTGTTGCTAAAACATGGCTTTAGTGATTTCTAAAAAGTCCTATTGTAAAAAATGATGGCAAGTATTTTTTAGATGCTGTCAAAGTAGACCCGAAATCTATGGTTTCACTTTGTTGCTGAAGGAATTACGAATTATTTAGCAATATTATTTTTATTTAAATTATTGTATATTGTTTATAATACATTAGGTCAACATGGGATAAAATCAAAAATCCAAAAATGACGCTCAATAAGTTTTTGACGGTTGACCGCCCAAGTCAAAATTACTTAATTTTCCATCCTAGCCCACGAAGAATTTTTTTCAAATTTTCACCATTTGTTGCTAGCCCAATAGTGGTTACAAAAAGATTTTTTTTAGATATGCGCGGATACATATTTTTTTTATATCGATTTTTAATTAATTAAACCATATAGCTTGATGGTTAATTACAGGTGCATTTGAATACAAACCTTTGTTTGAATCAACCCATATTGTTGCTAAAACATGGCTTTAGTTATTTCTTAAAAGTCCTATTGTAAAAAACGATGGCAAGTATTTTTTAGAAGCTGTCAAAGTTGACCCTTTTTACATATTGTAAATCATAATACTATTGGTATAATAAGTATTTTGAATAAATTGTAATCCTTAAACTAGGGAGTTGATTAATAAGTAATAATAATCCCAATCGGACATAGGAATTTCGTATAGCCATATAAATTATCAGCCCACGTAAAAGGCCTGAAAATATACGAAAATATGTCTGATGATTGTTGTTAAATTCTACACAATATTCTGAGAGTTGAAAACAAAATCGTGGGCGGAACTTTAATAAAATCTGCAATTTGTTTTGTTGCAAATATTATTCAATGACTATGACAATGAATATAAAAAACACTTGCTGTCAACTTTTTTAATTGTTCTTTTTAGAAATCACTAAAGCCATGTTTTAGCAACAATATGGGTTGATTCAAACACAGGTTTGTATTCAAATGCACCTGTAATTAACCATCAAGCTGTATGGTTTAATTAATTAAAAATCGATATAAAAAAAAAATATGTATCCGCGCATATCTAAAAAAAATCTTTTTGTAATCACTATCGGGTTAGCAACAAATGGTGAAAATTTGAAAAAAATTCTTCGTGGGCTAGGATGGAAAATTGAATCATTTTTACTTTCACTGCCGCCAAAAAATAGTAGGGCGTAATTTTTTAATTTTTTATTTCAACATATGCTGACCTTGTAAGTGTTAATCATTACAGAAAATATAAACACATTCCTTAGGTTCTAATCGATGTTATTGATTTTTTAGCACGACGTATACTAACAAGTTTAGGTTCAAAATTAATTTAAAAAAAAAACTAAGGCCCGCGCATATTTAAAAAAATATGTTTAATGATTACTAATAAATTCTAAACAAAACATGAAAATTTTGAAAAAAATCTTCGTGGGCTAAGCTGCTAAAAATTACAAAATGTTCTCTTGCAAATTTTATTCAATAACAACTAACTAAATCAACTTAATTTTTTTTACTCTTATATTATGGTTACCAAGAGATGTGTAAACAATTGTACCAAAAATCAATTTTTTTAATGCTCCACTACTGGAGAATCATAATCAGCGTGTGCATTTGTTTAAATATTTTTTAAACATACTTTCATTAGTTTTATATAGATATTTAAATAATTCTCGCGGCGAGGACCAAGGAAAGAAAGTCGCAATTTTTTTGTAGATATACAATTTATTTTAATTTTTACAATTATATAAATATTATTATACTGTATATGTATGGACAAAGGAAAAAAAACAATAAATATTTAAACAAAAAATGTTTGCGGCCAAAATTTGTAGTGCTTTAGACATCATGAATGGACACTTTTAGGCATAGTTTTCCTAGGTTGTAGACCTCTAGCTTGTAGACATCTCCAATGTTCCTCCACCCATCTCTGTCTTGCGCTTTCCGAATCCAATCGAAGTTCGCTGTCTATTTGATATCATTTGATCATCTCGGTGGGTACCACCATGTCATATGACATCAAAAAGCCAGCGAACTTCGATTGGATTCGAAAAACGCAAGGCAAAATCTGAATCTATGTCCCACTCTTGTCTACATTCCAAGAGTCTTCTAATCGATCGGTATACCGTGTTATGTGGCCTAATTTTGTTTTGTTTTCTGAGGTAGCATCTTCCAAAAAAACATCCATGCTTCACTATTATCACTAGGTAGTGCCGAATTCATCCACCCCACTCGCATTCTGAAACTAACGTTCTGCAACTAGGGCTTGCCGCGGAGGCACTCTAAGCCCCTAGTCTCACGTTGGTCGGTCATTGCTGTCTCTTCTACTCTTGTAGTTGTCTTTTAATGTCCGTCCTGCAGGGCAAATTTTTTTTTTATTATATTAATTGATCAGTTTATTTATTTAATCGTATGTATCAACTTTACGGTGCTTGCTATGTGTACTATATATTTTAATCCTGACACAAGGTTTCAAAATTAGCAATGTACTCAAGACACATAGTGAAAGTGTTTTACTATGCAAACTAGAAAATTAATTTTTATTCACAACGCGTTAACACACGCTGTCTATTTACTTATTTTTATATAATATCTAATAAAAATTAGAGTAAGAGCGTTATACATAACATAACGTAATTGCCCCGTCATTATACAAGACGTATAGCATTTTATCCAGACTTCCTATATACATACTTACGCATGCGAAATGCAAATGAGATGTGCGATCGCGGCCATCTCTCGAAATTATAATTATCCAGCAATTAAATGATATCATTATATTAAATTGTAGCGTTTTCGCGCGATTATCCCAGCCGGGGCCGTGCATAAAACCGCTGCATTTCACCGCGAGGTGCCAATTATAATTGAAAGTGTTTTGATAAATGGCTGAGTTATAGGTGCCGCCTCCGGCGGCGGCGGCGGCGACCGCGGCGACCACCGCGCTCTGTAAACACGCATAATTACTCGACAATATTGAATGTACCGCGTAAAATTATAAATAGCATATCTCGCATCTAATGTGAATTTTATTCACGACATCCCGGACACGGACAACTAAACACTTGTGTGTCCGCGCAGAATTCGACTCCAGACGGGTGATTATTGTTAAAGCGTGCCTGCTGCTGTTTATTTAAGTGGACTCGAAAAAAAAGTTTGAATTAATTGATTAATCCGGAATAATTTTGTTAATTGCTGCTCGTAATGAATGGACGCGATGACACTTCGCGGCCAATTTAACGCACCGGCGCCTCCTGCTCTAAACGAAGGGGTCACGAATTAAACTTAACAAGCGGCGGCTGTCAAGAGTTCAAGAGGATGTTCGTTTTACTCGCATTCCTTTGCGGCTGCTTCCTAATTCGAACCCTCCAACTAAAGACGTTTAAGACGGACGTACTTATTTAACACTGTAAATAAGTAAAATACTGGCGCCTTTATTATTATAATTATATCAATATATAAACACTTCTTTGTTTTAGTTAGTTTTTACCGGGCAGCAAACGACTTTTTGAACCACATAATATATTTTTTAATATTAAAAAAAATATCAATATATAAACTTGTTTCTTTTAGTTATTTTTTTACCGGACACCAAACGATTTTTGAACCACATTTTAATAATAAAAAAATATGAATATATAAACTTCTTTCTTTTAGTTATTTTTTACATAATAAATTTTTTAATAATGAAAACATATCAATATATAAACTTGTTTCTTTTAGTTATTTTTTTACCGGACACCAAATGATTTTTGAACCACACAATAAAATTTTTAATAATTAAAAAATATCAATATATAAACTTGTTTCTTTTAGTTATTTTTTACAGGGCACCAAACGAATTTTGAACCACATATAAATTTTTACAATTCATTTACTACTTGTATTGGAAATTTAGCTTTAATCTGACTAATTCATGAATGGACCTCATAATTCCGCGCATTGAGTTTATTGCAATCGCTCACATTAATTAGTCGCCATCCCTTATAACAAACCACGACCGACATTTTTTCATAAAATCTTTTTCAAGCTCCACTCTCGTAAATTTCGCGATCTTAGCGCTGCAAAGCCGACAAGTGGTCGCCGTATATTTCGCACGGTGATCGTAAGTCCGCCTTAATCCCATCGGTAATCCAATTATTGCCAATTATAAAGTTATCAATAAAGGGATATCGGGACGTGGTCGTGGGGTATTAGCAGGTCTCGTTTGCGTTCTGCGGCCGTCGTTAAATCAAATAAATATATTTAAGCGGGCATATTAATGCGCGATATGTAATTTTAAACGTCCGTAATGGCCGCAATTATGGTCGGCATTAACATTTAACACGCCACGGGGAGCGCCCTGATTTTTTTTGCAATGTAAACGTCGCAGGCGGACAGAAAGTTTAACATTGAAACACGAGGAAAAATAGGTTTGATATATAGCTATTTGTATGGCAAGAGAGGAACTGATCATTTTTACTTAATCATTACAGAAAATTTAATAACTAAATAAATAAACGTAAATAAATAGCTAATTAGAGAAGATTGGTACAATAATTTAGGGTAAAATTAAAGGCAACAGATTGTTCGGCACAAGCTGAATCGCTTGGAACTTGACGGATTCGTGTCGGCTTACTTCTGAGATTTCTGAGCCTCTGGTTTGTATTGTGTCTCTGGTATTGGTAGAGCTATATATGTTCTTATAGAAATCTTGGATCGTTGTTTTGATTTATCCTCTACTATTGACCATGTCTTTTTATTTTGACGATATTTTCGTCTCGACAGAAACAATACAGATACAGATAAACAGATTTCTATTTTTGTTGTGGGAGAATTTTATTGAAAGGCACAGCAGTTTTTATTGGAGCAGAGCTCGTTTTCGTCATCCCTAATCCTGTTTTGTCACATACTACTTCTATATTACAAATATAATCGGTACCCTTACAACATAATATTTTCTGATTTTATTTCTATCAAATAAATGTTCATTCAATCCCCATATACTCAATACGCTGGCGTTTTAATGATTATTTTAATGAGTGATTAATCACACCGATTTGCATACCATATGGTCAACGTAACGTCGGAAATGATTTCTCAACAAAACATTACACTAATTGACGGTGCTGCGGTTAGCATTTGTGTTCATAAAAAATAATAACAACAGAAATAGTCTCGCATCATCCATATAGCCGTGTGTCATCGAGGTTGCACCTTAGCATGTTCATCACGTGCCCGCAGCAGTCAGTTGTTGCCCATCAATCTCAACAAACGAGCGGGCACAAGACACATCTAATGTGGAGACAATACCACCCCAACAATCATATTTGTATTGTTTACAACAACACAAATCCGATTGCAGTTATTGTAATGGCTTGCCATTAGAACACTCTCAAATTAATAGACAGGGGAGCGGGTTCACACGTTCTTATTATATATTAGTTATTTTTATTCCTATTTTAGACTACACCGAATGGTAAAACGCAAATAGATAATATATATTTTTATTCAAAATCTTTTCACCACAAAAAAAATCTGTTATAAATGAAAAAAAAATCTGGTGTGGGCACCACACGACTTTCCATGACATTACATGACCTATTTAATTTTGTATAACATTTTCGACATTTTCAACTTTTGGGCTTTTTAAAAAAATTTTGCCATTATGACATTTTTTGTTGACATTTTTTACTTTTTTCACGTTTGACGTATTGATTGTGATTCCTACGCTGTTAGTGAACCGATTGAGCTTAAATGTTCACGGGATAGTCCTGGATAGTGCCCGCAGATATTTTCCAAATTTGGTCGCAATCTGTAGTGCCGTTTTCCCGGAATTTTATTCACAGACAGACAGACAGACAGACATACTGACTTACGGACATACGTACACACAGACATCGCAAAAATTGGATTTATTTCGTCTATTTTAGACATAAAACGTAACGAATTTTTTTTTGCTAAATGGTACTCGGCAAAAAACCTTCCTACTGGTGTAATTTTTTTCCCGAAAAGTTATCGCATATTTCCACAATGTTAGTTTGAAAACGTGAACACGTTTTCGGTAAAACAATACCTTCCTTTACATCAGTGATGTATTCGGAAAGTAAAATATATGCATGCATTTCTTTATATTGTAGTGAAGAGGTGTGAATTATTTTTAGTAGCCCACACGTGCCTATTTGCGTTGTCTCTAACTCATTCGCTTAATGGAAAGTGTTAAAAATGTGAAAAATTGACTGAATTACCATTTCAACAACGTACTGTGACTTGGCTACTTTCTGGCTTGTAATGTAATTTATTTCAGCTCAATATATACAGCTATTGTCAACAAAATGTTTTAAATTCTTAAAATTATTAAATTCAAATATTTGTTAAAAAAAATCTCTATTCACTACAGTTCAAACGGTAGTTGCTCCCTGGGATTTGAACTTTTTCACCTTTCCACCATGTGAAATATGGAAAGGCAGTTTCCGGCACACGTCCGCGCCGTTGCGGCTTGAAGATAAATATTTGAAGACGTGCGCGATCACACAGTGTCGTTACTGTCGGTGGACATGAAAGCGCCTAAATCGGGAACGAATGCCTAAATAAGGCCGCGCGCACGGTGGGGGCTGGGGGTATCGTAATTAGGAGTAAAGGAGTGGCCCTCTCGTTTGATATTCAGGGCAGTATCGGAGGAGCGCCCCCATATATGGAGCACATGCAAGAAGTGATTTACGTCCGATGATATTGGGCGCTTGTAAAGCGTCCGATATACACAGGCTCGGACTGGGCTCTATCTTATCGAGCCGGGTGACACACACACACACACACCCGCCCGGGGGGAAACTGGAAACATACTTTCCAGGCATACTATCATCGTGTAGCTTGTTATAAAAGGCCCTGGACAAGAAATGCACTCGCGCGGGGAATGTCTCTATTGAAGCTTGTCAAGCTGTGCTTGTGCCTGGCTATGTTCCGAGACGATTTATATCGATGTAAACGATAAAAAATTATAATATTATACATATAAAGTTGTTATTGTTACATGCGACTTTTTTTTAACTACTCAAACGGACACACTGGCGCCCGTCCAACGAATCACACTTACAAAAATTAATCGTCCTGTCAAACACACGACTATAATGCCTTTAATCGGTTTTAAATGCCCATTACAACCCGATGATATTTTACGGGCGTATTAGTCCATCGCGATAAGATCTTTATACGGTTTTATGTTGGAATATATAAATATTTTCGGCGGCTCATACTGTGCGACGTTATTACCACATGCGGTTATTACTAAATTCCGTATAAGAAATTAATTTCTAAATATTAATGCTTACATGCGACTGAAACTATTTGTGTCGTTTAGAGAAACGCGTTAGGCAGGCCTACACTGTTGGATGTTATCAACTACTACAAATCGTAAATTATTTTGTTTAGATAGCTTTATTGTCATTAAGTTTATTAAACATATATAAGCGTGAATCCACCCCTTAGTAATCTACATATCTAGGTTTCGATCTTATTAGATCTCATACATTGATGAGATCTAATAAGATCGAAATCAAGATATGTAGATTGCTACGGGGGTGGATTCACGCTTATATATGTTTAATAGGCTAGTGAGGGTGAATTCACACAATATCTCGAGTGGTTATATACAAAAATGGAACAACTAACCCCCTAGGCTGGCCTAGTATGGTCAGCATTGGCAACTCCTCATCCGCCAGAGTTTTGCAGCTCGCACGCAAAATTGACTGGTGGGATGAGTGAGGAGCCTTAATGGGAGGTTTCACAATGGGCCCATTTTGAGGGATAAGTGTCTGTAGCTATGCTACCCTCCAGCCAACTATCCAGAACTATCCAGAACCCCCTAGGAGGAAAGTTACCATATGTGTGTGCATTGCTAATTGATGTGATGTCGCGATGGCGTTTAACTTTCCTCCTAGAGGGTTAGTTGTATCATTAAGTTTATTTTTGGTATCACTTTTCTTTTTGACTTTAGTTGTCCCTTGGCGATCTCCAGGTGTATAAACGGAGTTTGTTATTATGTTCTTGACAATATTAAATTAGTCTCTTTCCTCTCTGGTATTAGATCCCTAATCTTTGGCCGACTGTGGAGTTGAAATCTATAGTAGACTTTAACCCCAGGAAGTTCATTCGGAATTCGCTCAACTGAGAGCATCGTTCCTGCACTCTATCGTGTTTATACATATTTAGCTTTCTATTAATTCCTAAAAGTTTTTTGTAGAGACAAAGTAGTGATTAGTAACAGTGTAGTTTGAGGAGATGTCTTCACGCAACGGGACTCCTGATGGAGTCCCGTGGGTATGTGCACGGAAACCTCCGCCTGGTGCACGGACTCCACCCGTTAAAGATTATGATGCTGCCGATACATTTAGCATTATAAATAACGCACTAACGGTCTTGGACGACAACACTATGGACAGTGTTAACGATTCAGATATCAATATTATTTTTCATTATAATAAAAAAAACCAGCTCAGTGGCCGAGTGGTTAGAGGCGTCGTCTGCCTCATACTGAGTATTGGGGAGCATGAGTTCGCTCCCCAGCGGGGAGCGAATTTTCGCAAATCACAGTTTTTCAGAGGTTTTCTGTGAAGTTAAGATATATACCGGGCGATTAAACTCCTCTGAGCTTCTCTCTTGACCAGCGGAAAAGCCTCACGGCTGATCTATAAAGATAGAAGTTTTTTTTATAATAAAAAAAAACTTAAAATATATTTATATTAACTACATATTGATATTGTATATATGGGGACTTCAGCTTATGGCGATCAAATCAAATTATATTGTTGTTCGTCGATTTGTTTCCAAGTTGCAATAGCATAGCTCGATTTTTTAAAAGTCGCTCATGCTATTAGTGTGGATGTAAAATTGAATATTTAAATGATTTCCTTGACGTGCAGGTGCGAGTTATTACTTGTGCAGCCGACAATGTAATAGCGAAAATTACGCAACGATTTACGATATTAATTCAGTAATGTGAGCAGAGCAATTAAACGTGATTGCTTTTTTTATCGAGGGGCTACCTTATAATGACTGGACGATGCCTATTTTTCAATCACACTAAGCGCAGCTACATTAAAGTTAGATAATATTTAAATTGCCATCATTATTTATACGTGGAGATCAAATAAACGCCCGTTTTAGAGTTGGCTGTAAAAATAAAATTATTATATATATATATATATATATATATATATATATATATATATATATATATATATATATGTTTGTGTCTGTATAAGTTATTTTTGGGAAACAGCGAGGAATTTGTTATGATCTTGTCAACGAAGCGCCAAATCTGAATTTTGAAAATTTTGTAAATTATTTTAATTGCCACTTTCTATGTTCATTAGCTCTGCATAAACACACTTTTAAAATTTTTACACATTTTGGCACATATTGACACATGTTGACGCATTTTCACACAATTATCCTGATGATGCTCGGAATTAAACGAGCGAATTATAATTATTATTATAAAAGAATTGAAAATCACAAAGATAATAGAAATTACCATCATTTTTCATAAGGACAATATTTGTTTAAAAAGGGTCGAATTTATATTAAACATATAGCTGAATATAATATATGATTTCAAATAATATACAAGTAAAGGATAAATAAAACGATTTTTTACTTTGTTTTTTTTTATCACACTTCAGTTACACTTTGCAACTAGTTTCGGCTAAGCTCTAGCCATTTTCGAGCTCCTTCGATGACCCTTAACAATCCAATATTTAATACACAAGTAGTTTACAAATACGAGCTGTTAAGCAATGCCGAAGCTATTAAATTCCTGCAATATCCACCAGTCTGTGATATTAATTAAGATTATTTGTTGTCAAATAAAGCGCAGATGAGAATTGACTCATCCCGTGTAAGAAGAATGTAGACACTTGTAGCCGTTTGCAGGCGCAACAGGAATGGCATATACGCGAAGTGGAAACGTTATATCGCCGTAATTTACAAGTGTGTTAAATTTCTTAAGCACTCGTGCGCGCATATATGGCGTTCGTGTCCGCCGAGAGATATCAAATGAGTATTTGATCTTGTCCCCCGATACACACAATAAAGTGCCGGTTTTAATATGCATAGATTTTATTAGAGAGAGTGTCGCTCGCTGTTGTTGGGGCGACTTGAATGCCCGATGAAGATGCACACGCCCAGGACGATTGTTGGTTTACCACCGGGCACAGAAATGCGCGCAGTCATCTCAAAACGCGCCGCACCCTGCAGGATAAATATCCGAATAACAATCATTTTATTGACACGGCACACGTGTGCGATGTTACACGCACTCACTTGGGCGGTGCTACATTTACATATTCATCGCCTTAACAATATAATGGTTTTCGTATGCGCATTGGTAATGGTTAAATATTAATCTTGTCAAAAACATATTGCGAGCGAATTAATCGAGCTGCATTCAAATTGCACCTTTTCGCACAGCGGGACGTGCCCCTTCCTGCTACAATTTTTACATAGATATAATACTGTTTATATATTAACGATAATTATACCTATACTATAATATAAAAACGAACACAATAATTTGAAGCCAAATCATTTATGCCGTGAAAAATATTTTTATTACTGGCAGTTGTCAAAATGGAAACATAAATAAATCGATAACTTCGTCTATGTTTATCTTAAAAGTTGCAACTGCATAGTTAGAAGAAGAAGAAGCAGGGAGCACAATATTATGAGAGAATATATATATATATATATATATATATAATATTATGAGAGAATATATATATATATATATATATATATATATATATATATTCTCTCATAATATTGTGCGCCCTGCTTCTTCTTCTTCTAACTATGCAGTTGCAACTTTTAAGATAAACATAGACGAAGTTATCGATTTATTTATGTTTCCATTATATATATATATATATATATATATATATATATATATATATACTAGTGTCTATTTGTATATTGTATACATATATAGATACACGGGCTTAAGATGAATCTCGGAAGACGAAATACGGTTCAATATTGACCTAATCGCACTGTCTTTTCTAGTCAACAGTTTTCTGAAAATATGTTTGTATATTTAACAAGTCTAGGGATGATTTGATCCTTTGTTAGGACGAAAAAGTTCATTTTTTGTTGAAATAGTTCTAAAAAATATGAAAATGTAGTCAATATTTGCTTCAGAAAAGTATATATTTACTCCGAATTGTAATCAAAATTAAAAAGAAATTCCTCTAGGAGATTGTGGTTTCATATTTCAAATTTTGGTAAATATAATTTGATAATGCTTAAGTACAGTAGTATAATTTATAATCATACGTACAATTATCATCAAATGCTCCATTATTTCGAAATAAATTTATTTCTCGGTGCGCACCCCTCCAGTTTATCCTATGGCGACGGCTTGTACACTTCGCAAAAGAAGTTTCAGCGGTGCTGTTAGTGTCACAATGCGTTTTTTGGGATAGATTTTTAGCACGAATCCACGAACGACATTCTCGAAGATTCGCCTTAAGCCCTGGTTTTCTAGGAGAGTGGGCCGCTTTAGACGTAATTTTTACGTCACCAAAAAAATTATACGTGTATATAAACGAATATAGTTTCCCATAAAGCGTAATACCTTAACGTACTACGCAATTAATTATGATGCTAAAATGTGAGTTATTCAATTACATATAATTAAAATGATTTTTGTGATGTGTATATGATGTCAAAAGCGGTGGCTTTTTTATAATAGGAAATTGGCTTTAGAGAATTTGGTGAACTAGTCGAATTTGACCTAATATTAATATGAAAATAGATATATTTGGATCATGCGACGCCGCCATATATATTAATTTGATTTTTAACTATTTTGAAAAAAAATCTTCATGTACATATGCTATTACCGCTCCGGGTGACAGGGTTGTGATTAGGCCGCGCCGGCTAATTGTATTATATTATATATTATGTCTCAGTAATTCATAATACATAATAGTGTATGAATGTACATGTAGAAATTTTTCAATCAAATTAATTTTTACACGATGCACCTTCACATACCACAAGGATCATACATTGTAAGCTCTGGACGTATATTTTAAAATGAAATAAAACGTTCATTAATTATTTTTATGCGATTTAAACGGCGGTTAATTGCGTTCTGTCGCGTTCCCCTCGTGGCGTACGGCGTTATTAATTCCGCGACCACTACACCAGCAACAGTAAAAAAATTTAAAAAAAATAGCCCCATGATGGGACGATTTATATCTGCGCGTAAGGTGGCAGGTAGCGAAATGCAAGCTGTAGAGGGGTGGCGGGAGGGCTCGCGCGAGCAAAGAAAAACCGCGGCCCGGCCGGTACCGCTCCGGGTGACAGGGTTGTGATTAGGCCGCGCCGGCTAATGGCGAACTCTCTTCGGCGGGACACCCGGGGGAACAAAAAATATTAATTGCGGCCGGGCCCGCGCCTGCATTCATAATGCATTCTTGATACCGCGCCGTACACGCATCATGTGTCCAGGATTTATCGTGGGGATTTTAATTTATTCACGGCAGCCGCCGGCCCGAACGGAACGGGCCGACACACACTCGCGCGCGTTTATTAAAAGCCAAAAGCACGAAACGGTTCGCAGCGAATATAATTACAAAACGTACCAGCGAGGCGAACTAATGAACTTTATTAAAAAAAAAATAAAACTTTATAAAACTATGAACACTCGTTGAGAAACGATTAGATGCAACAGTTTTATTAATGTACATAATCCTGTAGGGAGGCGTTTGTGAACACCAATATAGATTATTTTGACTAATTTTCAATAGAATAGACTTGAACTAGCATCTAAACTTCTATATACGTACCGGCAAGGGCAGCCTTAGCGACGACGGCCGCAAGGGCAACTCTAGTGGCGAATCATGTCAAACCTCCGTAGGCCAAGAGCAAGCAAGAGAAAGATACTTGCTACAGTAGACATCATCATGCTATACGCTGCCTCGGAGTGGACCGGTAAGATGTCAAAAACACGGACAAAGGCACCCAAAATCGCTTTGAGGGTGGCCAGTGCGTACCGCACAGTCCCCAAGAAGGCAGTGCTTGTGGTAGCCGGGATGCCACCAATCGAGCTCCTCGCCTGTGATTACTCATATGGTTATAATCGTCAACATGCTCAAGCCAATCAGGATAACCGGGTAGTGCCCTCTATGGAATAATATTCCAAAAGAGTGCTTGATATCAGCACAAGGCCAATATTATATATAAAATATATATATAAGTGAGAATCCACCTCCTAACAATCTACTATATCTAGATTTCGATCTTATTAGATCTCATCAGTGTAGCTCAGCTAGTGAGGATGAATTCACACAATATCTATGTTTTATGTAGACCTTCATTGTCAAAAATGTAAATTAAATCTAAATCATAGCGATGCATCGCAGTCCCTACCCCGCATTAATTTTTAGTCCATAGTACTTTATAACACTGGACAAATAGTTGATAGCAAATATTTCTAAGAGGAAACTGCTAGATTATTCTGACACTCCTAGTAGCAGCAACACTAAGACGAATTACAAAATATCGTGGAGGTACAGAAGTTTTAGCAGTTTATTTAAGTGGTACAATGTTTCTAAAGTTTGAGAACCCCTGGTCTATTTGATAGAGTGAACATTAAGAATGTTTGAAGACGGATCTGTCAAATGAGGCTCTAACGTGAACCCAGCGTCCACAAGAATAAAAGGTAGACTGCGGGCCAAATGGAACGACAGGACGAAAGCTGACATAAAAACCCCAACAGTCTGGAAGGTGACTGCTTGAAACCGCAACGAGTGGAAGAAAATAGTGTCACAGCTCACCCTGGACTGTAGCACTAAACGAATAATAATTAGAAGAGGATTGAACTAAAGAATAATTGTAGATACAACTATTCGACAACAAGTTATAGTCGAGTGCATGGGGTTACGACGTTTATAAAAGTCAAGAACGATTTTGTGAAAGAGCAAGTCCTAGACGTAGTACCTTTTCTAATTGGCGGTCACATCGAGCGTTGTAGACGGGAAATGGTTGGTGGTGACCTGTCCTGCTCACATTTGTGGCTCCAAGCGCTACACCCCGGTGGCTCATGAATTTTCAACTGCCACAACTAGAGTTAGAGAGCTTTTAGTTAAACTAGTTGTATGAAAAAAGTCATTTAACATTTTGAATATTCGTAAAAAATTCAATGTTTGAAATAGCACTACCAAAATTATATGTTGTAATAAATGAATATATATTTTCTATGTATGGTAAATTTCTTGAATTTTCAATGGCCACAAGTAGAGTTAGAGAGTTTTTAGTTAAACTAGTTGTTTGAAAAAAGTTATATCACATTTTAAAAATTCACCAAAAATTCAAAGTATGAAATAGCACTACTAAAATTATATGTTATAATAAATGAACCTATATTATCTATATGTCGTAAATTTCATGAATTTTCAGGGGCCACAACTACAGTTAGAAAGCTTTTAGTCAAACTATTTGTCATTTGTCATATATCATTTTAAAAATTCACAAAAAATTCAATGTATCAAATAGCACTACCAAAATTATATGTTGTAATAAATGAACATATGTTTTCTATATTTGGCAAATTTTATGAATTTTCAACGGCCACAACTAGAGTTAGAGAGCTTTTAGTAAAACTAGTTGTATGAAAAAAATCATATCACATTTTAAAAATTCGTAAAAAATTCAATTTATGAAATAGCACTACCAAAATTATATGCTGTAATAAATGAACATATATTTTCTATATGTGGCAAATTTCATGAATTTTCGACGGTTAGAACTAGAGTTAGAGAGCTTTTAGTCAAACTAGTTGTATGAAAAAAGTTATATCACATTTTGAAAATTCCTAAAAAATTCAATTTATGAAATAGCACTACCAACATTATATGTTGTAATAAATGAACATATATTTTATATATTTGGAAAATTTCATGAATTTTTAATGGCCACAACTAGAGCTAGAGAGCTTTTAGTCAAACTAGTTGTATGAAAAAAGTCAGATCACATTTTAAAAATTCGTAAAAAATTCAATGTATGAAATAGCACTACCAAAATTATATGTTGTAATAACTGAACATATTTTTTCTATACATGGCACATTTCATGAATTTTCAACAGCCATAACTAGAGCTAGAGAGCTTTTAGTCAAACTAGTTGTATGAAAAAAGTCATATCACATTTTAAAAATTCACAAATAATTCAATGTATGAAATAACACAACCAAAATTATATGCTGTAATAAATGAACATATATTTTCTATATGTGGCAAATTTCATGAATTTTCAACGGCCATAACTAGAGTTAGAGAGCTTTTAGTCAGACTAGTTGTATGAAAAAAGTCCTATCACATTTTGAAAATTCGTAAAAAATTTAATGTATGAAATAGCACTAACAAAATTATATGTTGTAATAAATGAACATATATTTTCTATGTGTGGTAAATTTCATGAATTTTCAATGGCCACAACTAGAGCTAGAGAGCTTTTAGTCAAACTAGTTGTATGAAAAAAGTCATATAACATTTTAAAAATTCACAAAAAATTCAATGTATGAAATAGTACTACCAAAATTATATGTTGTAATAAATGAACATATATTTTCTATATGTTGCAAATTTCATGAATTTTCAATGGCCACAACTAGAGCTAGAGAGCTTTTAGTCAAACTAGTTGTATGAAAAAAGTCATATCACATTTTAAAAATTCACAAATAATTCAATGTATGAAATAACACAACCAAAATTATATGCTGTAATAAATGAACATATATTTTCTATATGTGGCAAATTTCATGAATTTTCAACGGCCATAACTAGAGTTGGAGAGCTTTTAGTCAGACTAGTTGTATGAAAAAAGTCCTATCACATTTTGAAAATTCGTAAAAAAATCAATGTATGAAATAGCACTACCAAAATTATATGTTGTAATAAATGAACATATATTTTCTATGTGTGGTAAATTTCATGAATTTTCAATGGCCACAACTAGAGCTAGAGAGCTTTTAATCAAACTAGTTGTATGAAAAAAGTCATATAACATTTTAAAAATTCACACAAAATTCAATATATGAAATAGTACTACCAAAATTATATGTTGTAATAAATGAACATATATTTTCTATATGTGGCAAATTTCATGAATTTTCAACGGCCACAACTAGAGCTAGAGAGCTTTTAGTCAAACTAGTTGTATGAAAAAAGTCATATCACATTTTAAAAATTCACAAATAATTCAATGTATGAAATAGCACAACCAAAATGATGTTGTAATAAATGAACATATATTTTCTATATGTGGCAAATTTAATGAATTTTCAACAGCCACAACTAGAGCTAGAGAGCTTTTAGTCAAACTAGTTGTATGAAAAAAGTCCTAGCACATTTTAAAAATTCGTAAAAAAATCAATGTATGAAATAGCACAACCAACATTATATGTTGTAATAAATGAACATATATTTTCTATATGTGGTAAATTTCATGAATTTTCAACCGTCACAGCTAGAGCTAGAGAGCTTTTAGTCAAACTAGTTGTATGAAAAAAGTCCTAGCACATTTTAAAAATTCACAAAAAATTCAATGTATGAAATAGCACTACTAAAATTATATGTTGTAATAAATGAATATATATTTTCTATATGCAGCAAATTTCATGAATGTTTAGTGGCTACAACTAGAGTTAGAGAGCTTTTAGTCAAACTAGTTGTATAAAAAAAGTCATATCACATTTTAAAAATTCACAAAATTTCAATGTATGAAATAGCACAACCAAAATGATATGTTGTAATAAATGAACATATATTTTCTATATGTGGCAAATTTCATGAATTTTCAACGGTCACAACTAGAGTTAGAGAGCTTTTAGTCAAACTAGTTGTATGAAAAAAGTTATATCACATTTTAAAAATTCACAAAAAATTCAATGTATGAAATAGCACTACCAAAATCATATGTTGTAATAAACGAACATATATTTTCTATATGTAGCAAATTTCATGAATTTTCAATGGCCACAACTAGAGCTAGAGAGCTTTTAGTAAAACTAGTTGTATGAAAAAGTCATATAACATTTTGAAAATTCGTAAAAACATATGTATGAAATAACACTACCAAAATTATATGTGAGTGGAATATCAGACGTTTATTCGCAACTGGAAAATTCAATAACGCTGTGAAAGAAATTAGGAGACTTGATCTAGTCATCATGGGAAACAGAAAACTCAGATAGACAGGGTTGGCCCCCATGGACATGGCACACTGTACTCTTCAGGAAGCAACGCGAACGACCGCGACCACTGAAATTGAGTTGGAATCTTTTCTACCTCAAAATTTACAAAATACGTAGCAGCGTAGTGCGGTGGTAAGGCATCGGACTGCTGCGCTGAAGATCGCGAATCTCACAAAGCGAAATATTTTTCAGCTTGGACGCGCGCCTCACTCCCCAACCCGCATTAGCCAGCGTGGGGTTTCGTGCCTAAACATCTTTCTCTGGTGCGGAGTGGATGATATTCTCATCTAAACGTACTTCAGTGGTGTTGGGGTTTCATGGCTAAAAATCTGGTCCAGAGTAGATGATATTTTCATCTAAACGTACTCCAGTGGTTAGGAATCCACGCTAAAGTGTAGGGCTATCTGTAGTGCCAGTTGCCAGCACTATAGGCAGAGAAAGAGACCCATACGCTAGGAGTAGCGTGAAAGTGGTCGAAAACATAACCCTTGTTGGCGTTTCCGGCTGCCTGCATTGCTTCCTCTAGAGCTTCCACCGTCGATCTGTTTGGGCGGAAGCTATGCTGCGGCGACAGTCCTTGTGTTGGTTGCCTCGGCGCATGGGGTGACCTTATCCAGCATCAGATATTCGAGTACCTTGTCCATATCGACTTTCATACATTACGGCCTGTATGGCGATAGGCTGTCCAGTGACTTTTCTGGTTTGGGAAGACGCACGAGCCTGGTCGCATAGGTTCATAGCCCTAAGAACCATCTCTGGGGCTAGCTTCGCTGCCAGTTTCACCACCACTGGTGTGATGCCATCTGGAGCTGGCGCCTTCTTATGTTTGAGCCTCTCCACGGCTACTTTTAGCTCGTCTGTGGCGAAAGGATCTACGGTCAGTTCCTCGTTTTCGACATTGTGGGAGGTGGAGTTTACGGTTGCCCCTGAGAAGAGCTCCCAGGCAATTTCCTCGTTGTCCAGCTTTGGGATGGGCGGTCTGGTCCTTAGGCGGCGCAGGACGATTATGTCGCCCTGCCCCCATATGTCCTCGGCGATAGAGTCGAGGATCTCTGTCCAACAGGAGACTTTCTTTGATTGCTTTGTCGCTACTCAAAGCTTTTTCTTAGCAGTCGGGTATGCCATCCTTTCCTGTTCGTCGGTTGCGCCCAGGGTTCTTTTTCTCTACGTGGCACTGTGCTAATATACTTGTATACGTTAGCTAGCAACGAAACTCAAAATATCGTACAAAAAAAAAGAATAAGCCATAATTAAACATAAAAGAGAGCGAGAACTTACTTACATACTAAGTTTCTTAGGAAGCGGTGTCGATAAAAGCGGCCGTTTTTGACGTCACTTTGATGTAACAAATAAAATTGTGCGTGCGATATATCTAAATGTTATGGGAAAAGGCATGAATTACACTGGATTATGGTGCTTTTTTTCATTTACATATATTTACAACGTTTCCTGTAATGTTTTAAGTATATGTAAATGAATCACCATAATCCAGTGTAATTCATGCATTTTTCTGATTAAATTTAGATATATAGCTCTCTGGGTTACAATATTTATATAAATACACGCACAATTTTATTTGTTACATCAAAGTGACGTCAAAAACGGCCGCTTTTATCAACACCGCTTCCTAAGAAACTTAGTATGTAAGTAAGTTCTCGCTCTCTTTTATGTTTAATTATGGCTTATTCTTTTTTGTACGATATTTTGAGTTTCGTTGCTAGCTAACGTATACAAGTATATTATTATAAACAAAATATTGTAATTTCTGTTTATCAAACGGTACCATTTTCCCTTAGCTTTACACATAGATATACGAGAGGACATTAGTGCATTCTCATTACTCGAAGATTGAATGACTGTGGCGCGTGTTCATCCCATCAAATTCGTTACGCTGTGACAGCGATACGCACGAAATTAATTCTTGCGCCACGTCGATTAAACCTGACGTGATGTGATTAATTTATTATTCGATGCGATAAACTCACTGTCTAATTACTAATAAGAATCACATGTCTCGGGCAAGATTTGTAAACGTGTTTGGACTGTTTGAATTAAGCCGAGAAATTTTACTCCTTAAAACAATTCAAAATATGCCTATAGAATCTCCCTCGTTAATCACACGCGCATTCCGGCGGGGAATTATTAATTTAAAAAATGCGCGCTCCATCAACGCGCCTCCAAATTTCATAATAAATATTTTTACGCCGGCTACAAATTTTAAGCGCGCTTTCATACGTTTCACGTGTAGTTTTTATGTGCGGCGATTCATTTCAAGTTAAGAATATTGCTGCCAACAATACCACACGCACAATAAAAAAAACGTATGCCATTTACGGGGCACCGTTTCTTCACCTCTGCGCATACATATATATATATACGTGCATTTTATGATTTGTTTTCCTTCGTGGAGGAATTTACGACTGCTGCCTGGTTTTACTTTTTCCAATAATGACGAATTGGATAATAAAAATTTGTTTATTTTGAGGTGGATACTTAAAATATGATATAAATTACTGTTTGTTCATGTCATTTATGGGAATCCAGTTACACAATGGTTTTAATATACAGGTTTAATACACGTGTATGCATTATTTTGTGATTGCAAAATTGTACCAGCTGAAATTCACATAGTCTCATGATATTATATTCATTATTTTAATTTTAATGTTAATTTCATTAATTAATTAAGACTTAAAACCAAGAAAAAAAGCAATCATTAAAGGTGATTGCTTTTTTCTTGGTTTTAAGTCTTAATTAATTCATGAAATTATTAATTAATTAAGACTTAAAACCAAGAAAATTAGCAACCACGTTTAATGATTGCTTTTTTTCTTGGTTTTAAGTCTTAATTCATTAATGAAATTAATAATAAAATTAAAATATTGAATCATTAAACCTGATTGCTTTTTTCTTGGTTTTAAGTCTTAATTAATTCATGAAATTATTAATTAATTGCTTGGTTTTAAGTCTTAATTAATTAATGAAATTAATAATAAAATTAAAATAATGAATATAATATCATTGGATGACGGGAATTTCAGCTGGTAATTGCTCTCATTACTGAATTAATATCGTAAATCGTTGCATAAATTTCGCTATTACATTGTCGGCTGAAAAACTAATAACTCGCACCTGCACGTCCAGAAAATTATTTAAATATTCAATTTTTTATTCATGCTAATACCATGAGCGACTTAGTGTTATTATTATTGTTAATATAAATGAGTCTACAAATTATTCAAGTACATAGCAATATTAATATATAAATTAGCAATATCATGATTAATGGCTTATGTTAATTTTTAGCAATGTCTATTAAATCTATGTGTTACTTAATAAGTTAATATGGTTGCCGAAGGACATGACAATTATATTATAAGGCATCACAGAAAATTATAATTATAAGTAGTAATAATAATAAATCATATATTTCATTCTTCTTCTGTTAACTTACGCCCATGTGCGTTAGATGTGATAATAGTTTAGGATATGTTTATTCCTGCTTGGCATAGTTCTCCAAAGTTTTTTTTATTCCAGTCCAATTCCTGAAGTTCCTGAGCTATGATAGCTGTTTACGTCCGACTCCTTTTTTTTTCTATTTTCCCTTCGACGATCAGCAGATATTAATATTAATTTCATTAAATAATTAAGACTTGAAACCCATACAATCACAGGACTCCCTACAAACAAAGATTACCAATATAGATAAGTAATTAATGACATGCAGCGCCTAGAATCTTATACATTGTGCTTTGTTTATGTTTCCATTAGTATATGTTTCCATTGGTATGTTTCCATTGGTATCTGTTTCTATTGGTATATGTTTCCATTGGTATATATTTCCATTGGTATATGTTACCATTGGTATATGTTCCATTGGTATCTGTTTGTATTAGTATATGTTTCCATTGGTATATGTTTCCATTGGTATCTGTTTCTATTGGTATGTGTTTCCATTGGTATATGTTTCTATTGGTATATGTTTCCTTTGATATATGTTTCCATTGGTATATGTTTCCATTGGTATATGTTTCCATTGGTATATGTTTCCATTGGTATATGTTTCCATTGATATATGTTTCCATTGATATATGTTTCCATTGGTATATGTTTCCATTGGTATCTGTTTATATTGGTATGTGTTTCCATTAGTATATGTTTCCATTGGTATATGTTTTCCTTGGTTTATATTTCAGAAATTCAATAGTATTTACTAAAATCAATATTATTGAATTTTCACGTGTATATGTTGGTGTTTTGAAGGTAAATTCAATGAGTAGTTTTGGTTAGCTTTGATTACAGATTCTTTGCATTATATGATAATTAGATAGTTCAGACCACCGTCTTCCATCCTTTACTTATAAATAGAGGGCATAGAGGTTTAATTACTTCAAATGGGAGGAATACAAAAAATTCGTCTCATTTATATTAAATTCTGATTAAATAATTTAGTTGTTATAAATGTGGTAAGAAATTACTCAGACCTTTATGCAACCCGATGCAATCTCGCACGCATCTAACGAAGATATACAAAGCGAGACATATGAGATGAATACGGCTGTAGCATAGGACAAATTGCCCGACTAGTTTTTCGCTCAAAAGCAGAATAAAACGGACAAATGGGCGATCGCGGTGTTATCGGTTGCGATCGCGGGCGCGAAGGGTGCCCCGTATTTACGAGCCTGCTGGGCAGCGAGACCGCCAGCGCATTACCGCGAGCCTGCGGGCGGCAGGACATCAATATATCCGATACCGGATCTCGTGTCGCATATTTGCTTAAACGGCCGCACATACAGGCGACGGGCGTAATATGGGGAGCCGCATAATTCTCGCGCGATAAGACGAAAATTTCCAATCGAGACACGAGGTAAAAAAAAACACCGAACACAATGGGACAGTGGAGTTACATTCGTATCCGTCGGACAATTATATAAAAAAAATTAAATAAAAACGAAATGTTTTTCGATACCTTCGGTCTGTTAATAATAGCCGCGTTCAGAATTGATTGCGCGACACGCCTACTATTGTTTTAGAACCGCTGTTGATTGTCTTCGGGTCTGATAAATAATTGCGGTATAACTATCGGGCTTCGCATCTTCGAGATTTATCTGCCCCCACCTGGAACAAATGGCCATTGTATCGATAGATATACACCACCTTAAGTCTTCTCTCTGTTTGTGTGAGTGTGTGTGAACAATTCAACAATTCCTACATGCAATTGCTATCAATTTATCTCTAAATTAATAAAACTGCATAATCTTAAAAATAACACATCAAATGTTTTAATCAGTGAATTTGATATATTAAACTGTATAACTATTTCTAAATGGAAAATTAACATTGTGTATTACGGTGTTGTTATTGTTAAGTGAATTTATTATTATTCCGCCGCTATATCATTTTCTACATGTGTGTATGACACTATGTAGTTTGTGTCTGCATCGAAAACCATACAAGAAACTAGATAATATCATATGGACTTTAAACAATATAAGATATGAATTGAGCTAGTGCATGAAAAAAAATATATATAAAATCGCTGTTGTAATTAATTATTATAAAACATTTAAAAAAACTCAATGATTCCAACCATGAGTGTGTGTGTCGTTTAAAATTCCTGCTCTCCATTATTTCGTGTTGTCTTCCAATTAAAAACCGATAGTTTTCGTGGAATTCGTATTAGGTTTCTGGACGAATTAATGGTCCATCGTGCGAGACGTCTCTATATAAAATAAATGATTCCGCATTTGAGGGAGCTGGACCCAATATAACGAGCGAACCCGTCACACGGCTTTTCGAGACACTCGGACAATCGGACGAAACTGAAAACAGGATCATTTTATCGGTGTGTAAAAGATCCACTTCATCAATTATCCGCGGAGGCCGGGCCCCCTGTATAATAGAGTGTGACTGGTTTCCCGTGAGTGACAGGCATCGTTTTTTTTCTTTTCTTTTTGGTCGAGTTTGTGCGCTAATCGGCCGTGAAATATTTATGTCAACAGCGGCACGAATGGCCGGGGCTGTCTCACAACGAACATCATTATTATTTCAGTTTTATTTCAAACAAATCAGGTAAATTGATTGAATTAAGAATTCTTGCAGTTTCATCTACAATTATATGGAAACTAAAATATATAGCAACCAATATATTACATTTTTATTAAATAAAAATTATTACTATAGTACTATAGTAATAATTTTTACTTAATAAAACTATAATATAATACTATAGTAGTATTTCAATAACAAAATTACTGTAATGGTTCAAAAAAATTAGCAAATTTTTATCTTCTTCGGCTGTTTTCGTTTATCACTGTGTGCTGCTCCGGGCTTATTGGTTTTTTGTGTACATTAGAACCATACAACCTGAATGACTATTTAGCTTAACCGCGTTTATTGTGAATGGCCCATTAAGCTCACAAGATATTATAAAACTTCGCTACATTGTATTTGGGTGTGCAAAATTGTGTTAAAAATAATAATTCATGGATTTATACTAGGGTAATATTGCTGACCGCTACCTTACCACTACCGCGATTATTGTGAATGGCCCATAAGTGGCCAAGTATCCACAACTATACAGAACTATCCAGAACTATCCAGAACTATCCAGAACTATCCAGAACTATCCAGAACTATCCAGAACTATCCACAACTATCCAAAACTATCCAGAATAAGGTAATAAATAAAACGTATGCTTCATACAATTTATAATTGCATATTTTTTCTAGTTTCTCTTCTTTAAACAAACAATTACTTAGGAATTGTATTATATAAAACTAATGCAATATGCTGTCATCATTATATAGGGTGCTGATTTTCTTTTGTTTATTATAAAAGTGTCGGAACACGGGGCAATCGTAAATATTCGGCGCCTTTTGCCTTTTATGGTGCCTCCGCAATCGAAACCGAATTAATTGGGAGAACACGTCTGTTCGCCATCACGGGGCATAAATTTAATTTTAACTGCGTCGTCTCACGGCGAACAATAAAGTGATAAGTACGCTCCTCCAGTATGGCGCAATAAATTATTATCTCCGGTCTTATGTGTGCTGTGTGTGTATGTATTGTTTCCTTCACAATTTTAACGATTCAATTCTGTGCAGAGAAGAAAATTCTACGCATAAAATCATTTGTACATATAAATGTTCACGTTTTTGTATATTGTGGCATACTTGTATGGTGTACAAATCATTTTTGAGCCAGAAATCAAAAACTTATTGATAAACGACAAACATAAAGTAAAATAGCTTAAAAGGAATCGATAAACTACATACATCCCTCGATACAGATAGCCCGGGATGGAACAAAGCCCACAAATCCCGAAGTCATAAAATATGATTATATTAAAATTAATCATGCAGAAGTTCTTGAAACCAAATTGTTTAAAGGTTTACTAAAGATGGTGGTTTTGTCTCATTATATCACTGTTATATAAGGAAGGTATTGTCATCGCGAACATATTATATTTGATTTTTTAAACTTAAACTTTCCGGTTCATGACTAATATAGTCGAAATAGATTTTTTCGATATGACAAATTCCGCACGGTCTTGTGACGCTCTGAACAATGAGTGGGAGTTCAGACCAGTCTAGTCCCTTATGTTCTTTAACCAGGAGCTTTTCCTTCGTCCTGGACCACGGCGACCCTCTATATTTCCCTCCATTATTAATTTTAGAAGGTTATATTTTGTACTTCTGAAGATATGTCCTAGGTACGCTGTCTTACGTTTCTTCACAGTAGCCAATAGTTCTCTGTCTCTGTCCATGCGTCTAAGAACCTCATTATTCGTGATATGTTCCACCCAAGATACTCTCTGCATTCTTCGAAAGATCTCAAACGCTTCTACTCTGTTCATAGTATTGATCTTCAACGTCCAAGCCTCAACACCATACAACAGTATCGAGTGAATGTAGCACTTAACTAACCGGTATCCTAGTTTCAGGTTTAGGCTTCTCTCGCAAAATACTTTTCTCATCTTAAGGAACGTTGTTCTGGCTATTTCGATTTGTGTTCTTACTAAATATTATTTAAATTTAGCGACCTGCTCTAGTTGCTTATTGTATACTTGCAAATTGGCTTAGATATCTGATAACCATTGTTTTCATTTTGGCCGTATTTAATTTTAGCTCAAGCGCATCACCTTCTGCTATTATTTGGTTCATCAAACGTTGTAGGCCAGCTGCGCTGTCTGCAATTATAGCCGTATCGTCCGCGTACCTGATGTTGTTCAATAATTCACCATTGATCTTGATTCCATCTGTAGAGCTTTCTAAGGCTTTCAGGAATATTTGCTCCAAGTAGATATTGAACAGCAATGGTGATAGTACACAGCCCTGACGTACTCCACGTTTATTAGGAATATCGCGGGTCGTATCGTCCTCGAGTCTTACTGCAGCAGTCTGATGTTCGTACAAATTTTTTATGAAAGAGATATCTTTTTGGTCGAGGCCTTTGGTCATCAGAATGTTAATTAGGACGTCGTGTTTTAAACAGTCAAATGCCTTTACATAATCAATAAAACAGATCTACACGTCCTTCATTTGGTCTCTACATTTTTGCATGAGAACTGACAGCCCAAACAACGATTATCTTGTCCCCAGTCCATCTCTAAAACCGAACTGTTCCTTGCTTAGGTCTTCTTCGCATTTCTCACGTATTCTATTATGTAGGATTTTTAGGAATACTTTTAATACTTGGCTCAACAAGCTTATCAGTCGGAATTGATCGCACTTATTTGCGTTTGATTTCTTTGGTAGGGCAATGAATACTGATTTTAGCCAGTCTTGCGGTATGTTTGCGGATTCATATACTTTGTTGAAGAAGTTTACAAGAATGTAGGTATTTTTCTCTTGTATAAGCTTTAGGATTTCTATGTACATGTCGTCCGGTCCTGCAGCTTTACCTGATTTGGTGAATTTTATAGCATTAATAACTTCTGATTTCATCAAAAAATCCTTTTATTTATCCATTAAAATGAATTGTCACAAAGTAGACGCCTTAACAATCCAATATTTGTAAGATATATGTACAAAACTAATCGTATACTAAAATCAAAAACATTACAACATTCGTCACGCATTCAACTTCCTAGCAGAATAATATTCCACCATCTAAACCCCACAGGCCTGTTTCTATTTTGGTACCGTTTCCAACGCAATCAGACCCATCAAACCAAATCCGCGACGGCGGCTAATCGCGCCCGATTATCGCTCGCCCAACGAGCGGGATGAGTTGCGATGAGGGGGGGTTGTTGGTGGGTGGTGATTAATGTGCAAATCTGGCGCGGGCACGAGGGCAATTGCGCCTGGTGCAAAACAACGGGAAGCATGCGGTCATCTATAGTTATCTCATTATAAATCAGAATTATGTTATAAAGATAAATTGGCACGCTTATGTCATGGGCACTTCGCGGTCGGAGATTATTATTACTTTACACGGACGCTCTCTCTGTCGCGAGAGACATTTCTAATTTAATAACGGCTCGTAAAGCAGCGCTACGAATAAAAATTGCTTAACACGATTTGCAAAGCGTTGAAAATTCTGTGGTGTGTATTCTGAGATATTTAAAAATAGTACACCGAAAGAAAGAATAGTAATAGAAATTCAATTAAAGAATTCAGTATTAAGTTAGTAATAGTTGAAAATTATATTCTGTATTCTAAATTCACTATAAAATGTATTATAGAACTAACCCTCTAGGTGGAAAGTTAAACGCCATCTGACGGCACCACATCAATTAGCAATGCACACCCATATGCCGCTTTCAAGTTCTAAATTGTGTCTTTGTATACATTCCCTGTTATTCTAGTTCCTTATATAAGAGACAGAAAACTGTGGCAATCACTTTTCGCACAGAAAAATGCTGCTTCGCTTTCTTGGGTCGTGAATAGCCCTTATGATGTAATTGCACGAACTCTTATCTATGGGAGGATCCCAGTGATATACCCAGGTGCCATCCTCAGTTTTTATGTTCTCTATCTACCTATCAAAACAAGGAGTTAGAGGATACAAAATTCTAGTTTTCTACATAAGAACCGTGGATATTCTTACTAGCTTCTGTCGATACAAATTTCATGACGCGTATGTGTTTGAAAATCACTCATATTTGTTTCTTTAAAAAGATATAAAAAATGTTAAGCGAGAGATAGAGACTATAAAATCTCACAGAAACTAGACATAAAATAATTGCCTCGATAGCATATTGTTTCATTAATTGTTATTATCTTTGCATTTAATATCCTCATGGTAGGTAGTATCGGGTACTCGGGTAAGTATTAGACCATCACTAGTTGAAAAATTCGAAACTGCCATGTTTCATGCGGAGAGTTTTTTATGCTATCCACCAAGCCATGAACTTGGGTAAAAACTCTCCGTATGAAACATGGCAGTTTCGAATTTTTCAACTAGCGATGGTTCGATATTTACCAGAGTACCCGATACTACCTACCATGAGGATATTATTAAATGCAAAGATAATAACAATTAATGAAATTAGTGAATTTCCTGTAATGACTGGGTACAATTAGCTCCGTCTTTATATATAAAGTAGAAACTACAATTATTTACCAGAGTAGAATGAATATAATCAAATATTATATCTCATAATTTTATGTTAAAATAATTCTAAAAACACTCTGAATGGGGGTAGCCCCGGAATAAATTAGTTAACAAATAAAAAGATGTTTATCGTTTCGTGTTGGATTACACATCACATTCCACTGAAACTAACCCCTCTCACACAATCGCCTATAATTCAGCCAGTTTTATTTCCCCCCCAAGTTTAACAATGCCATTTTCTAAAGTGACACGCTGGGGCCCCGTCATTATAATAATGCAGAGCATCCGTCGCGCGAGCCGAGCCCACGGAAAGCTCGGCGGGCCCACGCGCTTCGCCGCCGCCCGCCCGCCACCCTGCCCCACCGGCACGGGCCGGTCGCGCGTTGGCGGCCGGCCATCTGGTCATTCAGACGCCGCGAATAAACTCAATTTGTTCATTCATTTATACGCACGCCGCCACTGATTGGCTCCTAATTTACCGGGTCCCCCCATAAATTTCAATTACCATCCGCGGCTCGGGCGGGGTGGCCGCCGAAATGCACCGCTAACCGGGGTGGTGATGGACGGTGACCATTGTCGCGCCACTCGTAAATCAAATCAATTAACAATATTTTCACCGAGCACGCGAGCGGTCAGCTTCGTTAGCATCGGGAAGAGCGTTTGTGTGCTTCCTTTTTTTTTATGCATTACTAATCCAGTTTACGCTTCCACAATTCACTGCCCTTTCACGGGCCGCGTTATTAATTGCCGATTGTTCGTAATTTCCGTGAAAAGGGGCCGAAAAGAACGAGCTATATGTTACAATCAGTGAGCGCGAACAAGAGCGTGTTTCCTTCTAATTCAATCGCATTAGAAAGCGCATTACTTTTGATTAATATATGATTAAATTGATTTTTCAATTGGGAAATGCTATTCACATGATTCAATCTTGTGAGATCTCATAAAGGCGGACATACAGTATCTGCAAAAAGCTTTTTAAACTTACTGTTACTTGAATTACATTGACTTGAATAAGTTTCTAGTTTCATGTGCTATGATCAGTTCGTACTATGACCTATCACATTTTTTTTTCGGTGAGTACAGCCCCTGTCTCTAGTCTGTGTACACTGAGGCCCTTCACAGACCTGTTGTGTCTCATACAACATCCATGATATGCTAGACAGGTCAACTCTTTGTAGAAAAGTTTCTCGACTAGCGGTGGATTCGAACCACCAAAGTTTCGTACGCAATGACTTAGACTGTCACCTTTGACCACTGCGCCACGGACCACCTGATGACCAATTACATACTGCACATGTCTTTTATTCAAAACGTGACTTGTATGTAGCATGGTGGGATGCCACTGAGGAAAAAGCTGAGAGAACAAAGGTTATAAGAAGTTGGGTGGGCAGGAAACATGAAGAGGTGGATTTCCACCTGATGCATGCTTTTAGGGACCATGGATGCTTCCAGAAGTACCTGTGTCGGATTTGAAAGTCTAGTGACTAGACCTGTTCCCAATGCGGTTACGAATCTATAGATGCAGAGCACACGCTCTTTCAATGTCCACGGCCATGGCACCTGAACGCATGCGTCCACCTCTCCATGTTTCCTGCCAATCCAGCTTCTTATATCATGGACGACCTTTTTAGTTTACTCAGCTTTTTCATCAGTGGAATCCCAGGCTTCCTGTTATGGTGGTTTTTCTAAACTCCTTAGTACCTCCCTGTCCTACCCAGGTATACGAGTATATATTATAACAAGTATAATCGGGGTGGAACTAGTTACTGGAAACCTTACTCAGACAATGTTACAGGATGAGGGGAAATGGCAAACCATTGCAACCTGCATTAACAATATTCTGAGACTGGATAAGCAAGAAGAACTTGAGGGGCAGAGGATGCTGTCAGCTCATGCCCTTGTAACTAACGCAGCTAGGGAGTTATGTACAGCTCAATCAATCATGCCTCGCTCTATAACATTCATGAACTCCGGCTTCTTAACTTTGCGGTCGGACTGGTAGGGTAGCTGGGTTAGTCCGCATTGGTACTGTTGTGTCCCAACAACCATCACCATCGGTAGCACATTATTTGAACAGTATATAACCATTACCGTGTTTTTGTTCCACAACATCTACCCCAATTATAATATAATTAGCATAAGTATATATATAAGAATACATTTATATTTACTATTCGTAAACAACACGTATATTAAGACACAGAACAATATCCTCTACGCACTAATGCGTTTTCGCTAAATTCCAAGTATGCCATTAACGTAACCACCCCCCAGATGATGAAACTACAAGGACGGTATTGGCTGACGAATATCCAGGGATGTCCAAAACACCAAACATAATCCCCCCCATGATATAGAATTAATCAAAGATTGACGCAAGGATGAAGAGGACAGTTCCACAAGACCTTCGAGAAGAAGAAAGTTACAAGACCCTACAGAAAGAAAACAGTTACAAAAGAAGAAGAAGTGCGGCGAGACCCGAGTTAGAGTTGGAGAGAAGATAACAGAAAAAAAGACAACATACATTTGGTGACAGCAGCGAATTTCCGTTACATAGAGGATAGTGAAGACCAAGACCCAGAGTAGTTGCCGAGCGTAGCAAGGAGTTTTAATTTTAACCCAAAAAGTCTCGATACGGCCGAAACAACTTATAAGCCAGGTTGAGCATGCTGTCATGACTCCAAAAGGGGCAGTAAACTTTCCTCACAGCCAATACCGACCAATTCTAATAGAAGTCGGCCCCAATATACCAATTTTAACAAATTTTCAATGTTTGGTCATCGACTATATTTTTTTTTCCTGAAGGGTCTAGTTTCGCTGTAGAATCCCACTGCACTGCTGCCACGGTTGGCCTATTGTGCTCCCGCATAACTATTCCTCATTCATAAGCTCTGTATCTTCAATGAAATCCAAAAGTCTCGTGAATGGGCGAGCTTGGAGCTCTTTTAGGTTCATTCGCGTTGAACCGCGTTTCCTGCCTGAGTTGAATGCCTCGCAGCTAGTTATTACATGTAGTGGTTTCTTCTTCTTCCCCACAGCCTCTGTACGTTGGTGATTTGTCTATCCCCATGGTGTGCAGGTGTTTGTTTAATGTGCAGTGTCCTGTTAGGAGTCCTACGACATTTCTTAATTGGTTCCTATTTAGTTTTAGGATTTCTTCCGTCGCCTCCGTACTGGGAGCCTTAATGAACCTCTTCGAGTGATTCATTCCAGTTTGGGCTTCCCAGTATCGGCTGTGGCGGTTTCTGTGATGCTTTCTCAAGCTCCTATATGGTATCCCGCAGGTTGGTTCGGGGCCAATGAATTTTAATTCGTCTATATATACTCTTGGGGTCTTCACGTTTGCTTCCATTAGCATCCTCTTCTCCTCCCAGCTCTAGCAAGATTTTCTTTCCAAGTTTAACTGCCCTTCTCACCTGGATAGTTACTTTCGGATACTACTGATATATCTGAAACCGAATCTCAGAAATTTGGGTATGCGGACGACTGGGTGATAGCGGCCTAGCCCAAAAGCATGGAGAAAATTGTAGCAACACTAACCAATATATATATATATATATATATATATATATATATATATACATATATATATATATATATATATATATATATACATATATATATATATATATATATATATATATATATGTGTGTGTGTGTGTGTGTGTGTGTGTGTGTGTATGTGTGGTACCCAGCCAGCACAGTGGAGGAATGGTTAGAGGTCTGGTTTTGAGCTTTGTGGGCTGGAGTTCGAACCACATCGGGACGAATTTTCGCAAAGCACCCTCCTACAAATTTCTGTATTTCTGAATTCCTCTGAACTTCTCCTCCTCTTCTTCTTTTTCTTGTGCCTTATCCTCCAAGGACGTCGGCAATCAGCAACATGATCTGCACCGTATCTGCTGCTTTTCGAAACAACGATCTGGTTGATTGTCCGTACCACTGTCGTAGATTCTTCAGACATGATGTTCTTCTGCGGCCTGGCCCGCGCTTACAATCAATTTTATCCTGTATGATCGTTTGTAACAGACGGTATTTATCATTTCTCAAAACGTGACCGAATACTCGAGCTTTCTTCTCTTGATGTTATTGAGAATTTCTGTTTGTTTGTTTAAGCGTCGGAGTATTTCTATATTTGTTATTCTGTCGGTCCAATAATATTTTGAGCATTTTGCGGTAGGCCCACATTTCAAACGCCTCGATTTACCTACACATGGCGTCTGTTAGAGTCTATACCTCTACACCATAGAAAAGAACGCTGAATACGTAACATCGAAGCAGGCGAAGACGTAGGTCAATCTTTAAGTCCCGTCTAGTTAGAATCTTCAACATCTTCCGGATTGAACCTCTTGCTTGTTCAATTCTGCTTCGAACCTCTCGAGTGTTTTCCTATTTACCATCTATATTGTACCCTAGATATTTATAGGTTGAGACTTTCTCTACATATTCATTTCCAATTTGAAGAGTATCATCATCAACAATTGTGTATTTACCCCTATAGTTTGTACATGTTGAATGAATTCTTCGAAATCCTCTATTTCCACACATTCTTCCGACAGCCATTTCTCTTTTGCATTTCTAATCTTTTGTTGAATGTCCTTTTGTAGTTCCCTTGACCGTTGAAAAAGCCTTACGGCTGATGGCCCTATAAAGAAGTTTTTTTTTAAATATTGACAATTGATCATACTTACATAGAGTGTTCTATATGAAAATTATGGGGTTTATATAGAATACCCTGTATAAGTAAGATAAATGACAAATTTAAGCAAAAACAGGTGGCCTAAAACATTTTAGTATGCAGTATGGGAATTTACATCATTTAATTAATAAAATAAATCTGGGAAACCGTGAATAATTATAGAAATATCTAGATTTAGCCAACAAATGATGTAAATCTCGATATCTCGCTAATGAAACGTTTTAGGCACATCAGAAATTGAATGGTTTTGGCGTCTATTACGTGGTAATTCATTTTCAATAAAGGGGATGAATAAAACTACTATGTTTATTAATACATAGTAGTTTTATTGATGTTTATATCAACTTTTATTTACTTAAAAACATTTTGTATGAGTTATTTCATTTGTCCTGGCAATATATAAAACACCCTGCATCCAATATTGGTGGTAAACCAATAAATTTGATCTAAATCCGTTATTTTTGACTGTATCCCGATAATTTTCCGCCCATTTACAGTTTACCTCATTCTACACCCCCATCCCGAATTGCCTTCGGTGTGCGACTTTCGGTGGCGACATAGGGGTGCGTTTTGGTAACACGTGCGGGCGTGTGCGGTGCGTGTCTAGCGCGGCTTGAGATTTTTTCCGGCGGCCCGCGACAGCCCGTCGTCCGCGGAGTGCCCGGCACACCAGTCCACAGGGGGGAGTGTCGGGGGGGAAACCCGCTGATGAGGGGTGCCCGGACCGGCCACGGAAGATAGATAGCATCGGTGGGACCGGCTAGCCGCACCCTCAAGACCACCGCTCATACCTGTATGTGTGTGCACTTGGAGGCATTGTGGTGTGTGCATTGTTCAGGAATCAGTTACTGCTCTTTTCCACCACACAAGGTCACATACATACACATATAACATATATATGCATGTGTGTGTGCGTGTGTGTGTGTGTGTGTGGTGGTACGCACGAGCGTTCTTTTTTATAAGCTTTTATATTTATTATTCGTGGGATGTATATCGTTACATAGTTATCATTTATGTCTACATTATAATTTGTAACACAATCTCCAACATTAATTTTCTTTATGCTTATAATAATCATAATCATAAAAGAAAAAGAGCGAACGGGTTGTGGGTTATACCATGAGCTGACATGCTGCACTAAAATCGGTATAAATTTGCAAACACAAACGACACAGCAGAATGATATATCATAATATAATTTACGAATTAATTTCTAATTTGATGATTTGCATTATTATTTTACCTCTTTAAACATGATAGTATTACATCTGAGGAATTATAATTGCACAAATAAATTAAAATTCATATTTAAATAAAATTAAAAAAATCGTGGGGTTTTTCTGTCGGTCGAGAGAGAAGCTCGGAGGAGTTTAATCGTCCGATATTTACTTTAACTTCACAGAAACCCTCTAAAAAAACTGTGAAAGGTAATCCACTTTATTAAATTATTCTCAATGGGGTTCGATTTTAATATCGCCAATGCTCAATATGATATTTAAAAATATAACAGTTCGTGCAATAAAAACCTTCCTGCAGACTTTATTTTTTGGGTGAAAATTATCCAAAAATGATTCATTTTGAGTTTAATTCAATATAGAATATAAAATAATTTAATAAATTAAAATTTCTTAAATCTTTAATTTTTTATCATTTTTTATAGCACAGCTGATTAATTTAAAACAGCTCGTACAATAAAAACCTTCTTGCAGACTTTATTTTTGGGTGAAAATGATCAAGAATTGGTTCATTTTAAGCCCAATTAAATTTAGAATGTAAAATAATTTCATAAATTTAAATTTCTTAAATGTTTAATTTTTTATCATTACTCACCCGATTAATTTAAAACAGCTCGTGCAATAAAAACCTTCCTACAGACTTAATTTTTGAGTGAAAATGATCAAAAAACGGTTCATTTTAAGCCCAATTAAATTTAGAATGTAAAATAATTACATACATTTAAATTTCTTAAATGTTTAATTTTTTATCATTTTTTATAACTCAGCCGATTAATTTAAAACAGCTCGTGCAACAAAAACCTTCCTGCAGACTTTATTTTTGGGTGAAAATGATAAATAAATAGTTAATTTTAAGTCCAATTAAATTAAATTTAATTATCCAAAAATGGTTCATTTTAAGTCCACTTCAATTTAGAATGTAAAGTAATTTCATGAATTTAAATTTCTTAAATCTTTATTTTTTTATCATTTTTTATAACTCAGAAGATTAATTTAAAACAGCTCGTGCAATAAAAAACTTCCTACAGACTTTATTTTTGGGTGAAAATGATCAAAAAATGGTTCATTTTAAGCCCAATTAAATTTATAATTTAAAGTAATTTCATAAATTTAAATTTCTTAAATCTTTGATTTTTTTTCATTTTTTATAACCTAGCCGATTCATTTAAAACAGCTCGTGCAATAAAAATCTTCCTGCTGGCTTTAATTTTAGGTTAAAATTATGAAAAATGGTTGGTGTGGAGCTCAATTAAATATAAAATGTAAAATAATTGTATAAATTAAAATTTCTTAAATCGTAATTTTTTTATCATTTTTTATAACTCAGCCGATTAATTTAAAACAGCTCGTGCAATAAAAACCTTCCTGCAGACTTTAGTTTTGGGTGAAAATTGTCAAAAAATGGTTCATTTTAAGCCCAATTAAATTTATAATGTAAAGTAATTTCATAAATTTAAATTTCTTAAATCTTTAATTTCTTATAATTTTTTATAACTCAGCCAATTAATTTAAAACAGCTCGGGCAATAAAAACCTTCCTGCAGACTTTAGTTTTGGGTGAAAATTGTCAAAAGAGGGTTCATTTTAAGCCCAATTAAATTTGTAATGTAAAGTAATTTCATAAATTTAAATTTCTTAAATTTTTAATTTTTTATCATTTTTTATAACGCAGCCGATTAATTTAAAACAGCTCGTGTAATAAAAACCTTCCTGCTGGCTTTATTTTTAGGTACAAATTATGAAAAATTGGTTCGTGTTGAGTCCAATTAAATATAACATGTAAAATAATTGCATACATTTTAATTTCTTAAATCTTAAATTTTTTATCATTTTTTATAACTCAGCCGATTAATTTAAAACAGCTCGGGCAATAAAAACCTTCCTGCAGACTTTAGTTTTGGGTGAAAATTGTCAAAAAATGGTTCATTTTAAGCCCAATTAAATCTATAATGTAAAGTAATTTCATAAATTTAAATTTCTTAAATCTTTAATTTTTTATAACGCAGCCGATTAATTTAAGACAGCTAGTGTAATAAAAACCTTCCTGCTAGCTTAATTTTTATGTAAAAATTATGAAAAATTGATTCGTGTTGAGCCCAATTAAATATAAAATGTAATATAATTGCATAAATTTAAATTTCTTAAATCTTAAATTTTTTATCATTTTTTATAACTCAGCCGATTAATTTAAAACAGCTCGTGCAATAAAAACCTTCCTGCAAACTTTATTTTTGGGTGAAAATGATCCAAAAATAATTCATTTTAAGCCCAATTAAATTTAGAATGTAAAGTATTTTCATAAATTTAAATTTCTTAAATCTTTAATTTTTTATCAACTCAGTCGATTAATTTAAAACAGCTCGTGCAAGAAAAACCTTCCTACAGACTTTATTTTTGGGTGAAAACGATCAAAAAATGGTTCCTTTTGAGCCCTATTAAATATAGAATGTAAAATAATTTCATAAATTTAAATTTCTTAAATCTTTGATTTTTTATCATTTTTTATAACTCAGTCGATTAATTTAAAACAGCTCGTGCAATAAAAACCTTCCTGCAGGCTTTATTTTTAGGTGAAAATGATGAAAAAATGGTTCGTTTTGAACCCAATTAAATATAAAATGTAAAATAATTTCATAAATTTAAATTTCTTAAATCTTTGATTTTATATCATTTCAAGTGGTTAATAAAAACCTTAACTTCGAAAAGTACATTGTTGAAATGTTAATTTCATATATAGCGGGCAGGTCAAGACACTCTTGGTTGGAAAATGGGCGAGAATGATTGAACTAACATTTGTCCAATTATTTAGAAGAGCCGTAGACAAGAGCAGGATTGCTATTATAATAATCGACATCCCCAACGGATAGGGCACGTAAAGAACTTGCAGTTTTTCATATTCTTAAAACTTTCTACCAGTTAAACGGAATGGGTTAAAGATATTTCGCTTTTATATTCTTCATTAGCATACCAAAAACCTCGATCCCTCACTTTAATTCGCATTTGAGAGTGAGAGTGACAATTTTAAACAAATCTCTATTTATGTTCATCACTGCTAAAATAAACCTCACATGTTTGTTTATTTTATTATTTTTTGTATTGCGAGGATTATTTAATTTATAGCCCTCGTCAACGTGTCGCGCCGTCCTTCAACCTGTTGCGCTCCGAATTAGTTTCGTTTGTCCCCCCAAGTCCAACTCCCCCCCGCACATTGCGACCATGTCCAGCCCGTTTATTTTTATAGCGTCCACCTCGTAATTCCTCCTCAATCGCTTGTACCATCGCACTAATTTGCATTTCTATCGATTTGTGTTGGGTGAGACGGACAAAAAGAGCCATCCGATACTAGCCAGCGCGGTTAATTAACAGTTTGTCAGATAATTATTGATAATTAAAGAGATGTATACGAGTACCTGTCAGAAACCGTAATTATTATAATAATTTATCTCGTATAAATGAAGATGAAGATGAATTTAATCTGTTAGCAAATAGAAATTATAAATTACGATGGCTAACCAAATGTAATTTTTGTTCTGTTGTCTCAAAACCCTGCTCGATGAATTAGTTTCAGTACGATGTATTGTATGTACCATATTACATTTTTTCTTATTTTGTATGTTGTTCTGTAAATGGATGTAAATCTGTAGAGCAATAAATCTATTATTATTATTAGTACATTGTCGAGGTGAGCAGGCTTAATCACATTTACATTGAGAAGGGTGACACTTTTAATTATTTTATTGTAATTTTTTAAATTAAAATATCATTTTTACTCACGATTTTAGTTTCAGTTTATTTATTTATTATTGTGTACAATACAATAATAAATAAATGAACTTAAACTAAAATCGTGGGTAAATTAAATGATGTTATTCTGTTATTATACGTTTTGGTGGGATGCTGTCTGTCTAGTTGTTATTCTTGTCTCACGTTACTTGAACACAATATTAGTGTAATTATTATGAACATTGTATGTATAAGGCGGAAAAACCGATAGCCAAATAAAGATTGTTTCACTCTCTAAGTCTTAATCGTTTGAGTTTTAATTATTTTATAACACTACTCTAGTCTATATCACACGTATTTGTTTGTGTAATCTTGTACAACTCACAAAAGCTGAATTGTGAGTTGTACAAGATTATACAAACAATTACGTGTGATGTAGATAAGAGTAGTGTTATAAAATATACAATATTTTCTAAATAAATCCTCGACTGTAATAAACATATAGCTACAATAATTGCTTTTGATTCATGCGTTCGTTTGTTGCGGCGCATAATGGGGGCGCCGGTCGTTAGGAATTCCAATAAAGGCTAGTGAACCACAGCACAGTGGTTTTCTAAATCAATTGTTGCTGGGTTGCAGGTTGCGAACGTAGCGCACACGCCATCGCATAAATCGCAATCACGACAGCATCAATCCGGTGGAACGTTACAAATTCACAAAGTCGCAGAAGAAGAGCGAGTTAGTTATGCCTGTCGCGGGCGCGCGCGCCTCTATAACTCGCAACCAGCTCAATCGTTTCCGTGAGGGGATTTATTAGATTAGGATTGATTATTCTAATTTATGGGCAGAGCAAGTCGAATGGAATTAGCATCGGTTTATATTAGATTTCATGATAAATTTTCGTCATTTTTTAGCAGCAACCTTTCTATGTATGTGCAGACATAAAATAAGATGTAATGTAATAAATGCTCCAAACTACCCTTGTTATATAACCTGAGAGTTTCCTCCGCACGTGCACTCCACATAGCCAGGATTGTACGAGCTCTCAGTCATTCTCTCCTGCCTTTCTGGAAATTCAACATCCCTAGAAATAGGTCGCCGTGGCCCACTTCACCATACAAAGAATCAGGCTGCACTACCCGACGAGAAACGCGTAAACCATTTCACCCCAAACCAAAAAAAGGATTATTTGATGCAATTCCTGCTGTGTTTTTACTTATACGTATACATTTCGATGAAAAATCGATTATTAATATGACTAACATTGCACTAAATTGTCGAATTGAATTAATTTTAACCAGCGCGCAACCATTTGTCAGCGTTAACACGGACAAATTCGCTTCCTGCCGTTCCGGACGTAATTTAATCAATTTTGGCCGGCCGCCGTCGGGTGTCGCGGGTGGTCCCCGCCGAAAACGACGCCGCGTTAAAGAGGATATTGTTTAGAGTTGAACTCAAATGTACACATGAGTAAATAACGCAGACAATTGAACAATTGGTTTCTTATACGGCAATCATCTCATTTCAGTTTGCTGTTAATTTTAGTCGTTACAACGACTTGAAAATTACACTTCTTTCGTTTTTTTAACTCATTGTAGTTAATCAGTAGGGTGAGTGGTGGAGCCCATCCCATCTCTATTCGGATAGTTTTGTTAATGGGATAACACTCTTTTTGGAATTGTTTAAACAATGCTCAATCTCGTTATCCTTTGAACAAAACTATGCGAACTGAGAAGAGGTGGGTGTGTATACCAATCAAACTATAGCCCGTTTACTATTTCAATCGACTGGAACTCTGCACAATATTGTTTCTCGCAATTTTTTATTATTAAATCAAAAATGTAGTAGAACATATCGACTGTGTAGCGCAATAAGGACCAATCTGCTTTTTTAACAAAAGGTTCAAACTTATTTAAAGGACATATATATAAACAAAACAATTGCAATATGAATAACAAAACTTCCACGAACTTTTCAACAGTCTCCGCAAAACCATCACCAAATTTGTAATGTGTTTTAACAATCACAATACGTTGTTCTTTTGTATACCGATACATTTTGTAGATTGACCCTTTTAGTCAATCTACAAAATGTATCGGTATACAAAAGAACAACGTATTGTGATTGTTAAAACACATTACAAATTTGGTGATGGTTTTGCGGAGACTGTTGAAAAGTTCGTGGAAGTTTTGTTATTCATATTGCAATTAACGAGTTCGGTTATAGTGACTACAGGTAACACTAGACACATTTCAGCAAAAATATGTCTATAGTTACCATAAAATTAAATAAATATAACTAATTTGGATATCTACATGCCAGAATATATTATAAAAAAATCAGGATTCTTTCCCTAAGATAATCAAACTAAAAATCTAAAATTGTCGCAACATTTGAGAACTGTTTAGAATTAGCATGTTTAATTTGTTGGCACACGGTGAAATTGAATCGTGTGCCATTTGCACTCCTCCGCGGGTCGTGGCGCTACTGCGGGAAGCCGCGGCGCGTTCGCTCGTAGGCGGGCGGCACGCGCGTTTCGGTCCGCCGCCCGCCGCCTTTCATCCGCCGCAATCGCCGCTCAATCATTTCCATCGATCGCCGGCCGCGTTACCGAAAAAAAAAAAAATTATAAACGGTGGCCGGGCCACAGACAAATCATCGATTGGGAAATATGATTGGCTCCCTATCGCGCGTCCGCCGAAAGACTTATAAGGAAGACAAAGGTCCCGACTTGTAGTTGGAAACTATTTCGGACAGTTATTGAGGCAATGAGTGTCCGATGGTTATCAATTTTATAATTGGGAGTTAGTAGAGTTTACTTTTATTAAAATTAGTTTCATGAAATATACAATTTACTTAAATCTCTGTTACTTATTCGAGTGTTGATTAAATTTATTAAATAGCTGTAGCATTAGTTCCAGCTCCAATTTTCAACCACGACACCCCCAATCACACATACTCAAAGAACGTCGAAATCTTTCGACGACGTTGTTGTCCTTGTTAAGCCCGTATGACATTATCTAGTTTCCTATATCGTTTTATATATAAGAATTTATATATTAAACTGTATAACTATTTCTAAATAGAAAATTAACATTGTATATTACGGTGTTATTATTGTTAAGTGAATTTATTATTATTCCGCCGCTATATCATTATCTACATGTGTATATGACATTATGTAGTTTGTATGTGCATCGAAAACGATATAAGAAACTAGATAATGTCATACGGATTTTAGCCCATATTTGTATCCGAATTTATGTTGTCGTGCCTTGGCGCTCTACCATTTTTTTTAGGTAATTTATCACTTTAATAATTGCATTGCACCTAGTAATAAATAAAATAACAAGTTGTTATAATAAAATCGCACTCCGTATTCAATTGAATGTGACAAACTAAAAATTCCGGGCTATTTGTGCAGCCGTGCGCGTCTTCATCTACCTGACGCGAACTTTTTACGTGCGGATATGCTAATAAAACCAGACTCTTGTATTAACACATGTTACATATATTAGAATGCATAATTGCACACACATCGCCGCGTATCCATTTTAAGTGAAAATATAATGGGACGCGGGATGGGGGCATTAAAGGCAACGCAGAACCTTTTCCTTGCGCCGGGGATACATTTTAATTACGTCCGCGCATATAAAATGCATGTAAACTTATCACGTTGTAATCACCTAGCGCGACATTAAAAAATATTCGAGCTCGAGGATTCTTGTAAATATTTCAACATGCGCATTTTAAATGGAAATTTCTGTAATAAACGCGCGCGCTCCTTAAAAGGCGCGATATCATAAGCCATAGTTATATACAATATTGGGCAGTAATTAATTAATTCTAGCGGAGATGTGTCGTGGCGATTACATCAAGAACCAGTCCAGGGGCTGCGAGGAGATGCGATCTCGTGAGATAACTGATCACCTCGCTGTGAGTTCGACCTTTTTGGTATTTAATTAAGGCAATTAAGTGTCTCATATACAACTACCCCAGGCCGATAATATCGGCGAGATGGCGATAAGCGACGGCTCGGGTGTGTGCGCGCTGAATTATGTCACCAAATAGGCTCTCATCGAACTTGTAATTAGGTGGGATCATGATCTGTGCGCTATGATCTTTATCGGGCGTCGCGTGATCACACCACGAGGATTATTTAGCCCCTAGCGTAATGTTTTTTTTAAATTTATATGTGTGTGTGTGTGTGTGTGTGTGTGAGTGTGTTGCTCGTGCATTGCATTCCAATTAAACCTCACCCTGGGTAATATATGCGCGGCGCATTATTTATAGCCGCGCGCGCTAATATATTTTTTACGGGGATAGTTTTCGCGTTTAGCCCGGGCTCTTTAAAATTTATGACGCCCGCTGCCTTTTAATGAGCGCCAGCGAGCGGCCACAATAGCGTCCCGCCGTTTGCACGTTTAGTAGACCAGCAGGAAGTAATCGAAGATGATGATTGATGACTGGTGTTGCCAATGTTATGCACAGAAAGTCCTCTTAGTCAATTTCATTCACAAAGACATTTCAACCAAATTATTGTTATAATTGTTCGTATAAAATAAATACTACTGTGTGTACCTAATCATCGAAGGCAAGATCTAGAGTAAAACGTCGGTAGGGAGATATTCTTTATTCTATATGTGACAAATTTAATAAATTTTCAACACCAACAACTTGAATTAAAGGAGCTATTAGTCAAATTAGTTGCATGAAAAAAGTCATATCACATTTTAAAAATGATTCGTACAAAATTCAATATATTAGCACTACTAAAATTTAATGTTGTGATAAATAAACATAATTTTCCTATATGTGGCAAGTTTCATGAATTTTCAACAGCCACAACTAGAGTTAGAGGGCTTTTAGTCAAACTAGTTATATGAAAAAAGTCATATCACATTTTTAAAATTCGGAAAAAACTCAATGTATACAATAGCACTGCCAAAATTATATGTGATAATAACTGAACATGTTTTTTTGGCAAGTTTTATGAATTTATAACAGCCACAACTAGAGTTAGAGAGATTTTAGTCAAACTAGTTGTTTGAAAAAGTCATATCACATTTTAAAAATTCGTAAAAAATTCAATACATGAATTAGCATTACCAAAAGTTAATGTTGTGATAAATAAACACAATTTTTCTATATGTGGCAAGTTTCATGAATTTTCAACAGCCACAACTAGAGTTAGAAAGCTTTGAGTCAAATTATTGTATGAAAAAAGTTATATCACATTTTGAAAATTCGTAAAAAAATCAATGTATGCAATAGCACTGCCAAAATTATATGTGATAAAAACTGAACATGTTTTGTGGCAAGTTTTATGAATTTATAACAGCCACAACTAGAGTTAGAGAGATTTTAGTCAAACTAGTTGTTTGAAAAAGTCATATCACATTTTAAAAATTCGTAAAAAATTCAATATATGAATTAGCACTACCAAAAGTTAATGTTGTGATAAATAAACATAATTTTTCATATGTGGCAAGTTTCATGAATTTTCAACAGCCACAACTAGAGTTAGAAAGCTTTGAGTCAAACTATTGTATGAAAAAAGTTATATCACATTTTGAAAATTCGTAAAAAAATCAATGTATGCAATAGCACTGCCAAAATTATATGTGATAAAAACTGAACATGTTTTTTCTATATGTGGCAAGTTTTATGAATTTATAACAGCCACAACTAGAGTTAGAGAGATTTTAGTCAAACCAGTTGTATGAAAAAAGTCATATCACATTTTGAAAATTCGTAAAAAATTCAATGTATGAAATACTACTACCACATTCTATGCTGTAATAAATGATCAATATTTTTCTATGTATGGCAAATTTTATGAATTTTCAACAGCCACAACTAGAGTTAGAGAGCTTTTAGTCAAATCATATTTTAAAAATTCGTAAAAAATTCAGTAATTTTCTATTTTTCGGTAATACCGAATTTTATTTTCTTCAAATTTTCTTAGTTAGCTCTTTCTTTATTCTATCACCACCCCCAAACCTTATTCAGTACCTACTCAAGAGCGTTAACGCCTACTTTAAGAAACACTGATCTGTCTAGAAACTACAGTAATAGAAAATTCGTTCAAAATGCGTTTATACAGCTAAAGCAAATACTTAAATAATTATGTTCTTTTAAAATTATTTTTTTAAATTGTAATAAATAAAATTTTAGGTTTATTCAAGTTTTAAATATTGCATTCTATTACACAACTAATAAGCTACAAAATGATATCTCATGTGTTTATTAGCCTCAATTAATAAGATCACAATGAGGACATTTTGATGAAACTTCATCCAATGTTGTATTTTATAAAAAATGTAATAAATAAAATATGAGGTATATTCAAGTTTTAAATATTGCACCCCATTACACAACTATTAAGCTATAAAACGATACCTAATGTGTTTATTAGCCTCAATTAACAATGTCACATTGAGGACATTTTGATGAATCCTCGTCATTTCATCTAATGTTATATTTTATAAAAATTGTAATAAATCAAATTTGAGGTATATTCAAGTTATAAATATTGCACCCCATTACACAACTATTAAGCTATAAAACGATACCTAATGTGTTTATTAGCCTCAATTAATAATGTCACATTGAGGACATTTTGAGGAAACATCGTCATTTCATCCAATGTTGTATTTTACAAAAATTGTAATAAATCAAATTTGAGATATATTCAAGTTTTAAGAACGGCACCCCATTACACAACTAATTAGCTACAAAATGATATCTAATGTGTTTATTAGCCTCAATTAATAAGGTCACATTGAGGACATTTTGATGAAATTTCATCATTTCATCTAACGTTATATTTTATAAAAATTGTAATAAATCAAATTTGAGGTATATTCAAGTTTTAAATATTGCACCCTATTATACAACTAATAAGCTACAAAACGATACCTCATGTGGTTATTACTCTCAATTAATAAGATCACACTGAGGACATTTTGATAAAACTTCGTTATTTCATCCAATGTTGTATTTTATAAAAATTGTAATAAATCAAATTTGAGGTTTATTCAAGTTTTAAATATTGAACCCTATTACACAACTAATAAGCTACAAAACGATATCCAATGTTGTTATTACCCTCACTTAATAAGGTCACACTGAGGACATTTTGATGAAACTTCGTCATTTCATCCAATGTTGTATTTTATAAAAATTGTAATAAATCAAATTTGAGATTTCTTCAAGCCTTAAATATTGAACCCTATTACACAACTAATAAGCAACAAAACGATACTCCATGTGGTTATTACCCTCAATTAATGAAATCACACTGAGGACATTTTGATGAAACTTCATCATTTCATTCAATGTTGTATTTTATCAAAATTGTAATAAATCAAATTTAAGGTATATTCAAGTTTTAAATATTGCATTCTATTACACAACTAATAAGCTACAAAATGATACCTCAAGTGGTTATTACCCTTAATTAATAAGATCACACTGAGGACATTTTGATAAAACTTCGTTATTTCATCCAATGTTGTATATTATAAAAATTGTAATAAATCAAATTTGAGGTATATTCAAGTTTTAAATATTACACAAATAATAAGCTACAAAACGATACCTCGTGTGGTTATTACTCACAATTAATGAGGCCACACTGAGGGCATTTTTATGAAACATCGTCATTTCATCCAATGTTGTATTTTATAAAAATTGTAATAAATCAAATTTGAAGTTTATTCAAGTTTTAATTATTGCACCCGATTACACAATTAATAAGCTACAAAACTATACCTCATGTGTTTATTAGCATCAATTAATAAGGTCACACTGAGGACATTTTGATGAAATATCGTCATTTTATTCAATGTTGTATTTTATAAAAATTGTAAAAAATCAAATTTGAGGTTTATTGAAGTTTTAAATATTGCACCCTATTACACAACTAATAAGCTACAAAATGATACCTTACGTGTTTATTAGCCTTAATTAGTAAGATCACACTGAGGATATTTTGATGAAACATCGTCATTTCATCGAATGTTGTATTTTATAAAAATTGTAATAAATCAAATTTGAGGTATATTCAAGTTTTAAATATTGAACGCCATTACACAACTAATAGGCTACAAAATGATTCCTCATGTGTTTATTACCCTCAATTATTAAGGTCACAATGAGGACATTTTGATGAAACTTCGTCATTTCATCCAATGTTGTATTTTATAAAAATTGTAATAAATCAAATTTGAGGTTAATTGAAGTTTTAAATATTGCACCCTATTACACAACTAGTACGCTACAAAACGATACCTCATGTGTTTATTAGCCTCAATTAATAAGGTCACACTGAGGACATTTTGATGAAACATCTTCATTTCATCTAATGTTGTATTTTATAAAAATTGTAATAAATCAAATTTGAGGTTTATTTAAGTTTTAAATATTGCACCCCATTACACAACTAATAAGCTACAAAATGATACCTCATGTGGTTATTAGCCTTAATTATTAAGGTCACACTGAGGACATTTTGATGAAATTTCGTCATTTCATCCAATGTTGTATTTTATAAAAATTGTAATAAATCAAATGTTTAAGGTTTATTCAAGTTTTATATATTGCACCCATTCCATAGCTAATAAGCTACAAAATTATACCCCATGTGTTTACTAGCCTCAATTACTAAGGTCAAATTGAGGAGATTTTGATGAAATATCGTCATTTCGGTATTGTATGATCTAGAACTATAACACCACGCTCTTAACCAGACCGTCTAAGATACAAAATTGTTCCTGTATTTCAAATTATGTTAAACATAAATTCTATTGTCTTCAACAAGTTATGGTTATCATAAAGTAATCATGTTTCCCATAGTCAACTCTTGGTAGAGCTGCGAATTTCGCCGTTACCCAACAAATCACACCGATAATTGACCCATTTTAACGCGGAGGCATGTCCTCCACGGCGGTAATGGGAGACTGATAACCCGATAACCGATAAATTAAGCCTGGTGATCTGTAGTAATTTGCAAACGAGCTGCCCCGATATTCAATCCGAACGGACGGCACCGTAATAACCTGCATAAATTCCTGGTGCACTTATCCTGTTGCGCATACGAAATCACGAGATTGCGATCACTGTAGCGAGAGCGAGGGCCCCCGGGGGCCCCCTGTGCAATTTGCGCGCGCGTAAAAATGTCACCGGTTCAAATGTTGGGGACGGATGGGAAATGGGCGACGACGCCACGCCGTCCCCGGGCGCCCCACGACCATAGAGGAACCGTTCTAATCTATCGCACGAATCGCCATGGAGTTTATGGTATATATGTTAAGACTTCAAAAATTTACTCTTCGGTGGAACTCGAACCCACGTCTCCGGGGCTACCACCGGAGAGTAAAATTTAAGCCTTAATATCAAATATTGTAAAATCTGGTGTTGAAATTAGAAACCGTGATTTCTAGCTCCTTGGGGCAATGCAGAAATAAAACGCTATTTTTTATTTGTTCTTCAGTTCAGTAAAGAACAAATAAAAAATAATTCTATATATATATATCCGCTAACCCTTTTCTACACCAATATGAGTTACTTTCGTTCTTTTTATACATATTTTGTCCTCCCTATCCCACACTCCTCTGCTTATGTAGCCCGGGGGGTTTCCCCTGAACTTGTCACTCACCTGCCTTTCTTGCCACTACTTACCATATCTCATTATCTCCCTTACTTCAGCTCCTAGACTTCCTCTCCGCGCACACCTTAGACTTATCCGCGTTTTCAAACATTCGTCTTCTTACTCTTACATCTTATCCACACCTCCCGCACTAGTCTGTTTTTCAACAACATTCCTGCAATCTTTCCACACAAATCTTCCCCACACGACCCCACCAGATGTACATACGATTAGTTTCCTGCAGGATCACCATTATAGGTGTCGATCTTTCGAGACCTACCAGATTCTTTAGGAATCTATCCTGTATCTATTCGTACGTTTGCATAGGTGCATTCAGTATGTTTATTCTTCGACAATTTTTGGTTTTTCTTCTCCCCTCATTTGTATATTGGTACCGTGCGTGTTTTCCATTCCTGCTGTACTTATTCAGAAGAATTATTAGGCCTAGTTATATGAATTATTGGCCTAGTTATATAATGGGATAAAACATTAATTGTTGACAAATGATTTTTGTTACGCACTCAGTGACATGTAACCTCAGACACTCCTCTATTATATAAATAGGAGTCTTGGTAGTAGGATTTTTGCTATTATTAACCTCTTGAAGTTAGTCATTTTTAGGGAAAGCACCCGATAATCGGACAATTTCTTAGGTTTCTGTATGTACTACAATTATAGTCTGTTAGGACTCTATCGAGTCCATAGATCGTCGCCTATGTCGGTGCTACTACAGGAAACGAATCGGATGAGCATATGTGAGAATCGTGTAGGAGGGTAGTGAAGTTCGAAGAAATATTGCAGGTGTTACGTGTTTATTACTGGTGTGTGGATGAAATTTAATAGTAGGGCAGAGAAAACATAAAGGAAGGATGAATGAAAAAGTGGGTATGCCTGAGGTGTGGGTAGAAGAAAATTTGAGAAGAATTGAAAGACTAGAAACTGGATATAATGAGGTATATTGAGTGACCAGAAAGACGAGAGATCATATATAACCTGGATTATATAGGTTCTCGTCTTTCTTGTCACATAGTTCACAGTAGGACACACAAAAATGGAAAGAGTGGAGATAACAGAAGTTATAGCGAGAAAGCACTACTACAAAAAAAACATAGAAACATCATAATTAAGTTGTATATTTATTGTTGAACTAATTTTAAGAATATTGCGTTTTATTAATTTAATTCCTGATGTCTAAGGAATAAAACTACGTTAAAATGAGAATTACATTTATTTTTACTTTAACATAAAAAAATATATGGATTTTTTTATAAGGTGTTATATGACGCCACGTTGTTGCTAATTTAAACTCAAACTCCACGTTGTGGTTCTAGAGTCAAATAAATAATCTCAAATAATTCCATACAAATAAAATATTCAATTTATATAAAATACTGCTCGAGACAAAGTCACCTTTGTTTTTATGTCGACTAAAATAGGACTCTATTCCCGTCATAGATGCTTTTTATATGTTCGCGAGAGCGCTAGCAAAAAACTATATTCGTGTTCTTATCTGCGCGAGTATACGCTGCGCACGGCTAAAGTGCAATTCAGTCGTGAGTTTGCAATGTGCGCGTCTGTGATCCCGTTTGTGTGTGCAGTGAAATTTCATCAATAATCTGATTTTAATTGTGTGCGCGTTTGATTTGATTGGTGTATCTTGTGAGACATGGGGTAAGTCACACTTTGTATTAATATGATAAGAATCGGAGCGTTTTTATGGGAGATACAGGCATGTTTTATGCACGCTATTGCTGATCCGCATGATTCATTACATTTATATAATTCAACTACTAGCACATGTTTTATTTATTGTACTCTTCTTGTTTGTAGGTGCTATAAGCACGATTTAGGTATTGGTTTCTTTTTTTAAAGCAGATAATTATATTGTGTATATTTTACTGTTATTTCGTGTATGGAAAACTGGTAAAAAAGGTTAGGTACAATTCAGCGTTTATAGGCAGACTTATTGTAATCAAGTTAATACGAATTTATTTATTAGTTACAGACTGCTAATTATGTTCGTAATTATTTAGGTAATGTGTCATATTTTTTTAACCTCGGATTGTATTTTAAATGTATGACGGTAATGACTAAACTGTTAAACAATTCTCATAATTCCGGGCGGCCCGTGAGTTGGCGCGGCGTGGACTTTTTCTCGGTGCATTGTTACTAAACGGAGTGTTCAAAAAAATTATTTTTTTCTTCAATTGTTAACTTATGTCTTGGTAACCATAAAATAAGAAAAAAATAAATAAAGTTAATTTTGTCAGCTGTTATTGAATAATATTTGCAACAAAACAAATAGCAATTTTATGAAGGTAACTCCCACGATTTTTTTGTTGATACTTTCAAAATATTGTTTAGACTTTAACAACAATCATCAGACATATTTTTGAATAGGGTGCTGGTCCTTAGTTTTTTTTTAAATATTTTTGAACATAATCATGCATGTAAGTAAAATATTTGTAAGCTCATTTTTTATTTATAACAAATGTATTTGCCTATACACCAATGTTTTTATTTAACAATTTTGTTTATAAGACATCACTTTAGTGGTATCAAAAAAGAACAATTAAAAAAGTTGACAGCAAGTATTTTTTATAAGCCTGTCATTGAATAATATTTGCAACATAACAAATTGCAATTTTTATTAAGTAGCCCCCACGATTTTTTTTTTGAAACTTTCAAAATATTGTTTAGAACTTAACAACAATCATCATACATATTTTCAAATTGGGTACCGGGCCTTAGTTTTTTTTTTTTAATATTTTTGAAAAAAGCATGTTAGTAAAATATTCGTAAAATCATTTTTTATTTATAACAAATGTATATGCCCATACACCAATGTTTTTATTTCACAATTGTGTTTACAAGACATCACTTTAGTGGTTTCAAAAAAGAACAGTTAAAAAAGTAGACAGCAAGTATTTTTTATAAGCCTGTCAATAATATTTGCAACAAAACAAATTGCAATTTTTATTAATGTTTCAAAAAAAAAATCGTGGGGGCTACCTTAATAAAATTTCAATTTCTTTTGTTGCAAATATTGTTCAATAACAGCTGACAAAATTAAGGCCGCCCGGAATTATGAGAATTGTTTAACTTCACACCGGTTTGCATACAAACTGCAAAATATCATGCGAGACTTTAAGCCGCAAAATAAATGTACTGTTAGCTGAGTTGTAGTGTATTACATGTTAATTACTTATTAAATACGGTATCTATGTAATATGCTACCTATGGTTTTAAAGACAAATTACTAAATTACCGTCTCTCAAGTTTCACTATATGTTACATCACATTGCGCTAATACGAAAGCAAGGCAAGTTCAGTGTAATAGCACAAATAATTATTATTCTAAATTAATTTATGCAAGTAAACAAGCTAACTGTCCTAATATATATATATATATATATATATATATATATATATATATATATATATATATACTTTGTAATCCAATTAACATTCGATCCTCTAACACCCTAGAGTATGTCAGATACAGCGGCAGGCAACGGTAGACCTGTATAATATTAATATTATACTAGCATTGGTGTTTTCTTTTTAAATTTTATTACTGATTGGAATGGAACGTGGGAGAGGAAAGTGGCAAGGGCAAAGGGAGCGGCGATAGATGGGGGTAATTTGTAATTTTTGGCGGAGTAGTACTTTTATTTATATTGTATTTTTATTTTTATTTTTGTATATTTTTGTTGAGGTTTGTGATGTGGAGGGGCAGTGAGGGAAATGCCAATAAAGGTCTTTTTTTTTACTGATTGGAATGGAATGTATTAAATCAAGGATAATTTTCTATAGATATTCTGGTAAAAATTCATCTAGGATTATTTCACTTGATGAATTTTTAGCAAAATATGTATAGAAAATTATCCTTGATTTCATACATTCCACTTTTTTTTAGCAGAATATCTATACATATACTATTTTGAATGAAGAATGATATTTTTTCTCCAAATTAGTGTTTTATAATTTATAAGTCTATTACTAAATCTGATACATACATACATATTTCGTCTGAATGTTAACACCGCAGTGCATTCTTCTGTAGCCTCCTGCAGAATGATGAACGTGCAACAATTCAATTTACGGCCGTCGTCGTCGTCGATTGCGAGCGCACGTTTGCGAGATTATTTAAATTTAAATTCAATTAAGCGGAAATGAATCGGTGCGCGCAATCTGCCGCCCCGTTTCGAATCGATGTTTATATACCTCACTATACTTTACAATTGCATTGTGTAATATAACTAATTTTACTGCTCGTATTTGTTTTATATCTGCAGCAAATTAAATTAGTCCAATGTTGACTACACACATTAAACATAAATCAAACAATTAAAGTATGCTTTATTAGAAATTAAAATTAAATTCAGATTATATTCACACACTTATCTACAAAGCTTTTAGATAAAATATCTCTCTAGAGAGAAAGTATCTGGACTAACACTGAAAATCATTGAAAATCATTTAAGAATGATACAGCGAGAAGAAAAATATGGAGATGTTTCTTAAAAATTAAAATTAAATTCACATTATGTTCACACACTTATCTACAAAGCTATTTAGATAAAGTATATCTCTAGAGAGAAAGTATCCGGACTATATCTGAAAATCATTTAAGAATGATATAGTGAAGAAAAATATGGAGACGTTTCATAGAAATTAAAATTAAATTCACATTATATTCACACACTTATTTACAAAGCTATTTAGATTCGAAAATGGCTAGAGCTTAGCCGAAACTAGTTCCAAAGTGTGAATGAATGTTGAATAATAATATTGATTACAGCAGTAATACAATTTACTGCACCTAAAATAGAAGAAATTCCTACGAGATGAAGATTAAAAATGGCAAGATCAACTGAAGCTCCACCATGGGCGATATTAGATGACATTGGGGGTATACTTTTCATCCCGTTCCAGCTCCTCTTCATTCTTCTCATTAGTAACAAAGTTAATGACGGGGGGAGTAGTCAAAAACGTATGTTATTTATTCGAGGGAAGGCTATATCGGGTGCTGCAAGTATTAATGTACCCTTAATACTTCAAGTCAATTTCCAAATCCACCAATAACAATTGGTATAACTATAAAAAAAAACTTATTACAAATGCATGATCAGTAACAATTACATTGTAAATTTAATGTGTGATTTAAAACAAAGTAAAAAATCGTTTTATTTATCCTTTAAAATGAATTATCACAAAATAGACGCCTTAACAATCTAATATTTCCAATATTTATTAAAGGTTTAATTTAATATATCTTTGAAATAAACAAATATTAACATAACTTACATCTCTATGCGTATTAATTTACGGCTGTAATTGTAATAATGCTCATATTAAACAAATCTGATTAATCCATTGCAGCTGCTTATTACAAATCTCCACGGTCATCGCGTTTTTGATAAAGGCTTCGCTTCGGCAGATTTTAAATTGCACGTGCCATTAAATTTGCTACAACCAAAAAAAAATCTAATCAAAAGTCGATAAAGCGCGCTGTGTCCAACCTATAAAACCGCACACTCTGCGCAGAGAAAATAGTATTTATGGGCATCCGATATGCAAATACAATAAAATAGCATTTGCACCTATTCAATGCTAAACGGGGAGACCTGCATTCCCCGACCGAACGGCCAGAGAGCAAAGAATTGTTATAATATGCGATCCGTGAAAAAGCACGAGCCACGACACAGCCAACTCTTGTCTCGCTAATTGCAATTTACAACAGTATCGTTAATAACAATAACAGCGCAATCTCAGAAGAGTAATAAGTAATAAAAATAGTTTTACGAATACAATTCTTAAAAGCCATGATAGTTACTTAAGCAATTGTTATCTTTATCATCTTAAAGTAGAAGAATATGAGGATATACAAAGGTTTTTCCAAAAAAAAAATGTTATTTTTGAAACGTTAAAGAGATTAAATTTTCAAACAGTAATTTATTTATTTTACTATGCTTAAGAATATAATTTGTAAGTGTTTAAAACATTGATAATTCGTGATCGGTCAAATTAGCCCGCGACAAAATATCCTGCGACAATTAAGCCCTCGGCAAAATAGCAAAAGTTGACTACATGTATATATTACCCATTTATTTAGCTACAAAATGAGGAATGATATGTTGATTTAACTAAATTAGTTAGTTAGCCATTTGGAAATGTTGAAGAAATGTAACCGCTCAAATAATGTGAACTATTCAAAAAATTGTAATTAATCAAACTGATGAGATTTCAAAAAGTGGACTACATGTATATATTCCCCATTTATTTAGCTACAAAATGAGGAATGGTATGTTAGTTTAACTAAATTAGTTAGTTAGCAATCGGGGAAAGTTGAAGAAATGTAACCGCTTAAAGAATGTCAACTATTAAAAAAATTGTAATTAATCAAACTGATAAAATTTCAAAAAGTGGACTACATTTATATATTTTCCATTTATTTAGCTACAAAATGAGGAATGGTATGTTGGTTTAACTAAATTAGTTAGTTAGCAAACGGGGAAAGTTGAAGAAATGTAACCGCTCTAGAAATGAGAACTATTCAAAAAATTGTAAATAATCAAACTGATGAGATTTCAAAAAGTGGACTACATTTATATATTCCTCATTTATTTAGCTACAAAATGAGGTATGATATGTTGGTTTAACTAAATTAGTTAGTGAGCAATCGGGGAAAGTTGAAGAAATGTAACCGCTTAAAGAATGTCAACTATTAAAAAAATTGTAATTAATCAAACTGATGAGATTTCAAAAAGTGGACTACATGTATACATTCCCCATTTATTTAGCTGCAAAAAGAGGGATGGTATGTTGGTTTAACTAAATTAGTTAGTTTGCCATTTGGAAATGTTGAAGAAATGTAACCGCTTAAATAATGTGAACCATTCAAAAAATTGTAATTAATCAAACTGATGAGATTTCAAAAAGTGGACTACATGTGTATATTCCCCAATTATTTAGCTACAAAATGAAGAACGGTATGTTGGTTTAACTAAATTAGTTAGTTAGCAATCGGGGAAAGTTGAAGAAATGTAACCGCTTTAAGAATGAGAACTATTCAAAAAATTGTAATTAATCAAACTGCTGAGCTTTCAAAAAGTGGACTACATGTGTATATTCCCCATTTATTTAGCTACTAAATGAGAAACGGTATGTTGGTTTAACTAAATTAGTTAGTTACCAATCGGGGAAAGTTGAAGAAATGTAACCGCTTAAAGAATGTCAACTATTCAAAAAATTGTAATTAATAAAACAGATGAAATTTCAAAAAGTGGACTACATGTATATATTTCCCATTTATTTAGATACAAAATGAAGAATGGTATGTTAGTTTAACTAAATTAGTTAGTTAGCAATCGGGGAAAGTTGAAGAAATGTAATCGCTCAAAAAATGTGAACTATTCAAAAAATTGTAATTAATCAAACTGATGAGATTTCAAAAAGTGGACTACATTTATATATTCCTCATTTATTTAGCTACAAAATGAGGAATGGTATGTTGGTTTAACTAAATTAGTTAGTTAGCAATCGGGGAAAGTTGAAGAAATGTAACCGCTCTAAGCATGTGAACTATTCAAAAAATTGTAATTAATCAAACTGATGAGATTTCAAAAAGTGGACTACATTTATATATTCCTCATTTATTTAGCTACAAAATGAGGTATGATATGTTGGTTTAACTAAATTAGTTAGTTAGCAATCGGGGAAAGTTGAAGAAATGTAACCGCTTAAAGAATGTCAACTATTAAAAAAATTGTAATTAATCAAACTGATGAGATTTCAAAAAGTGGGCTACATGTATATATTCCCCATTTATTTAGATACAAAATGAGGAATGATATGTTGGTTTAACTAAATTAGTTAGTTAGCAATCGGGGAAAGTTGAAGAAATGTAACCGCTCAAAGAATGTGAACTATTCAAAAAAATTGTAATTAATCAACCTGATGAGATTTCAAAAAGTGGACTACATATATATATATTCCCCATTTATTTAGCTACAAAATGAGGAATGGTATGTTGGTTTAACTAAATTAGTTAGTTAGCAATCGGGGAAAGTTGAAGAAATGTAACCGCTTTAAGAATGAGAACTATTCAAACAATTGTAATTAATCAAACTGATGAGATTTCAAAAAGTGGACTACATGTGTATATTCCCCAATTATTTAGCTACAAAATGAAGAACGGTATGTTGGTTTAACTAAATTAGTTAGTTATCAATCGGGAAAAGTTGAAGAAATGTAACCGCTCAAAGAATGTAAGCTATTCAAAAAATTGTAATTAATCAAACTGATGAGATTTCAAAAAGTGGACTACATGTATATATTTCCCATTTATTTAGCTACAAAATGAGGAATGATATGTTGGTTTAACTAAATTAGTTAGTTAGCAATGGGGGAAAGTTGAAGAAATGTAACCGCTCAACGATTGTGAACTATTCAAAAAATTGTAATTAATCAAACTGATGAGATTTCAAAAAGTGGACTGCATGTATATATTCCCTATTTATTTAGCTACAAAATGAGGAATGGTATGTTGGTTTAACTAAATTAGTTAGTTAGCAATCGGGTAAAGTTGAAGAAATGTAACCGCTCTAAGAATGTGAACTATTCAAAAAATTGTAATTAATCAAACTGATAAAATTTCAAAAAGTGGACTACATATATATATATTCCCCATTTATTTAGCTACAAAATGAGGAATGGTATGTTGGTTTAACTAAATTAGTTAGTTAGCAATCAGGGAAAGTTGAAGAAATGTAACCGCTCTAAGAATGTGAACTATTCAAAAAATTGTAATTACTCAAACTGATGAGATTTCAAAAAGTGGACTACATGTATATATTTCCCATTTATTTAGCTACAAAATGAGGAATGGTATGTTGGTTTAACCAAATTAGTTAGTTAGCAATCGCGGAAAGTTGTAGAAATGTAAACGCTCTAAAAATGTGAACTATTAAAAAAATTGTAATTAATCAAACTAATGAGGTTTCAAAAAGTAGATCACCTGAATATATGCCTCATTTATTTATCTACAAAATGAGGTGATTAAACTCCTCTGAGCTTCTCCCTTGACCGGCGGAAAAGCCTTAGGGCTGATAGCCCTATAAAGATAGAATTTTTTTTATAAAAATAATACCCGCATACGTGAGGTTAATTAAGCTTCTGTTGGCGGGGGATCTTTTATTCATTATATTAATTGTTTATTTATCGATAAATTTCATTTCGACAAATTACAAGTGGATGAATCTTCCAGTTGGTGAATTGTTGATACAGCAAGAAATAATTTAGTCGGCGAGTTATTTTTTCGGGGTGCCAGATAGTTATGCTAGATTATGCAATTTTAAGGAACATAGCAATTTATAATCTTGTTATAACAAATAAATATAAGACTTTATTTATGAAAGTCTTATATTTATTTGTTATAACCAGAAAAAAAAAAATCAAAATCTTCATACTGATTAACGAATTACTTTTCTACTCCAAAGATAATTCCTGACTTCCAAGTTTGAATTGATTTTCGATCATCTCCTATTTTTCAAGAGATCATATTATTTTTCATCGTGCATCTGACCCGCTTTCCATCTGCAACAGATTAAACACGCATTAATTACCAGCCTCTTCTAAAACCAACAAAAGCGCACATCAAGGTCCGGTAATTGCACGTCGCCGATGTTAAACCGTATTTAATAACGGCAGAGCTGGGCATTAAGAGGTCGCGTACTTGATGCGAAATTAAGTAAAATGAGTAATTAGTACTTGGTGCGCGGCGGGAGAGGAGCTATTATTAAATACTTATCATTTATATCAAGTAAAGAGTAACGTGATAATTAACATTAGCAATAATAATACTCATGAAGTTGAAAGTGTTTTTAATAATATGGTATTGTCTGCCTCCACTGTATGGATATAATCAGCGCGTGCCTATATATTCATCTATTCTACATATATTATATATATATATATATATATATATATATATATATATATATATATATATATATATATATATATATATATATGCTGAGAGCTCATAGAACCCTGGCTCTGTAGTAGAGTGACAAAATCAAAAACCGTTGAAGATATTTGTACTACACTTTCATTATTAATAGTTTATATATAATCTATATATATATATATATATATATATATATATATATATATATATATATATAATAATGAAAGTTTAGTACAAATATCTTCAACGGTTTTTGATTTTGTCACTCTACATAGCCAGGGTTCTATCAGTTCTCAGCTATTCTCACCTGCCTTTCTTACCACTTAATGTCCCTCATTCTCTCCCTTACTTCGGTTCCTAAGCTCACTTCATCTCAGCTTTTCCCCTATCCACATCTCAGACATACCCACTCTTTCATACATCCTTCCTATATCATTTTTCCATTCATTCTCTGTCTTACAGGTCCTAAAGTAGAGATTTGCCCTTTGGTTTCTGGTAGGTCTGATAATGAAAATTTGCTCTGTTTTCGCAGCTTCCTTTGATGTCGACAGCTATCTTTAAGGGCATCTTCCTAGTCGGTTTTTGTTTCTTAGCAATTTTTCCTAGCCTAAATCTTTGGTTTTTATCATTTTTTATAACTCAATCGATTAATTTAAAACAGCTCGTACAATAAAAATCTTCCTGTAGACTTTATTTTTGGGTGAAATTTATCAAAAAATGGTTTATTTTGAGCCCAATTAAATATAGAATGTAAAATAATATCATAAATTAAAATTAATTAAATATTTGATTTTCTTATAATGTTTCAATCGATTAATTTAAAACAGCTCGTACAATACAAATCTTTCTGTAGACTTTATTTTTAGGTGAAAATGATAAAAATATGGTTTATTTTGAGCCCAGTTAAATATAGAATGCAAAATAAAATCATAAATTGAAATTTTATAAATATTTAATTTTTTATAATTTTTTATAACTCGGTCGATTAATTTAAAACTGCTCTTGCAATAAAAACCTCCCTGGAGACTCTTTTTTTGGGTGAAAATTAACAAAAAATGGTTTATTTTGAGTCTAATTAAATATAGAATATAAGCTAATATCATAAATTTAAATTTCTGAAATCTTTGATTTTTAATCAATTTTTGATAATGCAGTCGATTAATTTAAAACAGCTCGTACAATAAAAATCTTCCTGTAGACTTTATTTTTAGGTGAAATGGTTAAAAAAAATGGTTTATTTTGAGCCCAATTAAATATAGAATGTAAAAAAATATGATAAATTTAAATATCTTAAATCTTTAATTTTTTATACTTTTTTATAACTCAGTGGATTAAATTAAAGCAGCTCGTGTAATAAAAACCTTCGTGCAGATTTTATGTTTGGGTTAAAACTATCAAAAATTAATTTATTTTGAGCTTAAATAAATATAGAATGTAAAATAATTTAATATATTTAGATTCCATAAATATTTGATTTTTTATCATTTTTTTATAATGCGGTCGATTAATTTAAAACAGCTCGTACAATAAAAATATTCCTGTAGACTTTTTTTTGGATGAAATTTATCAAAAAATGGTTTATTTTCAGCCCAATTAAATATAGAATGTAAAATAATATCATAAATTTAAATATCTTAAATTTTTGATTTTTTATAATTTTTTATAACTCGGTCGATTAATTTAAAACTGCTCGTGCAATAAAAACCTTCGTGCAGACTTTATGTGTGGGTTAAAACTATCGAAAAACAATTTATTTTGAGCTTAAATAAATATAGAATGTAAAATAATATAATAAATTTAAATTTCGTAAATATTTGATTTTTATCAATTTTTTATAGTTAAATTAGTCGATTAATTTAAAACAGCTCATGCAATAAAAATCTTCGTGTAGATTTTATTTTTGGTTGAATATTATCAAAATATAGTTTATTTTGAGCCCAATTAAATAGTTAATGTAAAATAATATCATAAATTAATTTTTTTTAAATATTTGATTTTCTTATAATTTTTTATAACTCAGTCGGTTATTTGAAAACAGCTCGTACAATAAATATCTTCCTGTAGACCCTTTTTTTGGTTAAAATTATCAAAATATGGTTTACTTTGAGCCCAGTTAAATATAGAATGTAAAATAAAATCATAAATTGAAATTTAATAAATATTTGATTTTTTATCATTATTAATATTTGATAACTCCGTGGATTAATTTAATCATAATAATCATAATCATAAATTAAAACACCTCGTACAATAAAAATCTTCCTGCAGACTTTATTTTTGCGTGAAAATTATCAAAAAATGGTTTATTTTGAGTCCAACTAAATATAAAATGTAAAATAATATCATAAATTTAAATATCTTATATCTTTGATTTTTTTATTAATTTTTTATAACTCGAACGATTAATTTAAAATTGCTCGTGCAATAAAAACCTTCCTGCAGACTTTATTTTTGGGTGAAAATTATCAAAATATGATTTGTTTTGAACCCAATTAATATTTAATATCATGAATTTAAATTTCTTAAATCTTTGTTTTTTTATCATTTTTTATAACTCAATCGTTTAATTTATAACAGCTCGTGCAATAAAAAGTAAAATCTCCATAAAATCCATCAATACTACTTTTAAACCATTATTTTCGTATTACATATTTAGAGTAGACGTGTTCCATCCATACAACCGTCACAAATGACTCATCCTGCCAATAGATTTAAGCAATGACTCAATTTTCCGACATACTATAAACACGTCACGAGAGCGTGATTCTATTGGAAAACGGTCGCGTCGTTCCAAAGATTTCCGTCACGTCTGAGTCACACGCGAGTTTCCCTAAATATAAACCTTTTACGCGTTTTCCGGCTCACAAAATTAGTCAAAGCGAGCGCGCGCGCGCCCGAGAGAGGATGGAATGCGCGAGAAATAATAATAAAACGGGCGATAATAATAATGGCACGAAATTAGAAATGTGGTCGCTTGCCAAAATAGTTCGCGAATATCGTTGTGCATTATTACGTGGCCGGTTGCGTGTCCGTTTTATTAGAGCGCGTCGAATTGAACGCCGCAAAGGGCATATGAATTAGAAGCGTTTACCGATTTGATACGGGTTTGTTCCACACCACACACATACACACACACACATATACACACACATACACACACACACATATACACACACATACACACACATACACACACACAAATTTACAATAGACATATAGTATCATATATACACACACACACTTGCAATAGACATATAGTAATATATACACACACCACACACGATCCTTGTGTTTATTTGAATATAGTGCTGAATATAAAGTGAAATTAAAGTTTTTGAGTTCTTAAGCTAATTAATACACAAATCATTCAAATTCCAGTGATATATAAATCTTGCAAAGTACTGAGATGGGATCAAAGTTTCGATATTTATGGACTTAGTATTTAATGTGTATTGAATAATATAATAATCATTTGTTAAAAAAATAACTCATGAAAATTGTTAGAGAAATGAGAGGTCAGTTTGCTATTAATCAATGCAGCTACCTCATTTTGTAGCTAAATAAAACAGCAAAGTGTATAGCATATAAGCGTAAAATCAAAATCAAAATTTTATCATATAGCATATAGCATATCTAGAGAATATAGATTGCCATATCATTTTTTTTGTTTATACATTTTTGAAATCGTTATTTTATTTGTATGCACATTATTTTCACGGTTTATTTATTTTTATTGTTAAGAGGCTGTAGTACTATCTCAAAGCGATGCTCATTTTTTCTATATTTTCGGGAAAAGTTCACTACGATTGGCATGTAACAAGTAAAACATATGTGTAACTATGTGTATTATGACTGTTCTAGAAATAACAGTAATAAGAATATAAACTTGTATAATAATCTTCACATGAAACACTTTCCAATAGATGCAAAGTCGTATCAAATCATACTCTAAACGTGTTTGCAATCATTAGCAAGAAAAGCGAAGTGTATCATTAAGAAAATTTATGTAAATTTTCAGCAGGTAATAACCGCCGTTATTACAATGACGCAATTATATATAGATTTCTGCAAGTAATCCCTTCTGTCGCCACGCAACATGTAATTTAGATATTATTATAATTAATTGCGTAAGCATTGGCCGATCATTACCGCCCCGGCTTATAATAAATCGATGCGAATAAACCGTAAACCGTGAATTTTTCGCGCCGCGTCGCATCGTTAACGTTTCCATCACATCCGAACATCTCCGCTTACACGGGTTATAAAACCGCGATTAGCATATTCATAAGGTGATCCAATAATTGCCTTCCGAGGCAGGATTCTTTTTCATCACCAAGGGACGACGACGGCATTCCGCGAAATTGATTGTAACGCTCGTCGCGGCGGGATTACATTGGGGGGGACATTGGAGTGAGGATGATGAACGGTGCGGGGCAATTGAAGAGATGTGTAGTGGCCACGTAATGATGTCCACTTGATCTCTGGGGGTCGCGATCCGATGTCGCGACCCCTTAACTGAATCACCGCCGGAGAGGCCGGCCAGACGCGTTATATAGACTACAATCTTTACTATCAATGAGATTTTATGTCGAGTATTTATTCTTACTCAAAATGTAAACTAAAATTATTTATGCCGACAGAAATTGGTTTGCAATACAATCAAGATTTAGACTAAGATTAGTCAAGCCTAAAATAGTTTTCAAGTTCCTGGACATTCAATTTTTCTTATTTTATGGTTACTAAGACATGAATAAATAATTGTAAAAAAAAATCGAAAATAAATCTGAAAATTAAGTTTTGGAAGTTACAACACTTGCCATCTCACAGTGCGATATTTCAATATAAATACTAGGACGTCAAAAAAAAGGGTTCGATTTGGAACCTACATAATATAGTATATAGTATCTCAATCGAAGTGAAATAAGTGTTTCGAAAATAAGTTCAAACGCATGCAAAAGTGTATTGCTCTTCATGGAGAAAAACAATAAAGACGATGTTTGTTGATAAATAATTTGTTATCCTGTTATATAAAAGGCAAATGATAATAATGTAAGAATTTTACTACTTGCAACAATTTAACATTTTGTAACTGTTATAATTTTAATCCGCTAGTGTTTTAGTTTTACTAAAAAACCGTAATAATTTCAGTTTAGGTCAGTATTATAATATTTAGGTCTGTAAAACTGTCGCGCGGCAGTTGTAATTACAGCCTCGGCGATGAGCGGCATATAAAAATTCATAAGTCACTGATATGCATCTGGTAAGAGGTAAATTTATAATTAGCGGCCACTAACACGGTAACACGTGTATTCATTTACATATTTCACGTTAGCCGAGCGGCGGTTGGAGGAAGGAGACGAGAAAATAAAAACGGCGTATACACACGAATTTCAATTTATTAATATCGTCCGAAACCATACGCCACTAGAGCTGATTTATGTCTAGTCTTTTAAATACATATTTTTTTAATTTGGTTTGCGGCCAATCGCGAGGTGTATTAAGTTGTAAGTATTGTGGTAATGCAAATTAAATATTTGTACGCATAATTTAGACATTAGGATCGGATGGTATTTCGGCATACGTTTGCACGTAGTGATGAATGTTTCGAGTTGACTGACAGGGGCCTGCAGGGAACAAAAAGTTGTGACGGAAATTTGTATTTACACCTGCAAAGGCTATATGTGAGAACCGTAATAACTGATGTATCTGATACAAAACTAAATATTCTCGTATTGGATTTTGGTACATCCTTTAGTTTGAATCTTCGAATAATTATTGTCACATTCATCCACGTTCGTCCACAAAAAAATTCGTTCATTCACCGTTTTAAATAAAAGTTAACTCAATAAATAAGTCAGCACCCCCATGATTTATTTATTTTTTAAGCGGAATACGTTTGTTTAAGGATAAGTCCACCCAAATTTTTGATTGCCCGCACCACATAAGAGAGATAGAAATAAATTAGAATAACAATAAACACCACACATCTAAAATTTTATTCGAGGTTTGCCAGGAGAGAGAAAAATATTAAATATTCATTGGAGTTATTTTACTGACTTAAAACAAAGCTTATATCTGGTAAAATCGGTCCACCATACGCCTCAATTATTCTGCTCGCAGGGTGCCTATTACCGGGCGCGCTAACAGTGCCCGTTTTGTCGTGGCAATTAGGGATAATCGCGCCCCTAATGATACCGTCGATATGGTAATTTCATGCAATATCGCAGCGAGGTGCTAATGTTGTTATTACACTCCCAAGACATGTGTGTGAGGATGAGTCTGGGCTATTAGGCCGGTGTGGGGTCCGGTAAGGCACACTCACACACACACATACACGCCTCCGGCCGGACTTTACAATTAACAGGTTTTGATTATACACCTTTCGAGAGAGGCACGGTGGAAGAACAAGAGGGAAAAAAATAGAAGCGTTGAAATAGCGCAGACACGAAAATAAATCGTCCGACAGGCGGGAGGAACGTCAACGCGGTCTCATAGTTTATAGCAGCTACTTTGGAAATTAATAAATATTGCAGAATTCAATACGTATTATATTATGGGAATTTCAATTTTGTGCTGTTTTTCAGTTGTTATCATTTAAATTTCAATTGATGTTCGAAGAAAATGTAAAAAGTCCATTCCAAATTTATATTTTTAGTGAGCTATAGTTTATAGCAGTTTTTGCATTATTTTATAATAATCCATAACAGGAGATGGAACTTTTGTACTATTTTATGATACTCCATAGCAGGTGATGCATTTTTTTACATATTTTGTAATACTCCATAGCAGGAGATAGAATTTTTGCATTATTTTATAACTGAGATGGATTTGTTTGCATTATTTTGCAATACTAGATTATATAACTATACATATACAATACTAATTAATGTTATTAGTATGCGGTTTGAAAATTTCAGTCTCAATTGTAATTGTAATTTTGTAATATAAACAAATTTAATATATGAACCGTTTATATTGAAAGTGGTGTAAATACAGTTTTAAAAAAATGAGATATTAAAATTTAATATCTATGTCTAACTGCTTTGTTGTTTAATTTAAAATTGGACAATAAAAGAAATTGCGTAGAGATTGTTTATGAAAGTGGTAGAAATTAAAATTTATGATATTATTTTATATTCTATATTGAAAAAAACATATTTTGATCATTTTCACCCAAAAATAAAGTCTACAGGAAGATTTTTATTGTACGAGCTGTTTTAAATTAATCGACTAAGTTATAAAAAATTAATAAAAAATCGAATATTTATGAAATTTAAATTTATTATATTATTTTACATTCTATATTCATTGAAGCTCAAAATAAATTGTTTTTTGATAGTTTTCACCCAAACATAAAGTCTACAGGAAGGTTTTTATTGCACGAGCTGTTTTAATTTAATCGACTGAGTTATAAAAAATGATAAAAAATTAAAGATTTAAGATATTTAAATTTATGATATTATTTTACATTCTATATTTAATTGAGTTCAAAATAAATAATTTTTTGATCATTTTGACCCAAAAATAAAGTATACAGGAAGATTTTTGTTATACGATCTGTTTTATAATAATCGACTGAGTTATAAAAAATGATAAAAAAAATCAAAGATTTCAAAAATTTAAATTTATGATATTATTTTACATTCTATATTTAATTGGACTTAAAATAAATAATTTTTTGATAATTTTCACCCAAAGATAAAGTCTACAGGAAGATTTTTATTATACGAGCTGTTTTTAAATTGACTGAGTTATACAAAATGAAAAAAAAACCAAAGATTTAAAATATTTAAATTTATGATATTATTTTACATTTTATATTTAATTGGACTAAAAATAATCCATGATTTTTTTATCATTTTCACACTAAAATAAAGTCTGCAGGAAGATTTTTATTGTATGAGTTGTTTTAATCGACTGAGTTATAAAAAAATATCAAAAAAACAAATATTTAAGAAATTTAAATGTATGATATTATTTTACATTCTATATTTAATTGGGCTCAAAATAAACTGGTTTTTGATGATTATCACACAAAAATAAAGTCCACAGGAAGATTTTTATTGCACAAGTTGTTTTAAATTAATCGACTGAGATATAAAAAATGCTAAAAAAAATCTTAGATTTAAGAAATTGAAAATGTATGATAATATTTTACATTCTATATTTAATTAGCCTCAAAAGAAACCATTTTTTGATCATTTTCATCCAAGAATAAAGTCTACAGAAAGATTTTTATTGTACGAGCTGTTCTAAAATAATCGACTGAGTTATAAAACATAATAAAAAATCAAAGCTTTCCAAAATTTAAATTTATGATATTATTTTACATTATATATTTAATTGGGTTCAAAATAAACAATTTTTTGATCATTTTCACACAAAAATAAAGTCTACAAGAAGATTTTTGTTATACGAGCTGTTTGAAATTAATCGACTGAATTGTAAAAAATCGTAAAAAATCAAATATTTAAGAAATTTAAATGAATGATATTATTTTACATTCTATATTTAATTGGGCTCAAAATAAACTATTTTTTTGATAATTTTCACCAAAAAATAAAGTCCACAGGAAGATTTGTATTGCACCAGTTGTTTTAAATTATTCGACTGAGATATAAACAATTCTAAAAAATCAAAGTATTAAGAAATTTAAAATGTATGATATCATTTTACATTCTATATTTAATTAGGCTCAAATAAACCATTTTTTTTTTATAATTTTCACCCAAAAATAAAGTATACAGGAAGATTTTTGCTATACGAGCTGTTTTAAACTAATCGACTGAGTTATAAAAAAATAATAAAAAATGGAATATTAATTAAATTTAAATTTATTATATTATTTTACATTATATATTTATGTAAGCTCAGAATAAATTGATGTTTGATAGTTTTACCCCAAACATAAAGTCTGCAGGAAGGTTTTTATTGCACGAGCTGTTTTAATTTAATCGACTGAGTTATAAAAAATGATAAAAAAATTAAAGATTCAAGATATTTAAATTTATGATATTATTTTACATTCTATATTTAATTGGGCTCAAAATAAACCATTTTTTGATAAACTTCACTGAAAAATAAAGTCTGCAGGAAAATTTTTATTGTAGGAACTGCTTTAAATTAATCGACTAAGTTATAAAAAATTGATAAAATATCGAATATTTTTGAAATTTAAATTTATTAGATGATTTTACATCCTATATTTATTTAAGCTCAAAATAAATTGTTTTTTGATAGTTTTAACCCAAGCATAATGTCTGCAGGGAGGTTATTATTGAACGAGCTGTTGTAATTTAATCGACCAAGTTATAAAAAATTAAAGATTTAAGATATTTATATTTATGATATTATTTTACATTCTATATTTAATTGGGCCCAAAATAAACCATTTTTTGATAAATTTCACATAAAAATAAAGTCTACATTAAGGCTTTTATGGTACGAGCTGTTTTAAATTAACCGACTAAGTTATAAAAATGATAAAAAAAATTAAAGCTTTAAGATATTTAAATTTATGATATTATTTTACTTTTTATATTTAATTATTCACTGCTTTTTGATAATTTTCAACCAAAAATAAAATTTACAAGAAGTTTTTTATTGTACAAGTTGTCTTACATTAATTGACTGAGTTATAAAAAACGATAAAAAATCAAATATTTTAGAAATTTTAATTTATGATATTAATTTATATTTTATATTTAATTGGGCTTAAAATAAACTATTTTTTGATAATTTTCACCCAAAAATAAAGTCTGCACGAAGATTTGTATTGCACCAGCTGTTCTAAATTAATCGACTAAGATATAAAAACTGATCAAAAATCAAATATTTAAGAAATTTAAATTTTTGACTTTGTTTTACATTCTATATTTTATTGGGCTCAAAATACATCATTTTTTGATCATTTTCACCAAAAAATGAAGTCTACAGTACGATTTTTATTGTACGAAATGTTTTAAATTAATAATTAAAGTTATAAAAAATTATAAAAAACAATGATTTATGATATTTCAATTTATGATATTATTTTACATTCTATATTTAATTGGCTCAAAGTAAACCGTTTTTTGATAATTTTTACCTAAAAATAAAGTCTACAGTAAGATTTTCATTGTACGAGCTGTTTTAACTTAATCGACTGAGTTATAAAAAATGATAAAAAATCAGCAATTTAAGAAATTTAAATTTATTATATTATTTTACTTTCTATATTTAATTGGGTTCAAAATAAACCATTTTTGATCATTTTCATCCAAAAATTAAGTCTACAGGAAGATTTTTATTGTACTAGATGTTTTAAATTAATCGACGGAGTTTAAAAAATGACAAAAAAATCTACAATTTAAGAAATTTAAATTTATGATATTATTTATATTCTATATAAATTGGGCTCAATATAAACTATTCTTTGATAATTTTCACCCGAAAATAAAGTCTACAGGAAGATTTGTATTGTACGAGGTGTGAATTAATCTACCGAGCTATTAAAAAAATTATAAAAAATCAACTATTTAACATATTTAACTTTATGATATTATTTTACATTCTATATTTAATTGGGCTTAATATAAGCCTATTTTTGATAATTGTCACCCAAAAGTAATGTCTATATCAATGGTTCCTTACCAGTGCTCTTCGAAACTCTGGTGCTTGTTGCAAATGTTCCGAGACATTATGAAAGTAAAATTGAATATTCGCTCATCACATACTGTATGTATTCGACTCTTAGATTTTGGTGCTCCTCGAGTTTTTCTTATGATCAATAGTGCTCCCTGACTTCAAAAAGTTTAAGAGTCACGCTTCTATAGGCTCAATTATTATCTCTTTTGCGTAGTTTGTTACCACAGCTGAGAATCAATTATAAGATGTATCATATTGTTGATTTAAAAGCCTATTGGTAATATAAATTGAGCGAAAAAAAATAGGTAGGGCACGTAAAGAGTCAGACTTCTAGTGTAGTTAGTTTAACGGGATAAATAAACGACTCGGCTATATACTTCCCCAAAAAAATTTCCCTAGTTTTTTAGACCGGTCTTTACCACTGATGGGGTGTTTTGGGAGATTGGTTGAGAAATTTTTGGGAGATTGGTTCAGAAATTTTTGGGAGATTGGTTGAGAAATTTCTGGGAGAGTGGTTGAGAAATTTTTGGGAGATTGGTTGAGACATTTTTGGGAGATTGGTTGAGAAATTTTTGGGAGATTGGTTGAGACATTTTTGGGAGATTGATTAAGACATTTTTGGGACATTGGTTGAGAAATTTTCGGGAGATTGGTTGAAAAATTTTTGGGAGATAGGTTGAGAAATATCAGAATTCCATGCCTTGCCATCAGTCAGCCGTGCATTTATCTCTGTGTAAAAGTTACAGTAGTTTTTTTTATCGATAGCTAATAAACTCACACTGCCTCCTTATTGTAGGTTAGACTATGAGAGCAATGTAGCACATATAAAGGTCGTTTTAAACAAGACAAATTCTTGACTCAAAAGTTAGTCAAGGTACGAGACAATCTAAATTGTCTTGTATCATACAGCAAATTATTTGAAATATTGTATTGTATTGAATGGAAAAATATAACGCGTTCTATTTGTCAAGGACAAATTGTATGGGAGGAGGATATATGAATTCATTTCTTGAACAACTTTTGAGCTAAGAAATTGTCTTGTCTAAAACGACCTTAACAGTTAAGTAAACATTGTTTGACTGTAAATTACACGCAACTACGATCGCTTTCAACTTGAACCAGCTGTCGATCTTATTTTTCTCGTTTCCGCCCGACACCACTGTTGTAATTGATTGCCGCAACGAGCGATATTTCCATAATCCCCAGCGCGCCGATAATAATTAGGGCCGCTCGTCGTAAAGGCGCTCGCGTTTTGTGTATTATCGGCAGAGGGGCCCCGCGGGCCGCCAGAACTCATCACTCTCGGACGCGCGGAGAGAGCATTAACGAGAGGCGTTTATCCCTATTTGGGCAAGGTGAGCGATTCGATTTAGTAAACGCTGATGTTGACGGACGGGCCGCGCTCGCCCATCAGTCTTCCACCATTAGCCCGGTGTGTGGACGGCTTAATTGCCTCGCGAGCTGAACTCAATAGATGAACAGTGGAGAACAGATTCGTGTTTGACAACTATACTAATAGGAACTGATTAGTTATTTTTTTGCATTAAAAATAACTGGGGAACAATAGAACTGCACGTAAAGTCTACATTATGTTGGGGTTACATGCAGTTGTATTGAATCCACTTGTCAATTACACTCAACAAACCCATAGAACCATATTAGACGGTCAATAATACTATCAATATTTTAGAATAATGACAGTATTACTCCCTGGTATTACTGTATGATAATATGTTTAAAATTTTCATTATTGTAAAATCATGTAAGGTGTCTTATACACGTTTCTGATAGTTTCAAATACATGTATTGACAACTGAACAGACTATAGTCTATATTCTTGCTGTCCATGCGTCAGCTTCCATCCAACAACCAATCAATCAGAGGCCAGGTTTTGATCAGCAATTCTCTGATTTCAAACCTGACCTCTGATTAGCTAAGACATAAAACGGAAGACAGACATACTTCGTTTTTGTATTCTGCATTTCTATGCGAATTCCCGATTTGATGTTAAAAAATATCCCTTCCAACCCAGCTCAGGCAGAGTGGTTAAAGGCGTCGTCCTTCTCGTACTGAGCATTGGGGACCCTGAGTTCGATCCTTATATCCGCGAATCACCTTATTTTCAGAGGTTTTCTGTGCAGTTATGGTAAATATCGGTTGATTAAACTCCTCTGAGCTTCTCCCTTGACCGTCGCAAAAGTCTCACGGCTGATAGCTTTAGATAGATAGAAGTTTTTTTTTATCCATTCCATTTCATATCAGGTACAATTTGAAATTCCGGCACCCAGTCTCATAGACCGGAGCATATATATCCTCGCGGCTTTAACTGGGCGCTAGTGCCGGTAGGTTAAAAAAATATTATTAATCTTCTATTATATGAAAAATTGTAGTAGTTTCCAATATGTATTTATGACACGCCACTAGAACGCTTTCTTATTATTATCTTCTACTGTTTTTATGTTTTACCTACAAAATTAAGACCTGAACGGTTTATATCGACAGCGCACTGCCTGCTGCTGTAGCTGCTGCTACGCAATCTGGTTGCGATTGCATTTCAATTTATATTATTTATTAATCGCACGCTTTAGACGATTTACTCTCTTCGCGCGCGGTTTTCCCGGGCGTGACGCGCGGTGCGCCAGAGCGTTGCGGCCGTTTTTTACGAGCTAGCGCCGAGCTCGCTTTGAGCCGAACAATGCGCTGATTTTCGTCTCATTTGCGATATTAAATAAAACGATAAGAAACCGGCGCGATATCGGCCGACCTACATGTAGCGAGAGAGGCGGTCGATCCCGTTGTTCATGCACAGATTGAATAAATTCAAATAGATGTGTGATGGAGATATGAAAAGTGTAATGCGAAAGCGACATAGGGATGTATTGAAAGGCGACGCCAATTTATTTATATCCTAGCAAACATAAAAGTCTTATAATATATATATATATATATATATATATATATGTATATATATATATATATATGTATATATATATATATATATATATATATATATATATATAAAGAATATTAAAGATTTAGAAATCTAAATTGTTGGCATTGCTTTACAATCTATATGTAATTGGGCCTAAAATAAGCTATTTTTTGATAATTTGAACTAAAAAATAAAACCTGCAGGAAGAATTTTAGCGTACGCGTTGTTCATATAAAATATCATGAAAAATCAAAAATTTTAAAAATTTAAATTTATGATACTGTTTTACAATTTATATTTAATTGGGCTTAAAATAAGACATTCTTTGATAATTTTCACCCAAAAATAAAATCTGTGGGAAGGTTATTATTCCATGAGCTGTTTTATATTAATCGACTGAGTTATAAAAAATGATAAAAAATTGCAGATTTAAGAAATTTAAATTTATGATATTATTTTATATTCTATATTTAATGTATTCTTAAAATAAGCCCATTTTTCAATAATTTTCCCTCAAAAATCAAGTCTGCAGGAAGGTTTTTATTGTACGAGATGTTTTAAATTAATCGATTGAGTTATAAAAAATAATAAAAAAATCACCGACTTGAGAAATTTAAATTTATCATATTATTTCATATTCTATATTTAATTGGGCTTAAAATAAGCTCATTTTTCAATAAATTTCACCCAAAAATCAAGTCTACAGGAAGATTTTTATTGTACAAGCTGTTTTAAATTAATCCACTAATTTATAAAAAATGATAAAAAATCACCGATTTAAAATATTTTAATTTATTATATTATTTTATATTCTACTTTTAATTGGGTTTAAAATAAGCTTATTTTAAAATAATTTTCACCCAAAAATCAAGTCTGCAGGAAGGTTTTTATTGTACGAACTGTTTTAAATTAATCGACTGGTTTATAAAAAATGATAAAAAATCACCGATTTAAGACATTTAAATATATCATATAATTTTATATTCTACATTTAATTGGACTTAAAATAAGCCCATTTTCAATAAATTTCACCCAAAAATCAAGTCTGCAGGGAGGTTTTTATTGTACGAGCTGTTTTAAATTAATCGACTGAGTTATAAAAAATGATAAAAAATCGCGGATTTAAGAAATTTAAATGTATCATATTACTTTATATTCTACATTTAATTGGGCTTAAAATAAGCCCATTTTTCAATAATTTTCACCCAAAAATCAAGTCTGCAGGAAGGTTTTTATTGTACGAGCTGTTTTAAATTAATCGACTAATTTATAAAAAATGTTAAAAAATCACAAATTTAAGATATTTAAATTTATCATATTATTTTATATTCTACATTTAATTGGGCTTAAAATAAGCCCATTTTTCAATAATTTTCACCCAAAATTCAAGCCTGGAGGAATTTTTTTATTATACGAGCTGTTTTAAGTTAATCGTTTGAGTTATAAAAAATGATAAAAAATCATGGATTTAAGAAATTTAAATTTTTCATATTATTTTATATTCTGCATTGAATTGGGCTTAAAATAAGCCCATTTTCAATAATTTTCACCCAAAATTCAAGTCTGCAGGAATTTTTTTATTATACGAGATGTTTTAGGTTAATCGTCTTGAGTTATAAAAAATGATAAAAAATCATGGATTTAATAAATTTAAATTTTTCATATTATTTTATATTCTACATTGAATTAGGCTTAAAATAAGCCCATTTTCAATAATTTTTACCCAAAATTCAAGTCTGCAGGAATTTTTTTATTGTACGAGCTATTTTAAATTAATCGACTAATTTATAAAAAATTATAAAAAATCACCGATTTAAGATATTTAAATTTTTCTTATTATTTTATATTCTACATTTAATTGGGCTTAAAATAAGCCTATTTTTCAATAATTTTCATCAAAAATCAAGTCTGCAGGAAGGTTTTTATTGTACGAGCTGTTTTAAAGTAATCGTCTGAGTTATAAAAAATAATAAAAAATCACCGATTTAAGAAATTTAAATTTAACATATTATTTCATATTCTATATTTAATTGGGCTTAAAATAAGACCATTTTTCAATAATTTTCACTCAAAAATCAAGTCTGCAGGAAGGTTTTTATTGTACGAGATGTTTTAAATTAATCGATTGAGTTATAAAAAATGATAAAAAATCACAGATTTAAGAAATTTAAATTTATCATATTATTTTTTATTCTATATTTAATTGGGCTTAAAATAAGCCCATTTTTCAATAATTTTCACCCAAAAATCAAGTCTGCAGGAAGGTTTTTATTATACGAGCTGTTTTAAATTAATCGACTGATTTATAAAAAATGATAAAAAATCACCACTTTAAGATATTTATAATATTATTTTATATTCTACATTTAATTGGGCTTAAAATAAGCCCATTTTCAATAATTTTCACACAAAAATCAAGTCTGCAGGAAGGTTTTTATTGTACGAGCTGTTTTAAATTAATCGACTGAGTTATAAAAAAAGTTAAAAAATCATGGATGTAAGAAATTTAAATTTGTCATATTATTTTATATTCTACATTGAATTAGGATTAAAATAAGCCCATTTTCAATAATTTACACCCAAAATTCAAGTCTGCAGAATTTTTTTTATTGTACGAGCTGTTTTAAATTAATCGACTGTGTTATAAAAAATGATCAAAAAATCATGGATTTAAGACATTTAAATTTATCATATTACTTTATATTCTAAATTTAATTGGGCTTAAAATAAGCCCAGTTTCAATAATGTTCACCCCAAAATCAAGTCTGCAGGAAGGTTTTTATTGTACGAGCTGTTTTAAATTAATCGACTGAGTTATAAAAAATTATAAAAAATTATGGATTCAAGAAATTTAAATTTGTCATATTATTATATATTCTACATTGAATTGGGCTTAAAATAAGCCCATTTTCAATAATTTTCACCCAAAATTCAAGTTTGCAGGAATTTTTTTTATTGTACGAGCTGTTTTAAATTAATCGACTGAGTTATAAAAAATTATAAAAAATCACAGATTTAAGTAATTTAAATGTATCATATTACTTTATATTCTACATTTAATTGGGCTTAAAATAAGCCCATTTTTAATCATTTTAACCCAAACATCAAGTCTGCAGAAAGGTTTTTATTGTACGAGCTGTTTTAAATTAATCGACTGTATTATAAAAAATGATAAAAAATCGCCGATTTAAAAAATTTTAATTTATGATATTATTTTATATTTCACATTGAATTGGGCTTAAAATAAGCCCATTTTCAATAATTTTCACCCAAAATTCAAATTTGCAGGAATTTTTTTTATTGTACGAGCTGTTTTAGATTAATCGACTGAGTTATAAAAAATTATAAAAAATCACAGATTTAAGTAATTTAAATGTATCATATTACTTTATATTCTACATTTAATTGGGCTTAAAATAAGCCCATTTTAAATAATTTTCACCCAAAATTCAAGTCTGCAGGAAGTTTTTAATGTACGAGCTGTTTTACATTAATCGACTGAGTTATAAAAAATTATAAAAAATCACAGATTTAAGTAATTTAAATGTATCATATTACTTTATATTCTACATTTAATTGGGCTTAAAATATGCCTATTTTTAATCATTTTAACCCAAAAATCAAGTCTGCAGAAAGGTTTTTATTGTACGAGCTGTGTTAAATTAATCGACTAAGTTATAAAAAATGATAAAAAATCACGGATTTAATAAATTTAAATTTATCATATTATTTTATATTCTACTTTTAATTGGGCTTAAAATAAGCCCATTTTCAATAATTTTCACCTAAAAATAAAGTCTGCAGGAAGGTTTTTATTGTACGAGCTGTTTAAAATTAATCGACTGGGTTATAAAAAATCATAAAAAATCACCGATTTAGGATATTTTAATTTATCATATTATTTTATATTCTACATTTAATTTGGCTTAAAATAAGTCAATTTTCAATCATTTTCACCCAAAATTCAAGTCTGCAGGATTTTTTTAAGGTACGAGTTGTTTTAAATTAATCGACTGAGTTATAAAAAATCGCGGATTTAAGAAATTAAAATTTATCATATTACTTTATATTCTACATTTAATTGGGCTTAAAATAAGCTTATTTTCAATAATTTTCACCCAAAAATCAATATCAATAATCGACTGATTTATAAAAAATGATAAAAAATTAAAGAAATTTAAATGTATGTTATTATCTTACATTCTATATTTAATTAGAATTAATACAAGCTATTTTTTGATAATTTTAACTCAAAAATTAAGTCTGCAGGAAGGTTTTTATTGTACGAGCTATTTTATATTAATCGAGTGAGTTATAAAAACTGATACAAAAATCAAAGTTTTAAAAAATTTAAATTTATAAAATTACTTTACATTCTATATTTAATTGGGCTCTAACTAAACCATTTTTTGATTATTTTCACCTCAAAGTAAAGTCTGCACGTAGGTTTTGATTTTACGAGCTATAATATAATATAATATATAATATATTTTTTTTTACATGAGTTTTTTTTTAACAAATTACTACAACAAGAGTTGACCATCTCTTGTTCGTGTAATTTGCTAAAAAAAAAATCTTGCACGCTACCGATTACAACACCACCGCATTCTCTACACTCCAGTCGACCTGTTAAGGTTCTTGCATTGTGTGCTCTGTGGTAAATTAGTGCCGGTTTTTAAAAACTCCCCATTTAGCCGCACAATATGGTAATAAAGCGATGAGTATCGCCGCGTTTTTCCGCTCGCGCGCATTGTTAAATTACATTTGGCCGGCCGGTGCGCGCGCTTTAATTGCGGCGGCGGCGGTTCTGGCAAGGAGAAAAATTCGCAGCGCATTGTGCGCGCATGGACAGTGTAAAAATTGTCAATTGTATGGGCATGGAGTATCTAAAGCCCCAAGACAGCGAGAACCAAAGTGTACATTAACGTAGTTTAATGCACACGAATCATTATGTTAGCCGAAGAAAACGTATTTATATCAATATCAATACCGTTTATTGAATAAAATCAATTCAAATTTTATTCTTTTCTATCAAAGTTCCTTCATTGTAACCAATCAGGACAATTTTGTGTGATAATTTTTATACTTTCAATACCGTTTATTCGATAACAACAAATAGAATCGTATAATAATAATAAATATTACAAAACCCCACTGAAGCTTGATGCACCGTTCTTTTGTGTAGCGATTGATGTATTTTTAGATTAGTTTGTATGGTCAACTAAACTAAAAAAATATTGAAATTAGTATAGGCAATGAAACAAATTTCGATTTGAACTGTTATCCCTATGGATATTTAATTTTTTAATCAAAAATATTGGCATTGATTAATCATCATCATCTACCAACCAAACTATGCCCGTCCACTATTTCAAACGACTTGAACTATGCACTACACTATTATCCGTTATTTTCTATGATTAAATTAATGTCATTTATTAATTTAAGACTAATTAAAAAGATATATGTGAAAAATAATGTAATGCAAAGTTCAAGTCATTTGAAATAGTGGACGGGCATAGTTTGGTCTGTAGGGGCCACCCGCCCACCCCACCCTCGTTTGCATACTATTTTCAATGGATACTAATGTTTGCATACTGTTTTCAATGGATACTAATGTTTTATATTGTTTAAACTATTACAAGAAGAGTTTTATCCTATGGAAAAACTATGCGAGCGAAGGTGGGGTGGGCGGGCGGCCCCTACCAACCAAACTATGCCCATTCGCTATTTCAAATGACTTGAACTATGCACTACACTATTATCCGTTATTTTCTATGATTAAATTAATGTCATTTTTAATTTAAGACTAATTAAAAAGATATATGTGAAAAATAATGTAATGCAAAGTTCAAGTCATTTGAAATAGTGGACGGGCATAGTTTGGTCTGTAGGGACCACCCGCCCACCCCACCCTCATTTGCATACTTTTTTTAATGGATATAAATGTTTCATATTGTTTAAACTATTACAAGAAGAGTTTTATCCGATGGAAAAACTATGCGAGCAAAGGTGGGGTGGGCGGGCGGCCCCTACCAACCAGACTATGCCCGTCCACTATTTCAAATGACTTGAACTATGCACTACACTATTATCCGTTATTTTCTATGATTAAATTAATTTCATTTTTTAATTTAAGACTAATTAAAAAGATATATGTGATAAATAAGTTCAAGTCATTAGAAATAGGGGACGGGCATAGTTTGGTCTGTAGAGACCACCCGCCCACCTCTCTCTCGTTTGCATAGTTTTTTCAATGGATACAAATGTTTTATATTATTTAAACTATTACAACGACTTGAACTATGCACAACATTGTTTCTAATATTTTCTTTTACGAATTAGGCGTAAACTAAAAAATGAAATGAATTGAATTTAATTTAAATTAATGGATAACAGTATAGTGCAGAATTTCATTTGAAATAGTTGACGGGCATAGTTTGGTTGGTAGGGGCATTTTGTGTGTTAATTTTTATACTTTGAATACTCTCAAAAGCGCTGACGATAATAATTGTTGGAATAACTCTATAAAAAAATCTATATAAACTATCACAAAAACAACGACGTCAATATAAAATGATATTGTTCGTCGCAATTCCGTTGATGAAAACGTGCGCGATGAATGGGGCCGGTTGTGCCCGGCTTGAAATCGAGATGATAACGATAACTGCAGACTCCGGATAGCGTTGCATTGATAAAACACGCGCCTCGTACCACAATAAATCCGGCTCTGCAGAAAACCCGGCGACGTTTCGCGAATCAACAAAGATATAAATAACAATGCAACCGCCTGAAATAAGTCATCCCGCTCTCTGCCCCGTTTTTCATGTCGCCCCGCGTTATGTAACTGGCAAAGTGTGTTTGATTTTTATGACCCGTTAAAGCGGCCATTAAAGTAATTACCCACCGGTGAAATCGCAATCAGTGTTCGTATGTGCGATAGATAAATCTCTTGACCGCGGGTCGCGCGCGCGACTATCTGCATTCCGCGCGCGCGTGGCCCGTCAATCGGGCCGTGCGGCGGCGGCGGCGGCAGCAACAGCGCGACCGAAAGGAATACATGTGCGTTCGGATTTATGTTGTGTTGGGAAATGCGAATTCGGAGCAGGAATGCCGTGGCGCCAACTAATGCAATTTCAACTATGTAGAAATGTTGATTAATTTGTTACATTGGTTTTCTTATAGATTAATCATGTTGATCATTATTATTATACACCTAATACATTCTATTTTTATTAATTACTTAACTTGTCTTAATAAATTGTTTTAAATTTAAATAGCTTATCTGTTGCCGCATGTAGGGTTAAGATGAATAGCAGTGCTTATAGTACACTCCTGACTTAATGTTTAATGTTTTCATTTTCATGTTTGCGATCGCTACTGCCCTTTTCGTTTTATCGAGTGTTGCTTTTATTAGTATGACTTTATGTTTGTCATGTGAGGTGAAAGACACCCATGCCCTCGTCAGCACCTGGATAGTCCTAGATAGTTGGCTGGAGGGTAGCATAGCTACAGACACTTAAGGTCGTTTTAGACAAGACAATTGCTTGACTCAAAAGTTAGTCGAGATGCGAGGCAATCTGAATTGTAGTGAAAATTAGTAAAATCGAAAATAATGCAAATTATATAATGAGATTAGGTATATGTTTATCGATCAAAATTAACTTTAGTCATACCAGTTTATATACAAAAATGACTGAAAAAGTCAAACTTTAAAATATCGTCATTTGTTTTGAAATTACAGCCCTTCAAAATCAAAATTTGTGTAATCGAAAGTATTACAAATTATATAATTAGATTTAGTATATGTTTTTCTATCAAAACTAACTTTAGTCACACCAGTTTATATACAAAAATGACTGAAAAAGTCAAATTTTAAAATAGCATTCAAATATTTTCATTTATTTTAAAGTTACAGCCCCTGAAAGTCAAAATTTGTATAATCGAATGGAATGCAGACAATTTGTAAATGTTTTGCTATCCAAATTAACCTAAGTCAGACCAGTTTATTTACAAAAAGACTGAAAAAGTCAAATTTTAAAATCGCATTCAAACATCTTCATTTATTTTAAAGTAACAGCCTTTCAAAGTCAAAATTAGTAAAAGCGAAAGAAATGCAAATTATATAATGAGATTGGGTATATGTTTTTCTATCAAAATTAACTTTAGTCATACCAGTTTATATACAAAAATTACTGAAAAAGTCAAACTTTAAAATCGTATTCAAATATCGTAATTTGTTTTGAAATTACAGCCCTACAAAATCAAAATTTGTATAATCGAAAGTATTACAAATTATATAATGAGATTTAGTATATGTTTTTCTATCAAAATTAACTTTAGTCATACCAGTTAATTTACAAAAATGACTGAAAAAGTCGAATTTTAAAATAGCATTCAAATATCTTCATTTATTTTAAAGTTACAGCCCCTCAAAGTCAAAATTTGTATAATCGAACGTAATGCAGACATTTTGTAAATGTTTTCCTATCCAAATTAACCTAAGTCATACCAGTTTATTTACAAAAAGACTGAAAAAGTCAAATTTTAAAATCGCATTCAAACATCTTCATTTATTTTAAAGTAACAGCCTTTCAAAGTCAAAATTAGTAAAATCGAAAGTTATGCTAATTATATAATGAGATTAGGTATATGTTTTTCTATCAAAATTAACTTTAGTCATACCAGTTTAAATACAAAGATGACTGAAAAAGTCAAACTTTAAAATCGTATTCAAATATCGTCATTTGTTTTGAAATTACAGCCCTACAAAATCAAAATTTGTATAATCGAAAGTATTACAAATTATATAATGAGATTTAGTATATGTATTTCTATCAAAAATAACTTTAGTCACACCAGTTTATACACAAAAATGACTGAAAAATTTCAATTTTAAAATAGCATTCAAATATCTTCATTTATTTTAAAGTTACAGCCCCCTAAAGTCAAAATTTGTATAATCGAACGTAATGCAGACATTTTGTAAATGTTTTCCTATATAAATTAACCTAAGTCAGACCAGTTTATTTACAAAAAGATTGAAAAAGTCAAATTTTAAAATCGCATTCAAACATCTTCACTTATTTTAAGGTTACAGCCTTTCAAAGTCAAAATTAGTAAAATCGAAAGTTATGCTAATTATATAATGAGATTAGGTATATGTTTTTCTATCAAAATTAACTTTAGTCATACCAGTTTAAATACAAAGATGACTGAAAAAGTCAAACTTTAAAATCGTATTCAAATATCGTCATTTGTTTTGAAATTACAGCCCTACAAAATCAAAATTTGTATAATCGAAAGTATTACAAATTATATAATGAGATTTAGTATATGTTTTTCTATTAAAACTAACTTTAGTCATACCAGTTTATACACAAAAATGACTGAAAAAGTCAAATTTTAAAATAGCATTCAAATATCTTTATTTATTTTAAAGTTACAGCCCCTGAAAGTCAAAATTTGTATAATCGAACGTAATGCAGACATTTTGTAAATGTTTTCCTATCCAAATTAACCTAAGTCATACCAGTTTATTTACAAAAAGACTGAAAAAGTCAAATTTTAAAATCGCATTCAGACATCTTCATTTATTTTTAAGTTACAGCCTTTCAAAGTCAAAATTAGTAAAATCGAAAGTAATGCAAATTATATAATGAGATTAGGTATATGTTTTTCTATCAAAATTAACTTTAGTCATACCAGTTTATATACAAAAATGACTGAAAAAGTCAAACTTTAAAATCGAATTCAAATATCGTCATTTGTTTTGAAAATACAGCGCTTCAAAATCAAAATTTGTATAATCGAAAGTATTACAAATTATATAATGAGATTTAATATATGTTTTTCTATCAAAATTAATTTTAGTCATACCAGTTTATATACAAAAATGACTGAAAAAGTCAAATTTTAAAATAGCATTCAAATATCTTTATTTATTTTAAAGTTACAGCCCCTCAAAGTCAAAATTTGTATAATCGAACGTAATGCAGACATTTTGTAAATGTTTTCCTATCCAAATTAAGCTAAGTCATACCAGTTCATTTACAAAAAGACTGAAAAAGTCAAATTTTAAAATAACATTCAAATATCTTCATTTATTTTAAAGTTACAGCCTTTCAAAATCAAAATTAGTAAAATCGAAAGTAATGCAAATTATATAATGAGATTAGGTATATGTTTTTCTATCAAAATTAACTTTAGTCATACCAGTTTATATACAAAAATGACTGAAAAAATCAAACTTTAAAATCGTATTCAAATATCGTCATTTGTTTTGAAATTACAGCCCTTCAAAATCAAAATTTGTATAATCGAAAGTATTACAAATTATATAATTAGATTTAGTATATGTTTTTCTATCAAAACTAACTTTAGTCACACCAGTTTATACACAAAAATGACTGAAAAAGTCAAATTTTAAAATAGCATTCAAATATCTTTATTTATTTTAATGTTACAGCCCCTCAAAGTCAAAATTTGTATAATCGAACGTAATGCAGACATTTTGTAAATGTTTTCCTATCCAAATTAACCTAAGTCATACCAGTTTATTTACAAAAAGACTGAAAAAGTCAAATTTTAAAATCGCATTCAAACATCTTCATTTATTTTAAAGTAACAGCCTTTCAAAGTCAAAATTAGTAAAATCGAAAGTAATGCAAATTATATAATGAGATTAGGTACATGTTTTTTCTATCAAAATTAACTTTAGTCATACCAGTTTATATACAAAAATGACTGAAAAAGTCAAACTTTAAAATCGTATTCAAATATCGTCATTTGTTTTGAAATTACAGCTCTTCAAAATCAAAATTTGTATAATCGAAAGTATTACAAATTATATAATGAGATTTAGTATATGTTTTTCTATTAAAACTAACTTTAGTCACACCAGTTTATATACAAAAATGACTGAAAAAGTCAAATTTTAAAATAGCATTCAAATATTTTCATTTATTTTAAAGTAACAGCCTTTCAAAGTCAAAATTAGTAAAAGCGAAAGAAATGCAAATTATATAATGAGATTGGGTATATGTTTTTCTATCAAAATTAACTTTAGTCATACCAGTTTATATACAAAAATTACTGAAAAAGTCAAACTTTAAAATCGTATTCAAATATCGTAATTTGTTTTGAAATTACAGCCCTACAAAATCAAAATTTGTATAATCGAAAGTATTACAAATTATATAATGAGATTTAGTATATGTTTTTCTATCAAAATTAACTTTAGTCATACCAGTTTATACACAAAAATGACTGAAAAAGTCAAATTTTAAAATATCTTTCAAATATCTTCATGTATTTTAAAGTTACAGCCCCTCAAAGTCAAAATTTGTATAATCGAACGTAATGCAGACATTTTGTAAATGTTTTCCTATCCAAATTAACCTAAGTCATACCAGTTTTTTTACAAAAAGACTGAAAAAGTCAAATTTTAAAATCGCATTCAAACATCTTCATTTATTTTAAAGTTACAGCCTTTCAAAGTCAAAATTAGTAAAATCGAAAGTAATGCAAATTATATAATGAGATTAGGTATATGTTTTTCTATAAAAATTAACTTTAGTCATACCAGTTTATATACAAAAATGACTGAAAAAATCAAACTTTAAAATCGTATTCAAATATCGTCATTTGTTTTGAAATTACAGCCCTTCAAAATCAAAATTTGTATAATGGAAAGTATTACAAATTATATAATGAGATTTAGTATATGTTTTTCTATCAAAACTAACTTTAGTCATACCAGTTTATACACAAAAATTACTGAAAAAGTCAAATTTTAAAATAGCATTCAAATATCTTTATTTATTTTAAAGTTACAGCCCCTCAAAGTCAAAATTTGTATAATCGAACGTAATGCAGACATTTTGTAAATGTTTTCCTATCAAATTAACCTAAGTCATACCAGTTTATTTACAAAAAGACTGAAAAAGTCAAATTTTAAAATCGCAGTCAAACATCTTCATTTATTTTAAAGTAACAGCCTTTCAAAGTCAAAATTAGTAAAAGCGAAAGTAATGCAAATTATATAATGAGATTGGGTATATGTTTTTCTATCAAAATTAACTTTAGTCATACCAGTTTATATACAAAAATGACTGAAAAAGTCAAACTTTAAAATCGTGTTCAAATATCGTCATTTGTTTTGAAATTACAGCCCTTCAAAATCAAAATTTGTGTAATCGAAAGTATTACAAATTATATAATTAGATTTAGTATATGTTTTTCTATCAAAACTAACTTTAGTCACACCAGTTTATATACAAAAATGACTGAAAAGGTCAAATTTTAAAATAGCATTCAAATATTTTCATTTATTTTAAAGTTACAGCCCCTGAAAGTCAAAATTTGTATAATCGAACGTAATGCAGACATTTTGTAAATGTTTTCCTATCCAAATTAACCTAAGTCATATCAGTTTATTTACAAAAATGACTGAAAAAGTCAAATTTTAAAATAGCATTCAAATATCTTCATTTATTTTAAAGTTACAGCCTTTCAAAGTCAAAATTAGTAAAATCTAAAGTAATGCAAATTGTATAATAAGATTAGTTATATGTTTTTCTATCAAAATTAACTTTAGTCATACCAGTTTATATACAAAAATTATTGAAAAAGTCAAACTTTAAAATCGTATTCAAATATCTTCTAATATTTGTTTTCAAATTACAGCCCTTCAAAATCAAAATTTGTATAATCGAAAGTATTACAAATTATATAATGAGATTTAGTATATGTTTTACTATCAAAATTAACTTTAATCATACCAGTTTATACACAAAAATGGCTGAAAAAGTCAAATTTTAATATAGCATTCAAATATCTTTATTTATTTTAAAGTTACAGCCCTTCAAAGTCAAAATTTGTATAATTGAACGTAATGCAGACATTTTGTAAATGTTTTCCTATCCAAATTAACCTAAGTCATACCAGTTTATTTACAAAAAGATTGAAAAAGTCAAATTTTAAAATCGCATTCAAACCTCTTCATTTATTTTAAAGTTACAGCCCCTCAAAGTCAAAATTTGTATAATCGAACGTAATGCAAACATTTTGTAAATATTTTCCTACCCAAATTAACCTAATTCATACCAGTTTATTTATAAAAAGACTGAAAATTTTGTTTCTTAAAATAAATTATTTGAAAGATATGTTAGATTTTCTGAAATTGATCTATTAGTGAAAAAATACTCGCAATAAGAAATGGCATTTACTACTTTATACGAAAGGTTTATTTGTATATCAATAAAACAAAATGTTAAATATATCGCTCCCAAAAATATAATAACGCAAAACATTAATAACCTTGTAAAACGTCGCACACATAAATGTCCCCTCAAATTAAAAAAAAAACTGGCTCCTGCCAAATGCTTGTCGCGTTAAAATAATAACCGTCGTATTTAAATTTAAAATATCTGTGTTATATAGCCAGCAGCACAAAATAAAACCGCGATAACCGAATTATCTAAGTCTATCTATTAAACGGAATCGCTGGAAGTAGTAAGTTCCGGGAAGTGAAGAGATTATTTCGCTCGCGCAGATGAAAACCACAGGCACACATTTATATGGTGCATGGCAATTTCATTTGAATAACTCCGCGGCGGGACGGGTGCTAATTAAACCCGACGTCGTCCAGGACACCTTATCAACATGTGGCGCATTGTGGTAACGAGTGCGGTCGAGGCACAAGAAGCCGGTTAATTGTCATCTCTCCCCGCAGTGGACACGGTTGACTCGAGATAAGTCAATTAGGGGGACGTGCGGCAGGACAAAAAAAAATGTGTACAGCGCGGGGACAACTTTCATATCATTGTTTGCACTCGCTGGGGCAATTGATTATTATGCTCTCGTGGGCACAATTGAAATGCTTGGGTATTGTCAGGGATTATAAGGCAGCGTCGTGTCGTCCGACAGGTTGCTTAAAGAATAACACTGGGGTATGGATGATACAGATTCTGTATATGTGCTTTTGAAATTTATGGTAAATAGTACTAGGCTTATACTCATATATGAGCCTGTTAGAATGTAGTAAAAAAAATAAACTGAAAATAATATTTTTCCCTGTGGTTGCTCCGGAGTGGGTGCTGGTCATCTGGTTTTGGGTAATTTTGATAGGGCTATCAACCGAAAAGCCGGTATCTCTCTCTACCCTTTAGGTCAGATGAGTTTAATCGGCCGGTATTTAGCTTAGATGAGTTTAATCAGCCGGTATTTAGCTTAATTTGGCAGAATACTCCTGGAAACTGTGAAAGGTGATTCGCGAAAATTCGCCCGCGTGGAGTTTAAACTTTTGCTCCCTAATGCTCAGTATGCGACGGATGGCGCCTCTAACCACTACACCACTAAGCTGGGTTTTACATTTATAAAGAAACTTCTATCTTTACCATCCATCGTTCATGGAAGAAGCTCAAAGGAGTTGGTATTTACCGTAACTTCACAGAAAATCTCTGAAAAAAAGTGATTCACGTAAATTCGTCTCCACAATGTTCAATACTAGACGAGCGATGCCTCTAAACCCCCGGCAACTGAACTAGGTTTTATCTATAAGTGTAACTTCTTAGATACAAAAGGCAAATGAATTATAATGATTATGTTGTTTATTTGGCCAGTTATAATTTTCATGTGTGTGTATTTTTATTGTATGATGTTTATTTATATCCACAAAATAGGTTTTTGGTGGGAGATTGGTGTGGGTTCTCTCACTCTCAGTAGTAGTATCTGTCGAATTTAGATAATTGGGTTGTCGTCCTCGTGCGCTCGTGCTCGTTATTTTTAGCGGCGGCAATTTGGCAGGGTTTCCATGGCGTTCTAGAGAGTCGGGCGTGTGTATTAAAAATAGACGTGGATCTCACCGCCGGCGTGTAGTGACATCACGACGTTACAAAATTGTTCGCGGGGTGGTTGGCGGAGGGCACTAGCTATAGCTCGTGCCGTGCCACGACCTGGGATATAATCTTCAGGCGGTGGCGGCGACGGTGGTGGTGGTGGTGTGTGCGCCCACGCCACGTCCGTGACGACGCGCGCCCTGACGTCACCTAGCGAGGAGGCGGAGGCGTATGGAGTTGGCGTTCGGTACCTGCGAGCGGCGCACACATGTCCGGCATTCATTCATATCCCTGCTCTGGAGTGCGCGAGTGTTATTGTTATCCCGGTGGTGAAGTGCGTTATGGCAACGGGGACCCGACGCTCCGGTGCCGTGCGCCATCAACATGTTAACACTAGCGATGCGGAGGGAACACGAGGACTCGAGGGGTGGTGACGGGTACGCGCGACAACGCTCACGGGACAGTGCAACAGGTGGTGACGAGTTTGTGGATATCCTGCAGGTGCAACAGTTGCTGCTCGATGGTGGCGCGGCCCGGGGGAGAGGGCGCGAGCCGGCGACGACGACGACGGGAAGACTGCTCGACGCAGCCGCCTTCGCCGCGCCGCCATACTACTACACGCCGCCGGCCACCAACGTGGACGACCTGGTCGCCCTGTGGTTCACCGGACCTACACCCTCAGGTCTGTCACACACACAAACTGCGCGATACAATTCACCTTATTTGGTTTTCACTTACATAACAACACTCTCTTCTCGCCAATATCTACTTTTGCTCCACCACTTATCCCACACGTTTTATTCATTCATCCAACGCGTTTTCGCTACGTCACGCCGCTTTAATGCCGTTAATATGTAATTTTAATTACTCACCGGCGCTGCTGGCTCGAATGGCCATTTAAAGACGCTTAAACTATACAATTAATCAATCCAACAATACAGACGTCCGAACAACATCTACCGATATTTAATTAATTTTACATTCCTGCCTCTCGCGATACCACTTACAGAAAGCACCTACAGATATATACAATTCATCAATAACACCTAAAGAAATTACCACCTGGAGGATACAAGCAAAATCGATTTAATTTCCCTTAATATATTTAAATACATTCGAATTATTAAACATCATTTTGACTACAATTAATCTATTTCATCATCAATCATCACATAAACCAGTGTCGAAGTTAATTATATGATGCTGCACGAAAATTACTTTCCACTGAATTTGTGTTACTTGAAACAAATTCAGTGGAAAGTAATTTAAATAAACTTATGCGATGACAGTCTTAATAAAGATTGTTTCTCGCTCTACTATCCCACACTTATAATTTCTACTATTTTGCAAATAATAATATAATTTTCAACAAATCACATTTCACAGTTTTCTGTGTAGTTGAGTGATTAAACTCCTCTGAGCTTCTCCCTTTACCGGCGGAAAAGCCTTACGTCTATAAAGATAAGAGTGTTTTTACCATTATCAATTTTAATTTTATTTCTGAAGGGATTTTTTGAAAAAAAAACCTATGTTTAATAATATTCATATTTTAATTAGACATACACATTTTGCAACCAACTAGCGACAAAACTATCCATTTTTGATTTAATGGAAGTTAGTTAGTCTTCTAAAATCGAAAAACTAACCAGAATAATCAAATCTACCATTATTACATATTACATATTTAGCAACGACTTGTTTGAGAACAAAAATTTAGAATTCCAGGTTTTGGTTTTCAGTCAATATCTCAAAAAAAAAATACACATCTGACATAGATGTTTCATTATTAAATCAAAATATACTAATCAAGATATCCAAATCTGTATAGCATATAGATTTTTTTTCTCATGAGATCTAGATTTATAGCTTGATTGATAAATAGTGAACATTCGTTTTCAAGCGAATTAATTCGTCAATATCTCAAAAATGTGTGGCTGAAAATGGCTGAAAATCACCTGCGATGTTCAGAATAAAATCAATTTAGATTATGCAGAATTTCGAATCAATCGTGAGTAAAAAAAAATTGGAAAAAATTAGTTTTTAGACTAATTAATTCGTCAATATCTCAGAATTCAAGGTCTTGGTTTTCCGTCATTATCTCAATAAAACATACTACTGACATACATATTTTTCATTATTATCTCAAAATAGACTAATCAGGCTAAACAAATCTATATATCATATAGTTTTTTTCTCACTAGAAACTAGTTTTATAGCTTACTGAAAAATAGTGAAAATTAGTTTTTAGACTAATTATTTCGTCAATATCTCAGAATTCAAGGTCTTGGTTTTCCGTCATTATCTCAATAAAACATACTACTGACATACATATTTTTCATTATTATCTCAAAATAGACTAATCAGGCTAAACAAATCTATATATCATATAGTTTTTTTCTCACTAGAAACTAGTTTTATAGCTTACTGAAAAATAGTGAAAATTAGTTTTTAGACTAATTATTTCGCCAATATCTCAGAATTCAATGTCTTGGGTTTCCGTCAATATCTTTATAAAATATACTACTGATATACATATTTTTCATTATTGTCTCAAAATAGACTAATCAGGCTAAACAAATCTATATATCATATAATTTTTTTCTCACTAGAAACTAGTTTTATAGCTTACTGAAAAATAGTGAAAATTAGTTTTTAGACTAATTAATTCGTCAATATCTCAGAATTCAAGGTCTTGGTTTTCCGTCATTATCTCAATAAAACATATTACTGACATACATATTTTTCATTATTATCTCAAAATAGACTAATCAGGCTAAACAAATCTATATATCATATAGTTTTTTTCTCAATAGAAACTAGTTTTATAGCTTACTGAAAAATAGTGAAAATTAGTTTTTAGACTACTTATTTCGTCAATATCTCAGAATTCAAGGTCTTGGTTTTCCGTCATTATCTCAATAAAACATACTACTGACATACATATTTTTCATTATTGTCTCAAAATAGACTAATCAGGCTAAACAAATCTATATATCATATAGTTTTTTTCTCACTAGAAACTAGTTTTATAGCTTACTGAAAAATAGTGAAAATTAGTTTTTAGACTAATTATTTCGCCAATATCTCAGAAGTCTTGATTTTCCGTCAATATCTTTATAAAATATACTACTGATATACATATCTTTCATTATTATCTCAAAATATACTAACCAGGCTTAGCAAATCTGTGACATATAGTTTTTTTCTCATGAGAAGCTGCATTTATAGCTTACGGAAAAATTCTGAAAATTAATATTCAAGAGAATGAATTCGTTAATATCTCAAAAATGTGTGACTGAAAATGGCTGAAAGTCACCTCTGATTTTCATAATAACATCTAAATTTGTTATGCAAAATTTAGGAACGAACGATCGCGAGTATAAAAAAAATTTGGGCTGAAAAATCCTTAAGGTACGTTTGTTGACGAAATATGCCGATTATTTACGATATTTTTATAATTTATTAAAACAAACTAGAAAACGCTATTTTTGTTACTTTTATTCATTGCAGGTTATTAGTTTGTCAGTTATAACTGAAGAAATTCTGATAATACTATCTTACATTTCATTCAATATTTCCTAAAAGTACATTTGTTATGTAATTATTTTTACTGTTATCTTACAGTAGACTAATCAGGCTTTATAAAATCGTTTAGAATTTGTTTCTGGTATGGATTGAAAGTTACAGCTGATTAAAAAATCCTAAAAATATTATATAATATAATAATAAATTATTTTTTCTCGAAATTTTTCGAGTTATTTAATGAGCTGTAAATTTTATATTTGGTTGCTATCTAACTAAATGAATATAATTTTAATATTTCAGAAGAAAAAATTTCAGCCAGTTTTATTTTTAATGAATTAAAATCTTCAGAAATCATGATCTCGGGTTTCGTCAATATCTCAATAAAATATACTACTAACATATATATTTTTCATTATTATCTTAAAATAGACTAATCAGGCTAAATAAATCTATATAGCATGTAGTTTTTTTCACACTAGAAACTAGTTTTATAGCTTACTGAAAAATAGTGAAAATTAGTTTTTAGACTAATTAATTCGTCAATATCTCAGAATTCAAAGTCTTGGTTTTCCGTCAATATCTTAATAAAATATACTACTGACATACATATTTTTCATTATTGTCTCAAAATAGACTAATCAGGCTAAACAAATCTATATATCATATATTTTTTTTCTCACTAGAAACTAGTTTTATAGCTTACTGAAAAATAGTGAAAATTAGTTTTTAGACTAATTAATTCGTCAATATCTCAGAATTCAAAGTCTTGGTTTTCCGTCAATATCTTAATAAAATATACTACTGACATACATATTTTTCATTATTATCTCAAAATAAACTAATCAGGCTAAACAAATCAATATATCTTATATTTTTTTTCTCACTAGAAACTAGTTTTATAGCTTACTGAAAAATAGTGAAAATTAGTTTTGAGACTAATTAATTACTCAATATCTCAGAATTCAAAGTCTTGGTTTTCCGTCAATATCTTTATAAAATATACTACTGCCATACATATCTTTCATTATTATCTCAAAATACACTAACCAGGCTTAGCAAATCTGTATGGCATATAGTTTTTTTCTTATGAGAAGCTGCATTTATCGCTTACGGAAAAATTCTGAAAATTAGTTTCCAAGAGAATTAATTTGTTAATATCTCAAAAAACTGTGACTAAAAATGGCTAAAAATCACCTCCGATGTTCATAATAACATCTAAATTGATTATATAAAATTTATGATCGATCGCGAGTATAAAAAAATTTGGGCTGAAAATTTCTTAAGATTACGTTTTTTGTTAAATATGCCATTTTTACTTTAACATTTACAAATTTATTAAAACAAACTAGGAAACCCTATTTTTGTTACGTTTAGTCATTTCAGATTATTAGTTTGTCAGTAATACCTGCAAATTTTCTGAAAACACTATCTTAGATTTCATTCAATATATCATAAAAGTACATTTGTTATGTAATAATTTTTATTGTTATCTGAAAGTAGACTAATCAGGCTTTCCAAAACCGTTTAGAATTTGTTTCTAACTGGTAGGAAATGAAAGTTAAGAGTTGACTGAAAAATCCTGAAAATATTGATTTTTACTGAAATTTTAATTTTTTTCAAATTAAAAATCTCAATTTACATTTGTTATGTAATTGTTTTTACTGTTATCTGACAGTAGACTAATCAGGCTTTGTGTTAGATTTCATTCAATATATCATAAAAGTACATTTGTTATGTAATAATTTTTATTGTTATCTAAAAGTAGACTAATCAGGCTTTCCAAAAACGTTTAGAATTTGTTTCTAACTGGTAGGAAATGAAAGTTAGAGTTAACTGAAATATCCTGAAAATATTGATTTTACCCAAACATTTTTTTTTTCAAATTAAAAAAAGTCAATTTACATTTGTTATGTAATTGTTTTTACTGTTATCTGACAGTAGACTAATCAGACTTTTCAAAATCGTTTAGAATTTGTTTCTAACTGGTATGGAATGAAAGTTACAGGTTACTAAAAAAACTTTTTTACATTTGGTTGCTATCTAACCAAATGAATATAATTTGGAAATTTAAAAAAAAAAATCATCCAGTTACAGTACATTAGTTATGTAATTATTCTGACAATAAATAGACTAATCAGGCTTTTCAAAATCCTTTAGAATTTATTTCTAACTGATATGGAATGAAAGTTACAGCTGACTAAAAAATCCCTGAAAATATTAATTTTTCTCGAAATTTTTAGTTTTTTTAAATCGACTTTAAATTTCATATTTGTTTACAATCTTAATTAAGTAAATGAATATAATTTCAATATTTCAGAAGAAAAAAAATAGCCAGTTTTATTTTTAATGAATTATAAACTTCATAATTCAAGGTTTCGATTTTCAGGTCAGGTCAGTATCTCAATAAAATATACTAGAGACATACATATTTTTCATTGTTATCTCAAAATAGACTAACCAGACTTAGCAAATCTGTATGCCATATAGTTTTTTTTCTTCTCACGAGCAGCTGGATTTATAACTTACTGCAATATTATGAAAATTAGTTTTCAACAGATTAATTCGTTAATATCTCAAAAATGTGTGACTGAAAATGGCTGAAAATCTTCTCTAATGTTCATAATAACTAAATAAATATAATTTGAAAATTTCTGAACAAAAAAATTAGCCAATCACTTCTAATATCGGTAATAACATATAAATTGATTATGCAAAATTTAGGATTGATTAGGAGTATAAAAAAATTTGGGCTGAAAATTTCTTAAAGTTACGTTTTTTGTCAAAATATGTCATTTTTACGATTTTCTTTAAAATTTACAAACTTTATTAAAATAAACTAGTAAACCCTATTTTTGTTACGCTTACTCATTACAGGTTATTAGTTTATCAGTTATACCTGAAAAAATTCTGAAAACACTATCTTAGATTTCACTCAATATATCATACAAGTACATTAGTTATGTAATTATTTTTATTATTATCTGATAATAGTCTAATCAGGCTTTTCAAAATCCTTTAGAATTTATTTCTAACTGGTATGGAATGAAAGTTACAGCTGAAGAAAAACCTGAAAATATTAATTTTAGACGAAATTTTCATTTATTTTTTAAATTTTATATTTGGTTACTATCTAACTAAATGAATATAATTTATTATAAAATTAATTTAATTATAATTAAATATTTCAAAAGAAAAAAAATAGCCAGTATTATTTTTAATGAATTATAAACTTCAGAATTCAAGATTTCGGTTTCGGTATATCAATAAAATATACTAGAGACATATATATTTTTCATTGTTATCTCAAAATATATGAATCAGGCTTAGCAAATCTGTATGGCATATATATTTTTTTCTTTCATGAGGAGCTAGATTTATAGCTTAACTGAAACAGTGTGAAAATTATTTTTCAAGAGAATTGATTCGTTAATATAGCAAAAATTTGTGACTGAAATTGGCTGAAAATCTCCTCTGATGTTCATAATAACTAAATGAATATAATTTGAAAATTTCTGAACAAAAAAATTAGCCTGTTTTATTTTTAATTAATTAATAACTTCAGAAATCAAGATCTCGGTTTTCAGTCAGTATATCAATAAAATATACTAGAGACATATATATTTTTCATTGTTATCTCAAAATATATGAATCAGGCTTAGCAAATCTGTATGGCATATATATTTTTTTCTTTCATGAGGAGCTAGATTTATAGCTTAACTGAAACAGTGTGAAAATTATTTTTCAAGAGAATTGATTCGTTAATATAGCAAAAATTTGTGACTGAAATTGGCTGAAAATCTCCTCTGATGTTCATAATAACTAAATGAATATATTTTGAAAATTTCTGAACAAAAAAATTAGCCTGTTTTATTTTTAATTAATTAATAACTTCAGAAATCAAGATCTCGGTTTTCAGTCAGTATATCAATAAAATATACTAGAGACATATATATTTTTCATTGTTATCTCAAAATATATGAATCAGGCTTAGCAAATCTGTATGGCATATATATTTTTTTCTTTCATGAGGAGCTAGATTTATAGCTTAACTGAAACATTGTGAACATTACTTTTCAAGAGAATTGATTCGTTAATATAGCAAAAATTTGTGACTGAAATTGGCTGAAAATCTCCTCTGATGTTCATAATAACTAAATGAATATATTTTGAAAATTTCTGAACAAAAAAATTAGCCTGATTTATTTTTAATTAATTAATAACTTCAGAAATCAAGATCTTGGTTTTCAGTCAGTATATCAATAAAATATACTAGAGACATATATATTTTTCATTGTTATCTCAAAATATATGATCAGGCTTAGCAAATCTGTATGGCATATATATTTTTTTCTTTCATGAGGAGCTGGATTTATAGCTTAACTGAAACATTGTGAAAATTACTTTTCAAGAGAATTGTTTCGTTAATATAGCAAAAATTTGTGACTGAAATTGGCTGAAAATCTCCTCTGATGTTCATAATAACTAAATGAATATATTTTGAAAATTTCTGAACAAAAAAATTAGCCTGTTTTATTTTTAATTAATTAATAACTTCAGAAATCAAGATTTCGGTTTTCAGTCAGTATATCAATAAAATATACTAGAGACATATATATTTTTCATTGTTATCTCAAAATATATTAATCAGGCTTAGCAAATCTGTATGGCATATATATTTTTTTCATGAGGAGCTAGATTTATAGCTTAACTGAAAAATTGTGAAAATTACTTTTCAAGAGAATTGATTCGTTAATATAGCAAAAATTTGTGACTGAAATTGGCTGAAAATCTCCTCTGATGTTCATAATAACTAAATGAATATAATTTGAAAATTTCTGAACAAAAAAAATAGCCTGTTTTATTTTTAATTAATTAATAACTTCAGAAATCAAGATCTCGGTTTTCAGTCAGTATATCAATAAAATATACTAGACTCATATATATTTTTCATTGTTATCTCAAAATATATGAATCAGGCTTAGCAAATCTGTATGGCATATATATTTTTTTCTTTCATGATGAGCTAGATTTATAGCTAAACTGAAAAATTGTGAAAATTACTTTTCAAGAGAATTGATTCGTTAATATAGCAAAAATTTGTGACTGACATTGGCTGAAAATCTCCTCTGATGTTCATAATAACTAAATGAATATATTTTGAAAATTTCTGAACAAAAAAATTAGCCTGTTTTATTTTTAATTAATTAATAACTTCAGAAATCAAGGTCGCGTTTTTCAGTCAATATCTCAATAAAATACACTACTGAAATTCATATTTTTCATTATTATCTCAAAATAGATGAATCAGGCTAAACAAATCTATACAGCATATAGTTTTTTTTTCTCATGAGAAACTAGTTTTATAGCTTACTGAAAAATAGTGAAATTACGTTTTTAGACTAACTAATTCGTCAATATCTCAAAAAGTTGTTACAGAAAATGACTGAAAATCATCTCTGATGCAAAATATCAAATCGATGGCGAGTTAAAAATAATTGGGCTGAAAAATGCTGACCCATATGTTTTTGCTTTGAAATTTCCAAATTTATTAGAATTGAACTAGGACACCATATTTTTATTACTTAGTTATTTCAGGTTATTAGTTTTATAGTTATACCTGAAAACACTATCTTAGATTTCATTCAATATATCATAAAAGTACATTTGTTATATTATTATTTTTATTGTTATATGGCAGTAGACTAATCAGGCTTTTCAAAATCGTTTAGAATTTGTTTCTAACTGGTATGGAATGAAAGTTACAGCTGAAGAAAACCTGAAAATATTAATTTTTGTCGAAATTTTCATTATTTTTTTTAATCGGCTTTAAATTTTATATTTGGTTACTATCTAACTAAATGAATATAATTTGAATATTTCAAAAGAAAGAAAATATATCAATCATATATATTAATATATGAACCTGTGAGAAATCAATATATGAACCTGTGAAAAATATAAAATAAAAAATTTAAAGACAATTTGAAAAAATTGAAAATTAACATTATTAATAACATTTTTCAGTCAACTGTAACTTTAATTTCCTACCAGTTAGAAACAAATTCTAAACATTTTTGGAAAGCCTGATTACTCTATTATCAGACAAAAATAATTAGATAACTAATGTACTTTTTGATATGAGTCTGTAAGAATGAAAGTGATGTAGGTCATATTTGAATTGTTTTGAAAAAGCGAAGATTTTGCGGTTGGTATTTATGTAAATCAACGCATTAAAGTTAGAGTTGACTGGAAATTTCTGAAAATATTGATTTTACTGAAATTTTAAATTTGTTTCAAATTGACTTTCAATTTTATATTTGGTTGCTATCTAACCAAATGAATATAATTTGGAAATTTAAAAAAATCAGCCAGTTACTGTACATTAGTTATATAATTATTTTTATTGTTATTTGGTAGTAGACTAATCAGGTTTTTCAAAATCGTTTAGAATTTGTTTCTAACTGGTATGGAATGAAAGTTACAGCTGACTAAAAAATCCTGAAAATATTGATTTTTACCGAAATTTTCAATTTTTCCAAATTGTCTTTAAATTTTTTATTTTATATTTCTCACAGGCTCATATATTGAATGAAATCTAAGGTATAACTGTAAAACTAATAACCTGAAATTACTAAAAGTAATAAAAATAGGGTGTCCTAGTCAGTTCTAATAAATTTGGAAAAAAAATTTTAATCGGCTTTAAATTTTATATTTGGTTACTATGTAACTAAATAAATATACTTTGAATATTTCAGGAAAAAAAAATTAGCCAGTTTTATTTTTAATGAATTACTAACTATTGAACATCAACAAGTGATTTTTCGTTGTGTTTTCTATTTAATTAAAATCTTGCGTTAATTTTGGGACAGCCTTTACAATAAATAAATACAAATTTTAATTTAATACATCTAACGTAAACTAGGTTTAATTTAGATAAATTATATTTGAGAAATGTACTTGTGTAGTTATTTTCAATTGATTACCACTCTTTTATCGTCCCAATGACCGGATGTAACCCGGAAGCCCGGTATCGGGAGCGCATATTGTTATCGGGGGTGACTGTGGCGGCCATACTGCCGCCCGTTGAAAATCATGAATGAATCTGACGTCAGCGGGGGCAAACACGCACGCGTCACCACCACCCCTACCAGCCGGGGGTTGTCGCTCCGCATGCATAAATAACGACCCATCCGGCTCGTTTTCTGCGAGAACCAGCTTATTTATAGCGGCACGCTCGCTATAAATAGCGGCCGATTGGTTTATATTTAGGGCGCGGGGGCGGCCATCGGCCGGCGGCCGCACGGGGGCCGGGAGGGTGTTTGTTTCGGCGACGACAACGGCTGCGGTGGTGTTACGCAATCCGCGGCGTCGACGGCGACGACGGTGGTTCGGGCGAGGCGTGAGTCAGTTTGGTTTGGGGACCGGTTCGCGCGCGCCGCGACGCCTGTCCAGCTGATGATGCCGCGGGTATTTTCGGCGGTGATTCGGCGACGCTGTATGTTAATGGGCGCCAACAGCTGTTTTTCGAAAATAGTGACCGCGTACGACGGCCAGAATACACATAAGCCACGCGGTTTTTGGAGACGACTAGAAATTCGATTTTCATGCAATAGAATTTTCATCATAAATATTACTTGCATGCAAATTTGTTAATAGTATTGTCTTATGCTATTACCATGCGCTATAATGTGTACATATTTGATAGCGTGGAACTAATAGAATGAACACAAACATTAATGTCAAAACATAACTACTGTCGAGCTTTCGATTCTGCCAATGATAGGCAGAACCTTTCGCGAAGCGTGAGGTCTCAAATCGATACCATTTGCAATAATAGCGTGTGTCTCTTGATCGCTATATTCATAGCGATTGCTCAAAAATACACCCCCAGGTCATTTGCTTAGATCGACAAAATTTGGGGAATGACGAAAAAAATATTGTTTTTTTTTGTTGTTGTTGTTGTGTATGACCTTGATCATCAACTCAACAACTATATATGAATTTGGTAATTCAATACGATACACTAAGGAGAAAGAACAAAAGACACATATTTCACACCTAGGTACCTATCAAGGTGACTAACAGTTAAACAAACAAAGATTGGGTAGAGGAGTAGGAAGTGTACGAAAGTGAACACAGAGGCAGACAGTGAATACTACAAATTATATCTACATTTACTTAAATAATCAAAGAGAATATCGAATAAATCTATATCAATATAGCTGAGGATACCACTTAGATTATAAGGCCCTACTATGAAATAATTTATATCAGATAATAAACTACTTCTTGCAATATAATACTTAGGACAAAATATATAGTCTAAACTTTCCACCTCGTTATAGCTACAAAGTAGAGTTGCTTTACAACTTATCCTATATAAATGTGAGAAATATGCACCATGATTTGGATTTGAATCTGCAAATAGTCTTAATGTAATGTTTTGTTTTATATTTACGAGAAAACTAAGGAATTTTTAGAGGTAATGCATGTATTTTTTGTATTTTAGACCCTTATTATTACTGGAATACATATCACACCATTGTGAGAATGCCGATTCTTTAAATTCTTTCTGAAAATCAGAAACAGGACATTTCCAATTCGAATTAATTTCCATAGTAGTGGAGTTATTTGCTAAATTATCTACGTATTCATTTTCCAAAATTCCTATATGAGCTTTGATCCAGTGTAATATAATTAATTTTCCGGTTTTTTTCAAGGCAATTAATTTGTGAATTGATTTGTACCAGCAAATGGTTTTCATTTAGAGTTGGATTGAAATTTGACATACTTTTACAGTCAAAAAATAAGACGAAGGGCGACAGCTTCGTCTTGTTTTTGACTGTAAAAGTGGAGACGACTAGAAATTCGATTTTCATGCAATATCGTTTTCAGCCTAAATATTACTTGCATGCAAATTTGTTAATAGTATTGTCCTATGCTATTACCATGGATATTTTACAGTCAAAAAATAAGACGAAGGTGTCGCCATTTAACTGTTGTATATGTATAAGAGCTTCACTCATGGCGATCAATTCACATGAGTAAATTTAAAAAGGACTAGAAAGGGCCAACTGTTTTTCAATATAGTTCGAAGCATCATAAAATGCGCATCCTTATTTACCGTTTTTGACCGAGCCGTCAGTATAGATGTAAATGAAGTTTGGAAACTTATACGACAAATAGTCAGTAAATTCGTTATTAATATATTTACCGGCGCAATTCGAGAAGGATTGATTTAAAATAATTTTGGGATTTGTAAATTTGTCTTCATAAATCTCCATGGAAGTTGGGACAATTTTACTAGTAAACCCGAATTTAAACAGGTGTTGATACTTTATCAGGGACTCAGCTATGAGGCAATTGAGTTTTTTCTTCCAGTAGGAGAGTCGTAGATATCTCATAGTTAATTTCTGCCATTTACTATAGACACACTAATGACACCCATGCAACTTTGCAACAAATCTGTCGCTTAACATCTGTCTTCTCAACGTAAGAGGAATTTCTGAACATTCCGAGTAAATCACGTCTCTCAGGGTTGATCTCATCAAGCCCAAACATTGCCTTAAGCACTTAAGTTGAAATACATCCACTTGTTTCAATACTGATTTACTTGCTGACCCGTAAAAGATGGAACCATAATCTAAACATGATCCTATAAAATATCGATAGAATAACAGAGAAATTTCTGGATGTGAGCCCCAATATGTCCTAGTAATGGATCTCAATAAACTAATCCCCTTTTCACCTTTCGAAACTATGTGCGCAATGTTAGGCTTCCATTTTAATTTACAATCAAGAAATACTCCTAGAAATTTAATTACATTCCGAATGGGACTGTAATTACCAAAGTTACAGACATGGGAGAGTTGAGTCGTTTTCTTGAGAAAAAACAACAAACCGATTTTCTATCCGATATTTCAAGACCATTTATATTCAGCCAATTTTGTAAGGATTCCATGAAATTAGTCATTCTATTAATAACATTATCAAGTTTCTTATCTTTGGAGTAAATACAAATATCATCTGCATACTGAAAAAGGTGGATTTCAGGAGAAATTAATTTCATGATATCCAGAGAATATATTATAAAAATAATAGGCGAAAAAATTCCACCCTGTGGGAGACCTAAACCTTGCTGAAGTTAAAACACCATTAATACGAATGTAAGTTTCCCAATTTAATAATAAATTGACAACATTACGAACAAAAATTGAAGGGAGATTTCAAGTCCAGCATCTTGTTATAAAGAATAATAATTTGGACATTATCATATGCTCCTGATATATCCAATAATGTAGTCAAAAGGATTTTATTATCGGCAAATGAATCATAAATGTCACAAGTCAAATGCGCAACGCTTTCCATTGTACTCTTACCTTTACGAAAACCGTACTGTTAAGAAAGGATTAAACATTTTGATTCCAACCACCATTCTAGACGAGCTTTTATCATTTTTTCTAATGTTTTCAACATGCAGCTGCTTAATGATATAGGCCGATATGACGAGCTATCCTCGGGATTCTTATCAGGTTTCAGAATTGGTATAATACTAAAACGCTTCCAATCGTGAGGGTAGATTCCCGATTGCCAAATATCATTATACATTTCCAGAAGCTTTCTTTTACACATTGTGGACATATTGTAAATCATACTATAGTGAATATTATCTATACCAGGAGCGGAATTTGAATTTGATTTAAGGCTACATGTTAGTTCATTTATGTTAAAGGATTTTCAAAGGTCTTCTGAAATAGCTTCCGAATTGATGGGGAAATTGATATATTCATTCACTGATGTAGGGGCAATTTTATTATGGAATTTTTCGACCCAAGGATCAGGTGTTACTAAAGTTCTAACACGAGACAAAGAGATATTGGATTGTTAAGGCGTCTACTTTGTGATAATTCATTTTAAAGGATAAATAAAACGATTTTTTACTTTGTTTTTTATCACGTTTCAGTTACACTTTGCAACTAGCCGAAACTAGTTGCAAAGTGTAACTGAAATGTGATAAAAAACAAAGTAAAAAATCGTTTCATTATCCTTCAAGACAAAGAGTTCTGTATTTTCCTAACATTACGCCAAATCTCCTATAGGCGTACTTCTGTTGAAACTATCACAAAAGGATCTCCAGGAGTTCTTTTTAGCAATCTTAACTATTCTCTTAAACATAGCATCTGCCTTTTGGTATAAAATTAAATTCTCCAAGTTTTACCTTAACTTATATTGAATAAACGATGATTTCCTTCTATCTAAAACTGTATCACACTCTTGATTCCACCATATTACTGACTTGGATCGATTACGAGATCCTGAATGACCATGATTTAAAGTGGGAATCGCACTGTTAGCTGCTTCGTTAATAGATTCTATAAAACTATCGTAGCTACATTTGTTAGGCAATTGAGATATTAATTCATCTAGTACATTAGAATACGTTCGCCAATTTGCACGTTTTAAGTTGCAATAATGTGTAGGTTTTCCTGATATACCAGAAAAATATTGTTAAAATTGAATTTATTTAGGTTGAATTTGTTATTTTATTGATATACACTTTTAATAACTAAGAAGTAACGTTTTCTTAAAAATTATTAATAGCGACCCAGTTCAGTGGCCGAGTGGTTAGAGACGTCGTCCGTCTCTCAAAAAAGATAAATGTGCGGTACTAATTTGTTCATACCGATGAACCCAATTTTGCGAGTTGCCAATGGTCCTAAATTGGCCATTGGCCCTTAGTCTTTGCCTTAACTTTCATATTTTTTTGTCCTGAGAGAGCTAAGCATATCGAAGGAATGTGACACTTGTAAAATCCGCTAGACACTCACAATTCAGAATTCTGTTCTAAATTACCGACAGCCCGACGCATGCTTTGGAGTCCTGGTAAGCCGCAATGCAGGAACAGGACAACTTCGGTGAAATGATGAACAGGAGAACCTCCCGTATGTTAAATGTCATAACGGTTTTGAATGTAATGTAATGTCGTCCGTCTCGTACTGAGTATTGGGGAGCCTGAGTTCGATCGAATTTACGCGAATCACCTTTCACAGTTTTCAGAGGTTTTCTGTGAAGTTAAGGTAAATACCGGGAGATTAAACTCCTCTGAGCTTCTCCCTTTACCGGTGGAAAAGCCTCACGGCTGATAGCCCTATAAAAATAGAAGTTTTTTATTAATAGCGTTAAATGAAATTAATTCATACAGTATATTATTGGCTAAAGCTGATTCTATCTAAATGTATCCTCTAATCTGTTTGCGGTTGCATGTGTGAAAATTCCTGCCGCTGCAGCACAGGTTGATTCGTTTGCGGCGGTTGTTGCGGTTTGTATGCAAGGTGGTCGGGTGTTTGTGTTTGGGTGTATGAGTAGTTTTTATAATTGGTACGTGCTGAAGTGGTCGGGGTCCTGAAATCGAGCGAAAAGCGTTTCCGCGGGTAAGCGCCGGGGTTACGTCACCGCGACGTCACGTTACGTTTTCCACGGAGCGGTGGGGAAGTCAATGGAGGGGCATCGCGGCCCCCAGCTGCCATTGGTCGCGAGCGTTGATTGCGACTTCCAAATATGGAACAGATGCTCCATTCATAAAAGTAAAGTTGCGCTCGCGTCGCGACCAGTTTCCGAGCAGCTTTCGAACGAGGTGGTAGTGCTCTGCGCAGATAGTTTGATTATATATATATACATACAGACACTTATACGCGCGTGCATATCCTTGACCGAGAGGATCGCGCGCGCTTGATTATTATTTCCCGTGGGTGCGTGTTTATTTACCCCATTCGCGGAAAACGCGCGCCCCGCAACGAGCGGCAAGGAGGCCGCGAGTGTAGTGCGTACCGGCGCTACAAGTCCTGCTTGTTCTGTGATAGGCGGGCCCGCGGCGGCGACGACCGTTCCCAACCCGTCGGCCACCATGATCATGGACGGCTTGGACACGCTGCCCTCACAGCACCACCACCATCACCATCATCATCACCACGCGTCGGCCTTCCTGCTCACCGAGTCGGCGGCCGCGGCGGCGGCCCACCACTTCAACGTGCTCAGCTTCGACACGTGTCTGTACAAAGGCACCGGCTCCAGCGTCGAGAGCGGCGGCAGCCCCGTGCCCGCGGCGACCTGCTCGGTCGTCGAGGAGCCGGCGCCCTCGGAGCCGCAGCCGGGCGACCTCAACACCCCCGTCACCACCTCCGGGGACGTGCCGTCCTTCTTCGGACCCTCCACCGTTGTCGAACCGCCACCTATCACAGGTGAGTAGCGCCGGCTATTTTTACGGACCCGGAGCTGGGTAATAATAGCCCGTTGCGTCACCGCGTGTTATGTCTAAATCGAATCGATTGTGTACACACACACGCACGTACCTCCCGGCAGTAAACGCGAATTCCGAAAATTTTCATTCAGGCAACAAGTTCGTTCACCACCACGGCGACGGCGACCTTCTACTTGCGGCGCCGGTGCCGGGAGACGCGCGATCAATATCCCCTCGACTCATTCAGCACGAGATAACTGAATGACACCGGCATATCATATATTAAAAACCCTTCACAAATCAACTAACAACTAAAAGCGAACCTATTTCACTGAATGTAATGAAAACTGTATGCGTTTAACAAATCTTTCATAAGAAAAGTTGAATTTATTACATTTTTTTGGGGTGATTGAAAATGTTCACTTTTGGTGAAGGAGCCGCGCATTAGACCCTAATGGGCGACTCGTCGGGAACCCACTGTGAAATCATGACACCAACTATAGTACCCGTATTGATATATGTTGCATACATTAAACACTAATTATTACACTCATAACCCACATATTCAATAACATTCTAAAATTATATCAATAACTATTGATTAAAATTAAAATCACTAATTATTGTTTTATGTGTTGATGATATTTAAAAAGCAATCGAATATAATAAACTAAAAACACTATCAATAATACACAATACACAATATATAAGGATATGTTAAGGATATAGAGTGGATGACGGGTATAAGTCCATGGACTTATACCCGTCATCCACTCTATATATATATATATATATATATATATATATATATACATATATGGTCCAAACTATTTAGTCCTACATTATCGTATAAAAACATATACATATAACACTATCGACTAAATACTTTCATGACTTATTTTGTCGCATTATAAGATTATTATTTTTAAATTATTCGGAAATATATTTGAACTATCTAGCTCAGTGGCAGAATTAGTTAGAAGCGTCATCCATCTCGTACTGAACATTGGGGATCCTGAGTTCGAACCCCATCGGGACAAATTGTCGCAAATCACCTTTTACAGTTTTTAGAGCTTTTCTGTGAAATTAATGTGAATATCGGGTGATTAAACTCCTCTAAGCTTCTCTCTTGACCGGCGGAAAAGGCTCACGGCTAGCCCTATAAAAGTGCCTTTCTTTTATCTATCTGGGCTCGTACCGGCTTATTGTTTCTTGTTCTATTTGCTACTTCCGATGCGCATAATTCTACCTCGGCCTTTACAACCGGCGGCACACCACCGCAAGATCTGAGCGATACTACACGCCGAGGGGGCGACTAGCAATGGTAAACCATGCTAAACGAAATCGCCCAAACACAAAAGTGTTCTAAATTTTATTTCAACTACACATTTCATTAGTCGTTGTGATACAAATAACGTCACTTTAGAAAACTGAGGGAAGATTTAAAGCATCATAATGCAACCTGTAACAAATAACATATTTACAAATAATTTTAATACAGCTATAAAAAGTGCCTAACGTTTATCACTCTGGGCTGGTAAGGGTTTCTTGTTTCTTGTTATATTTACCGCTTCCTATGCGCATAATTCTACCTGAGCCCTTACAACCGGCGGCGTACGACTGCAAGACCTGAACGATACTACACGCCACGGGGGCGACTAGCAATGATAAACCATGTTAAACGAAAGCGCCTATAATGCGACATATTGGATAAAAAAAAGTAACAGTCAAAGGAAAGTTTAAAATTTGACTGTTTTTTGTTTGTCTTTTTTAAAGTTTGACTTTTTTAAGGAAAGTTTAAAATTCATCAATATTATATGAAGCTAGTTCAATTGTGATTGTTTCTAATTTATTAATGATGATGATTTCTTGGAAACCTGTTAAAGATTTTTTTCCGGGCAAAATATATGTCAGATCTTTTTTATATACTAGATTTATACATTACTTTTTCACCCATAAAACGATGCTACATGTAAACAGATGTACATAAACAAATGAAATGCGGCGATTTATGCAACGTGTGTGAGTGGGTTACAGTAATCACGCGTTACAAATAACTCACTGTTATACAATAGGGTTACACACAACAACTAACAATCCATAGTGACAATTGTTAGTGTTATTGGTCATTTTAATCATATTAGTTCCAAATTTAATTTTTTTTTTTCAAAGAACATTATTTCGGTTGGGAACTATCCTTAATATTATTATTTTTATTTCAAACGTAATCAGTAGTTCTTTTAAATTCTTTAATTACAAATAACAGGCTGTTAAAATTATTCACTATAAAATACATGTTATTTACTAACATTTCATTTCTATTCTGTAAGGGAAATGGTCACAAACAAATTTCATATTGAATTATTATATTATAATTTCTATTCTGTAAGGGAAATTATCACAAATTTTAAATTAAATTTTTCAATAATTATTTATCAAGGGAGGTCCGATGTCGCTCGGGAAAACCGAACAAATGTGCTGCAAAGCTAAAACTATGAAATGAATTATGGTGCACAGTTTGAGCATTCAAGATCATTCTTAGCATTTCTCTAGACCAGGGATGAGCAACGCGCGGCCATGTGCGACACGTTTTTTTTTAATGCTTTATTTTTGGCTAAGATACATTGTTTTACATTACGAATAACACGGTATATTGACTGAAATAGAAAACATGATGTCTCTCTTGTTCGGTAATCATTCCTTCGCTTGGCTGTGATCCCTCGTGTTGAGAGTTTATGTTATGGTAGTGCTATTCTCTTCTTTGTACTACTTTTTAGATTTCAAGACTATGTATCATTTTATTGTTTGGCTAGTAACTGCACTCATATGTTTTCCTTAAATTATTTCAATGTTATTTTCTTTGTTTGACCTTTTAAGGTGTTACAGATGTTTATTGTTTCATTGAAGTCGTTGAATGCTTTCTTTCGTGTTATTCTTATGAATTTTTTTATTATTTTGAGTTTCATAGTGGTGATAACCTTTGTTAAATTTGAAATGTATGTTATTTTTCATTTCTTTCCGCTTAGTTTTTCGAATTATATTAATTATATTGCGGATTTTACATTTTGATTTTTATTCCAACAGCGTCTCGCTGTTCACTAGGTGTGTAAACTTAATTTTTGGAAATGATGCCGATATCATAGAAGGTACTAATGCCATCATTTCTGTACTTTTTTATACTTATATAATTGGGACTTTTCTGAGGGTAATTGTGTTATTTTTCCTTATTTATTTTTTCCATTTTCTATATTAAGAAAAAAAAATTATCTTAATATAGAAAATGGAAAAAATAAATATGAGAAAATAACACAATTACCCTCAGAAAACTCCCAATTATGTTTCTTTCTGTGGGTGAAAGATAAATTTATTTTCTTAATATAGAAAATGGAAAAAATAAATATGAAAAAATAACACAATTACCCTCAGAAAGATAAATTTATTTTCTTAATATAGAAAATTGAAAAAATAAATATGGAAAATAACACAATTACCCTCAGAAAACTCCCAATTATGTTTCTTGGTGTTTTTCTATGATATTTAGTATTTTTGAAGAAAAGCCCCTATGAAGCCCAGAAAAGCACTCTGGGTTTCATAGGGATTTTTCTGGAGATTAAGAAAACCCCCCAATTAACTCTAGAAAAACCTCAATACATCCCTGAAAACCTATAATTAACCCCAGAAAACTTCAATTTTCCATTTTCTATATTAAGAAAAAAAATTATCTTAATATAGAAAATGGAAAAAATAAATATGAGAATATAACACAATTACCCTCAGAAAACTCCCAATTATGTTTCTTTCTGTGGGTGAAAGATAAATTTAGTTTCTTAATATAGAAAATGGAAAAAATAAATATGAAAAAATAACACAAGTACCCTCAGAAAGATAAATTTATTTTCTTAATATAGAAAATTGAAAAAATAAATATGGAAAAATAACACAATTACCATCAGAAAATTCCCAATTATGTTTCTTGGTGTTTTTCTATGATATTTAGTATTTTTGAAGAAAAACCCCTATGAAGCCCAGAAAAGCACTCTGGGTTTCATAGGGGTTTTTCTGGAGATTAAGAAAACCCCCAATTAACTCTAGAAAAACCTCAATACATCCCAGAAAACCTATAATTAACCCCAGAAAACTTCAATTTACCTAAGAAAACCCCTAATTATTGATCATTGGCGGTACTCTGGGGTTTGATGACCGCCAATAATCAATAATCAATAATTAGGGGTTTTCTTAGGTAAATTGGAGTTTTCTGGGGTTAGTTATAGGTTTTCTGGGATGTATTGAGGTTTCGCTAGAGTTAATTGGGGGTTTTCTTCTCAAGTAAAGTTGTTGGCAATTTTTACCTAAAGAGATGTGTTTGTAAAATATAGATCTGTTTCGCCATCCTCTCAGTGACTGTTCTTTCTGTGATACGTCTATAAACTCATTCTCTGTTATCTTTATTATTAGACATAATTTCAGATCATCAGTATTTGTTTTACATATATTTTTGAAAATTATAAACCAAAATACAATATGTCATCATTTTAACCCCTCGAAAACCTCACTTATAGTCGAACTACGATTCTCAAATTTAGTATCATATTAGAATAATTATTAGTAAATAAATCGAAATCAATTTCATATATTTTTGAAAAATATTATGGAAAATACAGCAGACAGCAGATTTTGTAAAAAAAAACTATTACATTATTTTAACTCCTCAAAAATGTCATTAATAATGGAACTAGGATTCTCAAAATTAGTACCGTAATAGCTAGAGTGTATATAAATAATTTGAAAGTAATTTCAAATAATTTTAGATATTATTAACTAAATTACAGCATGTTTTCGAGACACACAGGTGGTTTGGGCTATATCATTTTAACCCCTCGAAAACCTCACTAATAGTCGAACTAGGATTCTCAAATTTAGTATCATATTAGAATAACTATTAATAAACAAATCGAAATCAATTTAATATATTTTTGAAAATTATTATGCAAAATACAGTGGATTTTCTAAAAAAACTCATGTGGTTTAACTATTACATTATTTTAACACCTAAAAAATGTTCTTAATAACAGCATTAGGATTCTCAAGTTTAGTACCGCATTAGAAATACTATATATAAACAATTTTAAACTGATTTGTAATAATTTTGGACAATATTAATTAAATTACTGCAGGTTTTCTAAAGAAACATAGATAATTTTGACTATATCATTATTTTAACGCATCGAAATCGTTACTAATAGTCGAACTAGGATTCTCAAATTTAATATCATATTAGAAAAACTATTAATAAACAAATGAAAATCAATTTCATATATTTTTGAAAATCATTATCCAAAATACAGCGAATTTTCTAAAGAAACTCAGGTTGTTTAACTATTACATAATTTTCACTCCTCAAAAATGTCTTTAATAATGGAACTAGGATTCTCAAATTTAGTACCATATTAGAAAGACTATTTATAAACAATTCGAAATCAAATTCATATAATTTTTAAAATGATGTAACTAAATCAGAGCAAGTTTTCTGAAGAAACATGGGTCTTTTGGGCTATATCATCATTTTAACCCCTCGAAAACCTCACTAATAGTCGAACTAGGATTCTCAAATTTAGTATCATATTACAATAACTAATAATAAACCAATTTAAATCAATTTCATATATTTTTGAAAATTATTATCCAAAATATAGCAAATTTTCTAAAGAAACTCGTGTAGTTTAACCAATACATCATTTCAATTTCTCAAAAATGTCATTAATAATGAACTAGGATTCTCAAATTTTGTACGGTATTAGAATATAGTCTTTCTAATACCGTACAAAATTATATAAATAATTTGAAAGCAAGTTGAAATAATTTTGGAGAGTATTCACTAAATTACAGCAAGTTTTCTGAATAAACATAGGTGATTTTGGCTATATCATCACTTTAGCACCTCTAAAACCTCACTAATAGTCGAACTATGATTCTCAAATTTAGTACCATATTAGAATAACTATTAATAAACCAATTCAAATCAATTTAATATATTTTTAAAAATTATTATCCAAAATACAGCGAATTTTCTAAAGAAACTCAGGCTGTTTAACTATTTCATAATTATCACTCCTCAAAAATGTCATTAATAATAGAACTAGGTTTATCAAATTTAGTACCATATTAGAAAGATTATTTATAAACAATTCGCAATCAAACTCACATAATTTTTAAAATGATTAACTAAATCGCAGCAGGTTTTCTGAAGAAACATAGATCATTTGGGCTATATCATCATTTTAAACCCTCGGAACCTCACTAATAGTTGAACTAGAATTCTCAAATTTAGTACCATATTAGAATAACTATTAATAAATAAGTAGAAATTAATTTAATATTTTTTTGAAAATTATTATCCAAAATACATCGGATTTTCTAAAGAAATTGAGGTTGTTTAACTATTACATCAGTTTAACTCCTCAAAAATTTCATTAATAATGGAACTAGGATTCTCAAATTTAGTACCGTATTAGAAAGACTATAATTAACAATTTGAAAGTAATTTAAAATATTTTTTGAAAGTATTAACTAAATTGCAGCTGGTTTTCTGAATAAACATAGGTGATATTGGCTATATCAATAATTTAAACTGTCGAGAACCTCAATAACAGTGGCATTAGGATTCTCAAATTTAATACCATATTAGAATAACTATTAATAAATAAATTGAAATAAATTTCATATATTTTTGAAAATTATTATCCAAAATACAGCGGATTTTCTAAAAAAAAAAACAAGTGGTTTAACTAACACATCTTTTTAACTTCTCAAACATTACTTTAGGATTCTCAAATTTAATATCATATTAGAAGAACTATTAATAAACAAACCAAAATCAATTTCATATATTTTTGAATTTTTTTATCCAAAATTCAGTGAATTTTCTAAAGAAACTCAGGATATTTAACTATTACAACATTTTCACTCCACAAAAATGTTATTAATATTGGAAGTAGGATTCTCAAATTTAGTACCACATTAGAAAAAATATTTATAAATAACTCCAAATTAATTTTAAATAATTTTGGAAATTATTGACTAAATTACAACTGGTTTTCTGAAGACACTTAGCTGATTTGGGCTGTATCATCATTTCAACTTTTAGAACATTTACCTTATGGTAAAACTAGGATTCTTAAATTTAGTACCATATTAGAATAACTATCAGTAAACAAATCGAAATCAATTTAATATATTTTTCAAAATTATTATCAAAATACAGCGGATTTTCTTAAGAAACGCGGGTTGTTTAACTATTACATAATTTTCACTCCTCAAAAATATTATTAATAATGGGACTATGATTCTCAAATTTAGTACCGTATTAGAAAGACTGTATATAAATAATTTGAAAGTAATTTGAAATAATCTTGGATATTATTAACTAAATTACTACAGGTTTTCTGAAGAAACATAGGTGGCTTAGGTTATATCATTATTTTAACTTCTCGAAAACTTCACTAATAGTCGAACTATCTTTATCAAATTTGATATCATATTAGACAAACTATTAGTAAACAAATCAAAATCAATTTTGTATATTTTTGAAAATTATTATCCAAAATACAGCGATTTTTCTAAAGAAACTCAGGTTGTTTAACTATTACATAATTTTCACTCCTCAAAAATGTCCTTAATAATGGAACTAGGATTCTTAAATTTAGTATCATATTAGAAAGACTATTTATAAACAATTCGAAATCAAATTCACATAATTTTTAAAATGATTAACTATATCACAGCAGGTTTTCTGAAGAAACATAAGTGATTTGGGTTATATCTTCATTTTAATCCTTCGAAAACCTCACTAATAGTCAAACCAGGATTCTCAAATTTAGTCTCGTATTAAAATAACTATTAATAAACAAATCGAAATCAATTTCATATATTTTTGAAAATTATTATCCAAAATACAGCGAATTTTCTAAAGAAACTCAGGATATTTAACTATTACAACATTTTGACTCCATAAAAATTTCATTAATATTGGAAGTAGGATTATCAAATTTAGTACCAAGAAAAAATATTTACAAATAACTCGAAATTAATGTTAAATAATTTTGAAAATTATTTATCAAATTACACCTGGTTTTCTGAAGACACTTGTGATTTTGGCTGTATCATCATTTCAACTATTAGAAAATGTACCTATTGGTGGAACTAGGATTCATAAATTTAGTACCATATTAGAATTACTATTAATAAACAAATCTAAATCAATTTAATATATTTTTGAAAATTATTATTCAAAATACAGCCGATTTTCTAAAGAAACTCAGGTGGTTTAACATTTACATCATTTTAACTCCTCAAAAATCTTAGTAATAATGGAACTATGATTCTCAAATTTAGTACCATACCACCTGTACCTTTCCCTTTTTAATAAAAGTTATTCACAATAAAATTATACACCTACAATGTTTCTATAACATTGCATAAATGGATCGTTACAAAGTTATACGCAATACAAAATTTCAGATGCAAATAACTTTCACGTTAGATGTCAGATTTTGCTTAAAATCTTACCCGATTTGGTTGCGATCCGTTAGGCCGATTTTCCGTAATTTTGTTCACAGACACACATACGCATCCACACACACATACATACATACATACATACATACAATTCGTGGTGTCATAAGTAAGGTACGGGAATGTACGCACTCTTAACTAACACTTTAGTTTAAGATTAATATTTACAAGTAAAAGAATGAAATTGTACTATCATATCCAGCCAGTTTTTATTTAATTGATTACATTCTGTAAACTGGGTTCTCTTATCGTCCTGGGAATTGCAAAGCATGCAATTTTCTCGCGTTCCATTGAGTATGCCGAATCAAAAGCGTCCTGTATCAGCAATTTGCCAGGTGGTGGCCACTATATATATATACACAAACGTGCTCGGCGCGCTTTACTAACAGCCCGTGTTTTGCGTGCAGGTTCCTTGGACCCGGAGGAGCTGTCGCTGGAGCAATCTGGCAGTCCGCGGCATTCCCCGTGCAGCAGCCAGATCGGGGAGCGCAGCACCCCGCACGAGAGCGCAATCAGCCCGGGCGGGCACGAGGAGGAGGCGACCAACAACAGCACGCTCAGCATGTATCCGACGCATTCGATAAACAATAATAATGTTGCGGGTAAGATGCAGCAACAGCAGCAGCAGCACCGAAACGTGTACACGTCGGCGGCGAGTCCCATGACGGGCGGCATGCAGCTGCATCCGACGGCCGGCAGCCCGATGAGTATGGGCAACCAAGGCATGCACTCGCCGTCCGCGGTGAACCCATGGTTGATGTCAACTGGTGACAAACCGCTGTATCCGGCAATGTTTGGACTGTTAGGACAGACTGGTAACGCGCAATCACCCCAACAATACCCTTCAGCGACACCAAGTCCTGCAGGCACACAATACGATGATAGATCGCAGACAGATCAATTAATGCTCAGCATGGAGTGTAGTAGTAATTTAGCACTAAAACAGCCGCCTTCGTACACGAGTTGTTCCGCCTCCTCAAGTCTACAGTTGGAAATGCAACAACAGGACTTGGTGTACTCGCGTGTCGGGCAACCCTTAACTAAATACCAGTGGGACTCGCAGGATTACAATCCGCAAACGTCTAGTGCGTTAATAGTGCCGGGTACATCGAGTTTAGTGCCAAAACAAGAACCGTTCAGCACGGGCTGTTCGGGGGACATTAGCAATCAGCAATCCGGTCAAGGGTATGGCGTCGCGTTAGCCGAATACAATCCATCCACTAGTAAAGGACATGAAATTCTATCACAAGTCTATCAACAATCACCAGTGCCGCTCAAACTGGTACCGGTGAAACCGCGCAAATACCCCAACAGGCCGAGTAAAACACCGGTGCATGAACGCCCGTACGCCTGTCCCGTGGAAAACTGCGACCGGCGGTTTTCCCGGTCCGACGAGCTCACCCGTCACATTCGTATACACACGGGACAAAAACCATTTCAGTGTCGAATTTGCATGAGATCATTCTCGCGGTCCGATCACCTAACAACGCACATACGAACGCACACCGGGGAGAAGCCGTTTTCCTGCGACGTGTGCGGCCGCAAGTTCGCCCGCAGTGACGAGAAGAAACGGCACGCCAAAGTCCACCTCAAGCAGCGCATGAAGAAGGAAAACAAACTGGGCGCCACACAGCAATCAAGCTCCAATAACAACAACAACGTCCAGCAGCAGCAGCAGCAGCAACAACAGCAGCAGCACCACCATCACCATCTCCATCCGCACCAGCAGCACCACATGCATCCCCCGCACACCGTCACCAGCGAGGACGGCATGACGCTGCCCGTCGTCACCACGACGCTGTGAGACTTGCCCACCGCCGAGCTGGCACCCGGCGAATGTGTTCTCTTCATCCGCGACGACTGTGATCTCGGCACCGACAACGCTCGGCTGATCTATGTCCGCATAGAGTAAGTGACCTGAAAACCCCTTGATCTCTCGCACCACCTCCCCCCAAACAAACAAACAAACAAACAAAAAAAACACACAAAAAACCCCGCGCCTGTCTTCGTGTGTGCCATTATATTTTTTCTTGTGCGGTTGTTGTTCTTCGACACGCAGACTGACTGGTTAGATAAATATAATAAGCGTTTAGCAGAATCCTATTTTTATAAATGTGCATAAGTTTATCACACACAGTTTAAAACGATTTAGTTTTTAAAATCACTAATAGAAATGAAAAAAAAAGTTAACAAAGGCTTTAATTAATATAACTATACTTTTTTTAAAATAATAATCGTTGCCAAATAACACACAAGTTTTTTGAAACTATTTTATACATTCCGTACTAGTTGTTGTTGTTTTTTTTTTATATATATTACAATCAGTATGATTATTTTTGTGTGTGTGTGTGTGTGTTTGATTGAATGCGCGCGTGTATGTTGGGTGGGCCAAAAAACTACAATTTGGATGGGCTGTGCAATATTTAAGTCAAACGCGCAATTAATTTAGTTGAAGCAAGCGCACATTTTGGAAATACCGCTGTGGTGGATTTGAGTTTTGTTACGCAGGCGTGTGTCTGGATGATATTTTTTTGGCTCACGCTATATGGTTATGTCTATAGTTATTTTTCTAGTTGAGAAACTATTTTGGTAGCAAAATTGCTAAAAATCAAGAATTTCAAATGTTCACCAACATTTTTATTTATTGAACACATAAGTATTCGTTGTTATAGCAACAATAAATACATTATCTAGGGAATGTAGTTGCTTTAGATTCTTTCTATTGGATGCTTTGAATAATTAACGAAAAATCCTCCAATCACCAGCGATATTCTAGGTGTTTAACATTTGTTTTGGCAATTTTTGTCATAATGATCTTTTAAATTTGTCCATTCAATAGCTTATGGTACCCATAAAATTTATGGGATGTTAGTGAATACGAAGTTATCGTGTTATTTGCATTGTGTTCACTAAAATATGTTTAATCCACCAGTATTTTTTGAAATTTTTCAATAGCCGCGTTCGTTTATCATTCTATAGCTGTTCCTTGCTGTTCTAAGCTAGCTAAGATCAGCTCAGAACAGCTCCCGAACAATAAACGAAAGCTGCTATTTTGAGCGTTGGCTAATGAAGGCTCTTATTAACCTTGATCAATAAAGTCACACGATCTTGTTTACGGAGTCACCTATTCATTCCTACAATGCGGTTTCGCACCACTTGCCGCATGAAATTTTGGGTGTAGGTAATTTCATTTCCTTATTTTATCCCGTGATTATAATTTTCTAATTGTATAGTAGTAGTGGGAAAAAAACTACTGGTGGGAAGGACATTATAATGCCGGGGAGACAAACACCTAGTATTCGGTCTTTACAACCTCGGTAATATACTTTACGCCACACTCTGGTAGAAAAGGCCAGCGGATATATATATATATATATATATATATATATATATATATATATATATATATATATATATATATCCGCTGGCCTTTTCTACCACAGTGTGGTGTAAAGGTAAATAATAATACTATACTATTATTCGGTAAGGGAATAAATAGCATTTTTATTCCCTAGGTAATAAAATTAGTTTTATTACTCCCTATTACCAGTCGCTGAAAACTTTGGCGCACAATAATCTATTGATTATAAATTATACAAATTTTTTAAATGAGTTTCTCAATTAGAAAAATAATCCTACACTCCTTTGCATGACAACATAAATTAAAAATAACTTAATTTCTCTTTCTCTCACTGTCTACTTCATCTCAACCCCAGAATAGTCAATACAAAACGTTGTTGGTTGTTAATGTTTGTTTTGACTTGTCGATTAATTTATTTTGTTGATGATAATCGAATAATTCGCCTGGGCAGAATGGAAATAAATGGTTCCTGTAGGGTAGCAGAGCAGAAAATTGTTATACAGTTGTTAAGTCGTTGAGTGGAAACGAAATTATGCCTTAAATGAAGTGTCTTTCGTGTGTTTCGATCTTTGAACCGAGGCCCATGTGTTTTTACCCACTAGTTACCAGTTATGCGGATATTTACGAAAATTATTAACGCACAAAGAAATGAAAAATCAGTAATTAAAATGCTCGTGGTAGAAACATACAAAAAAAACTGCTTTATATTATGTTTATAATTTTTTTGTGAATTTTTTTGGACGTATAAATAAAAAAACTTTGGAAAAACAAAAAAGTAACATATAATCCAGCTGTTTCTGACGAAATATTATTGTAATAATAATAATAAATATAATGACAATTTTTAAACAATTTTATTTATTATTATTATTATTATTCGATAATATTTCGTCAGAAACAGCTGGATTATATGTTACTACTAGTTTTTTTTATTGATTCGTCCAAAAAATTTCACACAAAAATTATAAACTGTTTTAAAACATAATATAAAGCAAATATTGGATTGTTAAGGCGTCTACTTTGTGATAATTCATTTTAAAGGATAAATAAAACGATTTTTTACTTTGTTTTTTATCACACTTCAGTTACACTTTGCAACTTAAGCTCTAGCCATTTTCGAGCTCCTCCGATGAGTCATCGGAGGAGCTCGAAAATGGCTAGAGCTTAAGTTGCAAAGTGTAACTGAAGTGTGATAAAAAACAAAGTAAAAAATCGTTTTATTTATCCTTTAATATAAAGCAGTTTCTTTTTTGTATGTTATTAACATTAGTCAGTGAAACACAAAATTAAAACATTTATATCACATTTTTTAAGCAATAGGCCCAGCATTTCTAACTGGATAAACAATTACCATTTAAGCATAGTATACTTACTTATCCATTTGAACATAGTTATCATATGCTTCGTGTAATTAGGACAAGTGTCTGTGAAGAGAAATCAGTTGTGATGAAACTGGCACTTTTGGTTGTACTCTTTGCATTCATGTCTCTTAGATTCTCTATAATTATTGGCATTATTTTTTTAAATAAATCATCTATTTACAATTTACATGAAATTGATAAGAAAAATATATATTTACATTAACGTGATGTGTATGCCAAATTGACCACAAATTATTTAATTACAAAAACTTTTAACAGTTCGAATTATGGCCGAATATTGCGGCTATCACCAGATTTTCAAGCGTTAACTAATCAAAAACTTTTTCGTTACAAATTTTCGTAAATATCTTCCACGATAAGTATGTTTGTGCAATTAATATCTAACGATGAACGTTACACCCCATCTTTCTTCTATTATACAACACGGAAAAAAAAACAAACAATGAAAAAAGGAGTTTAAGAGTGGTGCATCCCACGGTAAAAATCAAACCAATATCATATAGGCCTAACTATTATTATTATTATTATACACCTACAGATACTCTTAAGGATGTAAAATTGTACATAGATAATGTTATAACATATTGTATATAGTATTTAAAACAAAAATTATATATTATATTATATCTTTAAAGAAAAAAACATAAAAAATAATATTGTTGATTATCCGGCTGTTGTCTAATTGTTGTTGCACGTGGGGCGGCCATCGCCAACACGGTATTTTCGAATTGACTATTCCCCCCACCCACTTTGTACTATTATAAACTATTTTTATATCCCCAAGGAAGAAAATTAGATGTTACCCGCCAAGCGAAACTGTTGAAAAAAAGAAATGTTGATGAGGCTGTTTGTAATATTGTGAATGTGATATTTGAATACATGGATATTGTAAATCACATCCCGTAAACCCTCTATCTAATTATATATAATATATAAATATTTATTTGTACATGACTATCCCGTATGCATATAGCGCTGTTCAAGTCGATGTTTGTAATATTTCATATGGCTGTAAAAAAAACCCTACCACCCCACCCAGAAAATATGAAGAAGAGAAAAAAACCACACTTGATCAGAAAATAAAAAGAAATGCTGATTATAAAAAAAAAATTGTTGGTGGTGTTTTTATTTAGGATCTTCACAGCCACGCGAGTGACGTCACGATCCTGTTAGCGCGTGCCCCACCTTGACCAAGCCTTTATCTGAGTGCAAGTTTCCTAAACAGTCTGGTGGTTGATGCACGCGTCGGGACACACGAGCACTCTCGTGTGTGTGTTTCTGTGTGGGACGAAATAAGGTAAGGTTTTTTTGTGAATGGCGGGTGTTAACATGTACATTTCTTTCAGTTACGCGTGGCGTAATCAGTGATTAAAGTCTGCGAATACGAGCTGATTGCAGAAAATTACTTACAAACTAGAAGAAAACATACATCAAAATTTTTGATCGGCGAATCCCTTTTGTTCTTAAAAATTTCAAAGAATTGTTATGTGTAGGTAAACATGCCGAATGATCTGCAACAGATTTTTTTTGCAACCCCCCAAATATACATAGCTATGAGAATTAGATTTATTTTTCGCGACCACTTTGAAAATCACTGATATACAATTCAATCTAAAAATCACTAATTAAATTTACTCGAAAAAAGTATGAACTTTTTTCGAGTAAATTTAATTGAAATACAGATTTATATTTTAGAAACATTAAATGTAAAAAAAGTCCGTTTTTTAGGAGATTCTGCTGAACAGATATAAAAGCGACCTGCAACTTATTTATTTTTATTAATGAAATATATAGCTGGGGAGGACTGTTGGGAAATGGCGAGAAGGCACAAAAGAAAATTTCTTCTTTTGAGAATCGATATTTCGCGATTGTCTGTGATTGAAAGCTTCATCAGGATTTTCTACAATAAGTTATAAATTTTAATCGTACTTTCAAATAAAAGTATTAATAATCATGGCTATAACATTGGACATCAGAGGGCATACATAGCTATGAGAATTAAATTACAACATATTAATATTGTAATAAATTACAATATAAATATGTTGTAATGAGGGTTAAAACCCTCATAGCTCTATGTACCCTATGTACCTGTCTCAAGTTAAAGTTAAGCTTATTAATCTCTATTTGTAGGTATGATATAACACTTAAAATTTAACTTATTGGTTCCTAATAGAAGGTAGTGAAACACTACTTTATTGCAGTAGTACGACACTTCTTAAAGACACTAGATTGGAACGTGAGGACGAGATCCTATGACAAGTGTTGTTACTTTCCGAATACGACTCTGCTGTATAAGGAAGATATTATTATCGCGAAAACGTCTTTACGTTTTCAAAGTAATATCGAAATATACTATTACTCTTCGAATAAAAAACCACTGTATAAAGAAGATATTATTATCGCGATCAATTTAGAATTGCTAGTTTTGACTTTTCTTTACGTTTCATGCCTAAAATAGTCGAAATAGTTCCGTTTTTGAAGATGTTAGTGTGTGCGCGTGTCCGTCTATCTGTCTGCAAATAAAATTCCGGGAAAACGGCCCAATGGATCGCGAGAAAATTTAGAGAACGGTTGAGAACTGAGAAAGGGATGATCCTGTGAATTTGAGCACAATCGGTATACTAACAGAGACAAAATCTCAATAAATTATTTTGTGAAAACATCAAAATTGACCAAAATATCTTAGATTTTAATTAAAATCTAAGATATTTTTAACAAGTTTCAACTTATTTCAAAGCGAATTTAGTAGAAAATCTAAATTTTCAAACCTAATTAGTTCACCACTTCAAGTTTTGTAGTGACAGTCCAACTTTGTATCTATATAAATCTGATGTTTGTAGTAAATAAATTATTCTGTCGTTGCTAATGTTAGAAATTGAACAAGTTTATACTTGTCTCAACGTGAATTTAATGCAAAATCTGAGTTTTTAAACCACAATTATTTACCACATCAGGTTTTATACTTACAGCCTTATTTCTGTTTTGTTTTCAAACACATCTGATAATTCAATTTTTATGTCGTTACTAATCTGAGAAATTGAACAGGTTTCGACTTGTTTCAAAGAGAATACAATAGGGAATATGAATATTCAAACCCGTTTTTTTTACCACTTCAAGTTTTGTAGTTACAACCCCATTTTGTGTTTAGTTTTTTAAATAATCTGATGATTGCTAGAAAATCCCATTCTTGTGTCGTCACTAAAAAAACAACACTTGCAAATAAATCCATTTTTCTGTCATTACTAAAGTGCGAAATGTAACAAGTTTAGACTTGTTTCAAAACTAATTTAATGGGGAACCTGCAGTTTCAAACCACAATATTTTACCACATCAAGTTTATTAGTTACAATCAAATATTGTATTTATTTAAAAAAAGACAATTGCAAGTAAATCCATTTTTCTGTCATTACTAATGTGCGAAATGTAACAAGTTTAGACTTGTTTCAAAACTAATTTAATGGGGAACCTGCAGTTTCAAACCACAATATTTTACCACATCAAGTTTATTAGTTACAATCAAATATTGTATTTATTTAAAAAAAGACAATTGCAAGTAAATCCATTTTTCTGTCATTACTAATGTGCGAAATGTAACAAGTTTAGACTTGTTTCAAAGCTAATTTAATGGGGAACCTGCATTTTCAAACCACAATATTTTACCACATCAAGTTTATTAGTTACAATCAAATATTGTATTTATTTAAAAAAAAACAATTGCAAGTAAACCCATGTTTCTCTCATTACTGATTCGAGAAATGTAACATGTTTAGACTTGTTTCAAAGTTAATTTAATGGGAAACCTGAATTTTCAGATCACAACGTTTTACCACATCAAGTTTAATAGTTATGGTCCCATATTGTTTTTGTTAAAAAAAATGACAGTTGCAAGTAAACCTATTTTTCTGTCATTACTAATGCGAGAAATGTAACAAGTTTAGACTTGTTTCAAGGTCAATTTAACGGGAAACCTGAATTTTCAAACCACACTTTTATACCACATCAAATTTAGTAGTTACAGTGCCATATTGTTTTTGTTTTAAAAAAAACGACAGTTGTTGCAAGTAAATCGATTTTTCTGTTATTACTAATATAGGAAATATATCAAGTTTAGACTTGTTTCAAAATTAATTTAATGGGGAACCTGAATTTTCAAACCACAATTGTTTACCACATCAAGCTTAGTAGTTACAGTCCCATATTGTACTTTCTTTAAAAGAAACGACAGTTGTTTTTGTTTTAAAAAAAAACGACAGTTGCAAATCCTTTTTTCTGTCATTACTAATATGAGAAATATAACAAGTTTATACTTGTTTCAAAGTTAATTTAATGGGAAATATTAATTTTCAAACCACAATTTTTTGCCACATCAAATTTAGTAGTTGCAGTGCCATATTGTTTTTGTTTTAAAAAAATGACAGTTGCAAGTAAATCGATTTTTCTGTTACTACTAATATAGGAAATATATCAAGTTTAGACTTGTTTCAAAGTTAATTTAATGGGGAACCTGAATTTTCAAACCACAATTGTTTACCACATCAAGCTAAGTAGTTACAGTCCCATATTGTACTTTCTTTAAAAGAAACGACAGTTGTTTTTGTTTAAAAAAAAAACGACAGTTGCAAATCCTTTTTTCTGTCATTACTAATATGAGAAATATAACAAGTTTATACTTGTTTCAAAGTTAATTTAATGGGAAATCTTAATTTTCAAACCACAATTTTTTGCCACATCAACTTTAGTAGTTACAGTCCCATGTGTGTTTTGTTTAAAAAAAAACGACAGTTGCAAGTAAATTTATTTTTTTGTCATTACTAATATGCGAAATGTAACAAGTTTAGACTTGTTTCAAAGTTAATTTAATAGGGAACCTGAATTTTCAAACCACAATTTTTTACCACATCCGGTAGAACAGGTTTCGACTTATTTCAAGGAGAATTCAAAAAGGAATATGAGTATTCGAATCAGATTTTTTTTATCACTTCAAGTTTTGTAGTTACAGCTCCATTTTGTGTATAGTTTTTTAAATAATCTGGTTGCTAGAAAATCCCATACTTGTGTCGTCACTAAAAAAACGACAGTTGCAAATAAATCCATTTTTCTGTCATTACTAATGTGAGAAATGTTACAAGTTTATACTTGTTTCAAAGTTAATTTAATGGGGAACCTGAATTTTCAGATCACAATGTTTTACCACATCAAGTTTAATAATAGTTATGGTCCCATATTGTTTTTGTTTAAAAAAAAATGACAGTTGCAAGTAAACCTATTTTTCTGTCATTACTAATGCGATAAATGTAACAAGTTTAGACTTGTTTCAAGGTTAATTTAACGGGGAATCTGAATTTTCAAACCACAATTTTATACCACCTCACGTTTAGTAGTTACAATCCCATATTGTTTTTGTTTAAAAAAACTACAGTTGTAAAAACATTTTTCGGTTATTACTAATATGAGAAATATATCAAGTTTAGATTTGTTTCAAAGTTAATTTAATGGGGAACCTTAATTTTCAAACCACAATTTTTTACCACATCAAGCTTTAAATTTACAGTCCCGAATTTTACTTTGTTTAAAAAAACAACAGTTGCAAGTAAAACCATTTTTCTGTCATTACTAATATGAGAAACGTAACAAGTTTAGACTTGTTTCAAAGTTAATTTAATGCGGAATCCCAATTTTCAAATTACAATTTTTTATCACATCAAGTTTAGTAGTTGCAGTCCCATATTGTGTTGTTTTTAAAAAAAGACGATAGTTCCCAGTAAATCCATTTTGTAGTCATTACTAATATGAGAAAGTTGCAAATAAATCGATTTTTCTGTTATTACTAATGTGAGAAATGTAACAAGTTTAGTCTTGTTTCAAGGTTAATTTAATGGGGAACCTGAATTTTCAAATTATAATGTTTTACCACATCAAGTTTAATAGTTAGGGTCCTATATTGTTTTTGTTTAAAAAAAATTACAGTTGCAAGTAAACCTATTTTTCTGTCATTACTAATGCGAGAAATGTATCAAGTTTAGACTTGTTTCAACGTTAATTTAATGGGGAACCTGAATTTCCAAACCACATTTTTTTACCACATCAAACTTGCTAGTTACAATCCCATATTGTGCTTTGTTTAAAAAGTTAATCCATTTTTCTGTCAGTACTAATATGAGAAACGTAACAAGTTGAGACTTGTTTCAAAGTTAATTTAATGGGGAACCTGAATTTTCTAACCACATTTTTTACCACATCAAGTTTTTTAGTTACAGTCCCATATTTTGTTTTGTTTTAAAAAAAACGACAGTTGCAAGTAAATCCATTTTTCTGTCATTACTAATGTGAGAAATGTAACAAGTTTAGTCTTGTTTCAAGGTTAATTTAATGGGGAACCTGAATTTTCAAACCACATTTTTTTACCACATCAAACTTGCTAGTTACAGTCCCATATTGTGCTTTGTTTAAAAAAAATGACAGTTGTAAGTTAATCCATTTTTCTGTCATTACTAATATGAGAAACGTAACAAGTTGAGACTTGTTTCAAAGTTAATTTAATGGGGAACCTGAATTTTCTAACCACATTTTTTACCACATCAAGTTTTTCAGTTACAGTCCCATATTTTGTTTTGTTTAAAAAAAACGACAGTTGCAAGTAAATCCATTTTTCTGTCATTACTAATGTGAGAAATGTAACAAGTTTAGTCTTGTTTCAAGGTTAATTTAATGGGGAACCTGAATTTTCAAACCACATTTTTTTACCACATCAAACTTGCTAGTTACAGTCCCATATTGTGCTTTGTTTAAAAAAAAAACGACAGTTGTAAGTTAATCCATTTTTCTGTCATTACTAATATGAGAAACGTAACAAGTTTAGACTTGTTTCAAAGTTAATTTAATGCGGAACCTGAATTTTCTAACCACATTTTTTACCACAACAAGTTTTTTTAGTTACAGTCCCATATTTTGTTTTGTTTAAAAAAAAACGACAGTTGCAAGTAAATCCATTTTTCTGTCATTACTAATGTGAGAAATGTAACAAGTTTAGACTTGTTTCAAAGTTAATTTAATAGGGAACCTAAATTTGCAAACGACAACTATTTACCACATCAAGTTTAGTAGTCACAGTCCCATTTTGTGTTTAGTTTTTAAATAATCTGATAGTTGCTAGAAAATTCTATGTTTGTGTCGTCAGTAATGTGAAAAATTTAACAAGTTTGGACTTTTTTCTAAATGAATTTAATGGGGAATCTGAATTTTCAAACCACATTTTTTTACCACATCAAGCTTAGTAGTTACAGTTCCATATTGTGTTTTGTTTAAAAAAATACGATAGTTCCCAGTATATCCATTTTTCTGCCATTACAAATATGAGAAACGTAACAAGTTTAGACTTTTTCAAAGTTAATTTAATGGGAAATCTTAATTTTCATACGACAATTTTTTGCCACATCAAGTTTTGTAATTATAGTCCCATATTGTGTTTTGTTTAAAAAAAATTACTAATATGAGCAATGTAACAAGTTTACACTTGCTTTAAAGTTAATTTAATGGGGAATCTGAATTTCCAAACCACAATGTTTTACCACATCACGTTTAGTAGTTACAGTCCCATATTTTGTTTTGTTTAGAAAAAAAAACGACAGTTGAAAGTAAATCCATTTTTTCTGTATTTACTAATATGAGAAATGTAACAAATTTAGACTTGTTTCAAAGTTAATTTAATGGGGAACTTGAATTTTCAAACCACAATTATTTACTACATCAAATTTAGTAGTTAAAGACCCATGTTGTGTTTTGTTTAAAAAAAACAACAGTTACAAGTAAATCCATTTTTCTGTCATTATTAATATGAGAAAGGTAACAAGTTTAGACTTATTTCAAAGTTAACTAAATTTTTTTACCACTTCAAGTTTTGTAGTTACAGTTCCATATTGTTTTGGTTTTAAAAAACAACAGTTGCAAGTAAATTCATTTGTGAAAGTTAATACGTTGCCTAGAATTGTAATGAATTTAAGCATATGTTATATGAATAGCCTTGTATATGTAAGATAAAAATCCGATCATCACACGATGACGAGATTTTGTAAAAGCAACAGCTAATTAATAAATCTCGGGTGGGCGACGCCGGTGAACGTCGCGACGTGGGCAGGCGTGTTGCCTTAAACGTGCAACGCGAGTGGTCGTAAAATTACCGATTAATTAAAGCCAATCCTTCCGGAACTGTGTTATTTTTTTTTGTTCCTCAAGGCGCCCTTATATAAAATACATAATCCAATTAGTAGCCAACTACTGCTGGTTTTCGGGGAAACCAGGGAACGTGAGATGGCGACGATAGCGCCCGGAGATGGATGTCCACTCCTGCCGAGTCGAGATAACGCCGCTTGCCACCGGGGTAATTTGAAACAAGGAAGGATATAAAAAGATAGGAAGTGCCCGCGATGTAGATAATGCGACTCGTGTGCTCATTCATAACGTTTTTATGTATGGAATTATTCCGGCACGCTCGTTGCGCGCCTTCTGTGGTTCATTTAACTTCGCTCGGCAACTAAACGCTTATGTAATGTCAATATGTTAAATAATTGTTATTTACTGGTAGTAAATTAATGTGACATTCCAGAAGTAATCAAATTATAAGTTAACACTCGACACGTTTCAATAAACACGGCTACTTTGAGACACACGGCTGATGGTGAAAAGTTGAATTGAATTAAAATTTATTTATAAAAGAATTTACTTGGACGTATGTGCCAAACGTATACAGGAAATAGACAATCTAATAACATATGGTTTAATTGGTTACTGTTATTGATATACCTACATAATAATTTCTATAATATAAAAACGAAGATAATGTTTTGAAACCGATCTACTTGTCATTTATGAGTTTTGTACTGTCAGTGCATGTCCTGATATTTTATTGCTATCAGTAATAAAAAGTTAGCGAGTTGTTTTATATATGTCGTCGGATTATCACTAGGTCAATGATTCTCAAAGTGATTACAGATCATTCGGGATGTTTTAGACATATATGTTCTTCAGGGGGTCCTTTTTAAGTGCATAAGGGCGTCAACAACCAAAAAGTTTGAAAAACACTGCACTAGGCCACTAAGCTAGGTGCGGTAAAGATATTTTCTTAAACGTTACCAAAAAAATAATACTTTCCATACATTTTAGAATTATTTAGTTTTTAGATTATTTGTAAAAAAATAAAATGTTCCCCCTCGACGTATCTCTACCTTGACGAAGGCGCTTCAGCCGGGTGAGGGGGCTCGTGTACTCTAAGGATCCTTCGAACAATGCCCTACTATAGCTTCACTATCTGTATGGCATAAAGACGGTGAAGTGACATACCAAAAGAGATACATTTTTCCAAATTTTGTTCATGCAACATTTATAGTTACCTTTAAAAATCATTTTTTATAGGCCATACCGAATTATTTAATAATAAATAAAATTACTTACAATTATTATTTTGTAAATATTTTTGACTAAACTTATAGCCATTTTCAAGCTCCATAAATAAATCAAGACCCAGTAAACGCTGATGTAATTTAGAAATCAGAAATCAGAAAACGTGTATTTTATTCTTATTATATTTTAATCCTTGAATAGTTTATGTAATTTTTCATAAAACACGTTATTATTTAAATAATTTCAAACTTATAATTGTTATATATATATATATATATATATATATATATATATATATATATATATATATATATATATCAGCCATTCACACCTGCATTTGTTGCGACTCAATATTCCTCATTCTCTTCCTTACCTCAGTTCCTGAGCTTCAGCTTTTCCTCTACCCACACATCAGTAATTGTATGCAAATTATTTAATAAATCTTTCTATCTATACTCTTATTAAATGAGGCAAATGGGTACACAGTACTATAAAATAATAGTTGTAGTGCAGTATAATTTTCTACACTGCAATATTGTTCGTAGCACTCACAGTCATTCGCGTGTCTTTACGACAGTTTAACCTTTAGATCGGTACATCGAATTTATGCCCGGCAAAATATTAATCCAGGTAAAAAAGCCCAAGCAACGCACTTAAAATATACAAACGTGTTTATCTGTAGATATGCTAATACCTTAGTTATATATTTCAAACCTGCCTACTCGACACAAATAAGGAGTGCGTAGATTTCCAGTCGCTTCATAATAAAAGTAATATACAGGAGATCAGTGACTCTCTGCGTGAATAAAATCAATTTATGGTTATTTATCCGCGCGCATTATTACACTCTCGTGTCTATATACATGTGTGTGTGTGGATTGGAATGGAGAAGAGAGGAGAAGTAAAAAAAAACTGCCCACACATCAGCCAACAGGTGACCGTTGGTCGCGCCCAATCTAACGCGGTTTTCGTGGCGCCACACGCGGATTGAGTTATTCGCGTCTCGCAATTCAATTTCGAAAGCCTTCTCAAGAGACCCCTCGGTATTGTTGGCGAGATAACCAGTTCCTAATCGCTGAAGAGGCTCGTGCATAATGCGACAGGCGCTCGCCGAAGTGTTCAACGTGCACCAGCAATCCGACACTCACCCGCGCGACGCGACAACAACCCGTGCCCACACACATTGAGGACGAAGATACCGCACCGCTTAATTACTTTAATTACCTCCCCCTGCGCCCCTCCGTCACGTTTGGCGAATGCGATTTCAATTAGACGGCGGTGGCGAGTGGCGTGGTTTAATTAACGCACGGGAGGGCGCTCGTTAAACAGCCCCTGCTAACGAGCGTTGAGAAATATTGAATAAAATCTGTTGCACTTACAAGTGTTTGAATTGACCTAAAGGTATTTGAAATTTGGTACATACCTGTCGAAATGCAGCTATACTTAAATATTGTGAGCTAAAGCTAAAACAGTTACAATACTTGAAAAGAAAAGAAAACGAATTTTCTTTAATATAATAAAATAAATAATTATTATTTACTGCTTGGAGCGCAACAAATGATTGTTAAACATCTCCCAAAAAGTGAAACAAAAAAATAGTGTAAAACATATCACCATCGATCAACTAAAAACTAAATAATACTATCCATATATTTTAGAATTATTTAGTTTTTAGATTATTTATAAAAAAAAATAAAATTTTCCCCCTCGACGTATCTCTACCTTGACGAAGGCGCTTCAGCCGGGTGAGGGGGCTCGTGTACTCTAAGGATCCTTCGAACAATGCCCTACTATAGCTTCACTATCTGTATGGCATAAAGACGGTGAAGTGACATACCAAAAGAGATACATTTTTCCAAATCAACTAAGAAAAAATACCTAAATATATTGAAAATAGCATTAGTTAAATAGTTTGTTTATTTAATTTTAGTCGATTAATTTAAAACAGCTCGTGCATTAAAAATATTCCCGGAGACTTTATTTTTAGGTGAAAATTATCCAAAAAATGGTTAATTTTTTAGACCAAATAAATATAGAATAGCAATAAAAATGTATATAATAGTTTTCTAAATAAAATAAAATAAGATAAAATTATGACATTATTTTATCATAATTAAATTTTATTTAGAAAACTATTAAATACATTTTTATTGTTACAAAGAAAAATCTATACGATAGATGAATGATTTGTTTAATGCTCTATATCCGATTTTTGGTTTTTGAAAATTCTGAGCATACAATTCAATAAATTACTCTTTTCGCTACGATGTGGGTAAGAATTGTAAACAATTTATCACAAAATGCGATCGTCACGAAAGAAAGTTTCTAAAATTTTATTAAAAGTGTTCGAAACATATTAAAGAAAATTGTGTGAAAAATCATAGGTGTAGCTCTGCGTCCAACTAAGAAAAACCACTTAAGGCCGGTTGTTCAATAGTCAGTTAATATGAAGTTTAACTAACCCATCGGTTAGGTTAAACTTGATATTAATTTTGATTGTGTTGCACATGAGTGAGTTAGCAGCGGTTTAAGTAACCGGGGCTTAACGGCCGGGACGATAAGTTGGTATGGGGAAACTAACTAAAAATAGCCAAATTCCCCTAAAAAATAACTAAGTATCGTCAGCTGTTCTGTTTTTATTGTGATTTGTTGGAGTTTTACTTTCTAATAATGTTGTTTAATAAGTTTATAGTGGTTTATACACCCTAATACCAAAATAAGAAGTTTTATTTTATAAGTCAAAATTTGTTATGAGACTTTCAATAGAAAACTTTACAAGGCTATATATAGGACCTGTGAATATTGAATGAATATAAGACTCGTTTTAGACAAGACAATTTCTTGAACCAAAAGTTAATCACGATGTGAGACCTAACTAAATCAGTGATTCTTAACCTTTTTGAAATCACGGAGCACTTTTGATTATAAGTTAAACTCGCGGAGCACCAATATCAGAGTATCGACTATATGTGATTAACTCTGATATTGGTGCTCCGCGAGTTTAACTTATAATCAAAAGTGCTCCGTGATTTCAAAAGGGTTAAGAATCACTGATTTAGTTAGGTCTCACATCGTGATTAATTTTTGGTTCAAGAAATTGTCTTGTCTAAAACGAGTCTTATATTCCTTCAATATTCACATAAGGACCTATATATAGCCTTGTAAAGTTTTCTATTGAAAGTCTCATTCTCATTCAATTTCTGCTCATTATTTCTTGGAGCACTTACAACAAATTCGCGGAGCACCGTGTAACTCCGGTTAAGAAACACTATATAGACATTATTTTTGGGTGACAATTATCAAAAATCGGCTTATTTAAAGCCCAATTAAATATAGAATATAAAAAATTTAAATACTTAAATTTTGGATTTGTTATCATTTTATATAACAACCCGTACAATAAAAACCTTCCGGTAGACTTAATTTTTTGGGTGAAAATTATCAAAAATTAGCTTATTTTGAGCCCAATTAAATATAGAATTTACAATAATATCATAAAATTAAATCTCTTAAATCTTTGATTTTTTTATCATTTTTTATAACTTAGTCGATTAATTAAAAACAGCTAGTACAATAAAAATCTTCCTGCAGACTTCATTTTTGGGTGAAAATTACCAAAAAATGGTTTATTTTAAGCCTAATTAATTATAGAATGTAAATTAAAATCATGAATTAAAATTACTAAAAAAATGGATTTTTTATTATTTTTTATAACTCGGCCGTTTAATTAACAGCTCGTGCAACAAAACCTTCCTGCGGACTTTATTTTTAATTACTAAAAAAAATGGTTTATTTTAAGCCTAATTAATTATAGAATGTAAATTAAAATCATGAATTAAAATTTCTTAAATCATTGATTTTTTATCATTTTTTATAACTCTGCCGTTTAATTTTAAACAGCTCGTGCAACAAAAACCTTCCTGCAGACTTTATTTTTAGGTGAAAACTATCAAAAAATGGTTTGTTTTTAGCCCAATTAAATATAAAATGTAAAATAATACCATAAATTTAAATTTCTTAAATCTTTGATTTTATATCATTTTTGATACATCAGTCGATTAATTTAAAACATCTCTACAATAAAAACTTTCGTGCAAACTTTATTTTGCGGTGAAAATTATCAACAGAATAGCTTATTTTAAGCCTAATTAAATATAGAATGTAAATTAATATCATAAATTTAAATTTCTTAAATAATTGATTTTTTATCATTTTTTATAATTCAGTCGATTAATTAAAAACAGTTAGTAGAATAACAATCTTCCTGCAGACTTTATTTTTGGGTGAAAATTATCAAAAAATGGTTAATTTTCAACCCAATTAAATACAGAATGTAAAATTATATCAACAATTTAAATTTCATCATTTTTTTATATCTTAGTCGATTAATTTAAAACAGCTCTTGCAATAAAAACTTTCCTGCAGACTTTATTTTACAGTGAAAATTTTCAAAAAATAGCTTGTTTTGAGCCTAATAAAATATAGAATATAAAATAATATCATAGATTTAAATTTCATAAATCCTTGATTTTTTATCATTTTTTATAACTCAGTCGATTAACTTAAAACATCTCGTGCAATAAAAACCTTCGGGCTAGCTTTATTTTTTAAGTAAAAATTATGAAAAAAAGGTTTGTTTTCAGCCCAATTAAATATAGAATGTAAAATAATTTCATAAATTTAAATTTCTTAAATCTTTAATTTTTTAACAATTTTTATATCTCAGTCGATTAATTTAAAACAGCTCGTGCAATAAAATCTTCCCTGCAGACTTTATTTTGCAGTGAAAGTTATAATAAAATATATCATGAATTTATATTTCTTAAATCTTTGATTTTTTTATAATTTTTTTATAATTCAGTCGATTAATTTAAATTAGCTCGTACAATAAAAAAATTCCTGCAGAATTTATTTTTGAAAGAAAATGATCAAAAAACGATTTATTTTGAACTCAATTAAATACATAATATTAAATAATATCATAAATTTAAATTTATTGAATCTTTAATTTTTTACAATTTTTTATAACTTAGTCGACTAATTTAAAACAGCTCGTACAATAAAAACTTTCGTGCAAACTTTATTTTTTGGTGAAAATTATCAACAAAATAGTTTATTTTGAGCCTAATTAAATATAGAATGTAAATTAATATCATAAATTTAAATTTCTCAAACTTTGATTTTTTATAATTTTTTATAACTCAGTCGATTAATTTAAAAGAGCTCGTGCAATAAAAACCTTCCTGCAGGCTTTATTTTTAGGTGAAAATGATGAAAAAATGATTCGTTTTGAGCCCAATTAAATATAGAATGTAAAATAATATCATAAATTTAAATTTCATAAATCTTTGATTTTATATCATTTTTGATAAATCAGTTGATTAATTTAAAACAGCTCGTACAATAAAAACTTTCCTGCAGACTTTATTTTACAGTGAAAATTTTAAAAAAATAGCTTATTTTCAGCCTAATTAAATATAGAATGTAAATTAATATCATAAATATAAATTTCATAAATCTTTAATATTTTTATCATTTTTTATAATTCGACCGATTAATTTAAAACAGTTCGTACAATAAAAAAAATCCTGCAGACTTTATTTTTGGGGGAAAATGATCAAAAAATGGTTCATTTTTGGCCCAATTAAATATAGAATATAAAATAATTTCATAATTTTATATTTCTTAAATCTTTGATTTTTTATCATTTTTGATAACTCAGTCGATTAATTTAAAACATCTCGTACAATAAAAACTGTCGTGCAAACTTTATTTGTCGGTGAAAATTATCAACAAAATAGATTATTTTGAGACTAATTAAATATAGAATGTAAATTAATATCATAAATTTAAATTTCTTAAATCTTTCATTTTTTATAATTTTTGATACCTCAGTCGATTAATTTATAACAACTCTTTACAATAAAAACCTTCCTGCAGACTTTATTTTTAGGTGACAAATTATCAAAAAATAGCTTGGTTTAAGCCTAATTAAATATAGAATGTAAAATAATTTCATGAATTTAAATTTCTTAAATCTTTGATTATTTTATCATTTTTTATAATTCAGTCGATTAATTTAAAACAGCTGGTGCAATAAAAACCTTCCTGCAGACTTTATTTTTGGGTGAAAATGATCAAAAAATAGTTTATTTTAAGCCCAATTAAATATAAAATGTAAATTAATATCATACATTTAAATTTCTTAAATCTTTGATTTTTTATCATTTTTTATAATTCAGTCGATTAATTTAAAACAGCTCGTGCAATAAAAACCTTCCTGCAAGCTTTATTTTTAAGTAAAAATGATGAAAAAATTATTAATTTTGAACCCAATTAAATATAAAATGTAAAATGATATTATAATTTAAAATTTCTTAAATATTTGATTTTATATTATTTTTGATAAAGCAGTCGATTAAAAAGAACAACTCGTACAATAAATTTGTTCCTGCAGACTTTATTTTTAGGTGAAAATGATCAAAAAATGGTTCGTTTTGAGCCCAATTAAATATAAAATGTAAAATAATTTCATAAATTTAAATTTCTTAAATCTTCGATTTTTTATAATTTTTTATAATTCAGCCAATTAATTTAAAACAGCTCGTGCAATAAAAATATTCCTGAAAACTTTATTTTTCAATGAAAATTATCAACGAAATAGCTTATTTTGAGTCTAACTAAATATAGAACATACATTAATATCATAAATTAAAATTTCTTAAATGTTTGATTTTTTATAATTGTTTATAACTCGTCGATTAATTTAAAACTGCTCGTGCAATAAAAACCTTCCTGCAGACTTTATTTTTGGGCGAAAATTATCAAAAAAAATAGTTCCTCGTGAGCCCAATTAAATATAGAATGTAAAATAATTTCATAAATTTCAATTTTTTAAATCTTTAATATTTTATCATTTTTGATAACTCAGCCGATTAATTTAAAACAGCTCGTGCAATAAAAATATTCCTGCAGACTTTATTTTTGGGCGAAAATTATCAAAGAATGGTTTATTTTGAGCTCAATTAAATACAGAATGCAAAATAATATCATACATTTAAATTTATTGAATCTTTGATTTTTTACAATTTTTTATAACTCAGTCGTATAATTTAAAACCATAAAAAATTTCGTGCAAACTTTATTTTTGGGTGAAAATTATCAAAAAATGGTTAATTTTTAGCCAAATTAAATATAGAATATAAAATAATTTCATAATTTTATATTTCTTAAATCATTAATTTTTTATAATTTTTGATAAATCAGTCGATTAATTTAAAACAGCTGGTACAATAAAAACTTTCCTTCAGACTTTATTTTGCAGTGAAAATTATCAACAAAATAGCTTATTTTGAGCCGAAGTAAATATATAATGTAAATTCTGCATTCGAATTCAATATTTGAGAATGGAAAATAAAATGCGTTCTATTCTCCAAGGACATTTTTTATGCAGCTGCATGATCGCGGACTCACTCTTATTCTAGAAATTGTTTCGTTTGTTTCATACAGATTCATCAAGAAAATGAGACAATTTCTTGTTCAATATATTACTTGATTTCTTGAATAAGTTTTCAATTCAAGAAATTGTCTTGTCTTAAACGACCCTCATGCAATTTTGCTTGTAAGTTCAATATAAATTGATTTCTATCTGTTCCCACCACTGTTTTTAAAATCCTCGTATAAGCAACTCAAACTAGCAAATATAAACTACAAACAAGTAGAAGATTTCGGTATATACAATTTATTTATAAATAAATTGTATATACCGAAATAAAAAAAAATACATAATATATAAGATTGCTAGCGATACGTTTGAGAATATTAAATCGTTCTAAAGATGATGACCCTTGCCCACTAGAACTATGATTTTGTATCGTAAGAAACGTTTTTCGTGGGCGACACTGCAGGTACAGATACGCCACTGAAATGTGCCGAGTGGGTGATTAAGGTTTGGAGCCACACGACGCGGCACGTGCTGGTTTATAAATAAATGAACCCACGGGCGAACCGAAGTAAACGCCAATTTTACCTGTGCACGCTTCGAATTAACTTTGACACGCATCTAGAAACGTACAAATGCACGTGAAGTATTATTTTCACGTACTACACGGAAATGTACTATTTCTGTATGGGGTTTAATTAGAGAAGTTATATTTTAGCACATATTTTACACATTTCTCTATAGAAATATGATTTTCTAACAATTTCATACCATACGGCGGAAAAGCCTCACGGCTGATAGCCCTATAAAGATAGAAGTTTTTTTTTCATACCATAACTCATCTGAGCTTCTCCCTTGACCGACGGAAAAGCCTCACTGCTGATGGACCAGTGAGACTCGAACCCACGTCTCTGGCGTTCGCGTCCGTTATCCTATATAGTTTGAAAAAAACTTGTCTTTACAGAAGTTTTTTTCATGCTATATAGGATAATGGACGCGAATGCCGGAGACGTAGGTACGAGTCTCACCGGAGTGCGAGTTTGTATTCTACTTGAAATGGTTCTCCAGTCATGGTGAGGGAGAACCACCATAAAAGGAAAAAGGGCATAATTATCAGTGTAAGCTGATAGCTGCAAGCACCAAGACTAAGAGAATCTACTTGTTTAAATAAATCGATCCTCTTACTCTTGGTTAGGGAGGATCTATTTACCAAGAGTAAAATGTAAACAGAAATGTCGGTTTAAAATCTATAGTCGAGTAAAGTGAATCGGTACTGAGTCTTGGTGAGGGAGACTGCCGTTTGCACGTTCTTTAGGGCACAAACAGGCAAATTATTCTCTTCGTTTGTACATTATAGGGATGTAATCTATTTCATCTTGCTATTTGGGCTTCTCCATGTCCACCTCCTTTGTGTGTTTTTGAATGATTATAGTTGTATTAAATCTGATTGATAATTTCGAATTGTAAATGTATTATGCAACAAATTTAAATGAAGTTAATATCGGCGTAGTAAAGGGTAAATTGTTATTTTGCAATAAATCTCTAACCATCACGTGTCTTGCAGATAATACAAACAAAAAACTACAAACAAATCTTCACATTATGTTAATAAATATTGAAATAGGCCTGCCTGCTTGCAGAGTCCGTCGCCGTCGGGGCTGCCTAGTCGGTTTATTTTCGTACAGTTCACGGACACTTGTTCCGTACACAAAGTAGCAATTAAAAGTATTTGCTTATGATGATGATTTCGTATGTGTGCCCCGGCGTAACACGTATTTGCCATTCACACGGGATTTGTATTTTATTTTATCCGGCTCGCTCTCTCGCTCTGCGCGATGCTGAACGCTGTTTGCTTTAAAAATTACTCGGAAAGTTTTAGGCGCACTCAAATACTAATTTAGCCGAGCGATCGATATCCTAAAATATTTAAACAGACAGGTAATTCAATATTAAGATATATTCGGTGTGTTTGTTTTTTTAATTCTAGTTGTGGAGTATTAAAATATTTGATGAACAAGTTTTTAGATTTTTAGCATTTCTTCTAAAAAAAATATTTGGGAACAAATTCATGATAATAAAAATATATAATTTTTATTATCATGAATTTGTTTCCAAATATTTTTTTTAGAAGAAATGCCAAAAATCTAAAAACTTGTTCATCAAATATTTTAATACCTTAATATATAAGGACATATTATTATTCTATTTTTTTTTTGTTAGAAGAAATGCCAAAAATCTAAAACTTAATCAAATATTCAATTACATTTCAGTATAATTACATAATCTATGCAATTATCAACAATTATATTTCATTATAAGTATATAATCTATATCAGGAGTGGTCAAACTTTTGATCTTTTGGGGTCGACATGTTCATTAAATTATAGGCGACGGTCTACCAACATCGTATGTATTAATTGATCTAAGCCAAACATATGCTTAACTTTAAAATAAATATAAATAACACTAATGCATATGTAATATCAAGTTGTTTTAATAAGAGAAAATAATTATTTTTGCAAAAACCTGACATAGGAAAATGGACAACCAGACGACTTAGCAAGCCACTAAAATTCAAAATTCTTGATGCGGTAATTATTTTATAGATTAAAAAACAGCAGATTCAAGATACAAATTATTGAGGATACATTTAAATAATTTAATTCGTCACGTATTAAACCATCTCCACCGTACCACCCTGGTACCACTGTCTGAATTTAATTAATTAAATTTCTCTTTTGATATTTTCCGGCATTGTGAATTATACAAACAACGCTCTTTTCTACCTGTGACTTCTGACATTTCGCTCTGACGATTTTCCCTTATAAGGGCAGTGCGTAGGATTTTCATTCAACGGAAATATCAGATGCGGCTCGGTGTAATCCAGGAAATGCTTATTACGTGCTGACCGTTTTGATAAAAATAAATTTTAGTTATTGTGTGAAAAATATCAAAACAAGTTAATTCATAGTAATAAAAGCATTGCGAACTAATTAATTAATATCTATATTGCTTGTATTACAATTTGCCGATACGTTTTCGTAAAGTTTCGACTTTCAAAGTTCGAAATTTGGGGTGCTACATCTTTTTCTTTGTTAATCTTCATATAAAAATCCCTGCAATTTATCATTAACATTTATTTTGGTGAGTAACATAGTCTTCAAAGTGTCCACTTTAAGCTGTGTCTTATATACTAGTCAAAAAACTGTTCATGATGCAAAATACTCGCTCAGTTGCAGCATTGGTGCCATGAAGACAAAAAGTAAACTCTAAACTTAAATAAATATATGCATTTTACGTTCCCAAACTACTGTTTTTTTGAGATTCGAGATCAAAAAGTGAGTTGTGACTCGGGGTGTGGAGTTAACTTACTAAGCAGAGTTCACGAAAAAATGAGGAACTGGCAATTAACATAACTTACAATTTAGATTTTGGCGCTTCATTGTCAAGATCGTAAAAATATGTTAATTCAAGTAAGTAATTGTATAGTAGCGTTGATTGAATGAAGAGGGAATAATAATAATACGTTTATTGTACCAAAAGGAAAGCAATGCATAGAATAAAATTTAAATAAATACATGTTTGTAGATAAAGTCAAAATAAGTCTTAAGTAGATAGGGGTATTCACAACTAATAGTTAATCCCTTCAAAAAGGTAATTAATAATTCTATATTCTATATTTAATTGGGCTCAAAATAAGCTGTTTTTGATAAGTTTCACCCAAAAATAAAGTCTGCAGGGACGTTTCTATTGTACGGGCTCTTTTAATGAATCGACTCAGTTATAAAAATTATAAAAAAAATCAAATATTTTAGAAATTTAAATTTGTGAGATTATTTTACATTCTATATTTAATTGGGCTCAACATAACCCATGTTTTGATAATTTTCATCCAAAAATAATGCCTGCAGGAAGATTTTTTATTGTACGAGCTGTTTTAAATCAATCAACTGAATTATACAAAAATTATAAAAAATCAAAGATTTAAGAAATTTTAATTTTTGATATTATTTTACATTCTATATTAAATTAGGCTCAAAATAAACTATTTTCTGATAATTTTCACCCAAAAATAAAGTCTACAGGAACGTTTTTATTGTACGGGCTCTTTTATATGAATCGACTGAGTTATAAAAAATTATAAAAAATCAAAGATTTTAGATATTTAAATTTGTGATACTATTCTATATTCTATATTTAATTGGACTCAAAATTATTTATTTTTTGATAATTTTCACCCTAAAATAAAGTCTACAGGAAGGCTTTTATTGTACGAGCTGTTTTAAATTAATCTACTGAGTAATAAAAAATGAGGAAAAATCAAAGATTTAAAGAATTTTTATTTTTGATATTATTTTACATTCTATATTTAATTGGGCTCAAAATAACCCATGTTTTGATCATTTTCATCCAAAAATAATGCCTGCAGGAAAATTTTTATTGTACGAGCTGTTTTAAATCAATCAACTGAATTATAAAAAAATTATAAATAATCAAAGATTTATGAAATTTTAATTTTTGATATTATTTTACATTCTATATTATATTAGGCTCAAAATAAACTATTTTTTGATAATTTTCACCCTAAAATAAAGTCTGCAGGGACGTTTTTATTGTACGGGCTCTTTTATTGGATATGAATCGACTGAGTTATAAAAAATTATAAAAAATCAAAGATTTTAGAAATTTAAATTTTTGATATTATTTTACATTCTATATTTAATTGGGATTAAAATAAACAATTTTTTGATAATTTTCACCCTAAAATAAAATCTGCAGAAACGTTTTTATTGTACGGGCTCTTTTATATGAATCCACGAGTTATACAAAATTATAAAAAATCAAAGATTTTAGAAATTTAAATTTGTGATATTATTTTACATTCTATATTTAATTGGGATTAAAATAAACAATTTTTTTGATAATTTTCACCCTGAAATAAAGTCTGCAGGAAGGTTTTTATTGTACGAGCTCCTTTAAATTAATCTACTGAGTAATAAAAAATGAGGAAAAATCAAAGATTTAAAAAATTTAAATTTATGATACTATTATATATTCGATATTTAATTGGGCTCAAAATGAGCTGTTTTTTGATCACTTTTACTCAAAAATAAAGTCTGCAGGAACGTTTTTATTGTACGGACTCTTTTATATGAATCGATTGAGTTATAAAAAATTATAAAAAATCAAAGATTTTAGATATTTAAATTGGTGATACTATTCTATATTCTATATTTAATTGGACTCAAAATAAGCTGTTCTTTGATAATTTTAACCCAAAAATAAAGTCTGAAGGGACGTTTTTATTGTACGGGCTCTTTTATATGAATCGACTGAGTTATAAAAAATTATAAAACATTGAAGATTTTAAAAATTTAAATTTGTGATATTATTTTACATTCTATATTTAATTGGGATTAAAACAAACAATTTTTTTGATAATGTTCACCCTAAAATAAAGTCTGCAGGAAGGTTTTTATTGTACGAGCTGTTTTAAATTAATCCACTGAGTAATAAAAAATGAGTAAAAATCAAAGATTTAAAAAATTTAAATTTATAATACTATTCTATATTCTATATTTAATTGGGCTCAAAATAAGCTGTTTTTTGATCATTTTCATCCAAAAATAAAGTCTGCAGGAAGGTTTTTATTATACGAACACTTTTCAATTAATCGACAAAGTTATAAAAAATGATAAAAAGTCAAAATTTTTAGGAATTTTAATTTGTGATATTATTTTATATTCTATATTTAATTGGGCTCAAAATAAACAATTTTTTGATAATTTTCATCCAAAAATAAAGTCTGCAGAAAGATTTTTATTATAGGAACACTTTTCAATTAATCGACGAAGTTATAAAAATTATAAAAAATCAAAATTTTTAGGAATTTAAATTTGTGATATTATTTTACATTCTATATTTAATTGGGATTCAAATAAACAATTTTTTGATAATTTTCACCCTAAAATAAAGTCTGCAGGAAGGTTTTTATTGTACGAGCTCTTTTAAATTAATGCACTGAGTAATAAAAAATGAGGAAAAATCAAAGATTTAAAAAATTTTAATTTATGATGCTATTCTATATTCTATATTTAATTGGGCTCAAAATAAGCTGTTCTTTGATAATTTTCACCCAAAAATAAAGTCTGAAGGGACGTTTTTATTGTACGGGCTCTTTTATATAAATCGACTGGGTTATAAAAAATTATAAAAAAATCAAAGATTTTAGAAATTTTAATTTGTGATATTATTTTACATTCTATATTTAATTGGGCTCAAAATAAACAATTTTTTGATAATTTTCATCCAAAAATAATGCCTGCAGGAAGGTTTTTATTGTACGAGCTTTTTTAAATTAATGTAATTAATGTAAAACCAGTGTTGTCTTCAAACAAATCCACGGTCCTCAATTAGAGAAGCTGTAATATAAGCTACATTCGTTTATTATCTGTTCTGGGCTGGTCTTAGCTGGCTTAGAACAGCCCGGAACACCTCCCGAACGATAAACGGAAGCGGCTACAGTACATGGTGCTTCAAACCGCATTTTAGTGGATACAATTGAAGATAATTGTAATTAATAGTGGTAAATCCTTTGTAAAACTATATATTTCGAAGTCATTATATGAAAAGGCTACAAAATTATAACAATTGTTCATTTAGAAAATAAAAGATAGAAAACAATGTGGGTTTAAAATGAATAATTAAAATACTTTTAAATTATGTACCCATTGAATTCCCAACAGATAGACATTTTTTTCATTTCAACTTCGGAAAATCTCCATCAGTCTATGAATCGAACCGAATCAGAGTCCCATATGGCGCTAGCAAGAAACAGTCGCGTTGCCGGGGCATGCCACCAATGTAGGTCATAAGTGTGTTTTCTGCATCACTTCAGCTTCCTACTCCGTCATGTGCCTGCCATTCAGTAAAAACTATGCGGAGAGCGCGATTAAAATCTCGAGCCGGACCCGTTCCCCGTACGTAATCGCGCCGCTGATTTTCATAAATGCAAACGTTTATTATTCAAGTTGCGAAATGAATTCGCTACGCGGCCAGCGGATAAAAGAGGCAAGCGAAAATACCGACACGACACTTGATTCAATCAGACTCGGGTGTTTGTTGTTGTTAAAAAGGTTAAATGCAAAAGAAAATAAACAGTAAAGTGTACAATTATTTAGCATACGACGTTTATTTTACTATGATTGTTAATGCATTTGTGTCGTCGGATTTGATACGGCTGAGTGTAAATCTCTAATGACATTGACGGGTTTTATTTTACATTCGCACATCTGGTTAGATAATATTAGATCATACAATACTTCAAAATGTATTCAGTTTTTAGTCACAGTTATAATCATCAATTTACATGATTATAAATGTGACTAAAATCTGAATAAATTTTGAAGTATTGTATGATCTAATATTATGTAACCAGATGTGCGAATGTAAAATAAAACATATTGATTTAGAAAATTAAAATTAAAAATGTATATATATATATATATATATATATATATGTGTATGTTATATATAATGTATATTGTTATGTAATATTGTTATATATAATGCTTTCATTCTACAACCACACAAAGTTTAATATTTTAATCCGGGACGCGAAATTGTTCTTGAATTTCAAGTGATTTGGTCCAAAATTTAAGAATTTTTACCATTTATTAACCTGAAGGGAGGAGTACATGGGTCAATAAATCTTAAAAATTCTTAAATTGTAGCCGAAATCGCTTGAAATTTCGACCGAAATGCGAAATTGTTATAATATTTCAACCCGGGACGCGAACTTTTTCGAGCTATATTTCAGTAAATGTTTCTCGTACCAACTTCTAGTATGTATTTTTGGATTTAGACTTTCTACCAGAAAACAGTTATTAACCCTAATCTACTTATATTATTTTTAACGTGGGGTGCGAAAAACCACGAAATTGAAAGGGGTAGAGTTCAAATTTGTATTTTAATAAAAATCCTTATAATATACAAATGAAGACAATGTTTTGAATCCGACCCACCTGTTACATTCATGTTTTCTCTGCTGTCAGTAAAATACTGGGGGTCGACGATTCCAATTGGGGATTGGAATTTAACAAAAAAAACTTCTTGGTGGGGCCAAGAAGTTTTTTTGTTAAATTTGTATTCATTATTTAATTAAAGTACGAAGTAATAGGAATGTTATTATTATTATTATTTATTAAGTTCGATTCTGCATTTTTACAAATAAACGTATATTTTTCATTATCCATTGGACACACAGGGTAAGAAAGATTGGCTAAGTAATTAATTCATCATAAACTGTCGGACGATGGGTAGTTCATATAGTATAGGGGTCGCCAAAAAGTAACTTTTCCTCCAATCGCCCGCCTGCCTTATGAACATATAAATAAAAAAAATACTAACATTTTTACTATAAAATTTGACACTTAGTGCTGCAGGCAATTATTATGTTTTTTTCAAAAGAAATAGCCTATTATTTTCTGTTTATAATACCTTTTGTTTGAATCATAATAACTTCATGCAGACCCATATAAAATAAAAATTATCCTACTAAAAATAATATCCGTTATATTCGGAAAGCCAGCAACAATACATTTGATAACCGATGGAAAACGCATTAAATTAATTTTATTCGCAATAACACAATGGTTGCAAACAATGGACCGTCGCGTCCCCCCTCTCGGCCCCGCAGTGGCTGCATTCGTATATGTTTATAGCCCTGGCATTCAATTAGAGATCCTGCATGAAAATTTCATTGCCGCCAGGGCCAAGGGGAGAGGGTGAGTTACCTGTTGGCGTGACGCGCACAAGCCCGTTCGGGTTGAGCGTCGTGACGTCCGCGCATGACGTAGGCGCGCCCGCAACAGGTACGGTAGCCATGGTGATGGCCTCCATGGTGGTCGATGTTCCGCGGGCCCCCGGGGGCAAGGTCGTCGCTATACACAACCCCCCGCCGGCGACAGGACCTTCCCTGCAGCACAAGTTCACGGGACATGTCAGCCGACGTCATCACGCAGATCGTTAATTGCCACAGCACTGTTAATTATATTAACTATTCTCGAAAGCACAATTATTAATTAAATTTAGAGATAACTACTGTATATGATAAAGTAGGAGTGGAAAAACCCTATAACTCCAAAATCGTAGTTTAAAAAAGGGAAAAGTAACAAGTACAAGATAGTTGTAAAGGATATCGTCTTCTACAACTCTCTTGTACATCCAATTGTTGTGACATTTCCCACAAAACAGATTTTATCTAAACTACGATTTTGGATTCAATTTTCAATTGTAGTTATCATATACAGTAGTTATTTCAAAATTTAATTAATAATAGTGCTTTCGAAAATAGATATAATTAACAGTGATAACATCGGCTGACATGTCCCGTGAACTTGTGCTGCAGGGAAGGTCCTGTCGCCGGCAGGAGGGTTGTGTAGTCATGACCTTGCCCCCTGGGGCAATTGGAGTCATATGATTTTTCCACTCACCAATTCAATTATAATTTCATAATAAAATCACATATAATGTGTTATATATAGAGATTTTTCCAGTCAGACATATAGAATTGATATTATATCAAACTTTGGAGGACAATCGCGGAAAAACTAGATAACCCATAATTTTCATTTATACATTTTTTGAAAACATAACTTCTTACCTATAACACTAGTTAATATCACGACTATCCATTAATACGTTTTCAAAATATCACCAATAATGTATGACATGGCATTTTTATTTGATGATTTCTTATTATATCAAACTTTGGAGGGCAATCATGGAAAAACTAGATAATCCACAAATGTTTATTTATACATTTTTTGAAAACATAACTTCTTAGCTATAACACTAGTTAATATCACGACTATCCATTAATACGTTTTCAAAATATCACCAATAATGTATGACATGCCATTTTTATTGGATGATTTCTTATTATATCAAACTTTGAAGGGCAATCGCGGAAAAACTAGAGAAGCCACAATTTTCATTTATATATTTTTTGAAAGCATGACCTCTTACCTATAACACTAATTAATATCACGACTATCCATTAATACGTTTTCAAAATATCACCAATAATGTATGAGATGCCATTTTGATTGAATGATTTCTTATTATATCAAACTTTGGAGGGCAATCACGCATAAACTAGATAAGCCACAATTTTCATTTATATATTTTTTGAAAACATAACTTCTTAGCTATAACACTAGTAAATATCGCAACTATCCATTAATACGTTTTCAAAATATCACCAATAATGTATGACATGCCATTTTTATTGAATGATTTCTTATTATATCAAACTTTGGAGGGCAATCGCGGAAAAACTAGATAAGCCACAATTTTCATTTATACATTTTTTGAAAACATAACTTCTTACCTATAACACTAGAAAATATCACGACTATCCATTAATAAGTTTTCAAAATATCACCAATAATGTATGACATGCCATTTTTATTGGATAATTTCTTATTATATCAAACTTTGGAGGGCAATCGCGGAAAAACTAGATAAGCCACAATTTTCATTTATACATTTTTTGAAAAAATAACTTCTTACCTATAACACTAGCAAATATCACGACTATCCATTAATACGTTTTCAAAATATCACCAATAATGTATGATATGCCATTTTTATTGGATGATTTCATATTATATCAAACTTTGGAGGGCTATCACGGAAAAACTAGATAAGCCACAATGTTCATTTATACATTTTTAGAAAGCATGACATCTTAGCTATAACACTAGTAAATATCACGACTATCCATTAATACGTTTATAAAATATCACCAATAATGTATGATATGCCATTTTTATTGGATGATTTCTTATTATATCAAACTTTGGAGGGCAATCGCGGAAAAACTAGATAAGCCACAATTTTCATTTACATATTTTTTGAAAGCATGACCTCTTACCTATAACACTTGTTAATATCACGACTATCCATTATTACGTTTTCGAAATATCACCAATAATGTATGAAATGTCATTTTTATTGGATGATTTCTTATTATATCAAACTTTGGAGGGCAATCGCAGAAAAACTAGATAAGCCACAATTTTCATTTATATATTTTTTGAAAGCATGACCTCTTACCTATAACACTAATTAATATCACGACTATCCATTAATACGTTTTCAAAATATCACCAATAATGTATGAGATGCCATTTTTATTGAATGATTTCTTATTATATCAAACTTTGGAGGGCAATCACGCAAAAACTATATAAGCCACAATTTTCATTTATATATTTTTTGAAAACATAACTTCTTAGCTATAACACTAGTAAATATCGCAACTATCCATTAATACGTTTTCAAAATATCACCAATAATATATGAGATGCCATTTTTATTGGATGATTTCTTATTATATCAAACTTTGGAGGGCAATCGCGGAAAAACTAAATAAGCCACAATATTAATATCCTTTAATACAAGTTTTTATAAATGATTGAACTTGAAGGCATTTCAGAAATGTAACATGGCTTGAACTTTACAGCATGAGCCTTTTATATATATATATATATATATATATATATATATATATATATATATATATATATATACGTATAATTTGTTTTTTGGAGAAAATAATCACACAATATCTTGTTTTAAAGTATAATTAATGCCGAATCTAATAATACTATTAAAAATATGAATATTCTTTACTACGATTTTTTATGAATTATTAAACTGGAAGGCATTTCAAAAATGTAGTGCAACTTGAACTTTTTAGCATGGAGACTTTAGTTTTTTTAACAAATAATGACATAATATTTTGTTTTAAAGCATAATTAATACCAAATGTAATAATACTCTCAAAAATATGAGTATTCTTTTCTACGATTTTTTATGAATTATTTAACTAGAAGACATTTCAGAAATGAAGTGCGATTTGAACTTTTTAATATAGAGACTTTATTTTTAATATATTGAACTTGAAATCATATCAGAAATGTAAGATGACTTGAACTTTTTAGCATGAGACTTTTGTTTTTTGGAGAAAATAATCACACAATATCTTGTTTTAAAGCATAATTAATGCCAAATGTAATAATACTCTCAAAAATATGAATATTCTTTACTAAGATTTTTTACGAATTATATAACTGGAGGGCATTTCAAAAATGTAACGCAACTAGGACTTTTCAGCTTGGAGACTTTAGTTTTTGTAGAAAATAATAACAGAATATCTTGTTTGAAAGCATAATTAATACCAAATGAAATAATTCTCTCAAAAAAATCCTTTAGTACGATTTTTTACAAATGATTAAATTTGAAGACATGCCAGAAATGTAACATGGCTTGAACTTTTTAGAATGAGACTTTTGTTTTTTTTTTTTTAGAAAATACTCACACAATATCTTGTTTTAAAGCATAATTAATGCCAAATGTAATAATATTCTCAAAAATATGAATATTTTTGACTACGATTTTTTATGGATTATTTAACTAGAAGGCATTTCAGAAATGTAGTGTCTTGAACTTTAGAGCATGGAGACTTTAGTTTTTTTAGAAAATAATGCCACAATATCTTGTTTTAAAGCATAATTAATGCCAAATATAATAGTACTCTCATAAATCTAAATATTCTATACTACGATATTTACGAATTATTTAACTGGAAGCCATTTCGAAAAATCTAACGCAACTAGAACTTTTCAGCTTGAAGACTTTATTTTTTGTAGAAAATAATAACAGGATATCTTGTTTTAAAGCATAATTAACACTAAATGTAATAATTCTCTCAAAAATATTAATATCTGTTGGTAAGATTTTTTACAAAAGATTGAACTTGAAATCATATCAGAAATGTAAGAAGACTTGAACATTTTAGCATGAGACTTTTGTTTTTTGGAGAAAATAATCACACAATATCTTGATTTAAAGCTTAATTAATGCCAAATGTAATAATACTCTCAAAAATATGAATATTTTTTACTACGATTTTTTACGGATTATTTAACTAGAAGGCATTTCAGAAATGTAGTGACTTGAACTTTATAGCATGGAGACTTTAGTTTTTTTAGAAAATAATGCCACAATATCTTGTTTTAAAGCATAATTAATGCCAAATATAATAGTACTCTCATAAATCTAAATATTCTATACTACGATTTTTTACGAATTATTTAACTGGAAGCCATTTCAAAAATCTAACGCAACCAGAACTTTTCAGCTTGGAGACTTTATTTTTTGTAGAAAATAATAACAGAATATCTTGTTTTAAAGCATAATTAACACTAAATGTAATAATTCTCTCTAAAATATTAATATCTTTTAGTACGATTTTTTACAAATGATTGAATTTGAAAGCATATCAGAAATGTAACATGGCTTGAACTTTTTAGCATTAGTCTTTTGTTTTTTAGAGAAAATAATCGCACAATATCTTGTTTTAAAGCATAATTAATGTCAAATGTAATAATACTCTTAAAAATATGAATATTCTTTACTACGATTTTTTATGAATTATTTAACTGGAAGGCATTTCAGAAATGTAGTGCTACCTTAACTTTTTAGCATGGAGACTTTAGGTTTTTTAGAAAATAATGCCACAATATCTTATTTTAAAGCATGAATAATGGCAAATGTAACTTTTCAGCTTGAAGACTTTTTTTACTTTGTAAATTAAATTAACATTATACTAGAATTTGCTGATTAAACTTAAAATAAAACTAACTAGTAACTAATAATAATTATCAACTAGTGCTATAAATATCCCCTCGCCATATACTTCTTGCACAATCTATTTTAATTAGTTAATTAACGTTAATAAAAATATATACAATAACACAGCCACCCCACGCATTCCGCGAAGAAAAAAGCTTATTTTTATCATCATCCCCAACAAAGTTAATTGGAAAGCGCTGCGAATTTTACTGGAGCTCCTCTAAAGGTTATAGGTCGTTTTGCGACGCGCTCCGCTTCCGGAAAACTCGGACACATCATATGGGGGGGGGGGGGGGGGTGATCGGGAAAATAGTAGTCCCGACCGCCCACACGCCATGCTGCAATGCAGGGCACCTGCTGAATGTTACCGGGTGAATGCATCGAACGCTTGTTGATTAGCAGCAGGCAATTTTTCCAGCAGTTGGAAATTTAATGTGCTCGGCTGCTTTCCGGAAATGTTTATTATGTCGTGCGCCTCGCAATTGATGGGGGTGTAGCAAAAACAACGCATTTCCAGGAGAACTAGATAGGATAGAAATAACGTGATTTAATTTAATGATGTACACTCAGATTAAGTTTACACAACATATAATGGGAATATATAAATTAATACTGAACTAAATCAAATTAAATACGGTTGATAAAATATTAATATATATAATAATAATAATTAATATATATAATAATAGTAATTAATATATATAATAATAGTAATTAATATATATAATAATAATAATTAATATTTATAATAATAATAATTTTATATATAAATTATTATTATTATAAATATTTATTATTATTATTATATATTAATTACTATTATTATATATTAATTACTATTATTATATATTAATTATTTAAAAAAGCTTATTTTTTATCATCATCCCCAACAAAGTTAATTGGAAAGCGCTGCGAATTTTACTGGAGCTCCTCTAAAGGTTATAGCAGGGTTATAGGTCGTTTTGCGACGCTTATTATTATTATAAATATTAATTATTATTATTATTATATATATATATATATATATATATATATATATATATATATATATATTAATTAATAATAATTACCCCAAGAAGACGATCTTCACTGGGCAATGGCCCGACAAACGATATAATGTTATATTACAAAATTGTATGTGATTTTAACTTACTTTACATCACATTTGTTGGTCTTTCGAATCGGATCGTTTTCAATCTGTTTCAAGCTGTCTCATTTTTTGGTCCTTCGAACCGGAATTTTCTATATATAGTTCGTTAAATTGTTCAAAATATCTTTTTGTGACCTTTGGGCACTCAAACCTATAAAGGTACGCCATCCCTGGCCTATATCCCTTTTTTAAAGTTTGAATATTATGATGTTTGATTGACTTATTATACTTATAATGTATAATGCCGGACTTCTGGAGTGGAGACCTAGGCATAATGTCTTCAGAATCAGACGACGTCCTATATGCTCCGACAAGATTAGACGGATTCTTAGAAATTGGATGCAAGCGGGCCAAGACGTAAACAGAAATCTCGGTGTAGCGTTTGCGTGAATCCTAAGGATATTTATAAAAAAAATAAGGCAGCATCTTTAATAATAATAATAGTATCCTTTTGTGTTCATGTTTAGTATTTAAAAATTGATTCTATAGAATAATAATATAATTTATTAAATTACAGTTAAAATCACTGATAAATATAATAAGTTGAATCTGGCATTGGGTATCCGATTCGCGAAAGTGCCGGGGGTGCTCAGAGTTATAAATATTTTCCTGTATTGATCCTACGGGATGGGCGCGCGCGATGCGCAGATCCCTGAAACTTTCCTGCGGAAACGTCCGCTCTGATTGTCAAGTTTACGCGCACCGGCTCCATTCATTAGCGGCGACGGCCGTGAACTCCGGGAAAATCGAACGGGGGCGGATGCGTCGAGGCGGACTGCCAGGGAATGCGGTGTGTCGGATTGTTTTATATTATCCTAGGACCCGGCGCCGACGTTCAAAGCCCGCCAGAATATAACAAATTTATTAGACGCCCGACAAAATATTGTCACTGATAAAACACGAATAGCATTAGAATTAATAAAGAAGGTACATTTTGCTTACTAATTACCTTTTGTTTGATTTTAAAGCGTTAATATAATTTAGAACAGTGATAAAAAAATATTTGGGGACTCGCAGGGAACATTTATTACAAATTATTCGGGATGTTTTTCTACACATTTTGTAACTTTGATAAAAGTTTTATTTGTTTTAACAGGTTAAGCGCCATGGCGGTCACCGGTGTCCGCTATGTCTCCAGCCAATTCGGCCATGGCGGACACCGGTGTCCGCCAGGGTTTTAGATTTTAAAAGAAATATACGCGATAACGTTGAAGGATCTTTAGGGCCACAGCGGACACTGGTGTCCGCTGCCCTTTTTTCGTTTTATGATAAGGCAAATTTGCCAAAATTATATAAAATAGGTTTAAGACAAACAGAAATATCACAATTTGGCAAAAAAAAAGTCTTGGGTTAAATGGAAAGTTTGGCTAAAGGTCGTTTTAGACAAGACAATTTCTTAGCTCAAAAGTTGTTCAAGAAATGAATTCATATATCCTCCTCCCATACAATTTGTCCTTGACATATAGAACGCGTTATATATTTCCATTTGATCTACCATCTAATTCAATATTTCAAATAATTTGCTGTATGATACGAGACAATTTAGATTCTCGCATCTTGACTAACTTTCGAGTCAAGAAATTGTCTTGTCTAAAACGACCTTAAATGTTCATGGCGCTTAACATGTTAACGGGGAATTTTAATCATGAACTGCGGAATTTTAAAAAAATCACAGATTAGCGATTATAAATGATTTATTAATTTCTTCACATATGTCCGTACCTTAATATCCAATATAATGGAACTACCAAATTATGTTTGAACTCGGGCGACTAACTATCTAGGACTTGTAAAAGCTCTATAAGCTTTGTAAGACTAGAACCTGACCTTAAAAGGCCTATAGAGCTTTTACACGGCCTATAGAGTTAAATTTTAATCATTTCTTGGTTTCAGCACAATAAGCATTTTCTGAAAATGTTATTAGCATTGATCAACAACTTCTGTTAGTAATTACAGCAAATTAAGGAAATATGCAGACCGTATTCGTACCTTCGCATGGATATTTATTTTAATGTGTGACGATAAAATGGTGAAGGCGCCGAGACACAGTCTTTCTCTTGCATATTTTTGGCAGAGCAACTTTAAAACTAATACTTATTTTTTAATTGAATAAGTCTTCAATATTTTTAGTCTTTAAAAATACAATAAATAAATAATATATAAAAGCGTCTCTTCGTATAAACAAGTGTGAGCTTGTTAGACAAAGCGACTCCGTTTTAAATTAATTTAACTAGAAGAGAACAAGCCTTTTCGCGTGCATGATTTATGAATGAAACCTACCACGCAGCAAGAACACTTCCCGGTAATGTCACTGCAACACCACCCCACGCATAATAATAATAATAACACGAGGATGATTGATCGCGCCGTAATAATTAGACCTGCCGCGATCAACTATGCAGCAACAGGAGCCGGTTGAAGTAGGTCAAGGAAGCACTATTTCCGTTGCATAACGGCAGCGGCCCTACCACCGCCGGAGGGGTAGTTGCTCGCCCACGCACCACAGTTTTCCGCGTGACGTCAGCCGCCGCCGCGGCTGACGTCGGCGGCGTATTGATCTGCGGGCCGTGTGACGTGCGTGCGCTCGGCTCGCGTGTTGCCGCCCCGGCTTTATGAATGGAAAATCGGGGCCCTAGACATTGAAACGCGGCGCGCCGCGATCGGAAAGTGAACGCGTATCGATTGCCCGACCGCCGCCGCCGGGAGAAGAGATGCACGTGATGCGACCGCCGCTCTGCATTGACGTCAACACACGTGAAGTGGCGATCGAATCGCTTATTAGTTCGCAAATTCAATCACAATATAAACCACACAAAAATTAAATCCATTGGAAGTTTTTGTACTTAACAGCACTCATTCTAAATATGATTATTTATAATATGTACCATTTGTACATAGTTGGGGATTTTATAAATTTTATATTTTATCTCTTTTAACATAAACATGTAGTAGTATATCTGAGGAAATATATTCGTATGAAGAAATAAATACCAACCAAACTATGCCCGTCCACTATTTCAAATGACTTGAACTATGCACTACATTGTTATCCATTACTTTCTATAATTCAATTAGTTTCATTTATTAATTTACGTCTGATTCATACAAAAAAATGTGAGAAACAATGTAGCGCATAGTTCAAGTCATTTGAAATAGTGGACGGGCATAGTTTGGTTGATAGGGACCACCCGCCCACCCCACCTTCGCTCGCATACTTTTTCCAATGGATACAAGCGTTTAATATTGTTTAAACTATTCCAAGAAAAGTGTTATCCTATGTAAAAAAAAACTATGCGAACGAAGGTGGGGTGGGCGGGCGGCCCCTACCAACCAAACTATGCCCGTCCACTATTTCAAATGACTTGAACTATGCACTACATTGTTATCCATTACTCTCTATAATTCAATTAGTTTCATTTATTAATTTACGTCTGATTCATACAAAAAAATGTGAGAATCAATGTAGCGCATAGTTCAAGTCATTTGAAATAGTGGACGGGCATCGTTTGGTTGGTAGGGGACACCCGCCCACCCCACCTTCGCTCGCATAGTTTTTCCAATGGATACAAGCGTTTAATATTGTTTAAACTATTTCAAGAAAAGTGTTATCCTATGTAAAAAAACTATGCGAACAAAGGTGGGGGGCCCATACCAACCAAACTATGCCCGTCCACTATTTCAAATGACTTGAACTATGCACTACATTGTTATCCATTACTTTCTATAATTCAATTAGTTTTATTTATTAATTTACGTCTGATTCATACAAAAAAAATTGAGAAACAATGTAACGCATAGTTCAAGTCATTTGAAATAGTGGACGGGCATAGTTTGATTGGTACGCTTTTCAATGGAAAAAAGATGCTTGTCTAGTGCTCGCCTTGCCTTTAACATTGTTACATCTCAAAGAAACCTTGTGTCCCTTCCACAAATCCTCATATTTTCATTCATACGCCATTAAAACAGCCCACGTCGCCCGCTAAAAACGCAAACATGTTGCACAACTCGCGATGCAAGAGTTTTATTGTTGCGTAAGTTATTAAAATGTATAATTGAGTCGCGATTCTGGTTTCATTCATGCTCGAACGGGGCGGCCCACACGAGAAAGCCCCTCCACCAAGAGCACAGCAACGCGGAACACCAATTTCTTATTCACGGTTTAGCAACATTAACATAAACGCGAACCCACACACACACACACACGCCGCGCACCTTTTAATTCATTCATCCTGCGAGCGCGGAAAATCGAGCCTTGCGAAAGGCGAGAGAGAGAGTTTCCAAACAGACTGGCGCCAGCGAGATGGTCCACTTGTTTTAATAAACACTGATTTCTTAATTGTGATGTGTAATCTTTTAAAAAGTATTTTTAACATATATATCGCTATGAAAATGTTTCTCACGCTCGCCCCAATATTGTATTATTATTCCCGGCGTACATAGAAAACAAATTAACTTTTATGTTAGTTCAATTATTAAATAAGTTCTACTTTATACACCTTTTTTTGTTCAATCTCCCCGATTGTTCCTGGCGTCCAGAGAAATCAGATTTAATTTTTATTTAGTTCAATTATTAAATAATTTTATTATTAAGACATTTTGTTTGCTGGCTTTTGCAACTAATTATCCTAGCCGTAACAATTTAATAGAATTGTTACAGCTATTTCAAGCAAGCAAACAAAATGTCTTAAAAATAAAATTATTTAATAATTGAACTAAATAAAAATTAAATTTGATTTCTCTGGACGCCAGGAACAATCGGGGAGATAGAACAAAAAAAGGTGTATAAAGTGGAACAATCGTGAATTGCAGTATCGAACAACTCACGTGCTTATTCCCGTGATCCAGAGCGACATGCGATGTGGCACGCGGCTACTATTTGAAGCCCTACAGATTGACGATAGACGATTTTCTCCAGCTCTTGCCGTTTTTGCGCTGTAGCGCTGAGAAAATGGGAATATGATGAAATTTCATGTTTGTCCCCACTTTAAACTCTGTAGCGTCTATTTCAAATGCTAGAGAGATGGTGTATATGTAAAAATGTAGAGTATTTCTAGCCCTACAGATTGAGATGAGATGTTTTTCTGTAGTTGTAACCGTTTTTGCGCTGTCTCTATGCAATTTTTTGGTCTTTTTTATGTGTCTATGTTTTGCTTTCTCAGTTAAAAGGCACCTCACACGGTCAATAATACTGTCAATCCTAATACTGTTAATATTTGCACCAATCCTCCTTTTATATTTATCAAATAATCAATTATCCGGATAAAGATCAGTATTCTCCTCATTACATCATTATTATACCTTACACGATAAGTAATACTGGCAATATTTTAGAATAATGAACATTTTAAACATATTATCATACAGTAATACTGTCATTATTCGAAAATATTGACAGTAATATTGATCGTGTTTGGTGCCTTTTACATCTTTAGTCGTAAATTGTCTTGTTTCATAAACCGCGTTGCATTCGTATTTTGCACACATATTTTATCTAAATCTTAATATCGAGAATGAAAAATTACAAAATTTATATTCCAGTGCTTTACTTAATTATCATTATTTATATAAACATGCAAAAAAAAATTACATTTACCAAACAAAAGATATCAAATCAAATTAATTTAATTTCCCCCCGCGAGAATTCAAGTATAAAATTGAGCATTGTGTTGCTATCGCGTTTCCCAAAACAAACAACGCGCACATAGCAGCAATAATAATATAGTAATGCTAATCTCTTGGTGACTCTTTTCGACCGTTATATAATACGTGATTTATAATAATTGCGCGATTTAAATACAATGGCGTGCGGTAAATCGTTCGGTTTTGCTGCCGTTTGTCGATTGATTCGCGACCGCAATAAATACCGAGATTATCTTGATGGGCTTTTATTAATTAAAAGCAGTCAGTTGTAAAAAAAAATGTGCTTTGCATAGAAATACTGGCTTTGCTGAGGGCAATCAGTCTCTCGAGATGATTAAAATAATTCCGCGTGGGTTGATCTCTACATACAAACGTAAATTATTATTATTATATTGAAGGGTGGCGGTAGAGCCATAGGAAAACGATGCCACCCCCTTAGTGCCAATTTATAACGTTGCCCCTCGTAAATCGCTGCACACGACTCGTGCACAATTGATACCACGAAAACAAAGTCCCGTTCCCGGGAAGCGCATAAACGCGAGATAATCGGGCGCGCGCTTTCCTGGAAATCCCAGGCGATGCGGACACATTTTCCGAGAAACGTCGCCCACGACTCCCCAGCCACCCCCTGTAACGACGGTGGTGGTGACACAGCATCTAAAGGGTGTGAGATTGGGATTGGGGGTGAGAACAAAATTAATTAATCACAACAATTAAATCATCCTTTTTATTCCTTTTCAGGTATCACAATGTGTAATACAAAGATTAAATTAATAAACTTATATTAAAAAAAAAGAAACAATTTACTATTTACAAGAAGTTGTATAAAAATAGTTAATGGAAACACGTCATTTTGCGCTCGGGCAAGTAACAATAATTACGGACTAGTAGTTATGAATAAAACGTTGTACATTAAAAATGTATCAATATTTATTGCGCTAATCGTTCAAGCTAAGGATGGAATCACGTTTATACTGGTGCGCATTGTATTTAGGTTTTTGTCTTGAATAGCATACAATTTAAATAAAAACACTTATTTTGTAAGATTCAATAACCTTCTATATTCTATAAAAATAGCATTATGGTCATAACTTCTTACAAAATAAGTTTACTACAACCATTAGTTTAATTACAATATACATCGTTCTATTCATATAAATCAGCCAACAACAACAAAAAAAACAAGATATTAAAAATGCAAACCCATGATTTGTGCTACACTAAAAACATCCCACCCACATCACATTCACTCTACTCATCCTCATCATTACAATTCGCTAAATTAGGCTCTGATTCGGCCCGTTTTTGTGCTGTAATCTCCTGCACGTCGGCGCGCTTAACAAAATCATCACATTTAATATTAGGATCGCTCTTTGAAAAATTCTCCCCGCTTTCCACCTTAATCTCATCAACCTCAACCTTCAGCAACTCCTCGTTCAGCGTAACATTTTTAAGATCAACCGTGCTATTCGAAAAAATCGCCGCCGAACTCAAATCAAGATTAACGCGATCGAGTGGGACCTCAATGATTTTAATATTGTTAAAACCATTAACCGGTTGGGAGACAACGGGTGATGGGATTTCATTGGGTTTAATAGGACTCGTCGCGATATCCTTTAACCAATCTTTGGGTAGCGTTTTATTGGTGGGCAACGGACTATTCGCTCTATTACTCGACGGCGAGTTGGTGTTGGCTCGATCCTGTTTGTGTTGGGTGATCAAAGTACACGCCATGCCCAAAATTAGTACACTGTTTAAAATACGTAAACTACCCATACAGAAAAACGCTACAACCCCATTTATAACCGATGGGATATTTATAAATTGCACCGCGTGTGCCAGCACGCGAACCATTACAACCCCCAAGGGTAATGGAATAAAACCCATACGTCTCGCTACTAAATCGGAATGATCACTAAACGCGTGCTTTTGTCGGGTTTGCGCCATATCATACGCCAAACTCGTTGTGTAATCCCTATAAACATCCACTTGCAATTCATTAAATCGAGTTATAAAAGCATGCTTAATCCAATCAACAAATATTTCAGCGGTTAAAACTATAAGACAGTCGGGAAGTAACACCCAAAAGCGATCCCATCGCCACGAATACTCCTTCATCGTTTGCAGAACAACTATGAATAACAACGTCACTAGGTGAAAACGCTCGCGAACATCACTGCAGGAGACTTGAAAAAGGTTGTTTTTGTCAAATTTTTTGAACACACTGCCTTTCAATTCAACAAACTGCAACAACAACAAAAATACATCAATGAAATAATTCAATACAATAAATGTTTCAACTCACATTGTTTGACATCATTATTGTTAAAAGGGCTTTGTTATTGGAGTTGATGGCCACATTGAGTGTTGTTGCTTGGAAGAGGACTAGCAAACTGTGGAGAACTAAATTGTATATTAAGAAAAATAACTGTATAATGTAAATGTAATTAGTAATTAGGGTGTAAAATTCAAATGGTAATTTCCTCATCAGGCAGTATTTACTCAATAATTTGATGAAACCTACTTGAGTCATGATCATGAATCAGCTCATAATGACTTGATGTGACAAAAATAGTGTTTTGAAAATAGCTATACAATAGTGCATTTATATAAAATATTTTATTATCATTAAAGCATAAAATTTGTTCCTTACTTATTTTGCTTAAATCAATCTTGGCCTTAGGCTGATGGCCCTATAAAGATGGAAATTAATTTGTATTTATTGTGATACATGTTTCTGGGCCTACTAGAGTTTTAATGGGACCTTAGGACCTTGCAATAAGCTCCACAGAGAATTATTTTTGTGAATATTAATGAAATATTTGCAAATATCAAACACTCTTAGAAAATACTAAGCCTCTCCAAGCATTAATCATGTTTGACATGTGAAAACCAAAATCTGATTTGGATTTGAATAATAGTAGTTGTAGTGACTATATTTGTTACTATTCTGTAACTGGCTATTGAGCTTTCTGGTTTTAAATGTTTAATAACATTAATGTTTTTTTTATAAAGGATACAGACATAAACAATAGCAAAAATTAGATGTGGAATAACACCCAAGTGCTCTCTCCTCCTATCCCTTGGTTCAGTGGCTGTCCAAAACAATGCATCAATAGTATCCTGCCCAAAAGCAGAAAACAGCCTATCGCCCACCTCCAACATATTATAAAATATATAAAGCTTAATCACTGACTGGCTTTTAATCAAATGGTACATCATATTCGTATCAATATGAAACATTAAGACACTGCATGTGATAATAATCAGTCCCTTGAGTAAGTCACAAATCTCTGCAGGTGATAAAATCTTTTTATTCGGGCCTCCTTGCCTGCAATTCAATTAGAAATCATAATCATAGGTGAAATTAGAAAGTTGTCAACTGTAATTACCCGAAACATTTGGCGAAAGGTCTTGTAAGTAAGGCCCAAATGGCAAGCAACACTCGCAATGGTAGAAAAGTGTACACAAATAAGAAAGAGTCCATACATTGCATAAACCCATAGCTCATAAACTTCTCCACTTCACGTGGGATCTTCATAAACGAATAAACTTTCTCTCTGCGTGCCGAATAACGTTCTTCGTCGTGTTCCAACACATACCCCCTGGTCAATTCCACCCGCAAAAATGATAGCAGCGAAGGACATTCTGCAACAACACACATATGTAATGGATTTGTTATTTGTTTTGCAATCTGTAACCTCTTTTTGGCGAATCCAACTCGTCACTCTTGTCAACTTGAAACAGATCCTCTACCTTATTGTCGTTGGTGTACAGCACCCGCGCGTGCGAGCGAAATCGTAACTTTTTCTCGCTGGAGTTTGCAAATAGGGGTTTTGTTGTATCTGTCATAATTGCCAAAAAGTCATAATAAACCACACTAATTAGAGGAAGAGAGACTTTTAAAAAAGAGAATGACACCTTATAAAATAGACCAGTGTTGCAAACTTAATTTACATTAATAGTCTCTGTATAACTTCACGCGAGTTACCAGGTACACTCATATTAAAAATTTTGTTCATTTGAACTACTTCTTTAACGTGAATATATACAATAGAAATGATAATCATAAATATTTATATATTATAAATTGTAATACCAGCTTCACTAGGGTATGAATTTTAACCGACCGCTATTATCATACGCTATAATACGTAGACGTTTCATAGCGTTAAAAAATAATGTCAAAATATAATACATATACATAACATATTGTCAAGTTTTCAGTTCAATCAAAAATAATTAGCATCTTTCCTCAATCGCAGGGTCACAAATCAGAAATTGACACCATTCGCAATAATAACGAACGTCCCTCGATCACTATGTTCATAGCGATCGCTCTAAAATCCACCCTGTAAACGATAAAAGCAACAAATTTAATTATAGCCTGACTAATTAGTAACAGAATTAATTTTTGCGTAACTAATTAGTAAATAATAAATTTTCATTTGTATATTATGCTGCCTATACATTAGCGCTGCTGTTTAAATTCACGCCAAGCAAGTAGTTCAAATGAACCACTTTGTTTACTTGAGTGTACATTCGCGTGAAATTAAGTTGGCAACACTGGTCTGTTTTAAAATTATGTTGGTCTCAGGTTGACAGTATCAGCTGTTATTGACAGTACTCATGTAATCAAAATCGCCGCCGCAATAATGAGCAGCGATGAGGGCGAGAATTCGTGCAAAGTGGTGATTGTGGGTGGCGGCATGGCGGGCCTGTCCGCCGCCCAGCATTTGATAAAGAACGGCTGCTCGGATTTCAAGCTGCTGGAGGCTAGGCGCCGTTTGGGAGGCAGAATTGTGCAGATTGATGTGGGGGCTGAAAAAGTGGAGTTGGGGGCGAATTGGATACATGGAATACTTGGGAATCCTGTGTATGAGCTTGCCATGGAGCACGGTTTGGTGGATATACTGCAAATACCTAAAACACATAAAGTTATTGCATCTACAGAAAGTGGTAAGCAGGTGCCATTTGGGGTGTTACATGAAATCTATGAGGCATATCTATGTTTTTTAAAACGTTGTGAGGAGTATTTTGTGACACAGTACTTGCCACCGGATGGAATTGATAGTGTCGGTGATCATATTAGGTTAGAAATTAATCTGTACTTAGATAGAGTTAAAGATATGCAGGAGCGACATTTAAGGCAGCTGATTTTTGACTGCTTGTTAAAACGTGAGACCTGTATATCAGGCTGTGATACAATGTCAGAGATTGATCTCCTTGAAATTGGCAGCTTTACTGAGTTGCAAGGTGGCAATATAGTTCTTCCTCAGGGTTACAGTTCGATTCTGCATCCTGTTTCCAAAGACATACCAAAAAACTCTATTTATTTAGAACATCCTGTCTCATTGATTAATTGGAGTAAAAACAGTTACAGTAGTGATAATGGGGATGAATCAGATGACTCGGATAGAACTGTGATAGAGGAACCAATCTCTAGTCGGGAATCTAGTGTTGAAAAAAATTCACATAACATTGAAATCACATGTGAGAATGGTGTCAAGTTTTATGCTGATCATGTAATATGCACTATACCTTTAGGAGTTCTCAAACAAAAAGCTAGTAGTTTATTCCAACCACCTCTACCTGACTACAAACTGGAGGCAATTGATAGATTACTTTTTGGGACTGTTGATAAGATTCTGTTGGAGTATGAGAGGCCATTTTTGAATCCTAATATAACAGAAGTACTGCTGTTATGGGATAGTGATGGTTCTAAAGAGGTCGACTATAGCAAAACATGGTACAAGAAAATCTACTCATTTTCAAAAATATCTGATACGTTGTTATTGGGGTGGATTTCAGGGAAGGAAGCTGAATATATGGAGACATTATCAAATGAAATTGTTGTGGAGAGATGTACTGACATCCTCAGGAAGTTTCTGAATGATCCCTTCATTCCTAAACCAAAAAATTGCATATGGTAATTAATTTAGTATATAGTACAGATAAAAAATTTGCATTAACAAAAACTTATTACTGTTACAGTTAAATGTACATATTTTCAGAATCTGTTTGAATATTGAATGCATTTTTTAAAATTTGATTATCATTTTGTTGTAGCACCAGTTGGTACAGCCAGCCTTACACTAGAGGCTCATACACTGCCATAGCAGTAGGAGCCTCACAAATTGACATAGAGTGCCTTGCACAGCCTCTATACAGCAAAGAAATCCAAACAAAGGTAACTTGTGTGAACATTCTAATAAAACACATGCATTACTGAACTGTTTTTTAGCCAACTATTTTATTTGCTGGTGAGCACACACATAGCAATTTTTATTCGACTGTTCATGGTGCCTACTTGACAGGACGGACAGCTGCACAAACTTTGCTATCCTCAGATGGACCTCAAGAAATTATAGTTGACTGTGAGGACACAAATGACCTCAGTTCTTGGATACAGGGAATCTGTTTGGAATAAACACTACTGCCTACTGATAGTATTATAGTCCTATATCTTGTTTTTATATATGCATTTGAAGTTATAACAATTTATAATTAAAACGAATTAATGTCAAACATAGATCATGTTGATATTTATTTGTTTGGGTTTATAAAAAAGGGTGACACAATTCCTTTACACATGTATTGGAATTTTGGAACTAAATTATATGGTGTGATTGGTTGTCACATCTGATCACAGGGCTTCTTTAGTTGATTCACATAAAATGAGAGCAATATTGATTAAACATACTGAATAAAACTTATGAGTGTAATATATAAAATATGATATTACGAGTAGCTGTTCTGTTCAAACAATATTACTCTCTGTGTATAAAAACTAAATAAAAACAAAATATGGCATGAACAGAATGGTATCAGAATTTTTTTAAATATACAATATATTTATTGATACTGGTCATTATTGTACATAGTTTTTTTTTTATTGATTCTGTTTCTGTTCAGACCAAGTTTATTTTTATTGCGGATCAAATTGGATCTTACAGGCCTACACTTGTTTTACTCTGTACATATTTATTGAACATTATTGTAAATCCTGGATTCATCATTATTAGTATTATTTTGGCTAGGATTGAATTGTATAATTTATGTGTTGTTACTTTTTTTTATAAATGCTTCAGCTAGTCATTTTTTATTACCTATTGTTCAACGAAATAAAAAATATAATTATTAAAAATAATTTTTCTACATTTATGTTCTCAGAAATAATCTAGTGCTGTCTTGTACTGAGCATTGGTGAGCTCAGGTTCAAATACAAGACATTGAATATGGAAGATTCAGATTTACTCTTAACACAATCATTTATTATCTGAAAATACTCTACATTAGGGATCTTTGGAATTGAGATGTAAGGACTGGACTATTAAAACATTAAATTCAGATATATACAAAAATATATTAATAATATTTAAAATACAATCAAATCACACTACTGAGTGACTTATACAAACAAATTGATACATCCACAATCAACAATGATAATAATATCCAAAATGGTATCAACACATGGTACAATTCAAGACTTAAATTCCTGTACTCCAACTTTAAACAGACAAGTATCTGTGCAGTGATCTTCAGCATTATTACAAACACTGTGTAGTTATCCTTTTTACAAATGATGTTTTTAATGAAGTCATGCTTGCAACTAATTATGATGTGCACCAATGCATCAATGAAGAGAATAGCATCATATATCCACATTGGTAGAAAGATAAGGAACCAGTTCCAGTGCATTCTGGATTCCAATCGGAGGCACAGGAATATAAAAAATATCAGCAGGACGAACCATGTGAATAAAGCCCGGTGCATCACCATTTTAAAGTTGTATAGTGGTTAGAAACTAACTACATATTTATTAAATAAATGAGGGTTAAGTTATTGTTATGACTTATGGATTAGAGGGGCGTATTACAGTACTGCCACTAGTTAGTAGTTCTAATACACCTTTTACTAGTATACCTTCACAGTTATTACAAAAACATAACCTCACAATAACATGTTCAATATAACCAAGATTTTGTTAAGAAATATCAGTATAAATCAAACTGTGAGAAATAATTATAACAATGTGAAACAATCAACGAAGAAAACATACAAAGACCGCGGGTTACGGCGGCGTGCCAGTCTATTTTCAGACAAACAGAATGAAAGTCTTGAAACATTGGATATGGATGCATTGGAGGCAGACTTTAATAGTCTAGGGCAGTCATATGGGGAGCATGTTGGGCAAATGGAAGCCATGAAGGAACAAGAGAAATACTTGATTGTCAAGCAAAAGTATTTTAAGGAGAAATATCCAAATTTTTTAACATGGACCGATAAGTTGCAAATTAAGTACTTACATGGGAAGGATCCAGATGAATGGACTGTGGATAAATTATCTGAAGGGTTTCCTGCTTTACCAGAAACTATTGAGGTATATAGTACTTTTTGTAATATCTCAATCTCTCCCATATAAGGTATTATCTTCCTTGTAAGGATTCTGTCACCTCTACAATCATCCTTGATTTCATCCTGGCTTCTACAGCTTATTACCAGTTGTTGATCCCCAGCGTTTTTTAGGCTTGCATCAACAACATCCCTCCATCTCAACTTGGAACATCCTGGTGCTTTCCTTCCTTCCATTTTTGCATGTAGTATTTGTTTGGAGGTCCTCCCTTTGCTATACATGACCAAGCTGTCTTATTCTCATTCCTTTTATATGTCCAACTATTTATTCTGTCCATTGATTAGGTTTTCAAGCTTTAATTTCATTCTCATATTTTATTCACAATGCTGTCTTGCTGATATTAATATGTAGGTGCTACCTCAATATAATAATTAATAACTCCATGTTTTTAGAAAATTATTAAAGGCTCTTGGGTAAAAAAGAACAACAGCAAAGCCTTAAACCATGATGCATCTGTGCAGCGAAATTGGGCTGATTTCAAGGCAGGCAAGTTTGATCTTCCACCAATTTTAGAGGCACACTTGAACAAATTTTCAAATCGTTCCATTAAGGTGCAAACAGTTGACATCTCTGAACAACCAAAAACAGAGAATTTGCTCAAAGGAGGTGAATTCTCAGAAATAATCACAAGTTACCAGAAGTTAAAAGCCAAACCACAGTCAGCAAATCATTCTAGTGTGAGTATTGAAAATGGAACTAAGTTTAGTGGTCGTAAAATACAAACAAAATATATTACTGACTCTAATAAGAATTATATGAATGTAAATAAAAGTAATTCTGCTATTACTAGTAATAGTACACATTTGGAGGTATCTAAAGATATAAAAAGATATCAAGAAGAGACAAATGGTCTTAGTAAAACTAGTACTGTACAGAAAATAAATACTGGTTTGAGTATATCAGATGGATTGTCTGAGAAGGAATTAAATTTTGTGGATGATGATTTGCTAGAAAATTACCCTGGTCATGGTGAAATTATTACTTTAAATGAGCTTAGGAATAAGCTGATTATTGACTCTGATCATGGTCATATGTTAGATGCTGATGAAAAATTGATTGTTGGTCAGGAGAAAGTACATATGCAAGACAGTTCTGTCGTGAAAGTTGAGGAAATTGACTTGAATATGGCTAAATATGTCAACAATACAGGGGCTGTCAGTGTATGGGATGACAAAAAGGACTATAGTCATTTGGAGTACCCCGAGAAAATTATTATACCAAAGGAGAAGATAACAAAAGGATGTACTTATAAGTTGAATGATTGTTATTATGATGATGATGGGACATTTTTATATAGAGTACCTGGAATGTATTAAAATATATATAATATAATGTAATAACAACTTTATTTAGCATTTATATTTAATAGATAAGGTTTCAAGAGAATTAATTTAATATATATTAATGCCAATTAATAAAAATATGGAACAACATTTTTAGGGTCACTGCTTTAATACTTAGCTCTCAGAACAGCCAACTTATTTCTATTGGTAATTTTTTTAAACTACTTCTGTTGCAACGAAAACTTATTTTCTTGATACATTTTAAAAAAACAATCCGCGAGTAATTCAATAATACATTAATAAAAAGTTGTAACAGTTGTTAATGTTTTAGGAACCATGAAAATGTGGTTGATTTGAACTAATAAATCATAACCTCAAATTGTAGACATCATTTTCAACAAGAAAATGGCATATTGGAAAGGTTGGAGGTATGGTGCTTTAATTGGTGGCATTGTTAGTGTAATAGGCATTACGATTTACCCAATAGTTATTTATCCTATTATGCATGTGGATGAATACAGTAAGTTGAAAGCAACCTATTCTATGAATGTTGCATTACACACTACTTTTTTTGCAGAAGAGCTGCAGAAAAGTACTAGAAGAGGTATCAGACAGGAGGAAGTTCAACCAGGCAGTGTGTTTTATTTTCAACTATTCAGTAGATAGATTTATAGTTGCTTTTTGTGTTTTATTTTCACTTCTAACTTGATCGTATAATAGTTTTACTTTGGGTACCACACTAGCACATACATAATATAAATATTTTCTTTATTTTATTACTTGTGAAATGCTCATAAATTATATAACACTAAAGGGCAATTCTCAATAAGCATGGTAGTGGCGATGTAGCAGTAAGAAATATTTTAAGATAGTATTTTTAGAGGTACATCTGGGGGTATATTCTGTAAGTTCATACTGGTCTGGTAAAAGTATTACCCATTGCAACCAAATAAACAACTGTTCCTCCTCACACCTTGGTGTAAAACTGTCACAACTAGTCTGAACTTACAGAATAGACTCCCTAAGCAAGCTGTTGCTAAGTGAAAGAAAGACTTACAAAAATGACACCCAAGTAGATTTTGTAAGGTATATGTTACAACAAAATTGGGCAGTTATAATGTGGTATAATTAATTACCAATGTTATGTAACTGTTTTACCATGCTGTTGTTACTGCTTGAATTTTATACATGTGCGGAATTTTGCTTACCACTACCATGTTTATTATGAAAGTCCTTTGCCATATTTTCAAGTCCTATGAACAAAAAATGCATTGCTATTTGATTTTTCTTTTTAGATATGAAGGTGTGGTCAGATCCATTTGACAGGAAATAATTTAGACATTTAATGAAAACCTCAAAAAGACGGCGTCGTAGCAACAACCGTTTTCTACAATTAGTAACTTAAATGATGTATAAAAAGTCAGTACATTTTATTTTGTAAAATAATTGTTATATACATAGCACAACCATTAGCCCCCTTTGGACTATTGGATGTTGTCATCATCATCACAAACATCCAGGAACACATCAAAGGCTTCTCTGTTGCAATTCCCATCTGCATTGAAAACATACTTGTGGAAGGTGCCATCCAGGCAGATGGCTGTGAAATAAACAAACAATAAAGTTAATCTGTTTTTGTTTTAATGCAATTGTTTTACCTATGACTGAACTGTTTGGACCAAAAGCACAAACACATGCACATTCTGGGGGTACTGTGAAATTTGCCAAGGCCCACTGAGAATCACCATAATTCCCCAAGATTTTCAAATTTGATAAGCTGTAACCCAAAAGAGATAGAAAGTTGCAATTTGTCGCATTTGCTTCAACTTGGTGGTTTCTATATGGAGAGCAACAGTGGTTTCATTTAATAACAAAATACTCACGTTAGTTTTTTGTTAAGATTAGTATTCTTGATAGCAAAAATATGTACAGTCCCTTTATCACTGGAGCAGCAAAGAAAATCTGAGTCACAGCTAAAATTAATGCTGTAAAACAAATTGTGTAATAGAAAATGAGTGGTTTTTATCACACCATAATTCACCATTGTACTGTTGCAGGATCAGACCCTCTTCTTAGCTCAACCAGTTGACTTCTAGTGGTTGAATCCCATACTCTAATCAGAGTGCCTTTATTTGAGGCAGTAGCAATGCGAGTGCCTTGTTGATTAAGTGCTAAACACGCAAGCTCATTCCTATGTGCTCCAATCCAAATTGGTGCAGTGGATACCCCAATTTCTGTGCTGGACAAATCAACAATTTGCACACTTCCGATTTTATGTCCAGGGAAGACCACAATTTGCTTCTCTGCAGATGACAATGGACTCATCTCACAAAGCCCCCTAGGGTTCTCCTTTGTTTCCAGTGAGAACAACCTCTGAGTAGGTGTGGGGAATGAAAACACATGGATTTGTGTGAGTAGAGCTACTACTAATCTGAAAAATTTGGTTATTACAGCTTGTTTGCTCTATTGATAAAACAGGAGATTACTTGTCCCTTCTCAATCGCACTGCCCGGATTGATGAATTAAAAGTCAACTCCAAGATGAATTTTTTGGCAGCATCATCATATAATAGAAGTGTATTGTCTGCAAATTTTGGACGCGAACCACCAGAGACTATGGCTATTATGTTTGTCCTATACAGCATTTCACATTGTGAAACACTACCCATTAGTTCAATGTCTAAACAATTTACAATGTTGTATAAAGCTTTTGTAATGCACTTTTCAAATTAATTAAAGCATACTGTATTTAAGATAAATGAATATATAAATATATTGCAATGAAAATTATTACATTTAATGATATTTTATATAACTATTGTTAATTTATACTCACCATAGTGTGCTTTTTCCACCAATGGTTCAACATTGTAGATCCTCAAACCTGTCTCCATGCAACTAGCAAAACAACCTTAACAACAAAGGGTTATTTTTATGCCAAAACATAGGACATTTGTCAGTTACCTTGATCCTGATTGAATCGAATGCTATTCACGCCCCTATTGGATGACATCTTGTCTGGACAAGCTGGCAGCTTCATCTAACCCCCCTGTTCGATGTACTCAACAATTTTGTTTACAAAACAAAGCGCAGTCGATCTATTGTCATCGTCATATGTTTTCCCTCTAGTGGGCCTAGCCTCTATCCAGGGGGTCACACGTTTGCCTTAATTTCCTTGAATACCAAAACACATGTAGAATAAATCAGTATGTTCTGAGATAGCAACGAGGTTGTTTAGGGCATTAGATTTTTTATGTTGTTCTTGTTTTGCGCAATTGAAATCAATTAAACCTTGAAACGCCTATGTTTATACAATTGTATGAACAAATTACTGTTTATCATGTTGCATATATTGCTGTGTTACCTTGTGGTTATATAACCATTGGATTCATGACAAGGGAATTATATTTCTTTTGCTTTTTCCTCAATTTCTGTTGCTCTCTATCTATCTTTATCTCTTTTATATTTCGAAATACAGTGCAAAATAGACGTTTTGGAAACATTTTGAGCTGTACAACTTACGGCCCATTTTTTCGATTTGCTTTAACACTGTAGCGTCTTTATTTCAAGAGCTAGAGTGATGGTTTATATGTGAAAATATAGAGTATTTCTAGCTCTATAGACTGAGACTCTAGCTCTTAACATGTTCGCGCTGTAGAGCTGAGAATATGTGATTATGATGAATTTCATGTTTTCCCCAGTTTAAACTCTGTAGCGCCTCTATTTCAAATGCTGGAGAGATGATTTACATATGAGAATTTAGAGTACTTCTAGCCTTAGAGGTTGCTACTAGACGTTTTTCTGTAGCTGTTACCGTTTTCGCGCTGTAGCGATGAGAAAATGAGAATATGATGAAATTTCATGTTATTCCCCGGTTTTAAGTCTGTAGCGTTTCTATTTCAAATGCTAGAGTGATGGTTTATATGTGAAAATGTAGAGTATTTCTAGCCCTACAGATTGACACTAGATGATTTGCTGTAGGTGTTAGCGTTTTCGCGCTGTAGCGGTGAGAAAATGTGAATATGAATTACATATTTTTCCTCGGTTTTAACTTTTTAGCGTGTCTATTCCAAATACTAGAGTGATGGTTTATTTGTCAAACTGTAGTGTATTTCCAATCCTACAGATTGATACTATACTGCTTTCGCGTTGAAGCGGTGAGAATAAGTGAATATGATGAACTTTCATGTTTTTTCCCTGTTTCAACTCTGTAGCTTCTCTATTTCAAATGCTAGAGAGATGGTTTATATGTCAAAATGTAGTGTATTTCTAGCCCTACACCTTGATACTATACCTGTAGCTGTTACCGTTTTTGCACTATAGTAGTGAGAAAATGTGAATAATCATAAAATTTCGTGTTTTTACCTGTTTTAAAATTTACATATATTATAACGCCGATGAGAAACAATATTTTGTAAGTTTTAGTTGTTTCAGGCTGCTAGATTGTCAGTTATGACTGGAAATATGTGCGAAAATATACTGAAACGTGTCAAATGGTTTATTTTATTTTATTACGTGTAGTGTCGTGCTTACACCACATATTATTCCCAGGCCAACACATCTCGTGTCTGCTAGCACGTTTGAACTTTGTCTCTCCTGTGTATTTTAATTGGGAGAGCGATGATTCAGGTGTATTGGCAGACCGAAATCTACAATAAAATTCCCAAATCCGACATCGGTATCATGTCGAAATCGAACGAGAAATGAAAACGAAATGAGAAATCAGGTAATGTATAAAACACACCGGGTACACGTTACACGACTCTATAACATGCATCATAGTACTAGTCTATATGTATATATATATATATATATATATATATATATATATATATATATATATATATATATATATATAATCGAAAATGCGTGTAAATTCTCCGCAGAACGTCAAAACATTGGAAATTAATGTAAAAATTCCAAGAATATCACGCTTTTTCGTCGAAAATTGAAGATTTCTGATTCTGAGCACTTTACAACCAGAAGGGGGGAGTCTTTGGATCATGAAATTTAAAAAAATCGTCAAATCTGGTCGAAAATGCTTGTAAAGTCTCCGCAGAACGTCAAAACGTTGGAATATGAAGTAAAAATCCCAAGAATTTCACGCTTTTTGGTCGAAAATTGAAGATTTCTGAGCACTTTACAACCAGAAGGGGGGAGTCTTTGGATCATGAAATTTTAAAAAATCGTCAAATCTGCTCGAAAATGCTTGTAAAGTCTCCGCAGAACGTCAAAACGTTGGAATATGAAGTAAAAATCCCAAGAATTTCACGCTTTTTGGTCGAAAATTGAAGATTTCTGAGCACTTTACAACCAGAAGGGGGGAGTCTTTGGATCATGAAATTTTAAAAAATCGTCAAATCTGCTCGAAAATGCTTGTAAAGTCTCCGCAGAACGTCAAAACGTTGGAATATGAAGTAAAAATCCCAAGAATTTCACGCTTTTTGGTCGAAAATTGAAGATTTCTGAGCACTTTACAACCAGAAGGGGGGAGTCTTTGGATCATGAAATTTTAAAAAATCGTCAAATCTGCTCGAAAATGCTTGTAAAGTCTCCGCAGAACGTCAAAACGTTAGAATATGAAGTAAAAATCCCAAGAATTTCACGCTTTTTGGTCGAAAATTGAAGATTTCTGAGCACTTTACAACCAGAAGCGGGGAGTCTTTGGATCATGAAATTTTAAAAAATCGTCAAATATAGTCGAAAATGCTTGTAAAGTCTCCGCAGAACGTCAAAACGTTGGAATATGAAGTAAAAATCCCAAGAATTTCACGCTTTTTTGTGGAAAATTGAAGATTTCTGAGCACTTTACAACCAGAAGGGGGGAGTCTTTGGATCATGAAATTTTAAAAAATCGTCAAATCTAGTCGAAAATGCTTGTAAAGTCTCCGCAGAACGTCAAAACATTGGAATATGAAGTAAAAATCCCAAGAATTTCACGCTTTTTGGTCGAAAATTGAAGATTTCTGAGCACTTTACAACCAGAAAGGGGGAGTCTTTGGATCATGAAATTTTAAAAAATCGTCAAAACTGGTCGAAAATGCTTGTAAAGTCTCCGCAGAACGTCAAAACGTTGGAATATGAAGTAAAAATCCCAAGAATTTCACGCTTTTTGGTCGAAAATTGAAGATTTCTGAGCACTTTACAACCAGAAGGGGGGAGTCTTTGGATCATGAAATTTTAAAAAATCGTCAAATCTAGTCGAAAATGCTTGTAAAGTCTCCGCAGAACGTCAAAACATTGGAATATGAAGTAAAAATCCCAAGAATTTCACGCTTTTTGGTCGAAAATTGAAGATTTCTGAGCACTTTACAACCAGAAGGGGGGAGTCTTTGGATCATGAAATTTTTAAAAATCGTCAAATCTAGTGGAAAATGCTTGTAAAGTCTCCGCAGAACGTCAAAACGTTGGAATATGAAGTAAAAATCCCAAGAATTTCACGCTTTTTGGTCGAAAATTGAAGATTTCTGAGCACTTTACAACCAGAAGGGGGGAGTCTTTGGATCATGAAATTTTTAAAAATCATCAAATCTGGTCGAAAATGCTTGTAAAGTCTCCGCAGAACGTCAAAACGTTGGAATATGAAGTAAAAATCCCAAGAATTTCACGCTTTTTTGTGGAAAATTGAAGATTTCTGAGCACTTTACAACCAGAAGGGGGGAGTCTTTGGATCATGAAATTTTAAAAAATCGTCAAATCTAGTCGAAAATGCTTGTAAAGTCTCCGCAGAACGTCAAAACATTGGAATATGAAGTAAAAATCCCAAGAATTTCACGCTTTTTGGTCGAAAATTGAAGATTTCTGAGCACTTTACAACCAGAAGGGGGGAGTCTTTGGATCATGAAATTTTAAAAAATCGTCAAATCTGGTCGAAAATGCTTGTAAAGTCTCCGCAGAACGTCAAAACATTGGAATATGAAGTAAAAATCCCAAGAATTTCACGCTTTTTGGTCGAAAATTGAAGATTTCTGAGCACTTTACAACCAGAAGGGGGGAGTCTTTGGATCATGAAATTTTTAAAAATCGTCAAATCTAGTGGAAAATGCTTGTAAAGTCTCCGCAGAACGTCAAAACGTTGGAATATGAAGTAAAAATCCCAAGAATTTCACGCTTTTTGGTCGAAAATTGAAGATTTCTGAGCACTTTACAACCAGAAGGGGGGAGTCTTTGGATCATGAAATTTTTAAAAATCATCAAATCTGGTCGAAAATGCTTGTAAAGTCTCCGCAGAACGTCAAAACGTTAGAATATGAAGTAAGAATCCCAAGAATTTCACGCTTTTTTGTGGAAAATTGAAGATTTCTGAGCACTTTACAACCAGAAGGGGGGAGTCTTTGGATCATGAAATTTAAAAAAATCGTCAAATCTAGTCGAAAATGCTTGTAAAGTCTCCGCAGAACGACAAAACGTTGGAATATGAAGTAAAAATCCCAAGAATTTCACGCTTTTTGGTCGAAAATTGAAGATTTCTGAGCACTTAACAACCAGAAGGGGGGAGTCTTTGGATCATGAAATTTTAAAAAATCGTCAAATCTAGTCGAGAATGCTTGTAAAGTCTCCGCAGAACGTCAAAACGTTGGAATATGAAGTAAAAATCCCAAGAATTTCACGCTTTTTGGTCGAAAATTGAAGATTTCTGAGCACTCTACAACCAGAAGGGGGGAGTCTTTGGATCATGAAATTTTAAAAAATCGTCAAATCTGGTTGAAAATGCTTGTAAAGTCTCCGCAGAACGTCAAAACGTTGGAATATGAAGTAAAAATCCCAAGAATTTCACGCTTTTTGGTCGAAAATTGAAGATTTCTGAACAGATTACAACCAGAAGGGGGGAGTCTTTGGATCATGAAATTTTAAAAAATCGTCAAATCTAGTCGAAAATGCTTGTAAAGTCTCCGCAGAACGTCAAAACGTTGGAATATGAAGTAAAAATCCCAAGAATTTCACGCTTTTTGGTCGAAAATTGAAGATTTCTGAGCACTTTACAACCAGAAGGGGGGAGTCTTTGGATCATGAAATTTTAAAAAATCGTCAAATCTAGTCGAAAATGCTTGTAAAGTCTCCGCAGAACGACAAAACGTTGGAATATGAAGTAAAAATCCCAAGAATTTCACGCTTTTTGGTCGAAAATTGAAGATTTCTGAGCACTTAACAACCAGAAGGGGGGAGTCTTTGGATCATGAAATTTTAAAAAATCGTCAAATCTAGTCGAGAATGCTTGTAAAGTCTCCGCAGAACGTCAAAACGTTGGAATATGAAGTAAAAATCCCAAGAATTTCACGCTTTTTGGTCGAAAATTGAAGATTTCTGAGCACTCTACAACCAGAAGGGGGGAGTCTTTGGATCATGAAATTTTAAAAAATCGTCAAATCTGGTTGAAAATGCTTGTAAAGTCTCCGCAGAACGTCAAAACGTTGGAATATGAAGTAAAAATCCCAAGAATTTCACGCTTTTTGGTCGAAAATTGAAGATTTCTGAACAGATTACAACCAGAAGGGGGGAGTCTTTGGATCATGAAATTTTAAAAAATCGTCAAATCTAGTCGAAAATGCTTGTAAAGTCTCCGCAGCACGTCAAAACGTTGGAATATGAAGTAAAAATCCCAAGAATTTCACGCTTTTTGGTCGAAAATTGAAGATTTCTGAGCACTTTACAACCAGAAGGGGGGAGTCTTTGGATCATGAAATTTTAAAAAATCGTCAAATCTAGTCGAAAATGCTTGTAAAGTCTCCGCAGAACGTCAAAACGTTGGAATATGAAGTAAAAATCCCAAGAATTTCACGCTTTTTGGTCGAAAATTGAAGATTTCTGAGCACTCTACAACCAGAAGGGGGGAGTCTTTGGATCATGAAATTTTAAAAAATCGTCAAATCTGGTTGAAAATGCTTGTAAAGTCTCCGCAGAACGTCAAAACGTTGGAATATGAAGTAAAAATCCCAAGAATTTCACGCTTTTTGGTCGAAAATTGAAGATTTCTGAACAGATTACAACCAGAAGGGGGGAGTCTTTGGATCATGAAATTTTAAAAAATCGTCAAATCTGGTTGAAAATGCTTGTAAAGTCTCCGCAGAACGTCAAAACGTTGGAATATGAAGTAAAAATCCCAAGAATTTCACGCTTTTTGGTCGAAAATTGAAGATTTCTGAGCACTTTACAACCAGAAGGGGGGAGTCTTTGGATCATGAAATTTTTAAAAATCGTCAAATCTAGTGGAAAATGCTTGTAAAGTCTCCGCAGAACGTCAAAACGTTGGAATATGAAGTAAAAATCCCAAGAATTTCACGCTTTTTGGTCGAAAATTGAAGATTTCTCAGCACTTTACAACCAGAAGGGGGGAGTCTTTGGATCATGAAATTTTTAAAAATCGTCAAATCTAGTGGAAAATGCTTGTAAAGTCTCCGCAGAACGTCAAAACGTTGGAATATGAAGTAAAAATCCCAAGAATTTCACGCTTTTTGGTCGAAAATTGAAGATTTCTGAGCACTTTACAACCAGAAGGGGGGAGTCTTTGGATCATGAAATTTTAAAAAATCGTCAAATCTAGTCGAAAATGCTTGTAAAGTCTCCGCAGAACGTCAAAACGTTGGAATATGAAGTAAAAATCCCAAGAATTTCACGCTTTTTGGTCGAAAATTGAAGATTTCTGAGCACTTAACAACCAGAAGGGGGGAGTCTTTGGATCATGAAATTTTAAAAAATCGTCAAATCTAGTCGAGAATGCTTGTAAAGTCTCCGCAGAACGTCAAAACGTTGGAATATGAAGTAAAAATCCCAAGAATTTCACGCTTTTTGGTCGAAAATTGAAGATTTCTGAGCACTCTACAACCAGAAGGGGGGAGTCTTTGGATCATGAAATTTTAAAAAATCGTCAAATCTGGTTGAAAATGCTTGTAAAGTCTCCGCAGAACGTCAAAACGTTGGAATATGAAGTAAAAATCCCAAGAATTTCACGCTTTTTGGTCGAAAATTGAAGATTTCTGAGCACTCTACAACCAGAAGGGGGGAGTCTTTGGATCATGAAATTTTAAAAAATCGTCAAATCTGGTTGAAAATGCTTGTAAAGTCTCCGCAGAACGTCAAAACGTTGGAATATGAAGTAAAAATCCCAAGAATTTCACGCTTTTTGGTCGAAAATTGAAGATTTCTGAGCACTTTACAACCAGAAGGGGGGAGTCTTTGGATCATGAAATTTTTAAAAATCGTCAAATCTAGTGGAAAATGCTTGTAAAGTCTCCGCAGAACGTCAAAACGTTAGAATATGAAGTAAGAATCCCAAGAATTTCACGCTTTTTTGTGGAAAATTGAAGATTTCTGAGCACTTTACAACCAGAAGGGGGGAGTCTCTGGATAATGAAATTTTAAAAAATCGTCAAATCTAGTCGAAAATGCTTGTAAAGTCTCCGCAGAACGTCAAAACATTGGAATATGAAGTAAAAATCCCAAGAATTTCACGCTTTTTGGTCGAAAATTGAAGATTTCTGAGCACTTTACAACCAGAAGGGGGGAGTCTTTGGATCATGAAATTTTTAAAAATCGTCAAATCTAGTCGAAAATGCTTGTAAAGTCTCCGCAGAACGTCACAACGTTGGAATATGAAGTAAAAATCCCAAGAATTTCACGCTTTTTGGTCGAAAATTGAAGATTTCTGAGCACTTTACAACCAGAAGGGGGGAGTCTTTGGATCATGAAATTTTTAAAAATCGTCAAATCTAGTCGAAAATGCTTGTAAAGTCTCCGCAGAACGTCAAAACGTTGGAATATGAAGTAAAAATCCAAAGAATTTCAAGCTTTTGGTCGAAAATTGAAGATTTCTGAGCACTTTACAACCAGAAGGGGGGAGTCTTTGGATCATGAAATTTTTAAAAATCGTCAAATCTAGTGGAAAATGCTTGTAAAGTCTCCGCAGAACGTCAAAACGTTGGAATATGAAGTAAAAATCCCAAGAATTTCACGCTTTTTGGTCGAAAATTGAAGATTTCTGAGCATTTTACAACCAGAAGGGGGGAGTCTTTGGATCATGAAATTTAAAAAAATCGTCAAATCTAGTCGAAAATGCTTGTAAAGTCTCCGCAGAAAGTCAAAACGTTGGAATATGAAGTAAAAATCCGAAGAATATCACGCTTTTTGGTCGAAAATTGAAGATTTCTGAGCACTTTACAACCAGAAGGGGGGAGTCTTTGGATCATGAAATTTTTAAAAATCGTCAAATCTAGTCGAAAATGCTTGTAAAGTCTCCGCAGAACGTCAAAACGTTGGAATATGAAGTAAAAATCCAAAGAATTTCAAGCTTTTGGTCGAAAATTGAAGATTTCTGAGCACTTTACAACCAGAAGGGGGGAGTCTTTGGATCATGAAATTTTTAAAAATCGTCAAATCTAGTGGAAAATGCTTGTAAAGTCTCCGCAGAACGTCAAAACGTTGGAATATGAAGTAAAAATCCCAAGAATTTCACGCTTTTTGGTCGAAAATTGAAGATTTCTGAGCATTTTACAACCAGAAGGGGGGAGTCTTTGGATCATGAAATTTAAAAAAATCGTCAAATCTAGTCGAAAATGCTTGTAAAGTCTCCGCAGAACGTCAAAACGTTGGAATATGAAGTAAAAATCCAAAGAATTTCAAGCTTTTGGTCGAAAATTGAAGATTTCTGAGCACTTTACAACCAGAAGGGGGGAGTCTTTGGACTTTATGTATATATATATATATATGCGGATGTGTGAGTGTGAACGGAAAATTCCACGATTTTGCACTTTCACTGTAATTGAACTTTTCAAGGTATTTTTCGTATAAAATCGGTAGCCCACGAATACAATCGCGTGTAAAAGCAACCCTCTATCTGTTAGTTAAAGAAGTATTTTTATTAATTTTCACATTTGCGCAGGAACTAGAGAGAAGTATGCAAAGTTTCGAGCATATCTAAAAAATGGCCAAATTCGTCAAAAATCCAAAGGGGTTAACCTTCTAAATTTTTGAGCTCGAAATTTTTTTATTCGCGATCGACCTGTAACTTTGCATGATCAATTTCCACATTATTTTGAACGTCGGAGGCAAATTTGAGCCAATTTGGTCAATAACTTGTTGGCTTATTAACCCCATAGTTCGGCTTGAAGCCTAGTGATACATCCAGTTTTCCAGGACTCATAACTGAAAAACTAGCAGCCTGAAACCATTGAAACTCACTAATTATTGATTCTTACGCTCGTTGTAGTATAAATGCAAAGTTTAGAGCGAATCTAAAAAATGGCCAAAATTGTCAAAAATCCAAAGGGGTTAACCTTCTAAATTTTTGAGCTCGAAATTTTTTTATTCGCGATCGACCTGTAACTTTGCATGATCAATTTCCACATTATTTTGAACGTCGGTGGCAAATTTGGGCTCTTTTGGTCAATAACTTATTTGCTTATTAGCCCCGTAGTTCGGCTTGAAGCCTGGTGATACATCCATGATCCAAAGACTCCCCCCTTCTGGTTGTAAAGTGCTCAGAAATCTTCAATTTTCGACCAAAAAGCGTGAAATTCTTGGGATTTTTACTTCATATTCCAACGTTTTGACGTTCTGCGGAGACTTTACAAGCATTTTCCACTAGATTTGACGATTTTTAAAAATTTCATGATCCAAAGACTCCCCCCTTCTGGTTGTAAAGTGCTCAGAAATCTTCAATTTTCGACCAAAAAGCGTGAAATTCTTGGGATTTTTACTTCATATTCCAACGTTTTGACGTTCTGCGGAGACTTTACAAGCATTTTCAACCAGATTTGACGATTTTTTAAAATTTCATGATCCAAAGACTCCCCCCTTCTGGTTGTAAAGTGCTCAGAAATCTTTTTTCGACCAAAAAGCGTGAAATTCTTGGGATTTTTACTTCATATTCCAACGTTTTGACGTTCTGCGCAGACTTTACAAGCATTTTCGACTAGATTTGACGATTTTTTAAAATTTCATGATCCAAAGACTCCCCCCTTCTGGTTGTAATCTGTTCAGAAATCTTCAATTTTCGACCAAAAAGCGTGAAATTCTTGGGATTTTTACTTCATATTCCAACGTTTTGACGTTCTGCGGAGACTTTACAAGCATTTTCGACTAGATTTGACGATTTTTTAAAATTTCATGATCCAAAGACTCCCCCCTTCTGGTTGTAATCTGTTCAGAAATCTTCAATTTTCGACCAAAAAGCGTGAAATTCTTAGGATTTTTACTTCATATTCCAACGTTTTGACGTTCTGCGGAGACTTTACAAGCATTTTCAACCAGATTTGACGATTTTTTAAAATTTCATGATCCAAAGACTCCCCCCTTCTGGTTGTAAAGTGCTCAGAAATCTTCAATTTTCGACCAAAAAGCGTGAAATTCTTGGGATTTTTACTTCATATTCCAACGTTTTGACGTTCTGCGCAGACTTTACAAGCATTTTCGACTAGATTTGACGATTTTTTAAAATTTCATGATCCAAAGACTCCCCCCTTCTGGTTGTAATCTGTTCAGAAATCTTCAATTTTCGACCAAAAAGCGTGAAATTCTTGGGATTTTTACTTCATATTCCAACGTTTTGACGTTCTGCGGAGACTTTACAAGCATTTTCGACTAGATTTGACGATTTTTTAAAATTTCATGATCCAAAGACTCCCCCCTTCTGGTTGTAATCTGTTCAGAAATCTTCAATTTTCGACCAAAAAGCGTGAAATTCTTAGGATTTTTACTTCATATTCCAACGTTTTGACGTTCTGCGGAGACTTTACAAGCATTTTCAACCAGATTTGACGTTTTTTTAAAATTTCATGATCCAAAGACTCCCCCCTTCTGGTTGTAAAGTGCTCAGAAATCTTCAATTTTCGACCAAAAAGCGTGAAATTCTTGGGATTTTTACTTCATATTCCAACGTTTTGACGTTCTGCGGAGACTTTACAAGCATTTTCGACTAGATTTGACGATTTTTTAAAATTTCATGATCCAAAGACTCCCCCCTTCTGGTTGTAATCTGTTCAGAAATCTTCAATTTTCGACCAAAAAGCGTGAAATTCTTGGGATTTTTACTTCATATTCCAACGTTTTGACGTTCTGCGGAGACTTTACAAGAATTTTCGACTAGATTTGACGATTTTTTAAAATTTCATGATCCAAAGACTCCCCCCTTCTGGTTGTAATCTGTTCAGAAATCTTCAATTTTCGACCAAAAAGCGTGAAATTCTTAGGATTTTTACTTCATATTCCAACGTTTTGACGTTCTGCGGAGACTTTACAAGCATTTTCAACCAGATTTGACGATTTTTAAAATTTCATGATCCAAAGACTCCCCCCTTCTGGTTGTAATCTGTTCAGAAATGTTCAATTTTCGACCAAAAAGCGTGAAATTCTTAGGATTTTTACTTCATATTCCAACGTTTTGACGTTCTGCGGAGACTTTACAAGCATTTTCAACCAGATTTGACGATTTTTTAAAATTTCATGATCCAAAGACTCCCCCCTTCTGGTTGTAATCTGTTCAGAAATGTTCAATTTTCGACCAAAAAGCGTGAAATTCTTAGGATTTTTACTTCATATTCCAACGTTTTGACGTTCTGCGGAGACTTTACAAGCATTTTCGACTAGATTTGACGATTTTTAAAAATTTCATGATCCAAAGACTCCCCCCTTCTGGTTGTAAAGTGCTGAGAAATCTTCAATTTTCGACCAAAAAGCGTGAAATTCTTGGGATTTTTACTTCATATTCCAACGTTTTGACGTTCTGCGGAGACTTTACAAGCATTTTCGACCAGATTTGACGATTTTTTTAAATTTCATGATCCAAAGACTCCCCCCTTCTGGTTGTAAAGTGCTCAGAAATCTTCAATTTTCGACCAAAAAGCGTGAAATTCTTGGGATTTTTACTTCATATTCCAACGTTTTGACGTTCTGCGGAGACTTTACAAGCATTTTCGACTAGATTTGACGATTTTTTAACATTTCATGATCCAAAGACTCCCCCCTTCTGGTTGTAAAGTGCTCAGAAATCTTCAATTTTCGACCAAAAAGCGTGAAATTCTTGGGATTTTTACTTCATATTCCAACGTTTTGACGTTCTGCGGAGACTTTACAAGCATTTTCGACTAGATTTGACGATTTTTTAAAATTTCATGATCCAAAGACTCCCCCCTTCTGGTTGTAAAGTGCTCAGAAATCTTCAATTTTCGACCAAAAAGCGTGAAATTCTTGGGATTTTTACTTCATATTCCAACGTTTTGACGTTCTGCGGAGATTTTACAAGCATTTTCGACTAGATTTGACGATTTTTTAAAATTTCATGATCCAAAGACTCCCCCCTTCTGGTTGTAAAGTGCTCAGAAATCTTCAATTTTCGACCAAAAAGCGTGAAATTCTTGGGATTTTTACTTCATATTCCAACGTTTTGACGTTCTGCGGAGACTTTACAAGCATTTTCGACTAGATTTGACGATTTTTTAAAATTTCATGATCCAAAGACTCCCCCCTTCTGGTTGTAAAGTGCTCAGAAATCTTCAATTTTCGACCAAAAAGCGTGAAATTCTTAGGATTTTTACTTCATATTCCAACGTTTTGACGTTCTGCGGAGACTTTACAAGCATTTTCAACCAGATTTGACGATTTTTTAAAATTTCATGATCCAAAGACTCCCCCCTTCTGGTTGTAAAGTGCTCAGAAATCTTCAATTTTCGACCAAAAAGCGTGAAATTCTTGGGATTTTTACTTCATATTCCAACGTTTTGACGTTCTGCGGAGACTTTACAAGCATTTTCGACTAGATTTGACGATTTTTTAAAATTTCATGATCCAAAGACTCCCCCCTTCTGGTTGTAAAGTGCTCAGAAATCTTCAATTTTCGACCAAAAAGCGTGAAATTCTTGGGATTTTTACTTCATATTCCAACGTTTTGACGTTCTGCGGAGACTTTACAAGCATTTTCGACTAGATTTGACGATTTTTTAAAATTTCATGATCCAAAGACTCCCCCCTTCTGGTTGTAAAGTGCTCAGAAATCTTCAATTTTCGACCAAAAAGCGTGAAATTCTTAGGATTTTTACTTCATATTCCAACGTTTTGACGTTCTGCGGAGACTTTACAAGCATTTTCCACTAGATTTGACGATTTTTAAAAATTTCATGATCCAAAGACTCCCCCCTTCTGGTTGTAAAGTGCTCAAAAATCTTCAATTTTCGACCAAAAAGCGTGAAATTCTTGGGATTTTTACTTCATATTCCAACGTTTTGACGTTCTGCGGAGACTTTACAAGCATTTTCGACCAGATTTGACGATTTTTTTAAATTTCATGATCCAAAGACTCCCCCCTTCTGGTTGTAAAGTGCTCAGAAATCTTCAATTTTCGACCAAAAAGCGTGAAATTCTTGGGATTTTTACTTCATATTCCAACGTTTTGACGTTCTGCGGAGACTTTACAAGCATTTTCCACTAGATTTGACGATTTTTAAAAATTTCATGATCCAAAGACTCCCCCCTTCTGGTTGTAAAGTGCTCAGAAATCTTCAATTTTCGACCAAAAAGCGTGAAATTCTTGGGATTTTTACTTCATATTCTAACGTTTTGACGTTCTGCGGAGACTTTACAAGCATTTTCGACTAGATTTGACGATTTTTAAAAATTTCATGATCCAAAGACTCCCCCCTTCTGGTTGTAATCTGTTCAGAAATCTTCAATTTTCGACCAAAAAGCGTGAAATTCTTGGGATTTTTACTTCATATTCCAACGTTTTGACGTTCTGCGGAGACTTTACAAGCATTTTCGACCAGATTTGACGATTTTTTTAAATTTCATGATCCAAAGACTCCCCCCTTCTGGTTGTAAAGTGCTCAGAAATCTTCAATTTTCGACCAAAAAGCGTGAAATTCTTGGGATTTTTACTTCATATTCCAACGTTTTGACGTTCTGCGGAGACTTTACAAGCATTTTCGACTAGATTTGACGATTTTTTAAAATTTCATGATCCAAAGACTCCCCCCTTCTGGTTGTAAAGTGCTCAGAAATCTTCAATTTTCGACCAAAAAGCGTGAAATTCTTGGGATTTTTACTTCATATTCCAACGTTTTGACGTTCTGCGGAGACTTTACAAGCATTTTCCACTAGATTTGACGATTTTTAAAAATTTCATGATCCAAAGACTCCCCCCTTCTGGTTGTAAAGTGCTCAGAAATCTTCAATTTTCGACCAAAAAGCGTGAAATTCTTGGGATTTTTACTTCATATTCTAACGTTTTGACGTTCTGCGGAGACTTTACAAGCATTTTCGACTAGATTTGACGATTTTTAAAAATTTCATGATCCAAAGACTCCCCCCTTCTGGTTGTAATCTGTTCAGAAATCTTCAATTTTCGACCAAAAAGCGTGAAATTCTTGGGATTTTTACTTCATATTCCAACGTTTTGACGTTCTGCGGAGACTTTACAAGCATTTTCCACTAGATTTGACGATTTTTAAAAATTTCATGATCCAAAGACTCCCCCCTTCTGGTTGTAAAGTGCTCAGAAATCTTCAATTTTCGACCAAAAAGCGTGAAATTCTTGGGATTTTTACTTCATATTCTAACGTTTTGACGTTCTGCGGAGACTTTACAAGCATTTTCGACTAGATTTGACGATTTTTAAAAATTTCATGATCCAAAGACTCCCCCCTTCTGGTTGTAATCTGTTCAGAAATCTTCAATTTTCGACCAAAAAGCGTGAAATTCTTGGGATTTTTACTTCATATTCCAACGTTTTGACGTTCTGCGGAGACTTTACAAGCATTTTCGACCAGATTTGACGATTTTTTTAAATTTCATGATCCAAAGACTCCCCCCTTCTGGTTGTAAAGTGCTCAGAAATCTTCAATTTTCGACCAAAAAGCGTGAAATTCTTGGGATTTTTACTTCATATTCCAACGTTTTGACGTTCTGCGGAGACTTTACAAGCATTTTCCACTAGATTTGACGATTTTTAAAAATTTCATGATCCAAAGACTCCCCCCTTCTGGTTGTAAAGTGCTGAGAAATCTTCAATTTTCGACCAAAAAGCGTGAAATTCTTGGGATTTTTACTTCATATTCCAACGTTTTGACGTTCTGCGGAGACTTTACAAGCATTTTCCACTAGATTTGACGATTTTTAAAAATTTCATGATCCAAAGACTCCCCCCTTCTGGTTGTAAAGTGCTCAGAAATCTTCAATTTTCGACCAAAAAGCGTGAAATTCTTGGGATTTTTACTTCATATTCCAACGTTTTGACGTTCTGCGGAGACTTTACAAGCATTTTCAACCAGATTTGACGATTTTTTAAAATTTCATGATCCAAAGACTCCCCCCTTCTGGTTGTAATCTGTTCAGAAATCTTCAATTTTCGACCAAAAAGCGTGAAATTCTTGGGATTTTTACTTCATATTCCAACGTTTTGACGTTCTGCGGAGACTTTACAAGCATTTTCAACCAGATTTGACGATTTTTTAAAATTTCATGATCCAAAGACTCCCCCCTTCTGGTTGTAGAGTGCTCAGAAATCTTCAATTTTCGACCAAAAAGCGTGAAATTCTTGGGATTTTTACTTCATATTCCAACGTTTTGACGTTCTGCGGAGACTTTACAAGCATTTTCGACTAGATTTGACGATTTTTTAAAATTTCATGATCCAAAGACTCCCCCCTTCTGGTTGTAAAGTGCTCAGAAATCTTCAATTTTCGACCAAAAAGCGTGAAATTCTTGGGATTTTTACTTCATATTCCAACGTTGTGACGTTCTGCGGAGACTTTACATGCATTTTCCACCAGATTTGATGATTTTTTAAAATTTCATGATCACAGTCCCGTGTATCCGGTGTGTTTTATACATTACCTACTTCCTCAGTATGTAGTTCCACTTTTTCGATTTCAATCAAGTCATTGTAGATTTCGGTCTTTCAATACACCAGAATCATCGCTCTCCCAGTTAAAATACACAGGAGAGACAAAGTTCAAGCGTGCTGATAGGACACGAGATTTTTTGACCTGACCTAGGAATAAAATACAATTAATTCCATTATTTGAATTTTCTGGAAAAATATTAATAGCTAAATATTGATTTAATATTAATTAATTTATTCGTAAAGTCGTGCCCACACCGGATTTATTTATTTTATTTGTCTTAATATATATATATATATATATATATATATATATATATATATATATATATATATATATATATATATATATATGTATATATATATATATATATATATATATATATATATATATATATATATATTATAACGAAAATAAGAAATAATATGTTGTGAGTTTCAGTCGTTTCAGGCTGCTAGTTTTTCGGTTATGGCTCATAAAATACTGGCTTTATCACTTTGTTTTCTGCCGCATTAATAAGCCAATAATTCAAAAAGTTATAGATGAAAATGGCTAAAATTTGTCTCCTACGTTCAAAATAATGTCAAAATATATATAAGTGTGAACCTACCTGTTAGTAATCTACATAGATTTCGATCTTATTAGATCTCATCAGTGTAGCTCAGCCAGATGGCGTTTAACTTACCTCCTAGCGGGTTAGTTGTATTATAAATGTCAAAATAGATTATGCAAAATTTCACGTCGATCGCGAAGAAAATAATTTCGGACTGCGGTTTATTTTATTTGCTTTACTTAGCTGGCTTCTATACGGGGAGCAACCTTAGTTGAGGAAACCCCTACTAAATTTTGCGTGGTTGAAGAAAATTAACGTTCACCACCTATGCCCTGACCCTAATTGATTATATGTATCTCTATAACTCGTATTTTGCACTTTGTTTGCAGCCGAGGAATGGACCATTGGATACTTGTTTTATTACGTGATTGTGTGATTTACTGGAAATAGGCAAATAATGGTAAACAACATCAGTGTGATCTCCATAAATTTATTTTCAAATTTAAGTACAACTAGAAACCTCATGTGCGCAATGTTCAAAACTCGTTTGTGCGTTTGAACTTATTATATCTATCCAACGTGTGCGTTTTAGTTACAAAAAAATAAATAGGTCCCCTCCAATCCAGCTGAATTTATATAAAACAATTTTCAATATCTAGATCGTGGATAAAGTCCGCCTTTGAATTCGGTGGCGCGCTCAGTTTTGTTGGGCTTAACTGGTGGATCCGCCGGATGCGGCTGATTGACTTCTTGTACTGAAATCACCTTGGAGGTCTTCCTGTACTTGTACCACCAGTACTCGAAACCGAGAGTGACGCATGCGAGTGCAATGCCCACGAAAATGACAATGAAAACGCCACCGATGTTCTGAATGCTGATGCCGTCCGACTGATCGTCCTGTTTGTCGCATTTCTGGGCTTTCGGGTTGTTGGTCCACCACTTCTCCTTAAAACGTTCCAGTTGCCGTTTGTTCAATAATTGTAGAATACTGAAATAAATAAGTATTTATAATATATGATGTCCTAAAGAATTTCAAACAAACTTACGCCGTGTTGAACTGGTCGCGCAGTGGAGATCCTTGCTGCACAGCAATTGCATAGGGTTTACGGGAAAACTCTTCGCCGACCATTTGTAGATCGCAGTTGGTTAGATGAAGGTATCTTATATCAGTGGCGTCACCCAGGAAGGCGAAGCCTTCACTGGAGGATCGTGATGAACGTACTCTTTTAACGGCTTCTTCTAAGTTTTTCGGTAAACCGGCTTCTTTCATGGCTTGCCACATTTTTGTGTATTTGTCACTCACCGGGTAGTCCCATACGGCTAGTTTAGCTCGTTCCACGTCGGATAGACTGTCGTTCAAGCTCATATCTTTCCAAATTCTGAAAGAAATATTGAATTATATTTATTGTATTATAATTAGAAAAATGTTTGGGCACGATTTTCTGAATTAATTATTTAAATTACAATAAACATCTAATCCAGCTCAGTGGCCGAGTAGCGAGAGCCGTCGCTCGTGTCGTGCTGAGCATTGAGTTCGAACCCCATCGGGGCGAATTTTTGAGAATCATCTTACACAGTATTTTCAAAAGTTTTTCTGTGTGAAACTACTTTGATTTTTTCTCTTTTGACGGCTGATAGCCCAATACAATCATTTTATGCTACCAATAAATAGTTAATCAATAATCTTTAAAGTACTAATTAAAAATACGAATACCGAATGTGGATATTGCTTTCATTCAATAAATCCACAAAATTCGTAAACATTTCTTAAATTACCAATTAAAAACCTGAATTTGGAGCAGTATTTGTGGTATCGACCTCAGGTTTCTATTTTTGGTTTCTGGGGATGGTTATTCTATCAGGGAACTGTATCTACCAATTTAGGTCTATTAGTTTTAAGGTGGGATGCGAAAACCCACGAAATCGCAATGGGGGTAGAGCCTCAGATACACACAAATACACAGCGAGAGACTGCAGACATTTAAGTGCCTTTCGTTTATCACTCTGGGCTGGTACGGGTTTATTGTTTCTTCTTCTATTGTCTGCTTCCGATGCGCATAATTCTACCTGGGCCCTTACAACGACCACAAGACCTGAGCAATACTGCACGCCACGGGGGCGACTAGCAATGATAAATCATGCTAAACGAAAGCGCCTTTAGAATCACATAGAGACAAATACAATAAAATAAAATAAAGAAATAACAAGCCAAGAATCAATTGAATCAATATTTTACATTAACTTTTTATAAAAATGTATAATATAGATGTCAAATGATAATATTAAATATGAATTGTATGTTGTGACTATTCTAACTCAACTAGAATTATATTTAATACATTTCATTAATACATTTCATTAATATATTAATAAATCCTATAAATAAATATCATAAATATTATTTTATTTAGAAATTTTATTACATTTGTTATCGTTGCCTTTTAACCAATAATCAACACACACACAAACACACGCCAGTATTATGTTTACAAGAATATAAAAAGAGTTCACGTTAACAGCATCGATCGACACAAATAAACACCCCGCCCGCGAACCTCGGGGGGTGACCGAGCCAGCCATCACAACATAGGTAATTGAATTGCACGGCGAGCATGTTAATGTGGCCATAAATTCGATAAATTGAATTGTTATGTGACTAAATCGACTCTATTATGCAAGAAGAAATATGCTCATAAATAGGTTTTATTAAGCAATGATAATAGGCATCATTTTTTTAGTAACATAAATTATAAAACATGAAATTTTAACATAATAGATTATATTCTGAAATAAATACGTGATCATTCACGGTTGGAATGAAATGATATACATTTGTGGCTGGTGTATAGAAGAAGGTCAAATTGAGTGAGTCGAAAACACGTTTAACAAGTATTCCAACCTATGCATGAACAATTATTTATAAACCCACAAGTTTTTCAGCAATTGTTAGAATTTGATTTGTTACCGAAACATATCAAGGTGGATAAATACAAAAAATACATCTTGTCACCTAATGTATTTTGGAATGGGATTTTTTAATTAAATATGTAAGAAGAATAAATTATATTACTATAAAAATTAGTAACTTACTCATAAAATTTTTGCTCGATATCCGCCATTCGTTGGAAGTACGTCTTCGCAGCGGATCCATTTAGGGGCGCATACTGGATCTTGTACTGCTTGGAAAGGTCATCCAGTGATTCAACAGGTGTATCCAAGCGGGAGACTGTAAGGAACGCAGCCAAATTGGCGGTATACGAGGCAATGATGATGAAACCGAACAACCACCAAGTAGCCGCTACTAGTCGCCCGGAAAGATTTTTAGGAGCTTCGCCGCCTCCTTGCGGCGTTAAAGATGTCATGCAAAACCATAAACACTCTTTCAGATTAAACTCGCGCTTTTCTTCATCGTCCTTGTACTTTTCTCGGTTGTTCTGGTAGCTGTAGGGACTCCAACGATCGAAAACCCACATCAAGAAACTATAACAAGGATTAATTACGCGGATACAGAAAACGGCAGTCATAAAGAAATTATCTATGATTGTACATTCGAGTCATCATGTATGAAAAATGATTTAATTATTTTACCTTGTGAAGAAGTATGCTGCCAAAATACACAACCACACACTATTCTCCAGTACAGTCAAAAATTTGAACAGCGAAGTCTGTGCCTTAGGCAACTTCATTAGAATCGTAATGCCCACCAAATCGTAGTACGGCACTGTGAAATCGATAACATTCTCGCGTTCGGCCATCACTGACATCGAGCCCAGTCCAATATCTGCCCGTTTCTCCACTAGTTCCTTCACCACCCCATCCCAGTTACCCTTGTCATCCATATTACCGAACTTGCCATCCCCCACGACCGCGATTTCGTAATCGAATTTGAGAATTTGTGCAATTTCATCAATCAAATCGATGCAGTACCCAGAAAACTTCTTCTTCGCCTTGGGGTCCTCGAAGATGAACGGTTGTTGCTGGAAGAGAGAATGTTTCGCATCGAAAAACGACCAGAAATCAAATGTGGAATGAAGGTTACAAGAATTATATGAATTTGAATTGAAAAGAGGCAATAAACAATAAGGAAGAATGAATATTATTCCCTAGAGGGCACTACCCGGTGATCCTGATGGCATGAGCATGTTGACGGTTATTACCATATGGGTGTGCATTGTTAATTGATGTGGTGCCGCCAGATGGCGTTTAAATTTCCTCCTAAGGGGTTAGTTGTATAATAATAATAATAAAGCCAAAGCCAAAATAAAGGTGCAAATGCAAAACGAAGAAAAATGAGATAAAATAATAAATAATATGAAGATGTACAGTAAAATAATTATGCAAATTTAAGTAACATTATTGTAAATAAAAACAAAAACAGGATTTAAAGGATAACAGAGGAAACAAGCAACAGAATATAACAAAAATTAATATTTGAAGCATTGAGAGCAAAAGTAGACTAACCCTCAAATTTAAAAAATAAAAATTACTGTAATAATTACAATAACATAAAACTAGACTTTTAAAATTTGATGATTTTGCTCTCACTGTTTCATGCAACCCTTAAATGCACATTGTTGCAGAACTGCAACATTACCTTTTAAAATGTTAAAATGTGTAAAATAACGTTTTTAATTAGGCAGTCAAATTAAAAACGTTATTTTAAAAACTAATTCTGTATAGATATCTCCATACATTGCTAATTATTTAATATGAATTTAAAAAAATCATGAATTTAAGGGTTAAATTGAACAAAAACGTCATAGTGGCCAACAGTAGTTCTCCAACACAGCAGAATGAAGAAGCATAGGGGAAATTAATAAAAATATTACGTACTATCACAGTCACAATTCTATAAACAACATCAGCAGTGTAGTTGCCCATCGTTTCCGGTTTTAGAAGCTGCAGCTTGTTGTTAAAACCCCCCTTCCAGGTACCCAGTTTTTCCGGATTTGCGGAGGAACCTTCACGAATGCTCACAGCGTTTAGTTCCATCGAAAATTCCATCATACTGTTGCCGTTTGAAGAGACTGTGAATGGGCCATATACGGGCTTTTCTGCGCTTGGCTATATAATGTGTTAAACATATTACTAAACTAAGACTATTGTAATTTTTATTTTCCGAATAAATTCAAATTATCTAAAAATATTTTTAAAATTTTAGGTGAAAATCTGTTAATTAAATTCAAAATTTGCAATTTATAATAGTACGCGGTGCTGTACAATTATAAATTACTAATTTTGAATTTTATTAACACATGTTCAACCAAAATTTAAAAAATGTTTGGAACCAAATTGAGATCATAATTTTTGGCTTTAAAAATGTTTATAAATCATATAACTGGCCACGTCCAGGCTTAAAACGGCTTGGACGTGGCCAGTTATATGATTTGTAAAAATTTGAGTATTCGTTTTAAGCCGGGCTGTGGCCCGTTATATGATTTGTAAATTTTTTAAAGCCAAAAATTATGATCTCAATTTTGTTTGTATTTCATTCAAATTATCTACAAACATTTTTTTAATTTTGGTTGAACATATGTTAATAAAATACAAAATTAGCAATTTATAATTGTACAGCAATGCGTACTATTATAAATTGCTAATTTTGAATTTTATTAACACATGTTCACCTAAAATTTAAAAAATGTTTCGAGATAATTTGAATGAAATACAAACAAAATTGAGATCATCATTTTTGGCTTTAAAAAATTTACAAATCATATAACGGGCCACATCCCGGCTTAAAACGAATACTCATATTTTTCTCGTTATAGGAGAATTTTTTTATGTTACGTTTTAATTTAAATAAAAGCAAATTACCGTTTTAAAATAAGTTCTCAAATCTAAGTTTCCACGTGGTGGAGAATTCTTCCCATCGTAATCATCACACGTAATGTACTTCATGTCCTTAGGCCAATTACCATTAGTAATAACCGATCTGCAATAAATCACCATTTTATTTACTTTCATCTAACCTGGGGTGCGATTTTTAAGCGATCGCTATGCATATAGAGATCGATTTTTGAGCCTTCTCTAAGTGAAAAGTGATCACTATCTTCAAGAGACCTAAATGCTAGACAGTCGATTTTTTACTCTTTTCTACGTGAGAAATCATCATAATCTTCAACAGAACTAAATCACAGTAGTTATGTTTTACATAAATTGAGTTAATAATATTTGTCCATCGTTATGAAACGCGTACACTTTCGTTTATTGTTCTGGAGCTGTTTGTCTCGTATACGATTAACCGAGCCACTCATGAGGCGCTTTCATTTAACATGGTTTATCATTGCTAGTCGCCCCCGTGACTTGCATGATCACTCAGGTCTTGCAGTCGTGCGCCGCCTTTTGTATGGGCCGAGATAGAATTATGCGCATTGGAAGCGACAAATAGAACAAGAAACAATAAGCCTGTACCAGCCTAGAGTGATAAACGAATGTCACTATGGAACCTCGTCACTTACCGCGATTGCGGATTTCATTCAAATAAACTTAAAATTTCGTGAAATTGTAAACTTATGATGTTATTTTCCATCATGTTAAAACGCATTCATCATTTCAATTTGTATGTAATGTTATATTACGAAAATTGTATACGATACCCAAAAAATTCACAGTTGTCACGACCGTGTGTGTATTCTTCTATCGTTTCACGAATAGTATCTCCGATGCTAACCGTTCGGGGTAGCTAGAAACGATAAACGAAAGCTCCTTTTACAACGCTTGAACATAACGATCGCTCAAAAAACGTACTCTAGATCTCAAACAACCACAAATGCATTATGTATTGCAGGGGTGGCCAACTTTTGTATACATAAAATATATTTTTTATCTTAAAACTGTGTCGCGATCGACTTGTTGTTATGTGTGCTCTATTTATCAGTCGTAATCGATCGACCAAAATTGGCTTCGCAACCGACCGGTCGATCGCGATCGTTTTGTTGGCCACACCTGAGGTATTGCGATGATTGTTGGCACTCTTACTTGACGTTGAGAAACGTATGCAGCGCTAAATCAAAGTAAAACGCCGCCGTAATGTCCGGATCCGTGGGCAACTGGTAGATGGTTTGTATCACCCCAGAACGATCTTGATACTGATTGTTGATGATCGGTTTGGCGTACATGATGGTGGCGTTCTTGCAGTTGCACTTGAGGTCACCCTTGTATTGGGTGATTGCATGCCATGCGAATTTGCGATTAAAGAAGTTTACTTGTGAGGCGGCGTCCAGTACGTTTTTGATGTTAGCCGGCGAGCCGATGATAAAGAAATTGACTATGTCCAGTTTGCGCACTTTTTGAATCTGGGCTGCTGCCGCCGCCTCAATTGGCACGATTATATGGCGCGTGGCCACGTTTTGCAGCAACGATTTGAACTTATGATCCATGACTGCAGGGAGAAGATATAAGATAAAAAAAACAGGATTTTAAGCGTGTGAAAAAAAATATAGATGTATTTACCAAAAGAGGGGTCGTAGAGTATAGCAGCGTTTGAAATATTCTGGTTGAGTACGATGGCGCGTACTATTTCAGGAATTATATCAGCAGGCGGCATTATCTGCAGCAGGAATTTTTCCTGATCTTTTTTTATGTCCCTCCACTGTCGTAAATCGCGTGCCTGTCCAAACGAGCCACTAATTGTCGGTATGTTTAGGGCGGCTGTGAAAGACTTTACTGTTTCTGAAGCCATGCCCGTCATTGTCGTGTCCAGCACCACGTGAGGCTCCTTCTTCGCAGTTAACATTCCCGTATATGTCTTACATACTGAAATTTTTCGATTCAATCATAATTTATTTAATTTCAAAAATGTATCAACTTACTCTGACAATTATTTGAAAATGGAAACAGATATAGCCAAACTGATAAGTAGCTCAAAAAGTATTTGTTAAATTTTGACTAACTAATACTTTTTGAGATAGGTATCATTTTGGGTATATCTGTTTCCATTTTCAAATCATTCTCAGAGAAAGTTGATCATGTTGATTCATACATTTTTAAAATTTTTGATTTTCATTGTAAATGTTTTGGGGTATCCAGCTCAGTGGCCGAGTGGTTAGAGACGTCGTCCATCTCGTACTGAGCATTGGGGAGCCTGACTTCGATCCCTAGCGGGGACCGAATTTTCGCGAATCACCTTTCACAGTTTTTCGGAGGTTTTCTGTGAAGTTAAGGTAAATTCCGGGTGATTAAACTTCTCTGAGCTTCTCCCTTGACCGGCGGAAAAGCCTCACGGCTGATAGCCATATAAAGATAGAAGTTTTTTTGTTTGTTTTGGAGTTTATTTTTTGCATGCTACGCGAATAGAAATTGATTTCGATAAAAACGAGTAGATCTCGAATACAAAACTATATTATTTGAAGAGACTTGTACTTGAAATTCCATTTTTAAAGTGTATATAAAAGAAAATACATGAGTTGTTTTTGAGTTTGAAATAATTTTTATTGTACCGTCACAATTGTTTTGCTATACTACAGCATCATCATGAAACTCAAACTCAAACTACCTACGTAGTTTTATTTATTCAAAACTGTAAACCATAAGTAGCTATGAGAAAACGTTAACATAAAACTCTCTATATACAGAGAAAGTTGCATTATTTTATTATGTATCTAGTTGCTCATTAAAACAAATACAACCTTACATATTTATCAATAGCCCCCTCTTAGTTATTTGTTTTGTTACGTTCCGTTACACATGTTGATAAAAATTTCATTAAACCACATTGTGATTATTGATCGTTGTTCGTTTTAATTGCGGTGTACTTGCTTGAGGATTAATTATATTTGGAGTGTTTTGATAGTAGTCAAACAAGGTAATGTTGACAGTACGTTTATTTGTTGTAAGTTTTAGTAGTAAAAAATATTCTTTATTTTTATTTATATTATATTAAATATCTTTCGTTATAATTTTTAACTGAATATCGAACTTCGGGTTTTTCTGCCCCATGTTATTGTATTGTACAATCCAGCTTTAGTTGTGGAACCGGAAAATTACCAAACAATTAATTTTTTTCAAATTTTATGGAAGACTGCAATTTAAATCATCTTTCTAACTTTACAAATATAAAATTAGTATATTCAAAAATAATAGCTGCGATTTTTAGCAATTTTTTAAATAGCCAACATAAATTGGAGAGGTTACTTTTTAACGCTTTTCATTATTCTGATCTTAATAATTTTGCTATTTAAACATATTATATCTCATTTTGTAGCTCATTAATCTAGTAACACATAAATGTCGTTAGAATTTTCGAAAATAATAGCTACGATTTTTTGCAATTTTTTTAAATAGCCATCATAAGTTTGAGAGCTTACTTTTTCACGTTTTTCATTATTCTGGTTTTAATAGTTTTATTATATAAACATATTATATCTCATTCTGTAGCTAATTAATCTAGTAACACATAACTGTCGTTAGAATTTTCGAAAATAATAGCTACGATTTTTTGCAATTTTCTAAATAGCCCAGATAAGTGTGAGAGGTTACTTTTTAACGCTTTTAATTATTCTGATCTTAATAATTTAGCTATTGAAACATATTATATCTCATTTTGTAGATACTTAAGCTAGTAATACATAACTGTTATTAGAATATTCAAAAATAATAGCTACGATTTTTTGCAATATTTTTAAATAGCCATCATAAGTTTGAGAGCTTACTTTTTCACGTTTTTCATTATTCTGGTTTTAATAGTTTTATTATATAAACATATTATATCTCATTCTGTAGCTAATTAATCTAGTAACACACAACTGTCGTTAGAATTTTCGAAAATAATAGCTACGATTGTTTGCAATTTTTTTAAATAGCCATCATAAGTTTGAGAGCTTACTTTTTCACGTTTTTCATTATTCTGTTCTTGATAATTTAGCTTTATAAACAATTTATATCTTATTTTGTAGCTAAGTAAGCTAGTAATATATAGCTGTTATTAGAATTTTCAAAAATAATAACTACGATTTTTTGCAATTTTTTAGATAGCTGATATAAGATTGAGAGGTAACTTTTAAATGCTTTTCAATATTCTGATCTTAATAATTTGGCTATATAAACATATTATATCTCATTTTGTAGCTAATTAAACTAGTAATATAGAACGGTTATTAGAATTTGCAGAAATAATACCTACGATTTTTTGCAATTTTTGAAATAGCCCACATAAGTTTGAGAACTAATTTTTAAAAGCTTTTCATTATTTTTATGTTAATAATTAAGCTATATAAATCTATTATATCTCATTTTCTAGCTAATTAAGCTAGTAACACATAACTGTCATTAATTTTTTTTTAAATAATAGCAACTATTTTTTGCAATTTTTTAAATAGCCCACATAAATTTGAGATCTTACTTTTTAACGCTTTTCAAGATTCTGATCTTAATAATTTAGCTATCTAAATATACTATATCTCATTTTATAGCTAATTAAGCCAGTAACACATATCTGTCATTCGAATTTAAAAAGAAATGCAATTTTAATAGCCCATATAAGTTTGAGAGGTTACTTTTGAACGTTTTTCATTATTCTGATCTTAATAATTTGGCCGAAATGGCCGAAAACCCGTATAATATTACAAAATCACTGTTATTTACATTTTGTGAGAAAATCGTAATTAATGGGTTATTTATAAGGCGGGAAATTCGCCATAACTTTGTAATTTGAATCTACCTACTAGCTTTAATAATAGAGAGCGGAAAATATGCAAGAGACCATTTGTTGGATTTTAAATTCTCTACAACTTTGCAATTCTAGCCATCTTCCAGCTGTAAATACAAGAAAGTTAAACCCGAAAACTAGGAAAATGGTGAAAATTTACATTTTTCAGGTAGTTTTATTTTGCTTTTTTCGAGAAACTGATAATTTGGCTATTTGTCAGGTTTGATTTTTTTCTTGGCAATTTTTGTTCTCATTCTAGCTTTAATGCTGAAAGAGTTATACAGAAAATAGCTCAATGGTCGCATTTTCTAGGCAGTTTATTTTTTCAGGAAACGGTAATATATAGCAGAATTATGCATTTAATTATTAACGGTGAGTACAGCCCCCGCCGCTAGGGTACCTCGTGAGCCTTATACAACATGCATGATATGCTAGCCGGGTAAACTCTTTGTAGTAATGGCTTCAGATCGACGCCTTAGATAACTATGCCACGAACCGCCTTAGTAATATGCATATTTCGTATGTTAAAGCAAAATGTAAATTATTGGCCCGGCGCATTGACCATAATTTCCATTAGCCTCGATAATAATAGTCGATGAAATAATTTATATATAAAAGTTGTCTTGAATCAGTTCCTATTGGATCAATTAAGAGATAACTCGGTGATTTATTTGCGTATATGTGTTATATAAATAAATGTTTGCTTCACTTACTAGCTTCCAACAAAGTTTTAGCATCGGACCTGTTACCAGAAACCCTTTCGATGTCAACCTTCACCCCCAATTTCGAGTTTTTCTTGACGTAGTCCAACGCGACGTTGACGGCATTCTCCGCGATATTATTTCCTTCCTCATTGATGTATACTGTTGAGACATAAAAATTAATTAATACTCGTCCTCACTAGCATAATTTTGTCTTTTTAGACAAGCGTATCATAAATATACTACTTACAAACATTGATATTCTGAGTAGTCTGACCATCAACAAGTCCGATAATCACCGCGAAGATCAGGGCACAAGCGAGGTGCGTGCCTCTAATCGGCGACCCCATCCCACCGTCACCGCAGACAACAATTGATTGATATTTGTGCGGGGGTACGTGTGCTTCCGGTCGGTTTTATATGGCCAACATTGTTGCTAAGTGATATGGACGGTATAAACAAGACACATGATCAATTATTCAACATTTATTTGTGCGCGCGTTTGCCGATGATGCAACGCGCGTGAATTGCCGTGAAGATTTGACGTGGTGGTTATTAGCCATTAGCCCTAATTGGCGCAAAATGGATGCCCTATTCGAATTTGACGGGGCGGTAAACGTGCATTAACTTAACAGCCAAATATTTCAACAAATTTATCAAACGATTGCGAGATTATAATAATGTAATGCGGACATTGATTTTTATGAAATCACTAACAACTACAGAATAACAACATTTAGGAATCATTTTCATATATAAAATAAATATTATTTACATGGGGCAACTATTAATTTCTTTCTTATGATAGTATACAAAGTGTTAATATTGCATGTCAATTACCCTCTTTGGTAAAATATAGATGAAGTGCTCAATAATGAATAAAGCTTAGGCGAAACTATTTACAAAGTGTAACTAATCTGTGATACAAATTGTTTCCTTTACCAAAATTAATTGCAAACAGTAACGGGTTTCAGCTATTGGCCTAGACTAGAGATGAGTAACCCGCGGCCTGTATGCGGCTCTTCAAAGATTTTAAATTTAAATTTTTATTCCTACAATATCCCGCAACCTGTATCCTAAACGTATTAACTTATTTTTTCTAAATTATGCCGACATTATAAATAGGTACTCATCATTTCTGTAAATTTATATACTTCGATTATTTTGTTAATAAAGAGATAGTTTGAGTTATCATTCGTTTGTATTATCATAAGTTTCTTATACGCTGGTTGTACAAAAAAAATAGAAAAGACCTTTATTTGGCATGACAACTCAAACAAATACAAAAACCCTCCAATATACAATGCTCATCAAGAACAATAAAAAATTATATACATAAACATGCATAATATGCAAAATGTAAATTATTAGCCCGGCGCATCCACCATAATTGCCATTAGCCTTGGTAATAATAGCCGATGAAATTATTTATATATAAAAGTTGTCTTGAATCAGTTCCTATTGGTTCAATTAAGAGATGACTCGGTGATTTATTTTTGTATATGTATTATATGTATATATTTAATAAATATATATATATATATATATATATATATATATATATATATATATATATATATATATATATATATATACATAAAAAATAAAAATAAAAGTAACAACATTTTTAAAATTGTACTGGCCCGTTGTAAAAAAAAGGTTGCTCATCCCTGGTCTGTAGGTCACTATAAAGCAATCTCAAGGCACTATTGACATTTAAATTTCCAATCTTATTACTAACAAAATGATTTAAATTAGGAAGTCTACTGAATTTAACAATGATGTTGCTCATATCTAAAATCGATTTCCGTGTTATATTATAATATTAGAACTCGTTCAGTTTAAACATGAATATTTGAAAATTATTACTAGGTCGTTCGACGGGTAATGATTTTTAATTGCATTGTCCCTAATAATCAATTTTCAGTGAATTTTTTAAATTGAAAATTTATTTCAATCATATTTGTGTCACTATTTTAATTATTCGCGTTTTTTTACAATTAAAATAGTGACACAAATATGATTGAAATAAATTTGCAATTTAAAAAATTCACTTTTGAACTGACAGCACAAAATACATAAATTACAGATCGGCCGGCTTCAAAACATTTGATTTTTATATTATAAGGATTAATTCTAATTAGTTATTTATATTTTATTTTAAGATTTATGGGTCTACTAGTTTTATGCAGCAAAATCAATCATGAACAAAATTGCTACCGTTTTACTGGTATATTGAAGATACACGTTTGCGTGTGTTTAATCTTTTCCAGCAATACTTCGATATTGTGAAGCAAATTAAACCAAAAACAGCGACTCCAAGGAAAATAAAAATGCCTGCAATATTTTCCATACCAATACCACCGGAATCAATTATCTGCGAACACAATATACGCTCCGGATTGCTTGTCAGCCATTTTTCTTTAAGAGTTTCCAACTGGCGCCGGTTCAACAACTCCAGAATACTTCAATCAAAGGAAATTTCGATAAATAGTTACATTTTCTGATTAATTTGATTTAAATATATGATTTAGTGATAATAAACAGTTTTAGTCATATAAACAGCAATCGCTTTTTAATTGCGATATATTTGTAGCAGAAATGTCTAATCTTTTATAATAATAATAATAATAATATAATTTATTGCCCAACAGATCAAAATCAAATTACAAGACAATACATTGAAAAGTATTACATGATTTAAACAATGTAAAAGATAAATAGAAATTGTGTTTGTATTACTACAAACACATTTTCTATTTATCTTTTAGATTGTTTAAATCATGTAATACTTTTCAATGTATTGTTTTATAATTTGATTTTGATCTGTTGGGCAATAAATTATATTATTATTTGATAGTTTATACTTTTTATTAGGGATCCTGATTTAGAGAGATAATAAAAATAAAGATAAAACTCACGCTGTATTAAACTTGTCTCGTAATGGTGATCCCTTCTGTACAGCCACCGCGATTGACTTTCTATGAAACTCTTTGCCAATAATTTGGAAATCACAGCTTATCAGCACGGCATATTTGATATCAATAGCATCTCCAAGAAATGCAAACCCGTCACTACTGGAGGTGGAAGCGCGCACCCTGTCCAAAGCCTCTTCCATGGTCTGCGGCAGTCCGTAACGCTGCATATTCTTCCATAGTTTTGTGTACTTGTCACTTAAAGGATACTCCCACACAGCTAGCTGCGCCCTATCCCAGTCAGATTGGTTGCGTTTCAAACTCATGTGTAGCCATTTTCTTAAATTTAAAACAAAAAATAACGCGATAATTGTAGACTTAGGAATTATAATAGAATGTAACCTACTTGTATAACATCTTCTCGATATCCGCCATCTTCATGAAGTATTCCATCGTCGTGGATCCATTTAATGGAGCGTATTCCATCTTGTACTGCATTGAAAGATCATCCAGGGATTTAATAGGGGTATCCAGTCTGGAGACAGTTAAAAAAGCAGAAAGATTGGCGCTGTACGACGAGAATATTATAAACGCGAAGAACCACCAGAAACCAGCAAGCACACGAGCTGATAAATTAACAGGAGCTTCTCCAGCGCCTTGCGGCGTGAAGGATATCAAACAGAACCATAAACATTCACCGAATGTGAATCGTCGAACATGTGTATTAGATAGTTTGGCGTAGCCGAAAGGACTGACTGTTGCGAAGAACCAAATTAAAAAGCTATAACAGATATGAAATCAAACAAATTAAAAAATATGTTATTGTATTTTATAACCTTGTAAAGAAGTAAAAAAGAGCCAAACACAACCAAACGCTCCCATCAAATATCGAAAGGAACCGAAAGATATACGTCTCTTTCTCAGGGTATTTCATAAGAATTGTTTGCCCAACCATATCGAAAATGGGCACTGTAAAGTCTACAAACTCCTGACGTTCCTCTGTAACGGATATCGTTCCAAGCCCAATATCGCCTCGCCGCTCAATAAGCTCCCTAATTACCCCATTCCAATCTCCGTTTTCTGCGTTTCTATTGCCTGCTAAACCATCGAATGCAGGCGCTATTTCGTAGTCGAAATTGACGAGACGTGCTATATCGTCCAAAAGATCTATGCAGTAGCCGGCGAATTTTTTGGGGGCCGTAGGGTCTTCGTATAGAAAAGGCTTTTGCTATAATTATAATTTGCTATGAAGTTAGAGCCTTAATATATTATTTAGAAAGAAGATTAATGCATAAAAAAATTATTAGGGTTTAAAGTAACCAAAAATTAGTCATGAGTCGAATTTTAAAATTATTTCAATCGGTTTCAATCTATACATTTATATAATATAAATTATATAAGTAGAAATTAATGTATTTTACAGTTTCAGAAGAAGAAAAAAACAGTTTTTAGTAATGAAGTATTCAGATATTGGATGGAAAACATTTAAACAAGTTAAACTTCAAAACTCATGTTTTCATCCAATATCTGAAAAAATATACTATTGATTTTAATTTTTGCATTACTATGTTTAAATAGATTAATCAGGCTATTTAAAAATGTATAAAACATAGTTTTATCTCATGAGAAACTGACTTTATAGCGTACTTAAAAAGGGTGAACATTTATTTCACTAAAAATATTAAAAAAACATGATCCCATAAGTCATAAAACTATATCAAAAATCCTTTGCAAAATTTGAAGCAAATCGAAAAAATGCCAAATTCCGACAAAAATCGTAACTGAATGAATCGCAGGAAATATTTTGAAGTTTTTTGTCGAAATTTGGCATTTTTTCGATTTGCTTCAAATTTTGCAAATGTATTACAACCGATTAGATAAACGTATTTTGGACAATTTCAGTAGATTCAGGTTTTATTTTTACAGTTATAACTGAAAACAAGAGGCTTTAAGTAACTTACTATATAAGCTACAACTCTGTAATAGGTAGTTGACGCATAATATTTCATCAAGTCTGGCGTTACATAATCTATATCATTATAAAAACCAGCCTTCCATGTCCCTAAAGCTTTGGACTCTACAAGGGAACCATCGCGGAATTCCAGTACGCTAACATTCATATCAAAATTGATTGAACTCATACCATTTGTGGTGATATTAATTTGACCTGATGTTGGAGTATACGCACTATGCTACAACAAATATCTTCAAAAATCGTCTCAAAATCTTAACAATAAACTTACATTCATTAAAATTGCATTTAAATCAACATCATTTCTTATTGAATTAGTTCCATTGTAGTCCTCACATTTTAACATGTAATGTTTTGATGGGTTGTTGTGAATAGTCCTGTGAAAGTGTAGTGTATTAAAAATATATCAGAAGATTGTACTACTTTACTCACTCAGCTGCAAGAAAACTACGTACAGCCATATCAAAATAAAACCCAGTACTAATGTCTGAAACACCGCTAAACCGATACGCTTGTTTCTTCTGTTTGAAATTCAACTGGAAAACTGTTTGCACGAAGGGTTGTGCGAAAATGACGTCCGCTCTTTTGCACTCGCATTTCACCACGGCGGCGTCATGTGTGATTGCGTGCCAAGCAAATTCTTTGGTGAACATCCCGACTGCGTCAGCATCCTCTAGCACTGCCTGTGCGTTTGTAGAGTTTGCAATCACAAAAATATTGAAAATCTTTTGTTTTCTGATGGCTATTAACTGTTTGATGGGGTTTTCCATGAAAAGGTCCGCTATGATGTGGCGCGTGGCGAGGTTTTCTAGCAGATGTTTATATTTATGTTGCATTACTAAAAGAAAACATATATTTTAGTAATATTATATTAAATGACGAAATATAATAAGATGCACGTACTGTAAGATTCATCCGTAATAATTGCAGCTGTTGAATAATTTTGTTTGATAACAATTTGGCGAACTATCTCTGGGATTACATCAACCGGGGGCAGAATTTGCACCAAATACTTTTGTTCTATTTCGGAAATATTCGACCATAGCTGCAAATCATGCGGTTGTCCCACAGAGGTTGATATTGTGGGCACATTTAAAGCTGCAGAAAAGGATTTCACGCTTTCGGAAATCACACCTGAAATGGTGGTGTCGTAAACGATGTCAGGGGGTGTTGCAGCATCCAGCATTGAGTCGTAAGCGGTGCAAACTGCAACAAACAATAACCCTTAAATATTTTGTATAGATACCGAAATCCATACGTTCCTCTGATAAATTATTTTTTTTTTATAGAATTAAATTTAATTAATTTAAAATGTAGTATGTGCTATGGTTTTTTTTGTTCTACGGTGAGTACAGTCCCGCCCCTAGGCTGTGTGCACTGTGGCCCTTCCCTTCATGGACCTATTGTGCTTCATACAACATCCATGATATGCTAGCCGGGTCAACTCTTTGTAGAAAAGTTTCCCGACTAGCGGTGGATTCGAACCACCAACGTTCCGCACGCAATGGCTTCAGACCGTCGCCTTAGACCACTGCGCCACGCCTCCTGTGCTATTGTAACAACACTTCTTAAAATAGTAACGTAATTAATTCCTTTAATTATTATTTCAATTAGTCTACTTACGATTATCGAAGAATAATTCTGTTCGTTTATTGGATCCCTTAACCAGTTTATAATTTACTGTTATATTGTGATCTTTCATTACGAAATTAACAGCTGCACGAAAGGTGGGTTCGGCGTATATATTTCTATCTTCACTGACGAATACTGAAATAATTGCCTAAACTAAATTTTATTCAGGTTTTAGAAACTAACAAAAATCTTTGTAGGCCTATTAGAAGTTAGGCTTTGCCGCCGGTAAAGGAAGACGCTAAGCACTAAACTCATGGGTGTTTCATCACCAGGTATTTACCTAGTACCCTAGTAGTTAGTCTCGTATCTTAACTTCACAGAAAACCTCTGAAAACTGTGAGTGAAAGGTGATTCGCGAAAATCCGCCCCGATATTCGGGAGCGTGAGTTCGGGGCGATTTTTCGCGAATCAACGTTCGCTCACAGTTTTCAGAGGATTTCTGTGAAGTTATGGTACGAGACGAACGGCGCCTCTAACCACTAAGCCACTGAGTTGGGTAAAAGGTTTTAGATTTTTTGATTATTTTCTTTAAAGACATAGTTAAACAAATAAGCGTGGGCCTCGTCTGCTCAAAAGACTTTACACAGGAGGTGTAACCCTAAATGGATGGACTTCATCTAAGGTTAAATATGACCTCAGGACCGATTGGGAATAAGTACCGTAATCTAAAGTTGAAAAGAACTTTGAAGAGAGCTAGAGAGTAATAATACGTAAAATCGTTCAGGGGTAATCCTTAGAAAACCAAAGGGGCGATTCAGTGTGTCTTATTTAAATATTGTCTATATTCAAGATATTGTCTATATTCAAGATATTGGTCTCGTTGAAAATAATATAAGCGTTTACAATAGCGTTACCGCCACTCCTCCTCGATATTGATTATAGTTTACCGATTTAATGCGTGAACTTTTAAACTTACAGACATTTATGGTAGAATTGGCGGCGAAACAGATTTCCATGATTGCAAAAATAGTCATCAAATATATTTCAAACATTTCAGGGCTAATTTTGTACACACAAACACCTTGACTATTAAACAATTTTAAATGTAACCCTTGCTATTCGGTATACAATATAGAACTAATGAATCTCAAGCGGCGTTCTCATTTTTATTACAATAATTTAATTACATCGCTGAACCAATCACACCCTTTTGAATGATTAATGTGCCTGATTTAATACGTTTTTAGGGTTGTAATTGAATTCTAATATCACGTAATGGATTACCATTTAATTCACTTGATATAAAATCAATGCACATTATTTTAACATACGACTTTACAAGTATATTCATTTTTTACTTTTTAACTGGTTTACATTCAGAACTTTTCTATTGAATTGTGTTTATGGCAGAGATATTAATTAAATAGCCTGAATTATCTTCAAGCTATATAAAACACGAGCCAAAATTGAGCTGTGTCAAGTGCCTACATAAATATTTAAATAATTTAGAACCATATAATCTTGAAGAGTTCTAGAAGTAGTTAAACACAAAATTTTAAATTCCTAGAATTCTATTTTCTATGTATATTTCAACATTATAATATTTCTCTACTATGTATGTATCTGACGCCTTATTATTATTAATAATAATAATAATTTTCAGTCTCACATATCTTATAGATAATCAATAATAATAATATCTCTTCTAGGATTATAATTATATGAGACTTGTATATACTTCGTATAAATATAGGAAATTGGTCAAGTTGATTAAGGATGTTCATGTAATAAAAATGGAGGAATTATGTTTTTCTGGATATCTAACGGCAGGAGCTACAGAAAAGCCTCTATCATCAATCTGTAGTGCTAGGAATACTCTACATTATCACATAAAAACCATCTCTTTAGTATTTGAAATAGAGACGCTACAGAGTAGAAACAGGGGAAAAACATGAAATTTCATCATATTCACATTTAACTGTCTGAATAAATATGTAATTTTGGATTGTATTTATCACAATGAAATTAATAAAATGAGCTATCTTAATCTAAACTAGGATTGAGTAATAAATAATAAATAATAACATCATAACGTAAATCATTGAAAATAAAGAAAATATGTCAATTAATAATTATATATAATAATTAATAATAATGCAAAAAACATTAATAAAATTAATAGTTAGCGAGTTATAATACATGTTATATATTTTAATTATTTTTTTAATATTTATATATATATATATATATATATATATATATATATATATATATATTTATACATTTTGCATATTATTGTTGTCCTGTAATTGGATTTTTCTTTCCGTAGGACAATAAAGCCTATTATTATTATTATTATTATTAATAGTAGTAGTAAGACCATACTTTGTTGTTGGCTTTTGTAACTATTGATATCCATAATCTTACAAAGTTTCAGAGCAAACAGTAAAGTGTTTTTATTAACAAAATTGTATGTAATTTCGACGCATAGTTTTTTTTTTATTAAAATATTAATATATAAATATAAATATAATTTCACAAATTGCGTCATTATAAAAGTATTGACGACCTATGTCTGAGCCGCCACAAAAAAGTATTAAAGGCGAGAATCGAACTAGAATTTTCTTATAGTGATAGATGTAATCCTGCAAAAATATAGAATTATAACCCTGTAGTTCTCGAGAAATAAATTAATTAAAAGTCTAAAACTCTAAAGTAATTTAAATGAAATGGCGAGGTATATAATAAAATTATAAATAATTTCTTGTATTTTATTTTTCCCACCCTTAATGACTAAAGCAACAATCGCCATCTCATGGTTAGTATAGAGTTGAAATGTAATGCTTTGTTATAATTTTGTTTGTTGTTTGTTTTTTTGTTGTAATGTAATGCTTTGTTAAATGTAATGCTTTGTTAAATGTAAAGTGGGCTGATACAAGTTCATGGATATATTCACTCCAGATGCATGCGGTTGTATAACTTGACATTAAAATCAATCATTACGAACTACTAGTCTTGAAGCGATTCGAACTACTTATAATGTGGGCGGATACAAGTTGATGGATATATTCACACTAGATGCATGTGGTTGCATAACTTCACACTGTAGTAGTTCAAATTATCATACATTATGAACTACTGCGTTTTAAGGTGATTTGAACTACTTATAAAGTGGGCGGATACAAGTTGATGGATAAATTCACACTAGATGCATGCGGTTGTATAACTTCACATTTTTGTGGTAGTTCAAATGAACAACCACTACTTTTTAAGCGATTTGAACTACAAATTCAATGTGAAGTAGTTAAGTTGGAAACACTGCGAATAAAACCGACGCGTTTGTTTACGTTTTTGCTTTGAGGTTATACGAATTGTAAATTAAACTAATTTGTTTATAAGAACCTCTGTGTGTTTATTTGTTATCTAAAGGTGATTGTGGCTATTCATACAAGATGTCTATCGAAATAGAGTCAGCAGAGTAAGTAAATTTTGCAATAATTTTGTGCTACTGAATTCACAGAAAATTCCTTGTTTTTGTTTTAGTGTGATCAGATTGATACAGCAGTATTTGAAGGAGTCTAATTTGTATAAAACCTTGATTACATTACAGGTGAGCTAAAAACTAAAAGTTGAATTTAAATCATCAATATAATCATATTCAATAGTAATAGAAATAATGAATGGGCATAGTTTAGATAGTCTGAGATATTGTCGATCCCATTGATTGCATACTATTATTCAATGTATATAGAGGATTTATATTGTAACTCACGAAAGTGTTATCCATTAACAAAGTGATGAGATCTGAAAGATATGGGTGTTTGTTGCAAGACCAACCAATTGTGCCCATTCACCATTTCAAATGACTCAAGAAGTCCATACTCAATTATTTCCACAATCTTTTTATGATTCAATCAATTTTATTGATTAATTAAGACTTGATTATACACAGAAAATTGATAAAACAGTATAAAGGCACCTTACTTGGTCAATAATACTGTCAATATTTGCTTCAATCCTCCTTTTATATTTATCAAGTAATCAATTATCCGGATAAAGATCAGTATTCTCTTCATTACATCATTAGTATATGTTAAACGATGAGTAATACTGGCAATATTTTAGAATAATGAACATTTTAAACATATTATCATACAGTAATACTGTAATTTTTCTAAAATATTGACAGTAATATTGATCGTGTAAGGTGCCTTATAGAGTAGATTGAAATAGTTAATGGCCATATTAACACTTTTCCATAATTTTCTACGTTTCAATCAATTACATTTGATTCATGTAAATTTTAGGAAGAAACAGGTGTTTCATTGAACACTGTAGACAGTGTTGATGGTTTTTGTGCAGACATCAACAATGGACACTGGGATACAGTCCTTAAAGCTATCCAGTCGCTTAAATTGCCAGACAAGAAATTGATAGATTTATATGAACAGGTAAGATAGCTATTGTTGATCAAATAGTCTTTTGTTAATAAAACCATTGAATTTATAGATTGTGTTGGAGTTGATTGAATTGCGTGAATTGGGTGCTGCACGTTCTCTATTGAGACAGACTGATCCTATGATTATGTTGAAACAGAATGAGCCTGAGAGGTATATTCATTTAGGTAAGTTATTTTATTTGCATCATTAATCAGAACTACTAGCAATATAACTCAATCCAATATTATGTTCGTAATAAAATAAGCATACTTGCATACTAATACACTGAAATGACAAATGTCATAACATCCAAAAATAAATAGAGATAAATGCATTTTAAAGATTGCAATATTTCCAGTAGTTTTACCATTGAGTATATTGTTAATTAATAATAATTTGGTTACACTGAAATGACAAATGTCGTAACATCCAAAAATAAATAGAGATAAATGCATTTTAAAGATTGAAATAGTTCCAGTAGTTTTACTGTCGAGTATATTGTTAATTAATAATAATTTGGTTTATTCTAAACCATAAAAAAGGATTAAATGAGCATTAAAATATACATAAGAAACATTAAAACCTGAAAATTCATGTGCTAGTGCTATATATGAGGGTTGTAAATAAAGTAGTGGCAACAAGTAGAAATTAATTTATATTACAAGTTAAATTGCAACTTACAAGTAATATTGCATTACATTCCTTCAATATAAACCTCAGTAAAGTTTATTACCTTTAAAACAGTCGATTTAGTTAGATAAGGTTGTTGTTGTGTGGTATTCATATAGAGAGTGACTGAATCGACAGCTTCAAAGGTAATATACATTGCTGGTGATTATATTGAAGGAATGTAATTCAATTTTACTTGTAAGTTGTAAATTGCCACTACTTTCTTAATAATGCTAGTTTAAGATAGTATTTTCTATTAGAAAACCTTCTGGCTCGTTCATACTTCGACCCTCGTGAGGCCTATCCAGACGGCAGCAGCAAAGAAAAGCGTCGAGCTGCAATAGCACATGCACTATCAGGCGAAGTATCAGTGGTACCGTCTTCACGTCTACTTGCCCTGCTAGGGCAGGCTCTAAAATGGCAACAGCATCAAGGTTTGCTGCCGCCCGGCACTACCATAGATTTATTCCGGGGCAAAGCAGCCATTCGTGACCAAGAAGATGAGCAGTATCCCACACAAATGGCCAAACAGATTAAATTTGGGCAAAAATCCCACGTGGAATGCTCAAGGTTCTCACCAGATGGACAGTATCTGGTAACTGGTAGCGTTGATGGGATTGTGGAGGTGTGGAATTTCACTACAGGGAAGATCAGAAAGGATTTAAAGTATCAAGCTCAGGTAATATTAGGTCTTATAGGCAAACAATTACTGTTTTGAAGTGACTTTTCTTACTTAAGATAGCTACTGTAATTTTTTTATACCCCACGATTATACTCAATACAGTTTTATTTCGTAATTTCAGGCTGTTACTTGAACTAGAAGTATAGTAGGAATTTTATTTCATATTAGTTTTACACCGCACCATTATACCAATACACTTTTTTATCTGTAAGATTTTGCTTGAATCTGGATAATTTTGATAAATTTTGATAATTTGTTTATTTTTTTTTGTGTTCAAAGGAGAGTTTTATGATGATGGAACATGCTGTTCTTTGCATGGCTTTTTCGAGAGACAGCGAGATGTTGGTGACAGGCTCGCAGGCGGGGCGGATAAAAGTTTGGAGGATTAGCTCTGGACAGTGTTTGCGGAAAATTGAAAAAGCTCACAGCAAGGGTATCACTTGTTTGCAGTTTTCAAGGGACAACAGTCAAGTTTTGAGTGCCTCTTTTGATCATATGATCAGGTACTATCACCCCTACAAGCGCAAATTTGTTAACAACACCAGTTTTAATTTTGTAGGATACATGGCTTGAAATCTGGTAAAACTTTAAAAGAGTTTAGAGGGCATAGCTCGTTTGTAAATGAGGTGATTTTCACACAAGATGGACATAACATTTTAAGGTATAGTGTAGTATGGGTGCTTTTTAACTTTTTTATCACCATACCTACTTTTATAATTTTAGTGCATCGTCCGATGGAACAGTTAAAGTCTGGAGTATCAAAACAACTGAATGCACGCATACGTTTAAGTCAATTGGAGCAGGTGACACCACGGTTAACAACATTCACAATTTTGCAAAGAACCCTGAGCATTTCGTCGTGTGCAACCGCACCAATACGGTCGTTATTATGAATCTATCAGGACAGGTAATAGTAGAATAGTTACTGTTACAATTTGTAATTGGCTATCGACCTAACGGTAGTCCTTCTGCTGTGTGTTAGAGCAATGATTCCCAAAGTGGCGGTCGGGAAAAATATTTGGGGCCCAGAAAAAATTATTACAGATCATTTAGTATGTTTTTCTACACATACCCATTATTCAGGGGATCGCGGAACAAACAATTTGGGAAACATTTTGTTAGAGTATATGTATGCTACTTCAGAAAATCGCTATATGCATAAAAAACGTTTTCATTATTTGGGAAATCTCTAAAATCACCACTCAAAACAATATTTACCATTAAATTTCAGACAGCTTTGATAATAACTGCGTTATTGTATTTATTTCAGATTGTCCGTTCATTTTCTAGTGGTAAACGCGAGGGTGGCGACTTTGTCTGCTCCACAGTTTCACCCAGGGGTGACTGGATTTACTGTGTGGGGGAGGATTTGGTGCTCTATTGTTTTTCCACAAATTCCGGCAAATTGGAACGTACGGTCAACGTAAGTTCGCAATTTTTTTTTAAAACTTATTTCTAAATACACTAAATATTAGAATGAGATATAGTTTCTATATACTTGTAACATTGGATTGAATTACAGGTACATGAAAAGGATGTCATTGGTATTGCTCACCATCCCCATCAGAATCTGCTGTGTTCCTACAGTGAAGATGGTCTAGTTAGATTGTGGAAGCCATAAAATTAAAAATTATTTAGTAAACGTGTGTGTGTGTGACTTTATTATTCATTTTCTGTACAAATAAACCAACAAAAAATAATAACATTTTAGTAAATTATTATAATTTTCAGCACATATGAAGAAAGGTAATATCAGGTACCAGGTTCATCACCCCTACAAAATCAGTTCAAGTAGACCAAGTGACTGACTGTCTTAAGTAACTGGCACTGTAGTTAATATTTTATTTATTCTCAATACACTTTTATTTCGTCGAAAATCTTGATCAATGAACACAAAAAGTATTAAACTTTTGTTTATTAAAGTGTGAGACACTAATGCCTGAACTATTACAAATAAATAAATTTTGTATATGTAGTAAATTTCATCCCTTTGTAGCTGTATTGCTTTGTATTGTTTCTATAAGGGATTGTCGGCGTTATAAGTATCCCTTTTTCCAACTTACAAGATTTCTAGATTGTAGTCTTGTCTTGAAATCGTTTGTTTGTAATTAAATTCTAAAATTTCGTTAAGGGCGCCAAAATATTTAAAATGTACGGGGGTGCGACACTTGCGCCAAAATGCTTAAACTGCAAAATTCACGAAATGTCTGTCAGATGGTGCTACAACTGATGCCAGCGCTCAAAAAAACAGCGGTCAACAGCTTAAAGTACAAGCTTAGCGAAATGCTGTTAGATGGCGCTGGTGTCAGTTCTAAGCGCCATCTATCATGCATGCCGCGAAGCTTGTAGTTGCGAAATTTTGTCATAGATGGCGCTCATAACTTACACCAGCGCCATCTAACAGCATTTCGCTAAGCTTGTACTTTACGCTTTTGACCGCTGTTTTTTTGAGCGCTGGCATCAGTGTTAGCGCCATCTGACAGGCATTTCGTGAAGCTTGCAGTTCAAGCATTTTGGCGCAAGTGTCGTCGATGGGTAGCAACATATAAAGTTGCATACTCAATAGGCATTGTTTACGTTTTAACTCGTCCTTAAAAAGGACCTTTAAGTGCTATATATCATGGAATTCGATAAAATATGTCGCACCTGCCTTTTAGAAAAGTCAGCAATGCGCCCCCTGTTCCAAGCATGTGTTCCTGATATGATAATGACAGTGGCTGCATTGCAGGTAAATTTTTTAATAATATTTTGTTCTTATTATGATTATTACTGTTTAATTTGTAGCTAATTGAGAGTGACAATCTACCCAACCAAATATGCACACAGTGTCTGCAGCTGGTTAACCGGTTTTACACCTTTAAACAGCTCTGCGAGAAGTCTGATGCCACACTCAGGGAATATGTTATGCAGATGTCTGCAGAGGAAATCATACCAGTGCATAAAAATACTAATATATTTACAAGCACAGATGCCCTGCAGTCATCATTGTTTAGTGATATTTTTAGTGATGGAGGCCCTGGTGCTTACAATTTCAACACAGGACATACTGGTGAATAGAAAATGCATGTTTTTCAGTGTTTAATTATGCATAAAGATTTAGACTAATTAAATAATTATTTATTGATTAATCTGAGCAAAATCAGATCAAAAACTGTAGAGTATATACATTGATTAATCATGTGATGATTAATCAATGATAATTAATATTATATTAATCATATGATGATTAATATTAAAATATTATTTAATGTTATTGGGTATATGCAACTTTTTTTACTTATGATCCCTAATGTATTTAAGTTATGCACTTATTTGCAGTTATTTAGAAAAATTGGTACTGTTCTAGACTAATTGATCTACATTCTATTGGTATGTTTCTCAGCTAGTCATACAAGTTTCATTCAGATACGTTTCAGTTTATATTATATACATTCATACCAACCAAAGCAAACAATATTGAATTTGGAGATAGTTTTATTTACCAAATACCTCCTTTTGTGTAGTTTATTTATAGTTTTAATAGCTTCCATATGCTAGTTCCCAATAATTTCTCTACCTAAAAATTGAACACATGTGTCTCTTACATTATCTTGCCTATTTTTGGATCAAATCCTAGATATTAAGTTAATTTAAAGTTTAAATTTAATATAAATCGTTCACATAAGCTAAAAAAGACCGGTATTTTATCAAACATGTTTGCAATATGAGTTTGTATGGCAAGATTTCTGAATTTCAATATTTAAGATTTATTGTCAACATAGGTAAATGGATAATTTCAGATTTTAAAATTCTTACCTTCAATATTTATGAATTACTTTTACAAAGGAACTTCTCTGCCGTCTTCCGATTCCCAATCTTCACTGGTCTTGATGTTCTCAGTCTCCTTCCTGGCGGTCTCCATCCTTCATCTCAGAATCTATTCCTTGTCTTTAGCTTCTTCTGGGTCTACCTCTTTTCCTTCTTCCCTGTGGTTTCCATTTGAGCACTCTTTTTTTACAAGCGTTCTTCTGGATTTTTTTGTAATTTACCGTACCAAACAAGATGCTTTGTTCGTAATTCGCTTATAATAGGTGCATTAATTCTCTTATTCTGGTGTTTGTAATTGTTTGTTCCTGTACCTATTTTCATTGTCGGTTTGCCAGCCGTTTTCGAGGCGCGGTATTTGGGATTTTTAGTGTTGTTTATTTTGAATAGTGTCGGTTACTGGCCCCCAACCTGGAGGGCCAGGAAATATTTTTCGGGATATCATCCCCTAGTCTTTCTAGACTTCGCGAATCAACCCTTTCCTTAAGTGGTTCATTCGAATTTCCGACTATTAAGATTTTTGTTCTTCTCTGTCCTTCGGACTGTTGACCGCTTTTCGCCATGTAACCCTAGACAGGGGCCCTTGCCGGGTACTATCAGCCGGTGCCAGCTGAACCCAGGTTTTTTTACCGAGGTTGTTACTCCTCCCCCTCCTTCTTTCTCATCCGGGCTTGGGACCGGCAATGGCGAAGTTAAAAGAGTTATAAGATATATAAAAAACCTTGACTCAATTATTAGTAGTAGTAATTACTGTATTTGTTTTAATTTGTAACTGGCTATCGATCTTCGAATCCTTCTGCCCATATGTTAGCGTATATACGTAAGTGTTAGAACTTGCACTTCTCTTCCTGAATTTTCGTTAATTGTATCCCAAAGACAAATGGTACCGGGGCTTATTACCACTGGGCGTGTCTGAATTATTATTATATTTGATTATTGAAAACTAGCAATAGCAAGTTACCGTCGCTCGTTTCAGTGGATTCGCTTGCTGAAACAATGCAAAGCTTACAAACAATCGCTGAGCAATGCTTACCGCCAACATGGGAGCCGGAGGTGACGAATCGCCTGAGCGAGGACCCAATGTGTGACGAGTTTAGTCTTGACGAATTTTTCAAGTGTCAATTCTGCAATAACACATTCAAAGGTAAAGTAAAAATTAGTCATGAATGGAAGTTAAAATGTCGAGTTAAAACACGTTCTTTTTGTGTATGAAACATATTGATTTAACAGACGATTGGAGCCTGGGCGAGCATCTTAAGATACACACGCACAGCCCAATGTACTTTTGTAATGTATGCGGAAAGAATTTTGCTAGTCCTGGCATGTTATCCGCGCATATTGAGGAGCACAACTTGCATCAAAGTCTGGCCGTCATGGATGATGGCACAAATAAATTGTACGCGTGTAATGTAAGAAGTCAGAAATGATATTGAAAATAATCTTGTGAGAACGTATACGTTTTTTTGTAGATATGCGGGGAGAATTATGGCGATGGCAAATCTTTAAGGTTGCATTACAGGTAATTATAAAAAAATGTAGTGAATTTATTATATGGGGTGTCTCAAATTAAACTTGATGGGTCGGAATTTACACATACAAATCAGAATTAAAAAAAAACTATCGTAAGGTATTGAGATATCGAATAATTTTTTAATGCCTATAGTTAGTATTTAGTATAGTATACTATTTATTTCTTCTCCTATTTTCGCCTAAAGAATTCTATGTTACAAATGATATTAATTTTAGTAATAAAATGTGTATATCACTTTTAGAATTCATTCAATGCACACGAATCTGACCGAGAAGAAATTCGAGTGTTCTATTTGTGGCAAAAGGTAATTTAATTCTGCATTCTGGCGATCTATTCCGTAAATTTAGCACGATAATGAGGCCTCGTCCCTTTCGTACTGAGCATTGGGGAGTTGAGTACGAATCCGATTGGGGTGAATTTTCGCGGAACGTTAACGGAATAGATCCCCAGAAATAAGGTTAATATAAATGTATTAGTTATTCGTCGTTGTCGTAGGTACTCGCAAAATAAAATTCTTCTGGTACATCTTCGTACGCATACAGGCGAAAGGCCCCTGAGCTGCGAAACGTGCGGAAAGCGGTTTTCTTTGCCCAGCTCTCTGCACAAACACCGACTTGTGCACAGTGCAATAAAAAAACACAAGTGCAATCTGTGCGGTAAATCGTTCAGGCACGCGTCGAATTTTAACGTGCACTTGAAAAGGCATACAGGTAATATTTTTTAAGTTTTAGCAGTTTTTTTTAAAGTAATCGCATATTTTTATTGGAGAACACAATCCTTAATAAAGTTGATCTATAACTACAGGTCCTTATATATTGAATTCATATACCATCCTCATGTATATAAACCTCTATTATAAAATAAATACCCAGCATAACTAGATTCTTCATTATATTTTAAATCAAAATTGTCTAACAAGATCAATTGAATTATGGTGGATGCGCCGGGCACATAATTAAAATTGCGATAAATTTGTTCTCGTTTAAACATATTATATGTAATAGCACGCTAATATACGAGTAATAACTAATATGTAAACAATAATTAAATTAATTTCAAATGTATATGGTTTCAGGTGATAAAAATCACATTTGTAATACCTGTGGTAAGAGTTTCGTAACTACAATCGCTCTAGACGTGCACAAACGTGTCCACACAGGCGTGAAACCGTACAAATGTAAAAGCTGTAACATGGCATTTACAAGTAAGATATTGTTGTTATACATGTGCATTAATTTCGATAATTATATATCACATTTTAACAGCTGGCAGCCAGTTACGTAAACATTCGCTCCGTCACACCGGTGAGTTGCCTTACAAGTGCTGGCACTGTGGCAAGGCTTTCAGGCACAAAGACAGCAGAGATACACATGTGAGGTATCACACTGGCGACAGGCCGTACGTTTGCAACTTATGCCCGAAAAAGTACGTTGCAGCTAACCATCTACGAGTAAGTTAGAAAGTTTAAAACGCGACGTAATGTAATATTTAATGGAATTATTTAGGTTCACATGAAAGGCCACAGAAACGAGAGGAAATACCAGTGCAGTATATGCGAGCAGTGTTTTCTGGAACCCCAAACACTTAAAACTCATCTCATGACCCATACAGGCCTCAAACCGTACCCTTGTGAAAAATGTGGGCGCAGTTTCGGGCAATCTGGGACACTTCACACGCATTTAAAAACATGTCAAAATACTTTAATATAATGAAAAATAAACAAAAATTATACCTAACTTTATATAATTTTTTTTTCTTCAAATATGAAATAATCTGAAGCTGAAATGTCGAGAGTTAAGGTGAGTTATTTTTACGTCTTCAATCAAGTTTAACATACTTCTATTACAAATTACACATTATTTTGGCAAATTAATAATGCGGAAAAAATTCAAGTCATTGCTTTCGATAAAAGCTTTTTGTTTAAAAAATCATAATAAATTTAAGTCATGAAATTAAAACTATATGATGATATGATTATGTTTGGTAATTATTTAGCTTCAAAATGAGGCATTATCTATTTATTTTGGTCAATTAATAACGTCTCAATGCGGGAAAATTCAAGACACATAGCTGTTCGATAAAAACTTTTTGTTTAAAAAATCATAATTACTTCAAGTCATCAAATTAAGACTAAATGATGACATGCTTATGTTTGGCAATTATTTAGCTTCAAAATGATGCATTATTTATTTATTTTGGTCAATTAATAACGTCTCAACGCGGGAAAATTCAAGACACATAGCTGTTCGATAAAAACTTTTTGATTAAAAAATCATAATAAATTCAAGTCATGAAAAATTAAAACTAAATGAAGACATGATTATGTTTGGAAATAATTTAGCTTCAAAATGATGTATTATCTATTTATTTTTGTCAATTAATAACGTCTCAACGCGGAAGAATTCATAACACATAGCTGTTCGATAAAAACTTCTTGTTTAAAAAATCATAATAAATTGAAATCATGAAATTAAACTTAAATGATGACATGATTATATTTGGCAATTAATTACCTTCAAAATTATGCATTATCTATTTATTTTGGTCAATTAATAAACGTCTCCATGCGGGAAAATTCAAGACACATAGCAGTTCGATAAAAACTTTTTGTTTAAAAAATCATAATTAATTCAAGTCATGAAATTAAAACTAAATGCTGACAAGATTCTGTTTGGAAATTATTTAGTTTCAAAATGTTACATTATCTATTTATTTTAGTCAATTAATGACGTCTCAATGCTGGAAAATTCAAGACACATAGCTGTTCGATAAAAACTTTTTGTTTAAAAAATCGTAATAAATTCAAGTCATGAAATTAAAACTAAATGAAGACATGATTATGTTTGACAATTATTTAGCTTCAAAATGATGCATCATCTATTTATTTTGGTCAATTAATAACGTCTCAACGCGGGAAAATTCAAGACACATAGCTGTTCGATAAAAAGGTTTTGTTTAAAAACTCATAACAAATTCAAGTCATGAAATTAAAACTAAATGAAGACATGATTATGTTTGGCAATTATTTTGCTTCAAAATGATGCATTATCTATTTATTTTGGTCAATTAATAACGTCTCAACGCGGGAAAATTCAAGACACATAGCTGTTCGATAAAAACTGTTTGTTTAAAAAATCATAATAAATTCAAGTCATGAAATTAAAACTATATGATGACATGATTATGTTTGGAAATTATTTACCTTCAAAATGAAGTATTATCTATTTATTTTGGTTAATTAATAACGTCTCAACGCGGGAAAATTCAAGACACATAGCTGTTCGATAAAAACTTTTTGTTTAAAAAATCATAATAAATTTAAGTCATGAAATTAAAACTAAATTATGACATGATTATATTTGGCAATTAGTTAGCTTCAAAATGAAGCAATATCTATTTATTTTGGTCAATTAATAACGTCTCAATGCGGGAAAATTCAAGACACAGCTATTCGATACAAACTGTTTGTTTAAAAAATCATAATAAATTCAAGTCATGAAATTAAAACTATATGATGACATGATTATGTTTGGAAATTATTTACCTTCAAAATGAAGCATTATCTATTTATTTTGGTTAATTAATAACGTCTCAACGCGGGAAAATTCAAGACACATAGCTGTTCGATAAAAACTTTTTGATTAAAAAATCATAATAAATTTAAGTCTTGAAATTAAAACTAAATGATGACATGATTATGTTTTGCAATTATTTAGCTTCAAAATGATGCATTATCTATTTATTTTGGTCAATTAATAACGTCTCAACGCGGGAAAATTCAAGACACATAGCTGTTCGATAAAAACTTTTTGATTAAAAAATCATAATAAATTTAAGTCTTGAAATTAAAACTAAATGATGACATGATTATGTTTTGCAATTATTTAGCTTCAAAATGATGCATTATCTATTTATTTTGGTCAATTAATAACGTCTCAACACGGGAAAATTCAAGACACATAGCTGTTCGATAAAAACTTTTTGTTTAAAAAATCATAATAAATTAATAGCTTCAAAATGAAGCATTATCTGTTTATGTTGGTCAATTAATAACGTCTCAACGCGGGAAAATTGAAGACACATAGCTGTTCGATAAAAACTTTTTGTTTAAAAATTCATAATAAATTCAAGTCATGAAATTAAAACTAAATGATGACATGATTATGTTTGGCAATTATTTACCTTCATAATGTTGCATTATCTATTTATTTTGGTCAATTAATAACGTCTCAACGCGGGAAAATTCAAGACACATAGCTGTTCGATAAAAACTTTTTGTTTAAAAAATCATAATAAATTCAAATCATGAAATTAAAACTAAATGATGACATGATTATGTTTTGCAATTATGTAGCTTCAAAATGATGCATTATCTATTTATTTTGGTCAATTAATAATGTCTCAACGCGGGAAAATTCAAGACACATAGATATTCGATAAAAACTTTTTGTTTAAAAAATCATAATAAATTTAAGTCATGAAATTAAAACTAAATGATGACATGATTATGTTTGGCAATTAGTTAGCTTAAAAATGAAGCAATATCTATATAGTTTGGTCAATTAATAACGTCTCAATGCGGGAAAATTCAAGACACATAGCTATTCGATACAAACTTTTTGTTTAAAAAATCATAATCAATTTAATTTATGAAATTGAAAGTAAATGACGACATAATTATATTTGGCACTTATTTAGCTTCAAAATGAATCATTGTCAATTTATTTTGGATAATTAATAACGTCTCTATGCGGAAAAATTCAAGACAGATTGCTATTCCATAAAAACTATTTGTTTAAAAAAATCATAATAAATTCAATTCACGAAATTAAATGTAAATCATGACATAATTATGTATGGCACTTATTTGGCTTGAAAATGAAGGATTATCCATTTATTTTAGACAATTAATAACGTCTCATTTCGAGAAAATTCAAGACACATAGTTGCGATAAAAAATGTTGTTTAAAAAATCAAAATAAATAATAAAATTCTTAAAATTAAAACTAAATGAAGACATTTTAAACTACTAAACTTGACCACTCATATCTATATGAGTGGTCAAGTTTAGTAGTTTATAATGTCTTCATTTAGTTTTAATTTCAAGAATTGAATTTATTTTGAATTTTTAAACAAAGTTTTTTATCGGATCTATTCTGAATTCATTCTATAAAATAATTTCACCGTCTATCTTCGGCTACTGTTCCGTAATTAGTTTTCGGCAAATCATAACTCTAATTACAATTGTCTGTAAAGAATTCAAATTTTGTATCAGAATTCCATGACAACAGTAGGTTGTGAAAGTATAGTTATCACCAGGATGAGAATTAATAAAACAAACATTTTGTTCTGCAACGTTAAGTGCACGTCCATTATATAAATCTCTTCTGGATAAAATTTTCCGACTAACTAATACAGTTATTACATATTAAAATGGAATGTTTGCGTTCTATATATCTAAAAATACTTTTTTTTGGGGTGTACAAAATTGCGGATACTACGAGGCGAGGACTGTTGCTGTTGTGTTTTATGTCTTCCATGGTGTGCGCGGCGTATTTCCGCTGGAAAGCTTTCTGCGCAACGAACCGCCCCTCGATAGACGTGACGAGGGGCGGCTGTCCATCGCGTTACCTTCCGGCACTGTTTCCAAGTGCCTCCCGCCGCTATGTCCGTTCTCTACCGTGCCATTGCCCATCTGTGAACATAAATTGTTAACACAAACAAATTTAAAACAATGAATATAGTAATAGTAACGCCGCCCCTCAACGCTTATAATAGGGCGCTTTCGTTTAGCATTACTATTCGTATCGAGGTGTGCACCGCCGGTTGTAAGGGCCGAGGTAGAATTATGCGCATTGGAAGCGGCAAATAGAACAAGAAACAATAAGCCCGTACCAGTCCAGAGTGATAAACGAAATGCACCAATATGAGCGAAGTGTGTTTTAAACAAACTCTGCCACTAGCGAGTTGTGTATTTTTTTTTGGAGATATTGACTGAATACCAGGACACGGACATGTTTCAGTCATAACTGAAATACTAGCAGCATACGATTGAAACTCAATAATATTGTTCCTTATGCCCGTTATAATATATATGCAAATTTCAAAGCAAATCGAAAAAATGGCGAATATAACTAAAAAAGAAAGAGGTTGTTAACCTTTTTCGGCCACAAAATCGATTTGAATTTTTGCATAATCAATTTTGACATTATTTTGAATATCGGAGGCGATTTTTAGCCATTTTCATCAATCAAAAAAATCATTTTTTAAATTATTCAAATTAAGTCGATTGAAAATAAAATTTCACTTGTTTTCAGTAAGCTATATAATTAATTCCTGACGTCAGAAAAACGTTTACTATGTATTTTTATATAGCTTTATCAATCTATTTTCAGATACTATTAAAAAACTATTATGTTGATGCATATTTTTTTGAGATATCAACTAATAACCAAGAGTATCATTTTTGAAGTTTTTTCAGGCATTAAAAATAAAGTAGCTGAAAAATATGACTAAAACTTTCAAGTTACATTTATATTGATATATGCAATAATAATGTATAGTTTTAAAAGTGTTGAAATTTTTTTAACACAAATTACAGCCATATATATTTTTCAGTTTTTACTGTAATTATTTTTTTCTATCGGATTGATTTCAAATATTGCACAATTATTTTATATATTATCCTGAATAACTGATGAAATTTTCAGCCATTTTCATTCACAGGTTTGTCAGTTATCGGCGAAATTCATCCAACTGTAAGCAAATTCTCGCTGCTTTTCAGTGACCTGTAAGATTTGTTTCTCACCAGATAAAATCAAGTGCCATGCATTTATGAACACTCTAATTAATCTAATTTGTAACTTATAGATTAATATTCATTATAAAATAATAATTATGTAACCCGAAAGGACTAATTTAAGTAATTCGCGATAAATTATGGTGCATGCGCCGGGTACATTTATAATTTGTGTAAATTGAATATGCAATTTTGATTTGTTTCTCAAATGTATATTAATTACTATTTGTAGATTTATATATATATATATATATATATAATATTGGCACAGGAGGAAACTGGAATCTTAAATAAAACTAGCGTTTTATAACGTTCCAGTTTCCTAGTTTTCCCTTTATTCATATGAAGAAATGAATATATATATATATATATATATATATATATATATATTTATATACTTATTCTTTTCTTTGCAGTATATGAATAAAGGGAAAAGTAGTAAACTGGAACGTTGCACACACTTTTTAGGTATTGCAGCAATAAAACGCTAGTATTATTTAGGATTCCAGTTTCTTCCTGTGCCAATATTATATATATATATATATATATATGTATAGGTATTTTTTAAATCCAATCCAATATAGCAAAAGCAGTTCTTACTCTTCTAGCACCAAGACATGAATTTCGTTTGAATACCTAGGGCAGGGATGGCGAACCTTTTTAGGCTTGAGTGTCGAAAGCTCGAAAACAATCATTTAGAACAATTTAACGAGCCACATATTTTTGTTAATTCTCAAAAAACAATTAATTTGACATTTTATTGGAAAAATGTTGAGTGGACATATTTTTTTTCCATTGCTTGAGATTGTTTCAAAAACGAAGAAATCTATCACGTGCCAACATTTGTATAATGCGTGCCACTTATGACACGCGTGCCATAGGTTCGCCATCCCTGACCTTGGGTTTTAGTTCAGAGGTGGCACCACTCAAATATAAACTGATCTCGACCCAGATTTTTTTATAGATGTAATGAAATTAAATGCCAAGACAATATCTGGCGTGCCAATTAGTGGCACGCGTGCCATAGGTTGCCGAACTGTGTTAGTTAATATAGGTTGATGAATATCGCTGATGAGTTTTCTAGACTACTAATGACAATGATGATAAAATTATATAACTAGTAATGTGCGCCAGTTATTTTTTTCAAGAAACAATACTTACGTGTAGCCTGAATATATTAAGCTGGCTTGTGAGGGCCTCTAAAATTTGCGTGTGAGAGGGTGCCTTCTAATTTTTTAATAAAGAAATACAAATTGTGAAACTTACAGGTGTTTTTAAACACTAATTTTACAAACTAATCAATTTTTCGGCGGACCGTGACAACAAAATAAAATACAGGTCCTTTTTTTATGGTATACAGTACAATGTTACTTACAACTTATACAATTTTAATTGGTGATTTGTAGAAAAGCTAATTCGAAAATAATCAACAACTAAAGGGTGCCCTAGTAGCTACAATTTTAAACAAAACTCAAGGAGAGCCCTATTAGGTTACTTATTTAAATATTATTAGTTTTACAATATTGTTTACAAGTAAATACAGAGATGTGTTAGGACTAACTACTTTGTTTTAGATAATGATGAAATTTGATGTTGTAATTTCAAAATATAAATGAGGGTGAATGTGGTACAGTTTTTATAGTCGAAAAGAAATAATTGAAGTTGCTTACTGGTACAGATTTGTAATGAATTATAAAACTCATGTTTTTCACATAAAAGTAAAATATTTTACCTGCAAATTTTATGTGAACCGGTCTCTGCATACCTAACGAACTAGTTTTTAATGTAAAATCTATAAAATGAAATAACAAATTCAGAATTAATTATTTTAAGACAGCTATGATAGTCTTACACCACCTTGAGGTTTTCAGAAAATCGATTTTTTCCTCTCTAGAAACATTCTTTATTCTTTTAAGAATATTTTAAACGTTTGATCATTTCAAAATTCGAAGTATTTGTGAAGTTATAGCAATTATTTAAAGGTTACCGTTTTCACGAGTAAATTTAAAAAAAAATCATTACAATTGTCATTTCCACATAATATTTTTTTAATTATCCTATGCTACTTCGTTACTACTACCTTTCTAAATAAGAAAACATTTATTTTATTTTTTCAACCGATGCCTGACAGCCAAACAATGTACACCATCAGCAAGGAATTTCAAAAGAAGGTCCAACTTCTATATTGTTCGGTTTTGTAAACAATATGGAAGAATAACGAATAATTTTTTTAAATAAACAACGGACATATGAGTTGTCTAGTAGATAAAAAATATTTAATAAATTCAATGTGTGCATCAATTTTAATTTTTAAATTTATACCTATTTTTCCGAGCGCCAAGATGGTGTAACTTGCAATTACTTAAAGCCTTTAGAGATTGATTTTTATTATATAAGATAAGTATATTACCCGACAAAAGAGAAACTAAATTAACTATTCGCGATAAATTATGGTGGATGCGCCGGGCAAACTAAAAAACTATTATACTTATATAATTATGAACTATAAATAATTCTGAATTTTCATTTTATTTTACAGATGTTGCATTAAATGTTAGTTTATGGGGTGATATTCTTAGTATTCCATCACAAACTAACATTTAATGTAATTTTATATATTAAATTAAAAGTTAGTTTGTCATTTAGTACTAAGAATTGATAGATTTTGAAACCATATTTGAGTTTTATTGCAATTTTTTATAAACTGTTCCTTTAAAATTCTGTTTCATATTTATAACAAATTCAATTATTTCTTAATTACTGTTAGTAACAGCTTCAACTTGCCAAATCTAGTCGTACGACGTTGGTATGTACAAATTATTTCTATATGACTGTCTCGACTAGAGGGGACTGCTAAGAGGTGACGACGACACTTATTTATGATCCCTTAATGAAAAAACATCATTAATAATACATGCAAAAAATATTCATGCGCCTTTTAGCGCTCCCTGTTTAGGTTCTCGTCGGACACTGGCTCCCTTGCGTCGGACGGTTGCGACGGCAGCGAATTCTACAAGTGTTAATTCATTAATTAAAAACTACAGCCTACCCCTGCTGGATACAAAATATACAACGCATGCGATTTAGTGAGATAAAGTAAACATGCAATATATTATAGTACTCTTGTGTTAAATATTGAATTTAATATTCTATTTTTTCGAATCGACTGTAGACTCTAATATTAGTATGTTGTATCCCCTATTTTATATCACACATTTAAAAAACTACTGTTAAAAAATAAATTGTTAGTTTAAATTAATCCATAACTCGCCACTGTTAGTATTCACACAATAATGAACTTGCCTGTGCGACCTACATTGATTGATTGATTTATTTGAGCGATATATGATATGATTTATGATCAGTAAAATTTGTACACGTAATCAAACTTCTGTAAGAAAAAGAGTGCATCGCGTCAAGACCATTCCAGCACCGGCACCAGGACATTGGTGAAGGTTACACCCTTCCGTACACTCACCTGCGAGCCGCTAACCGATAGGTTGTCATTGGAAAGCCCCGACTTTTGTCGCAAATAGTCCTTGTCGTCGAAGATCTTCTTGTCGCCGCCACCCGGTCGGTGTTTAACGTTCTCCATGGAGCCCACTTTGCTTTCGACTTGGATATTCAATTTCCTATTCTCAATCTAAACAAAAACAGGGGAATTGAACGTAGCGAAATAAATTAGTTTGCTTCAGAAAATTCACATCTCGCGTTTCTAAAATACAAGACAATCACAGACATGTATTGCAAATTGTTACAGTGTCTACTGCAAAATTCAACATGGTGCTTTGTGCCCTGTCTTCTTCTTACTTACATCCCTGCCGGTATCTTTACTAGCCCCAGCTTTAACATAGTCCCTCGTCGCGGACTAAAGAAAGTTTATTTGAACTTTGTTTTGACCATAGTTTAGATTTAAAAACTATGTTTATTTTATGCGATGTTTTTCACTGTGTTTGATTTGACTTACTTTGATATCCCCGCCGCCGGGCACGTGCTTCATGTTATCCTTCGACCCCACTTTCGGTTTAGCCTTGTCCTTGAAGTTCAGTTTGACCGATTCAATCTTCTTTTCGCCACCTTTGGGGGTATGCGCCGTATTTTCCAAGGAGCCGATTTTGGATTTGGCGTTCCATTGCAACTTTTGATGAAGGATCTGGACAGACAAAATCAAATGCACGGTGCAGAGTTAAGATATCTACAAAACGCTATAATTTTGCAATGTAAATAAATGAATATGAAATGAAAACGACTTTCCAAACAAATCAACATTAGTTAATTCAGAGGTTTTACTACTTCGATAACATTGTTGTTTACAAACCTTTACAAAATTGGGCGCAAAGTTTTAAAACGTGGACAACTTCAAAGAACCCGCCCGAACGCCTCTAAAACTAGGACAAAACTAGAGATATCCGGACAGATGGCAACCCTATGGTTACATATAATAACACGAGTTATAGTGTTCCCAACTGTACAATTATAAAATTCAAAAAGACAGCACAGGAGACAGATAAATAAATAAACCATACAATAAATTTAAAACAGAAATTCATCGGTGGAGTAGTATGTTTGGTCAGCTAGAAATTCCATGGTAACTATTTTGAATGCTTTGCCGTTCAGGGCTGTTATAGATAAAAATACATTACATATAATAACATTTATAAGTTATAGTCTTCCTAACTGTACCAAATATTCATAAAGAAGTTGTTTGTTCTTAATAAATTTAATTTAAATGGTATTTTTAAATATACGAATTTATATATCAAACCTATGGTAGTCATTTTGAATGTTTTGCGTTCAGGGCTGTTATAAAAAAAATAAAATAATTACTAATTTATATTATGAGTTCAGTCGTTTGAAATGTTGAACAGGAATTCAACATTTTATTTTTATTTATAACAGCCCTGAACGACAAAGCATTCAAAATTACTACCATAGTTTTTTTTTGATATATTAATTCGTATATTTAAAATCAATACCATTTAAATTAAATTTATTAAGAACAAACAACTATTTTATAAATATTTGGTACAGTTAGGAAGACTATAACTTATAAATGTTATTATATGTAATGTATTTTTATCTATAACAGTCCTGATCGGCAAAGCATTCAAAATAGTTACCATGGAATTTCTAGCTGACCAAACATACTACTCCACCGATGAATTTCCGTTTTAAATTTATCGTATGGTTTATTTATTTATCTGTCTCCTGTGCTGTCCTTTTGAATTTTATAATTGTATTTTAAAGTGTATTTGAAAATGTGTGTATATTTCAATTTATGAATTTTTATTATGTAAATGTGACTTGTGTAAATAACAATTGTTTAGCACCAATAAATTATGAATAGTACGTATACCTTTTTATCGCCTCCACTGGGCGCATACGTGTCGTTCTTCGCTCCAATCTTCGACTGCGCGTGCGACAAATCAATCTTCTTATGCTCGATCTTCACGTTGCCGCCCCCCGGCTTGTAGCTGGTATTCGCCAGCGAGCCAATCTTCGATTTGACCACCTTGAGGTTGGGCGAGGGCGCCGAGCCGACTTGTACTCGGTTCATTGGGATTTCTGCATACACAATTTAGACTCAATTATTGTTGTTGGTATATTTAGATTATATTACTTTTTTTGTCTCCCGGCCCAGGCGTGCCTGGGTTGGAATCAGGACTCTTTAGATGTGGAGATGCGGATCCACGCGAAAACGATCTGTTTTTGGTGGGCGTTGCCAGTCGCGACCGTGCTGATTTTCTTGGCGAATGAGCATCGCCGTTGCTTGAATGATCCTGGAATCGAGTGTACAAAAAAAATAGAAAATTGATTTTTATAGAATAGTTAAACGTATCGTACCCCTGCTCTCGTTAAAACTTTCACGTTTAAAATCACGTGAACATGAACATGGTCTGTTGCATAAATATTCATTTTATGCTACCAATTTTTACGCAATAGACCATAGTTTTGTGACGATGACGGTTTAAAAAAAAATTATTAACCGTGTAAAACTAATATCGTGTAAAACAAGTAAATCGGGGGATAAATGTACTGTAAATATTGTATTAAAGTCGATTGAACAGGATGTCGAAAAACTCTTCACTATCAATAGGCAGCGAATTATTTTCTGGGGTTTCTACAGGGTGGCGAAAATGTCATCACCTTATTTAATTTTAAAGTTAGCAAATGGGATCTCTTGTTACCACGACGTTATATATATATATATATATATATATATATATATATATATATATATATATATATATATATATAAACTTCGCGGTATATGAAGTATAATATACTCATCAAGAATGCGAACTAGACACTTAAACAAAATTCGGATTTTTCAACAGGTTAAACAGGTTTTGTAGTAGGTTCAACTGGTTTGGTTCTGGAACAGGTCGAATTAATTTTGGAACAGGTTTTGTAACAGAAATATCCGAATTTTGAAATCAAAAGATGAGCTAGAAGCCTACTTGTAAAAATAATAGTTGCATATGTCACTTACATTTCCCTGTGTGGACTCATCAACTCCGCTATCATTATCCCCTTCTGTAACAAACAAAAATAATTGCAATTACTCGTTTGATGCTAATTGTTGTTGGTTGTAAGCAACCTTTGGTTTTGGACTTGGATGGACTAGGAGTTTTGGGCGCTTTACGCCTCTCAGGGTGTTTCGGCGGTTTGTTCTCAATAACACTATCCGGCTGTGGACTGGGAGTGTTTGAGTGCTTCTCATCGTCTGCTTTCAAGCTCAAGCTGCTTGGAGGCACGGTTTTCTCGTCTAAAATCTCTTCAGCGCGCGATTCAGGACGTGGAGGCGGTGATGGTTGTTCGGGCACTGCATTAGGTGGCTGTGGTTGAGTCGGCGGTGCAGGCTCGCTCACCGCCACCACCTTTTGCGGCTCGGCCTCCACATGCTGTGGCGGCTCCACGGGAGGATCCAGGTTTTGCACAGGCAGCGCTTGGAAGGAGCGTTGGGTCTGTAGACCTGGGGGGCGTTGGCGGGGTAACGGGGCGCCTGCTGGACGGAGGATGGGAGGTTGTTGTGGACGTTGGATTGGAATGGGATTGCGTTGGAGAGGTGGCTGTGGGCCGGTTTGTGGTCTGAATTGGGGTTGGTTGTTAAATGGAGGTCGTTGGAATTGTGGAGGCTGTTGAAATTGTTGCGGGTATTGCGGCTGCTGTAGAGGTTGCTGCTGCTGGGGAGGCGGTCTGAATTGGGCGCCTGGTGGATAAGGAAAACGCTGCTGGAGGTTCGCCCTACTGTCAACTCTTTGTAGCGGGGGACGGGGATATACACCAGGCGGTAGTTGTTGGTATTGTTGTTGTTGTATCGGCTGCTGCGGGTTTCCACTCAGCGAAACCTTGTTCTGATTGTAATAAGTGTATTATAATTATCATGTATGAAGAAAACAACAAACGTATGAGCTTGTGCGAATGAACGTGATGTAAGTCACATTTGAATTGTTTTGAAAACGAGACGATTTTGGGATTTGTTTTTACGTAAATCGACGTGCGCAGTTACAGCCTTTAAATCAATTTATTCAGAAATAAAAATGTAACTGCATACCTCGATTTACATAAATATCAAACGCAAAATCTTTTAAAAACAATTAAAATATTACTTACCACTTTCATTCTCACATGTTCAAATATTTATTTATATTTTCTTCAATTAAAAATTTATGAAATAGAAATTACTTATTATTATTATATATTTTAAATTAGATTATGTTTATAATCTATATACTGAAAACGCCAAGTGGCGTTCTACCACTCACTCTTAAAATGAATGTCCATTAGTAATCAAAAACAGATGTTACTTTTAAAAGGGGATTTAATTACATTCATTTCTTTAAAAATCTTGCTTGTATCTTCAAAAACCAATATGTATACAGTCGAAAACCACATTTAACACCTGTTAAAATTCTGTATGTTCTGTTCTGTTAATAAACAGCCAACTATGAATTGAAATTGATTTGATCACACGACACATATAAAATGATATATTTCAATGCGAGTACTAACGTTGTCTATTTATAAATTAATAGTCCTCAATAAATCTACAACCAATCGAGTCTCTATATATCTATCTGCCGTGTGTTTTAATTCTTTTATGAGCCATCGGAGATATCTCGGGCGCGCATCATCGATTTCCCATTTCGCGAAAAACGGATGATTCCAAAATGTTTTACCCAAACATTTCTTAAACGCGGAACTTAACACCGCGCTGCCGGATTAATTAAAACTAATTGCGTGTCGCGCCGAGTAGAACCAAACACCCGCAACAAGGCGCGAATTCTGGTGGCGGTGCCAGGTTACCACTAGTTACACTACGCCTTACCACATCGCCCTGTTGTGCGTCTTTAAAGGCCATCGTGAGCTCGCCGCTGGGCCCATTTAGGACCGTACTGTTCTGCGACTGTGACATTTTAGCCTGTATTTTTTGTTTGTTTTGATAACTGCAATACAATCGCACCCAATTAGCCACTATAAAATGATTTTATACAAGGGCTCTAATTAAAATCGTGTCGAGATTACGTGCGCTGTTGCTGCTGGTATTGCATGTTTCGGCAAATTGCGGACGGAACGATTGCGCGAATCAATTTGTCCGCATTAGAATAATAAATTGTGAAAAATTGACATGTGATGCGTGTCGTCCTCGCGACCCACATTTTTCGGGTACTGGCAATCATCGATCCGTTTGCAATTTTATTGAGCTACGAATTGATGAGAATACGACTATTTTACTCGAGTTGACATACAATAAAACTACACTATATGTCAAAAATATTACAACTATTTGATGATTTTTATACATGTGTTTGTGACTAGTTGGTAGTTACAGTGCAGTCTATTTACAATTAATTTTCTTACGGAAAATAATTAGAAGCATGTGAATACTTATACAATATATATATATATATATATATATATATATATATATATATATATAGATTAACTGTAAAAATAAAAATATTCAAATTTGTTTTTTCATAATTATGCAAACTCAAAATATCACATATTTCAAATGTCTACTCTTACTGATCCTTCAATTGTTGGGCAATATTAGATAATTATGTCTCATTTTAAATATACTGAAATAGTGTATCTAGATTAATTATTGTAAAAGAAAACATATTCAAATTTGATTTTTCATATACCCAGCTCCAGTGGCCTAGTGTTTAGAGGCGCTGTCTATCTCATACTGAGCATTGGGAAACGATCACATTTTACAGTTTTTCAGAAGTTTTCTGTCAGTTTTTCAGATGTTTTCTGTCCGTTCTTCAGATGTTTTCTGTCCGTTCTTCAGATGTTTTCTGTCAGTTTTTTAGATGTTTTCTGTCAGATTTTCAGATGTTTTCTGTCAGATTTTCAGATGTTTTCTGTCCGTTTTCAGATGTTTTCTGTCAGTTTTTCAGATGTATTCTGTCAGTTATTCAGATGTTTTCTGTCAGTTTTTCAGATGTTTTCTGTCAGTTTTTCATATGTTTTCTATCAGTTTTTCAGATGTTTTCTCTCAGTTTTCAGATGCTTTCTGTCAGTTTTTCAGATGATTTCTGTCAGTTTTTCAGATGTTTTCTGTCAGTTTTCAGATGTTTTCTGTGAAGTTAAGGTAAATACCAGGTGACTAAACTCCTCTGAGATCGTCCCTTTAGTGAAAAGGCCTTCAGTCTCATAACTTTAAATATAAACACGTTTTTGCTTTATTTTTCATAATTTACCAAACTGAAAATTTTATATATTCTAAATTGTTGTTAACTGTGCTCTCATTTGAATTACCAAACAAAAGATTATACAGCTGGTCATCACTGAGTCATACATCAGACCGCATAGTTTGAAATAGAAGACGAAGACGATATAAAGAGATACAAGGAAATACAACAACAAATAAAGAAAAACAACAAGGATGCCAGGGAGACATTCATTACAAGATCTACATAAAAAGTCAAAGCATATGGCGGCATAGTAAGGAAAAACAAAATGGCTTAATAAGGGATAGTAATGAAAAGATTATAATGGACATAGAGGAAAAAATCAAAAGATGAGAAGAATACATACAACAGCAGTTTGAGGATAATAGAAACGACATAGTAATAAAACAAGCGACGAATGGGCCTATGATAACAATTGAGAAAGTCAAATACACAATCAAAAATTCCAGACCAAATGTAAAAAAAAAAATTAATTTCAGGTAACTAAAACTAATATAAAATGCTTTAATTAATATTTATATTTATATATTTATTTATTTTAAGTTGATCAAAATTAATGAAAGTATTATATTTTTATTTCGAAGCAGCTTAATTATTTAATCTATCTATTAATAGAATGCGGCGTAATTCTATCGGCCCCCCCTCATGACCTAGCTCTACACAAAAAGTGCCCATCGATCCATCGTCTCCGAATAAAATTATCAAACGTCGAAAAGAAAAAGAGCAATAAGCCGCGACGATATCGTTTTCAACAGTTAGTTTTTATGCCCACCCCGCGGTAATTCCACCTGCGTGAACGCTACCCATAACTCAAACCGGTGGAATTACCGCCCCTGGCTGGCATAAACTGCGACATTCCTGAACGGAAAACGAAAGTCGAAATTCCTTGAAATAATAATAAATAAGACGACACTAGAGATATTTGTATCTCAACGTTTATGAATTACGTGAATAATTTACTACAAATAATTAGATTTAACGTTCATCCAGTGGTAATATTTTTCATTCTTTAAATAAGCAAGTATTTAATTTGATAAAATTTGGTAGTATAGTCCAAATGAAATTGCATGTCGGGCTGTTTAAAATTTTAAAAATCTATCCTTGTTTGCTATAGTTACTGTATTCGTTACAATTCTGTAGCTGGCTATCGACCTTCGGGTCCTTCTGCTGTGTATTACTGTATGTGTATATGAGGACTTGCTACTTCACCATATTTAATAATAACAAACAATTGTAAAATGTTACTTTACATCTGTCAAAAAAGGCAATTATTTATCAACAGTGACAATGCAACATTTCATGGACAGTTTAAATATTATCTGTATGGAATTCGCATCTATTCCATACAGATAATATTTAAACTGTCCATGATATTATTAGATTTTGGGTTTCGTATACACCGCATCAATATTAACCTATGTATGTTAAATAAAACTATGCACATCAGTTTTGATTTTACTATAAAAAAGTGTGATATTTTTTTAAGTAAGTAGTAAAATGTAAAGGTGAAATATATCTTGTTTCTTGAGCTCTAAGTAAGTAGTAAGTAGTAAAAAGTGAAAGTGAAATATATTTTTAAAAAAATATTAGATTTTGGGTTTTGTAACCGCTTTTAAATTTATTGTTTTATCAACCCAAGTGAGGAGTTCAACATTCTCGTTTGCATTTATTATTTATCTATCGATGGCACGCGCGTGTCGTGCGTTTCAGACAGTAACACAGGAATTATTTATAGATTTTGCATGGGATAATATTGGAGATATCATCGCGATAAAAGTGTGATCGATATAAAATCGAGTACATGGCTGATGGCAATTTTAAACTGGGTCGTAAAATAATATAGACTGTGTCGTAAAAATGCAAGCGAATGTATTCTGTTTACATCTTAATCTGAATTTTAAATAATAAAGTTGGCAGGAGTTATAGACAAGAAAATTTATTTAGTTAGACTTTAGTTTCACTTAGGCACGGTGCACACTTGAGAAAATAGTTTCATGAAACTAGTTTCATAAAATTTGAAACTAAGTTTCATGAAACCATGTGATATAAAACATATGGAAAGGAGCACAATAGTTTCTTCAAACTGTAGTTTCATAAAACTAGTTTTATGCAACCAAAACGAAATTTCATGTGGTTTCATGTTTGACAATGTTTTTTTTAATTTGTCTTATATTTTCTAGACTGTTCAGACTGTTTTTGCTTTCATATTGACTATAGAATGTGTCGTCAGTTTTTCAGATGTTTTCTGTCAGTTTTTTCAGATGTTTTCTGTCAGTTTTTCAGATGTTTTCTGTCAGTTTTTCAAATGTTTTCCGTGAGTTTTTCAGATGTTTTCTGTCAGTTTTTCAGATGTTTTCTGTCAGTTTTCAGATGTTTTCTGTCAGTTTTTCAGATGTTTTCTGTGAGTTTTTCAGATGTTTTCTGTCAGTCTTCAGATGTTTTCTGTCAGTTTTTCAGATGTTTTCTGTCAGTTTTTCAGATGTTTGCTGTCAGTTTTTCAGATGTTTGCTGTCAGTTTTTCAGATGTTTTCTGTGAGTTTTTCAGATGTTTTCTGTCAGTCTTCAGATGTTTTCTGTCAGTTTTTCAGATGTTTTCTTTCAGTTTTCAGATGTTTTCTGTCAGTTTTTCAGATGTTTTCTGTGAGTTTTTCAGATGTTTTCTGTCAGTCTTCAGATGTTTTCTGTCAGTTTTTCAGATGTTTGCTGTCAGTTTTTCAGATGTTTGCTGTCAGTTTTTCAGATGTTTTCTGTGAGTTTTTTCAGATGTTTTATGTTTTTTTTTAATTTGTCTTATATTTTCTAGACTGTTTTGCTTTCATATTGACTATAGAATGTGACGAAAAATACCACTATATTATATAACATCAATTTGAAATTAAAGTAATAGGGATGAAGTCCAAAAAACATGGGCAAACATTGCGAATGGACTCAGCAATACAGGTGAGTGTTAAAAAGTCAATAGTAGATTAGATTTTTATTTTTCGAACATACAATTTATATGAGGACATGATAAAACTGTAGAAAAATGGTTTCCTGTTTGTGAACCAAAACATAAAACTAGTTTTATCAAACCAGTTTCATAAAACTAGTTTCATCAAACCAGTTTCATAAAACTTGTTTCTCAAGTGAAACTAAAGTCTAGTTAATTAAATTTTCGTGCCTCGATTTGTTTTCTTTAATTTTTCATTAAAATATACAATAATACTGGGCAACAAAATTATTCGTAGCAAAATCAGGAAAGCTGCATACTATCGAAGAACCGCTAATTTTGCAAACCGTTTGAAAAGGTTTTAAAAAATGTTCGACACAAACGTACTGAAAAGAATTCTTTTGAGCAAAAGCACAGTTCAAAGATGTTTCGATGAAATGAGCTATGGGGTTGAAAGGTTTCTGTATAATTATGTAAGGTTTTAAAAACTGTTCTACACAAATCTACCGAAAAGAATTCCTTTGAGCAAAAGCATAGTTCAAAGATATTTCGATGAAATGAGCTATGGCGTTGAAAGGTTTCTGTATAATTATGTAAGGTTTTAAAAACTGTTCTATACAAACCTACTGAAAAGAATTCCTTTGAGCAAAAGCACAGTTCAAAGACATTTCGATGAAATGAGCTGTGGTGTTGAAAGGTTTTAAAAACTATTCTACACAAACCTACTGAAAAGAATTTCTTTGAGCAAAAGCATAATTCAAAGACATTTCGATGAAATGAGCTATGGTGTTGAAAGATTCCTGTATAATAATGTATATTCATAAATAAAAATGTAACTGCGTGCGTCTATTTACATAAATACCAAACGCAAAATCTCCCTTTCAAAACAATTCAAATATGACTTACATTTTCATTCTCATAGTCTCAATTAATAACACGCCATTATATTAATTGTAAACTATCGGTTATTGTTTAAAAGACTGACATATTAGACAAAAATAAACAAACAATGCCTCATTTGGAAACTAAATAAGTGTAAGTAATAACTTTTCGATAGAAACTTGTTTTAAAAAAATTTCTTCAAATTACAATTATATATTATACAATTATACATTATATACTATACAATTATATATTATATACTATACAATTATATATATTATATACTATACAATTATATATTATACAAGATAATATAAATTATATTTGAATTGATATTATCATATAATTGTAATTTGAAGAATTTTTTTAAAAACAAGTGTCTATCGACAAGTTATCTGTCTTGAACTGCATAGAACTCAAATTATAAAAAAAAATTAAAGTAAAAAGTTATGTGAGGTATTGAATGTGGAATTTTGGACGTTTAGTCTAGAAAAGACGATTATAATTGTCATTGTTGTATATATTTATTTATCTATTTATACAAACAGGACAAACCTAAAAATTGTATACCAAAAACTATACACAATAAAAATATAATTATAATTAGCCAACTTTCTAAAGAAAACAAATAATTGTAGTCCTGAAGAAAATAAATGTATCACTGGCACAAATTATTTGTTTTCTTTAGAAAGTTGGTTAGACACTTATAATAAATAATAATAATAATACGTTTATTGTACCAAAAGGAAAACAATGCATAGAATAATTATAAATGTATACATGTTTGTAGGTAAAGTGAAGATAAGTCTTAAGTGGATAGCATCACGTAAGACTTATTATGATATGACTTTATCTACAAACATGTATACATTTATATTTATTCTATGCATTGTTTTCCTTTTGGCACAATAAACGTATTATTATTATTATTTATTATATTATAAGTGTCTAACCAACTTTCTAAAGAAAACAACAACAACATTTGTGCCAGTGATACATTTATTTTCTTCAGGACTACAATAATTTGTATTCTTTAGAAAGTTGGTAGACACATAGGCTAATTATAATTATATTTTTGTTGTGTATAGTTTTTGGTATACTAATAATAATAATAAAAATATTTATTATGATACATAACATTTACATTACATACCACAATGGGCTAACTACCGGAGTCTTTCTGCCCTGCCTTTGGTATATTTATTAGGTTTATTCTGTTTGTAAATAGATAAATAAATGTATACAAAAATGCCACTATATATTTTCTAGCCCATTATGTTATTAAAATTTAATATGAATCTGTTATTATTTTATTACTTTTATTTGGATTTTAGTAATTAATTCTCATATTGTCGTTCATATATTATTATCACTTAAACTATTAGAAATCAATAAAAAATTTCACTATAACAACTCGTGCTGTTTATTTATAAACTTAAAAGCAAAGCCCATGAGTGTAGAGATTTATTACTGTGGGTGCCTTTTGTTACCTTCAAGATTACCGTGTCGGCGCACTGTGACCGCGGTGTAAAACTGGCGAGGCTCCGGTGAACGGGCGAAGGCGGCCGGCGGTGTCTGCGCTGTCGCGGGCCTCATCGACCCGGACGGCGGTGGCGGCGGAGGTGCCGCGCACAGCGGCGGAACCGAGGTAAGGCGGATGTTGGGAGAGGGCCCCCATTGTCTTAGCGCGCCCACGGAATTGTGTTACAGCATCGTTGGGAACAATTAGCGACGATTTGGACTGTCGCGGGGCGCACCCCGGTTAATTTTAGGGGGCCCAAGTGAAGCGTGCAGTTTTTTTTTAATCAATGCCCGCCGCCAATGGTGACGGGCGGCAAAGGGGAGATTCCGCGATATATATATCACGGCGGTAACTGTATTAGTTACCTATCGTGTTTTGTAGTTTGTTCACTTGTGGGGTGGGGCGAAATGGGGAAAATCCATAAAACGAAAGTGAAAAGAAGTCAGGTATTAAAGAGAAAATAAAGGAGAATGCATTAGACTTATTTTTATCCATTAGGACCAGGGCCGGGCATAGATAAATGAGACAAAGACCCTTTTTAAGAGGCCCGGTCACACCAATTTGGACAAATAAAATTTTAGATAAAAATTTTTTGTAGTCTAGTCCTTGTGAAATTTCGCCCACACGCCGGGGTGTGAACGCCCCATAGCTCAGGGCGTTCACACCCCGCTGTGAGCGAAACTTGTCGAAGGTGAGACCACAAACAAATTTATCTTGGTGTGGGCGAAAGTTCACGACTCACGATCATGTTTAGGAATAAGGTAGAATGGGTAGAGTGGAAGAGTTGAAATGGGAAGGAAGAATGATTGGTTTTAATTACTTGGGCTTTTGGTTTGACTGCAGAGGTGGGTTTAGGATGCATGCGGAGTGTGTGCAAGCAAAAGCGAGATTGGCTTGGGGCATGGCGAAGAGAAAATCTTTCACGTATCCTTGTCTGAAATCAATATTACTGTATGGACTGGAAGTATGAAGATTGCGAGAGTGGGATGTAATCGAAACAAGGATGGATCCTGAAGAGTTTGCTAGGACTCGAAAAATCGACACCTAGGGCGATGCTGTTACATGAGACGAATCGGATCAGCATGTGATGGAAGTCGTATATGATGGTAGAGAAGTTCGAAGAAAACTTGCAGGATTTGGGTGAGGACAGACTGGTGTGGAAGATATGGATGATGTGTAAGAGTAGGAGAGAGTGTGGATGAAAAAAAGGATAGAGGAAGGATGTATGAAATAATGGGTATGTCTGAGGTGTGGGTAGAGGAAAAGCTAAGAGAAATGGTAATGTAGTGAATGAGGGATATTGAGTGGCACGAAACGCAGGTGAAAGTGACTGAGAGCTCGTAAAACCCTGGCTATTTAGGGCCGGTTCTACAATTGACATTTAACCGGAGAATAAGGCTACCCGTGGAATAAGTTTGAGATTTTAACGCCAATATCTCAAACTTATTCCACGAATAGCCTTATTCTCCAGTTAAACATCATTTGTAGAATCGGCCCTTAGAGTGGCAAGTGCTGGAAATCCCCAAGCAACTTAGTCAGAGTGGGATGGAGCAGGAAGGACAAATTGTGCATAGCAAGAGCGACTTGCAGCTCAGAAGCGAAAGAAAGAAAATGTGGATGGGGCATGTGTGCCGTGTAGTAAGGGGAACTAGATGTGAATGAAAGCAGAGTGAGTAGGGCATTTCAGAAAGGTGAGTGCATGATTAAGAGATATTGGGAAAGGCGTGAAAATCTCTAGGAGGCTGGTGTGGGAAAAGAAGTTGGTTATGGCAGAGGGGAATAATGAAAGGAGAATTATACTTAATTTAATTTAATTTAATGTGTATATATTGGTTTTGGATGTTAGATATTTTTCTGTGTGTGTTTTCTATGTCTAATAAAGTTCTACATATCCTATAGGAGGCAGAAAGACTCCGGTCGTTAGCCCATTGTGGTGTGTAATGTTATGTATCACAATAAATATTTTTATTATTATTATTATCCTACAGGATAACGCGCAACTACATACTATTTCTAAAATTGCGTGTAAAGTAATGTCAGTATCATTCTAGGCGCTTAGTTTAGCATGGTTTAGCATTAATAGCCGCCCCCGTGGCATGTAGTATCGCTCAGGTCTTGCGGTCGTGCGCCGCCGGTTGCAAGGGCCGAGGTAGAATTGTGCGCATCGGAAGCGGCAAATAGAGACAAGAGACAATATGCCCGTACTAGTCCAGAGTGATAAACGAAAACAGCTAATGGTGTGTCTATATATTCAGAAATTCTCAACATTTGCAAATATTTACGTTCTACGTGGCATTCGTTTACGTATATATGTGCAAATTATTGTCGATGTACATCTTCACAATGATATACCTTTGCATGTACATAAGTAAACTTGCAGCAAACGCCACTAACAATGTAAATATGTGCAAATGTTGTTCGACCGAAATATTAAAGAGTTTACCTTAAAATGATAAGAAACCTGCCTACACCACTGCTAAAAATAGCTTATTAATGTATCCAACGTTTCAATTTTGGTAGACATTAGTATAGCATTTAATAAACTCTTCACGCCACGCAACAATATTAGACAAACATATAATTTTCCTTTCAAATCTGACAACTTAATATAACCCACTAAAGAAACACGGCATTATTCTAACTGGATTCTAATTTAATAATCTTTAGTATTCAGTAAGAATAGAACAAATTATACTTTCTTTCATATTTTACTCCTACGTTTGTCAAAAAAGTCGTGGAATAATAATAATATAACAATTAATATTTATGTTATTGACTACTAAAAGTAGTCTGGTTATGTATTCAATTTTGCTCAAGTACTTTTCCTACTATCAGGTTGAAGTTATCGTCGAATAAATTTAAAAGAAAAAACGTCGATCTTTATAGCTTTTCCTTTTATAAGATAGGCCCATGGTAAGAGAAGCTCAGAGAATTTTATTTACTCGATATTTACCATTGTATAAAAATACCGATATATTTTCATACAATTTTATTTTTATTTATTTTTTGCAATTAAACCATACAATACAAATGTGTGTATAATATTATTGTTTTTAATACTTAATGTCTTCCTAGGTACATGACGTTGATGATAAGGTACACTAGGACGTGATCAATGGTACATTATGGTCTTGTACCTCCTACATCAATAAAGCATATTTTTTTTCCTTTTTCTATAATTGTTTAATATTTAAATTCTCAAAAATACATAGTATGTAGGAATAATGCTGTTATCAAATTTAGCACATTACTACCATTCTCAAAAATACATAGTATGTAGGAATAATGACCGGAGTGAAGTTATCCATTATCTATAATTCCGGCGGCCGCGCGGGGTCGCAACGCGGATTATGATTCTCCAGTAGTGAAGCATTAAAAAAAAATAATTTTTGGTACAATTGTTTACACATGTCTTGGTAACCATATATAAGAGTTAAAAAAAATTAAGTTGATTTAGTTAGTTGTTATTGAATAAAATTTGCAAGAAAACATTTTGTAATTTTTAGCAGCCTAGCCCACTGAGATTTTTTTCAAAATTTTCATGTTTTGTTTAGAATTTAATAGTAATCATTAAACATATTTTTTTAAATATGCGCGGGCCTTAGTTTTTTTTTAAATTAATTTTGAACCTAAACTTGTTAGTATACGGCGTGCTAAAAAATCAATAAAATCGATTAGAACCTAAGGAATGTGTTTATATTTTCTGTAATGATTAACACTTACAAGGTCAGCATATGTTGGAATAAAAAATTAAAAAATTACGCCCTACTATTTTTTGGCGGCAGTGAAAGTCAAAATGATTCAATTTTCCATCCTAGCCCACGAAGAATTTTTTTCAAATTTTCACCATGTGTTGCTAACCCGATAGTGATTACAAAAAGATTTTTTTTAGATATGTGCGGATACATATTTCTTTTTTATATCGATTTTTAATTAATTAAACCATATAGCTTGATGATTAAATACAGGTGCATTTGACTACAAACCTTTGTTTGAATCAACCCATATTGTTGCTAAAACATGGCTTTACTGATTTCTAAAAAGTCCTATTGTAAAAAATGATAGCAAGTATTTTTTAGAAGCTGTCAAAGTTGACCCGAAATCTATGGTTTCACTTTGTTGCTGAAGGAATTACGAATTATTTAGCAATATTATTTTTATTTAAATTATTGTATATTGTTTATAATTCATTAGGTCAACATGGGATAAAATCAAAAATCCAAAAATGACGCTCAATAAGTTTTTGACGGCGGTCAAAATCAAAATTATTTTATTTTCCATCCTACCCCACGAAGAATTTTTTTCAAATTTTCACCATTTGTTGCTAACCCAATAGTGATTACAAAAAGAATTTGTTTAGAAATCACTAAAGCCATGTTTTAGCAACAATATGGGTTGATTCAAACAAAGGTTTGTAGTCAAATGCACCTGTAATTAACCATCAAGCTATATGGTTTAATTAAAAAATCGATATAAAAAAAAATATGTATCCGCACATATCTAAAAAAAATCTTTTTGTAATCACTATCGGGTTAGCAACAAATGGTGAAAATTTGAAAAAAATTCTTCGTGGGCTAAGATGGAAAATTGAATCATTTTGACTTTCACTGCCGCCAAAAAATAGTAGGGCGTAATTTTTAAATTTTTTATTCCAACATATGCTGACCTTGTAAGTGTTAATCATTACAGAAAATATAAACACATTCCTTAGGTTCTAATCGATTTTATTGATTTTTTAGCACGCCGTATACTAACAAGTTTAGGTTCAAAATTAATTTAAAAAAAAACTAAGGCCCGCGCATATTTAAAAAAATATGTTTAATGATAACTATTAAATTCTAAACAAAACATGAAAATTTTGAAAAAAATCTCAGTGGGCTAGGCTGCTAAAAATTACAAAATGTTTTCTTGAAAATTGTATTCAATAACAACTAACTAAATCAACTTAATTTTTTTTAACTCTTATATTATGGTTACCAAGACATGTGTAAACAATTGTACCAAAAATCAATTTTTTTTAATGCTCCATTACTGGAGAATCATAATCCGCGTTGCGACCCCGCGCGGCCGCCGGAATTATAGAAAATGGATAACTTCACTCCGGTGGAATAATGCTGTTATCAAAAGAGATTATTTCCGTTATTATATTTAAAAAAATTGCTATTAAAATTATATGATTTACTCTTTTTTAAGATTTAATGAATTAACTAATTCATCAAATCTTAAAAAAGAGTGTAAATCTCTAATCTCTAAATAATTTTTTATAGCCAGTTTTTTAAATATAACAACGGAAATAGTCTCTTTTGATAACAGCATTATTTACATACTATGTATTTTTGCGAATGGTAGTAATGTGTTAAATATTGCTCCGCCACTCTAGTCTTTATCGGAATTTTAAAACTGATTTCTGTTGTTTGTTCGTAGACAGTTTTTGGGATCTAAATTGGGCACGTTCGTCCGGGCCAACGATTGCATTCTTATGTGGGTCAAGAATACGTCGCAATTTGTATGCGCAATCGATGATGAACGAAATGAACGGAAATAACGCACCGAATTCAAATAAATATAATAGTTTATTATACCGATGTAATTGGTAAAATATAGTTGTGTAACTAGGGCAGAGGGTAGGGTTATTTATGATGTTGATGTGTATTTTGCTGATTGTTACTTTTCTTTTTATTTGTTATGTATATAATTTTTTGTTGTTGTTCTTGATGAGCATTGTATATTGGAGGGTTTTTGTATTGTTTTGAGTTGTCATTCCAAATAAAGGTCTATTTTTTTAGTTGTGTAACTAAACTAATTTTGGTTACAAAATATAACTAAATGTGGCAGAAAGGCCGATTTGGCTGATAGCCTTAATCAATATTGATCTTCTCTATAACTAAATACAAAAATATAGTGATGAAAATTGCTTCAAATATATAAAAAGAGTTGGATGAGGATTAAAATCTTAGACTATTTTCATACGCTAGTATGTGATACCGATAGGATGGATACCTAAATGTAAAACTAGTATCCAGCATACCGGTATAGCATACTCACGTCTTCGTGTGAAAGTAGTATTAATAATAAATATAATAATAAAAATAATTAATAGTCTTAAGACTCAAGTCTCTCCTCTAGGGTGAACTGACTGGAGAATTGGAGCATTTGTAGCCACAAATATATTTATATTAGTAACCCATAAAACGGGCATAGTCATTAGTCGCCTCTTATGACTTGCAGAGTGAACAACGGGTGTATTCTATTTCACCCCCACCCGCTGGGGGTTCTAAAATTGAAACAGGAAGCGTTGCATGTCAAAGTTTGAAGCTATTAAAAGTGAAGCTATTAATATCTGCTAATACCTGTTCCTTATGTTGTTAATAGCAGTTTCTTACGTTGTTAGAACTGTTTAATAAAATTATGTAGCTGTTATAATATTTAAATTAATAAAAATAATACAACTAACCCCCTAGGAGGAAAGTTAAATGCCATCTGGTGGCACCACATCAATTAGCAATGTACACCCATATGGTATTTTGCTTCCTTCCAGTTTTTTCCTTTCCTTTCTAATAGTTCTGATATAGCTTCATCCCGTTTTTTTCTTTGTCTTCCTTTTTCTTGTTTTTGATTTTAGCTCTCCATATTCTTTTGGCTCTGCCATCCTAATTATGTGTCCCCACCATCCTAATTGTCCTTCCTTTATGTACTTTATTGTCGGTGTTACATTTAGTTCTCTTCTTATATCCTCAATCCTCATTTTGTCCTTTTTTGTCACTCCTCTAACTCATTTCAACTACTTGTATTGTGCTGTTTTGTGCTTTATTTAATGTCCATGTCTCGCATCCGTATGTTAATATAGGTCTTATTTTAATAATGATACGTATGATAAAATAATGTATACTAGCCACATCATATTTATTTTTGTTGAGTAATTTACTATAGTACAGATTCTTTCTACATATATTACGGTTGTGACAGAGATTGCATTTATTAACCAGCCGTTTAATGCATGGGGGGCCTCCGAATCAGGGCCACGGGATTAATATTTATTGCCATGTCGTTGGCGTCGCAACAAATTGTTTAATTGCATGCGTGAGATTATGGGAGCGATTTAGACGCGAATTAACTCATTAGAAGCAATTGCCCGACAATTAGCCAATAACCTTTCAATTCCGTTTTAGTGCACTTTAAAATTGTCAACTGCTCGTGTTGCGTAATTGCTGTGATTATAAAAATAAAACGCGCGAGCAATTAGCGAGCTATTTTGAGGTGATGAGTAAGTGATAGTGCAACGTAATAATCCTGTTTGTTTTATGGTTTATGTTTTCAATACGAAATCAATTCATTGTAAAAAATATACATATATTCATTGCTCATTATGAAACCAGTTTTATTGTTCTATTTATTATCCTTTATTTTGAATGGACATTTTTTTATATATATTCGCGTTGCACAACTGTTTTTCGAGAATTTTTCTGTGCCGAGTTTATGTGAAGCACAAACTTTTATGGAGAATAATATTTACCGGAAACTTTTTTGGATCCAAAAAAGTTTTCGGAAAATATTATTCTCCATAAAAGTTTGAGCATCACATACACTCGGCACAGAAAAATTCTCGAAAAACACACGTCGATTGCGCCAATATTTTTTATAATAAATTTTTTAGTGAACTGAAAACTATAAGTATTAGGATAATATTTACCACCAAACTAAAATCAATTTTATTAAATAATGTTTTTTTATAGTGTGGACGAATTTTTGAAATTTTAAATACTTAACTTATTAATTTTAGCTATTTATTTATTTGTTTTATGTAGTATTTTAATAGTTTTCTAAACCAAGCAGACGGAGGAGCCCTTCACCGAGGAAGCTATGGTCCATCTGCTTGCAGGAAACATGATATTATTATTTCTTAGTCTTATTAAAAACAAAAAACTTTCAATTTCATAGCAATGTTGAGTAAGTATCAAATGTGAAGAAGAAATCAAGTTTGTTCTGCATAAATCAAATTAAACATTAGAATTTGATGAATTTAATGCGCAAATTCTATTTAATTTTGAACTGCAACGAAAGAAAACAATACAGAAAAATATGTATACTAAAGGTCGTTTTAGACAAGACAATTTTTTGACTCAAAAGTTAGTCAAGATGCGAGACAAATCTAAATTGTCTTGTATCATACAGCAAATTATTTAAAATATTGAATTGTATGGTAGATCGAATGGAAAAATATAACGGGTTATATTTGTCAAGGACAATTTGTATGGGAGGACGATATATGAATTCATTTCTTGAACAACTTTTTAGCTAAAGGTCGTTTTAGACAAGACAATTTCTTGACTCAAAAGTTAGTCAAGATGCGAGACAATCTAAATTGTCTCGTATCATACAGCAAATTATTTAAAATATTGAATTGGATGGTAGATTGAATGAAAAAATATAACACATTATATTTGTTATAAGGACAAATTGTACAAATTTGGTCGCAATCTGTTGTGTCGTTTTCCCGGAATTTTGTTCACAGACAGACAGACAGACGACAGACATACATACCACACACAGACATCGCAAAAATCGGGTTTATTTCGACTATTATGGGCATAAAACGTAACGAAAATTGAAATTTTTTTTGTACACGGCAACAATACCTTCGTTCTGGTGTAATTTTTTTCCCGGAAAGTTATCGCATATTTCCACAATCTTAGTTTGAAAACGTGAACACGTTTTCGGTAAAACAATACCTTCCTTTACATCAGTGATGTATTCGGAAAGTAAAATTGCTATCATGATAAATTAATCTTTAACTAAAAATGTTACTTCTTGAATGATGAGTGTATTAGTAATTATAAAGTAATTTAATAAATCTATGCCGTTTCTATTGGCGTATTATCGTGGAAAATTCTCCTAGCGTTTTCCTGCCTATATATTCAAGCCTGTTGACTCAGTCCGTTTAAATTTATACGACCTTTGGCCGTGTTTAGCACATTCGTATCGTTTGCAGGAAATACATTTGTCGGTTTCGAATGGGAAAACAAAAATAACAGCAAGGTACGCAAAATAATGCAAGTATGCAAAATAACTAGTGTGGGCACCACACGACTTTCTGAATTAAGTACCTAATTACAAGTTAGAAATTTATTATTATTAATTTTAATTAGAATTATTATTAATTATCTGAGGAATTATATATAATTGTAAAAAGAAATAATAAAATAAATAAATATTGGATTTTTAAGGCGTCTACTTTCTGATAATTCATTTTAAAGGATAAATAAAACGATTTATTACTTTGTTTTTTTTTTATCACACTTTAGTTACACTTTGTAACTAGTTTTGGCTAAGCTCTAGCTCGAAAATGAAAACAAAGTAAAAAATCGTCATCGGAGGAGCTCGAAAATGGCTAGAACTTAGCCGAAACTAGTTGCAAAGTGTAACTGAAGTGTGATAAAAAACAAAGTAAAAAATCGTTTTATTTATCCTTTAAAATGAATTATCACAAAGTCTAATCCAATATTTGAAAATGGTTTTTTTTTATCCAATAAATATTAAATCAAAATGTAAGATATTTATAAAAAATCATTCATTCTATTTAAAAGTTGCAAGTAATTAAATTATATATTTTTTTATAAATCTTAAAACGTAAAGAAAGGTTAAAATTAGTAATTCGATTTTTTTCGCGATAACAATACATTCCTGTATGCACTGCTGTATTCGGAAATTAATAAATCGTGCTTCTTAATTTAAAAACTATTTTTTAATAGTTTTATTATTATTAATATTGTTATTTATTTTTAGTTAATCATATGCCTTCTACCGTAAGATGTAGGCATTCATTTCATTTTAATAACTATATTGAACGTTATTTATTTATTATTATTATTTATTTTTATTTAAACATATGCTTTCTACCGTAAGATATAGGCATTCATTTCATTTTAATAACGTTCAATATATATATATATATATATATATATATATATATATATATATATATATATTTAAATAAAATGAATGCCTACATCTTGGGGTAGAAGATTAAATAAAAATAAATAATTAAAATGAAATTAAAGACGATTTATTTTGTATTGTATTCGAAATGATCTTTACTTATATTGAGAGAAATACTGAGATTTTGGTTTATCAATAGGAAAGTCGAAACGATCATTAATAAGCTCTTATTAATGATCGTTTCGGTTTCCTTCTACACCTTAAAAATGTATTGTTGTAAAATATGCTCAATCATGTTTCTCAAAGAGGCGACCGTATAGACCTCTCTAAAAGTACCCACGCAGAGTTGTTCCGCATTGAGTTTAATTAAGTAATGAATAGGGGAAAGATAATTCAATTAAAATGAGAAGCTGTGTATATATGGGCCAATTTAATAAAATATATTGCTAGCAAAGTATCCCCAACAAAAACTGGATGTTACTAATGGATATTTTTTAAAATTTTCGTTAGCTTTCAAAATAAATTTTTTTTTATAGGGCCGTGAGGCAATTCCAGCGGCAAAGAGAGAGGTTTAGAGGAGTTTAATCACCCGGTATTTAGCTTAGCTTCACAGAAATCCTCTGAAAACTGTGAAAGGTGATTCGCCACAATGGGGTTTAAACTCACGCTCCCCAATGCTCAGTACTAACTACCAGCTAAAGCTGCTGTGTATTAAGTAAATGAGCTTTTAAAATATTTACCGGAGAAACAGTTTTTACAAAAAAATATAAATTTGGTCTTGTTTGCATATATTTAATATATATTTTTAGGATTACATATTGAATCAATATTATCACAATATAATTTAATTTAATACATTTGCCGGTGTCCATGCTCCAACTGGCCATTAACAGTAGCCTTTCAGTCGAGTTTTGTTTTTATTTTGATAAATATTTCGTTATTAAGGTCATTTTAGAAAAGACAATGTCTTGACGCAAAAGTTAGTCAAGTTGTGAGACAATCTAAATTGTCTCGTATCATACAACAAATTATTTAAAATATTGAATTGGATGGTAGATCGAATGGAAAAATATAACGCGTTCTATTTGTCAAGGACATATTGCATGGGAGGATATAATAATTAATTTCTTGAACAATTTTTGAGCTAAGAAATTGTCTTGAGCTTTAGTCTTATACCAGACTAATAACGAACTATTTATCAAAATGAAAACAAAACTCGGCTGAAAGGCTACTGCTGATGGCCACTTGGAGTATGGACACCGACAAATGTATTAAATTAAATTATATTAAATTATATTATTATTATATTAAAACCACCTTAATTCAATTAGTCATTAACTCATTTCTTCGGTAGTTAAAAATTGAGAACATTTCTTTTTTATTATAGATAATTTTCAGTCGATTCAAGTTCTAATTAATCAATATCTATAAGAATAATGTAAAAAAAAATCATTGGGTGATCATAAATAAAATCTGTTGAGTAACACCCACCCGTATTAGATCCTCCAGATAGTCTTTCAGTGGTGCCTCTGGGCGCCTGTAGGTCAGTCATTATTGCAAAATTATTCGCACGTGTATCACTTCAAAAACTGGCTACTATGACTAATAATCACACTCACAACTGCAGGTGTACTACGCGCCGGCCAACACTAAACTGACCGCCGATCGACCTTATCACATCCGCGCGGGATGCTGAGCCGGCGGCGTCACACTCTTCCTGCGCTCATCTCGCTTGCTCTCACGAACGTCGCGACGCTTCGGTTCTCATAGTAGAACGAACAGGCATTGTTCTCGCCCCTCGCATTGATTACAGCGTCGGCGTTTCTAAAGAGCTGCTGTGTATTAAGTAAATGAGCTTTTAAAATATGTACGAGAGAAACTTACTCAGTTTTTTTGAAAACTTTAATATGTTGATATGTATGAAAATATCTGGGGATTAATAAAACTATTATTGTTATTATGGAAGCACAATATTAGCTAGAAACTGACATTACCATACCATTACAAAAAAAAGAGTTAATAATCATACATTCAAGTATTGAAGAAATTTTTTCCTACTGATAAATAAATTTAATTTACAAGAATCCAATCTATAGGATAAGAGGTAGAATCTTGAATCAACATATTTTGTGTCTAATAAAACAAGAAATGAAACATCTTATGCTCATGCGATACAGAACGGATCTACAGGCGGCACTGCAACCGCAACAAATGCAGAACCAACACTAATGCAAATAATGGAAACTATGACGACTATGCTAACTAATGTCGCAGGTAGACTTAACCGACTAGAAGCCAGGAACACTGGCGGTATTCCTAAAGTACATTAATAATGAAAGATACCGAATTACGGATTGTCACCTGGAATGTCAATAGCATCCTCAACAAGAAAGATGAACTAAAGGTATTCCTAAATCTACAACACATTGATGTGTGCCTTATCTCTGAAACTCACCTAACAAACCAGTCTTATGTAAAAATAAGAGGTTATCACACCAGCCACCCGAAAAATCGAGCTAAAGGTGGTAGTGCTCATCATCAAAGAATCCATAAACCCCAATGAAAAATGTCGTCTACAGCGTGAAGACATCCAGCTCACCGTCGTGTCTGTGAAGTCTACCATGCAGAACATAATAGTTGGTGCAGTCTACTGCCCTTTCAAGCATAATCTCAAGGTTGGGGAATTCAAAACACTCCTGCAACATGTCGGTGAAAGATTTATCATAGGCAGTGACAACCAACATTATCCTAGAAGACTGAAGAGAATGAAACCTTTCGATTTAGGAAAGTGATTGTGACAAAAACAGAGTAAAAGTACGCGAGTTGGATAGTGTAGGATCATATTTATTTTAAATTAGACATAAGCTTAGCATCACTGGATGAACCCAATCACCTTCATGTTAGCATTTAAGATTAGAGTAAAATTGATGGTTAGTCTGTTAGACCAGTTTTAATAAAAATACAAATAAACTAAAATCCAACGTAGAGATTGGTTGAATTATAACCATATCATATACATGATTTTTTTAATATTAACGAAGATGAACGGTGCTGTTACGAATCAATCGGATGAGGTGTTGTGTTTGAAGAAAGATTGCAGGAATTGAATTGGAGTATTATGTGTTTCGAATTAATAGCAATTTTTAAGAAAGGTTACGTTTTTTACATATTACAAATTAGTATATGTTTTTATGATATGATACACATTTGTAATATGTTTTATCGTTGAGTGAAGAATGATTCTTCACTCAACGGTTTTATGTAGCTTATAATTCAATAACGTCTATCTTATTAATTATTTTGATTATTACTATTGAAGTCTCTATGGCTCTATCCATCTTCCAAATACTGCTTTAATTTGCTATCTAGTAGCGATACTAGAAAACAAATTAAAAGGAGTATTTGGAAGATGGATAGAGCCAGATGTCAACCAAAGACACCAGTAGTACTTTTTAAGATGTGTGCAGGATTCATAGGTTTAAATACTATTTTCTGGTCCCAAGGCTTCTTTTATAATTAGCACCATTTGAGTTTTTACAAACCACATTCTGCTGTCATGTTATGTTTGGAAAATTAGTCAAAAATTTAATTCAAGAAATAATACGATAACTACGGCAAGTTTCTAAATAGATCTATTATCTTATATATGCTAGCTGTCTGAGAATACAGAAACAAACATAATGTATTATTATATATTGTAAATAAAAATAATAATAATATCAAAATTTGGCATATTGGTATTCATAAATATTTCGGATCGTTGGGGATTTTTTTAATTTCATATTTTACCTCTTTAACTTATTTATTTATTTCTTTGCGCAAATATAATTCCTCAGATGTAATACTAATATGTATTAGGTACATCTGAGGAATTATATTTGCGCAAAGAAATAAATAAATAATAATAATAATAATAAGAATTCTCTCTCAGATGTGAACCTTATTAGATGAACACTGTGATTTTACGAAGAAATAATAATAATTACACCCAAATTTCGTATGTAAAGAATATGGTACTTAATAAAAATTATATTATTAATATTTCATCATTGTATTAATTGGTTATAATAATAAATAATATAAAAAAAGTAGGAAGTAATATATATGTTTATGATACGTTACACATTTGTAATATGTTTTATGTAGCTTTTAAATTCAATAATTGATTATTTTATAAGTGTCGCTACTAGAAAACAAAAAGTATAGGAAGCATAACATAATTAAAATACTTAGGATTTCGAATGAGGGTACAGTATGTTTATTAAACAAATTTATTTATCATAGTAATCTTCTTTTATAATAATATGCATACACCATTCGACAAAATAAAACAATATATTGGTGATCATTTCTAAGCTGCCGCTTTCTTCACCTCGCACATGGCCGCCAAGAATGCTGTAAAAAATAACAGCTAAAATCTCAAACGTCTGAACACAATCACAGGGTTAGTTCATGTAAGCCAAATTAATAAAGCGCTTAAAGCGATGAGATTAATAGATGTATTTAATTTCCAATAGTAATACTCGTGTCAAACTAAACGTCGTTTTAGACAAGACAATTTCTTGACTTAAATGTTAAGGTCGTTTTAGACAAGACAATTTCTTAGCTCAAAAGTTGTTCAAGAAATAAATTCATATATCCTCCTCCCATACAATTTGTTCTTGACAAATAGAACGCGTTATTTTTTTCCATTCGATCTACCATCCAATTCAATATTTCAAATAATTTGCTGTATGATACAAAACAATTTATATTGTCTCGCATCTTGACTAACTTTTGAGTCAAGAAATTGTCTTGTCTAAAACGACCTTTAGTCAAGATGCGAGACAATCTAAATTGTCTCGTATCATACAGAAAATAATTTGAAATATTGAATTGGATGGTAGATCGAATGGAAAAATATAACTTAATATTTTACTATTATATTTAGCTTTATCAGTTTGGGCAGTATGTCTAGTTAGCTAAATCCAAATCAAATAAATTGATGTTAAAATACTCTTGAAAATAAACAATCAAGCAATGAATAATAAGCTTTATTGCTACATATGAGCCTGTGAGAATGAAGTGGTTTAAGTCACTTTTGAATTATTTTGAAAAGGAGAAGATTTTGCGATTGGTATTTATGTAAATCGGCATATGCAGTTACATTTAAAAAATGAAACTTCTATCTTTTATAGGGCTATCAGCCGTGAGGCTTTTCCGCCGGTTAAGAGAGAAGCTCAGGGGGGTTTAATTACCCGGTATTTACCTTAACTTCACAAAAAACCTATGAAAGGGGATTCGCGAAAATTCGCTCCCCGCTGGGGATTGAACTCTAGCTCCCCAATGCTCAGTACGAGGCGGACGACGCCTCTAACTACTCGGCCACTGAGCTAGGTAATTTACAAATATTTTTGAAGATTTGGCTTTGTGTTGATATCTTAATGATCGAAAGGAGGAATAGAGCTTTTCTTTATGTTCGATAATGGGGGCCTGGATAATTGTATAGTGTATAAAAGTGTGAATAAAAATTATAAGGGTGTTACATTTTTGTTTATAAATAAATTGATTAGAAGTCTGTAACTGCGCACATTGATTTACATAAATACCAAACCCCAAATCTTCTCATTTTCAAAATAATTCAAATGCGATTTACACAACTTTCATTCTAACAGACTCATATATAGCAGCGTACAGGCTGTTTAACTATAAAAGTATCGTATATTGTATATTGTGTTTCACCCTGTACTATTGTTTTAATGTTCAATATATTTTGTTTTTTTTGCCACACAAAGCTTAGCACTTACACTTTCCTTTGTTGTAAATTTTGGTCTAAAATTACTTTTAAAGACATTGTTAGACTTTCTGTTTGTTGGTGTAGTGTGTTACCGATACTCACGAATATATTCAATTTCTCCCTCATCATTCTCCTCGCCCATGCAATCCTCAAACAGCTCGTCTACTTCGACGTCAGATAATTTCTCACCTACCAATAGTTTATGTTATAGTTATGATTTAAATTGATAAATACAGTCAGTAGTGGACAGGACAAGAAATTATCATGATCATTAGAATACTATACCTAAGGAAAGCAGTGAGTGCGATAACTCGCCAAGCAGCATATGGCCATTCTCAGCTTTGTCATAAAGTTTCAAGCACTCAATAAAGTCCTCATAACATCCCATATCTTTTACTTCTTTTTTAAGTGTGCCATACAGTGTTAAAGCCTCTTCAGCGTTGAAGAATTTCTCACCTATAGAAAAATATTGGTATTATAACATTCGTTACTTACTAAGCATCACTTTTTCAAACTTCTTGCGTAGGTGGTACATACATATCGTTACCTAAGCAGCAACACCATACATCTAAAATTTTAGGTTGAGGTTGACAGGAGAGAGAAAAACTAGTAATTAAATTGCTACTAGATCATATATCGTATTTTTCGAGTTATATATAAGTTATTTTTGGGAAACAACGAGGGCAGTGAAACTCCTTTTATAATATATCGCACTTTTAATTTCGAGCATCATCAAGATAATCTACAATTAGTACAATGTGCTTATAATTAATTGAACATAATATAGATAAATGTGGTGTTAACTTACTATGCGGAGTTAATGAATATAGAAATTGGCAATTAGCATAATTTACAAAATTTGCAATTCAGATTTGGCACTTCGTTGACAAGATTATAACAAATTCGCGGTTAATAAGGATATATATATATATATATATATATATATATATAATGTCAACTTAATTTTAAACTATATAAGTTATGAAATTTTGTAAAAAAATATGATAAGCCAGTTTCTATGTTCATTAACTCTGCATAGTAAGTTAACACCACATTTATCTATACTATGTTCAATTAATTATAAGCACATTGTACTCTTGTAGATTATCCTGATGATGCTCGAAATTAAAAGAGCGAAATATTGATATTTTGGAAAAGGAGTTTCACTGCCCTCGCTGTTTTCCAAAAATAACTTATACATAACTAACTTTCGGTGAAAAAATACGATAATATATATATGTATATATATATATATATATATATGAATATATATATATATATATATATATATATATATATATATATATATATTTATATATATATATATATATATATATATATATATATAAATTATCTATTTGCCTTTGTAGGCTAATAAATAAAATATAAGCAATAAAATAAAAAAAATTGATAAATTAACTCGTATACACATTTTATAATCAGTTTTTCTCTCTCCTGCTACTTAGGCGACGATATGACAATTAAAAGTCAGATAAACTATTCTATTTTTTTGGGGTGCAAATAACTCACCAGGTTTCTTAGCCACTCCCAGTTGTTCAAGCCTGTCCAAGCTAGGGTTAAGGTTCATAGCCCGGATCACCCTGCCAAACTCCGTGGAGTCCAGTTTGTCTTTATCTGACTGATATATTTGAAAGGCAAATCTCATATCTAAATTTAAAACAAATCATTTTAATTTAAAGGATAAACAAAGCTATTTTTTACTTTGTTTTTTTATCACACTTCAGTTACACTTTGCAACTAGTTTCGGCTAAGCTCTAGCCATTTTCGAGCTCCTCGGATAACTAGATTAGCCGAAACTAGTTGCAAAGTGTAACTGAAATGTGATAAACGAACATAGTAAAAAATCGTTTTATTTATCCTTTATAATGAATTATCACCAAGTAGACGTCTTAACAATCCAATATTTCAAATCATTTTAGTTTGAGTTATGATTATGTTAAAGAATTTATTTATTCTTTTGATGTTTTTCTATGATATTTAGTATTTTTCTATATTAAGATAAATTTATTTTCTTAATATAGAAAATTGAAAAAATAAATATGGAAAAATAACACAATTACCCTCAGAAAACTCCCAATTATGTTTCTTGGTGTTTTTCTATGATATTTAGTATTTTTGAAGAAAACCCCCTATGAAGCCCAGAAAAGCACTCTGGGTTTCATAGGGATTTTTCTGGAGATTAAGAAAACCCCCCAATTAACTCTAGAAATACCTCAATACATCCCAGAAAACCTATAACTAACCCCGGAAAACTTCAATTTACCTAAGAAAACCCCTAATTATTGATCATTGGCGGTACTCTGGGGTTGATGACCGCCAATAATCAAAAATCAATAATTAGGGGTTTTCTTAGGTAAATTGGAGTTTTCTGGGGTTAATTATAGGTTTTCTGGGATGTATTGAGGTTTCTCTAGAGTTAAGTGGGGGTTTTCTTCTCAAGTAAAGTTGTTGGCAATTTTTACCTAAAGAGATGTGTTTGTAAAATATAGATCTGTTTCGCCATCCTCTCAGTGACTGTTCTTTCTGTGATACGTCTATAAACTCATTCTCTGTTATCTTTATTATTAGACATAATTTCAGATCAGATCAGTATTTATTTTACATATATTTTTGAAAATTATAAACCAAAATACAATATGTCATCATTTTAACCCCTCGAAAACCTCACTTATAGTCGAACTACGATTCTCAAATTTAGTATCATATTAGAATAATTATTAGTAAATAAATCGAAATCAATTTCATATATTTTTGAAAAATATTATGGAAAATACAGCAGATTTTGTAAAAAAAAACTCATGTCATTTAACTATTACATTATTTTAACTCCTCAAAAATGTCATTAATAATGGAACTAGGATTTTCAAAATTAGTACCATAATAGCTAGAGTGTATATAAATAATTTGAAAGTAATTTCAAATATTTTTAGATATTATTAACTAAATCATTTTAACCCCTCGAAAATCTCACTAATAGTCGAACTAGGATTCTCAAATTTAGTATCATATTAGAACTATTAGTAAACAAATCGAAATTAATGTCATATATTTTTGAAAATTATTATGAAAAATACAGCGTATTTTCTAAAAAAAACTCATGTGGTTTAATTATTACATTATTTTAACTCCTCAAAAATGTCATTTACAATGGAACTAGGATTCTCAAAATTAGTACCGCATTAGCAAGAGTGTATATAAATAATATGAAAGTAATTTGAAATGATTTTAGTTATTATTAACTAAAATACAGCATGTTTTCGAGACACACAGGTGGTTTGGGCTATATCATCATTTTAACCCCTCGAGAATCTCACTAATAGTCGAACTAGGATTCTCAAATTTAGTATCATATTAGAATAACTATTAGTAAACAAATCGAAATTAATGTCATATATTTTTGAAAATTATTATGAAAAATACAGCGTATTTTCTAAAAAAAACTCATGTGGTTTAATTATTACATTATTTTAACTCCTCAAAAATGTCATTTATAATGGAACTAGGATTCTCAAAATTAGTACCGCATTAGCAAGAGTGTATATAAATAATATGAAAGTAATTTGAAATGATTTTAGTTATTATTAACTAAAATACAGCATGCTTTCGAGACACACAGTTGGTTTGAGCTATATCATCATTTTAACCCCTCGAAAATCTCACTAATAGTCGAACTAGGATTCTCAAATTTAGTGTCATATTAGAATAACTATTAATAAACAAATCGAAATCAATTTAATATATTTTTGAAAATTATTATGCAAAATACAGTGGATTTTCTAAAAAAAACTCATGTGGTTTAACTATTACATTATTTTTACTCCTCAAAAATGTCATTAATAATAGGATTACGATTCTAAAAATAAGGACTGTATTAGAAATACTTTATATATATATAAACAATTTTAAAGTGATTTGTAATAATTTTCGACATTATTAATAAATTACTGCAGGTTTTCTAAAGAAACATAGGTCATTTTTACTATATCATTATTTTAACGCATCGAAATCGTTACTAATAGTCGAACTAGGATTCTCAAATTTAATATCATATTAGAAAAACTATTAATCACATCAAAATCAATTTAATATATTTTTGAAAATCATTATCCAAAATACAGCGAATTTTCTAAAGAAAAACTATTTACATTAACTATTACATAATTTTCACTCCTCAAAAATGTCTTTAATAATGGAACTAGGATTCTCAAATTTAGTACCATATTAGAAAAACTATTTATAAACAATTCGAAATCAAATTCACATAATTTTTAAAATGATGTAACTAAATCAGAGCAAGTTTTCTGAAGAAACATAGGTCTTTTGGGCTATATCATCATTATAACCCCTCGAAAACCTCACTAATAGTCGAACTAGGATTATCAAATTTAGTATCGTATTAGAATAGCTATTAATAAATTAATTTAAAGGAATTTCATATATTTTTGAAAGTTATTATCCAAAATATAGCGAATTTTCTAAAGAAACTCATGTAGTTTAATTAATACATCATTTAAATTTCTCAAAAATGTCATTAGACAATTTAGATTGTCTCGCATCTTGACTAACTTTTGAGTCAAGAAATTGTCTTGTCTAAAACGACCTTTATAAAGCAATTAACTTGAAAAGTTAATCTCATGTACAAATATATAACAAATATTTTTAGTTTGAGATATAATTATGTTAATGAATTTATTTACAAAGTAATGCAACTTTCTCTCTATAGAGAGTTTAACACCATCTGGCGACACCACATCAATTAATAATGCACACCCATATGGTACTATCCGTCAACATGCTCATGCTATCAGGACTACCGAGTAGTGCCCTCTATTTAGAATAGATATTAGAATATTCCTACAGAGTATGTATTTGAGATATCAGCACAACATCCAAACCTATATGGTAATATAGGTGAATGTACAAATTAAAAAAACTTCTTTATAGGGCTATCTACCGTGAAGCTTTTCCGACGGACAAGAGAAAAGCTCAGAGGAGTTTAATCACCCGGTATTTACCTTAATTTCACAGAAAACCTCTGAAAAACTGTGAAAGGTGATTCGCGAAAATTCGTTATCTGCTGGGGATCGAACTCAGGCCCCCCAATGCTCAGTACGAGACGGCTCTAACCACTCGGCCACTTATTTTTGAAGATTTGGCTTTGTGTTGATATCGGAATGATCGAAAGGAGGAATAGAGCTTTTCTTTTTGTTCGATAATGGGGCCCTGGATAATTGTATAGGGTATATAAGTGTGAATCTACCTCTTAAAGTCGTTTTAGACAAGACAATTTCTTAGCTCAAAAGTTGTTTTCAAAAGTTTCAAAAGTTGAATTCATATATCCTCCTCCCATACAATTTGTCCTTGACAAATAGAACGCGTTATATTTTTCCATTCGATCTACCATCCAATTCAATATTTCAAATAATTTGCTGTATGATACGAGACAATTTAGGTTGTCTCGCATTTTGACTAACTTTTGAGTCAAGAAATTGTCTTGTCTAAAACGACCTTTAGTAATCTACATATCTAGATTTCGATCTTATTAGATGTCATCAGTGTACCAGATGGCGATAAACTTTTCTCTCTAGAGACTAAGTATTGTATAGGGTTTTTAATTGATTATGAGGCCTTAATTATATGTGGTATAAGCAAACAAGTTATTTAAAAAATTCATGACAATCACAAGTTATTAATTCATTCCATGTGATACAATGATGGCGATAAACATTTTTCTCTAGAGGCTAAGTTGTATTAAATTATATAGGGTTTTTAATTTATTATGAGGCCTTAATTCCATGTGGTACAAGTAAACAAGTTATTTAAAAAATTCTAAATAAACTATTTAATTTATGTAGGTACATTACAAGCAATGTTATTACAAAATTAATGGCATCCGTTATTTGCATGCGCATTTATTGGCTCTCGCCAATCCACTGGTCGGCATTCTTATCTATTTATAGATGCTCCCCTTTGGTAATTTCAGAATTAGCACTGGGGTATTGGGTGTGTGCAAATCTACATGCCACATATATTGATGTTTAATAGATTTAAAACTAATCATCAGAACATTTATTTAGTTTTATTTTTTTATAGATCTATATATATTTATAAATATATATATATATATATATATATATATATATATATATTAAGTCTATTAAAAAAACTAAACAAGTTAAATACACAGGGAACGCCGGGCGAATGTACTTAAATTAATACGTATTATTATTATTATTAGTAAATAGTTGTAATATGCATTATTGTCATTTTAAATTACATTGTCAAACATCCAAATACTGTACTTACTCTCAATTTCAGCAGGTTTTAAATTGTCGTAACTCTGTAAGAATTATATAGTTAGTTAATGCATTTCTTACAATTTGTAAATGGCTATCGACCATCAAGGGTCCTTCTGCCGTATGTTAGTGTATGTGTTTTTGAGTCTTACAACTTGCTACTTAAATCGTAAATCGAGTTTTATATAGATATTTATATGCAAATAAAGATTAATTACTGTGTTACTCAAACAGTAAACTTCACTTTATTTAATTTACGGAAAAAATCACTGGTAAAATGAAATGATATGATTCAATATAGGATGGTTAAGCAAAGATGGGGAAGGCGTGAAAATCTGCAGGAGGCTGACGTGGGAGAGGAAAGTGGAGAGGGCAGAGGGGGGGTCATATATAATGTTAAATTGTAATTTTTGCGGAGTGTTACTTTTATTTCTAGTTGTATTTTAATTTTTACGTATTTTTGTGGTGTTGGTGATATTGAGGAGATTTTTTGTGAGGAAAATGCCAATAAAAGTCTTTATTTTGATCCAATATAGGTTTGTCAGTAATTCGGTTTTGATATAACAAAATTGATACAACTAACCTCCTAGGAAGAAAGTTAAATTCCATCTGGCACACCACATCAATTAGCAATGCACAACCATATGGTAATAACTGTCAACATGCTCATGCCATCAGGGTAGTGCCCTCTATGGAATAATATTTCAAGAGAGTGCAGATGGCGTTTAACTTTCCTCCTGGGGGGTTAGTTGTATCATATTTATATATAACCACTCGAGATATTGTGTGAATTCATCCTCACTAGCTGAGCTACACTGACGAGATCTAATAAGATCGAAATCTAGATATGTAGATTGCTAAGAGGTGGATTCACACATATATATGTTATATAACAAAATAAAAAAATTAAAAACTTCTATCTTTATAGGGCTATCAGCCGTGAGGCTTTTCCGGCGTATAACAAAATATTTTCAAACAATATTGAATTTATCTTCATTACAATAAAATTAAAATTTTTAAAATTATAGCTCGTTATGAGATTTATATGTGTTGTAGTTGTAGTTGTAGATGTAGTTGTGAAAATATGTGTTGTGTGTAGTTGTAGTGTTCATCAGGTGCGTCCTAAGATATTCGGGACCCGTGGGCTACCAACAAATATGAAACGCCTTCATAAGAAAGTACACGGGATGGCTATTGAATAAGTGATCAAATTGCGCCCCAGGGCTATAGCCCATTTAGTCCTGTGATTAGGATTGTCTTGGTTTGAATCAATTGACTACCTACGAGTCAATTGATTCAAATCAAGACAACCCTAATCACAGGACCAAATGGGATATGAAAGTATCTGTATTTATACAACGCAACATAAGAAAATTATAAAATTAATAAAAAATAAAAAGATTTTTTACTTCGTTTTTTTTTATCAAACTTCAGTTATACTTTGCAAATAGTTTCGGCTAAGCTGTAGCCATTTTCGAGTCCTCCGATCAGTTTTATTTATCCTTTAAAATGAATTATCACAAAGTAGACGCCTTAACAATCCAATAAAATTAATATTTTATTATTGATTAAATATACTTTCTAATGAAACAAGGTCCACGATTTACCCCTATTGAGAATCAACAAATTTTATTATTGACAACAAAATTAGAAAGACAGATTTCTTGTGTATTTAAGAAATTAACATACATAAATACATGCCTAATAAATGTATACAGCCAATTGCATCCTCAAAACCGTGTAGTATATGATAATTTGATTCAACAATCGTGTTGCGAGTATTTAGTGACTGTATTTGAATGTGCTATAATGTTGTTTATTCTTATTGTAATTGCAAGTAGTATTTGATTAATTTCTTTCTTTCTATGTTGTAGACAAGACAATTTCTTAGTTCAAAAGTCTCCAAGAAATGAATTCCTATATTCTCCTCCCATACAATTTGTCTTTGACAAATAGAACGCGTTATATTCATCCATTCGACCTACCATCCAATTCAATATTTCAAATAATTTGCTGTATGATACAAGACAATTTAGATTGTCTCGCATCTTGACTAAAGATCGTTTTAGACAAGACAATCTCTTGACTCAAAAGTTAGTCAACATGCGAGACAATCTAAATTGGCTCGTATCATAGAGCAAATTATTTGAAATATTGAATTGGATGGTAGATGGAATGGAAAAATATAACGCGTTCTATTTGTCGAGAACAAATTGTATGAGAGGAGGATATATGAATTCATTTCTTGAACAACTTTTGAGTTAAGCAATTGTCTTGTCTAAAACGACATTTACTTTTGAGTCAAGAAATTGTCTTGTGTAAAACGACCTTAATACATGTAGGCAGAATCTAAATAAAATTTGTTGAATAGTTATATAATTAAAATGTATTTACGAATATCAGGAAGCAAAATGAAAACTAGAATGTTCTACAGGAATCTAATTTTGCTCCTTTTAACAAACCAAAATATGTATTCTTATATATGTTTTTTTTAATTACTGTAATCTTTAAATGGTATGTTGTTAAATAAAGTTATTATTATTATTATTTGCACTCACCATTGTGACAAATGTATTATCCAATCTAACGTGTGGTTGATATGGCGAAGAACGTGCGATTGAACCTTTGCCGGTCGCTGGCCAATCTTTTTATACATCGACTCGGATCGGATTTAAATCGATCTTCGCACCGGCATCGGCGTCGCGGCGCGAAAAATGCACGTGTCATGATATGCAGGACGCGACTATAAATAAAACCAAATACACCGATACCGAGCACGCGAATTAAAAACGACGCCACAAAGGAATCAAAACAAATTGCTAACTTGAAACATAATCAATGCAGTGCGTCGCGGACTAAATAAATTTATTTGTTCGTAAATAAATTGATGGAATAATTGAGAATTGTTTTCCAATTATTGCTATTGAAAACAAGTATATAATAATACGAAGTGTGTATAAAGTATTGTAATAGAGTAAACATTTAACAAAAAAGTGGACATATGTTTAATATTAATCATATAAATGATTATTATTTATTTATTGTTCTAAATCATTTTCTTCCATGATCATACTGATCATACCTTTATAATTTTATTATTATTTACAATATTAGGATCCTCGTATCCTATTTTATGTCAGCATACACACACATGCCTTAAGTGCAAAAATTGAAATGTATGGATTCAATTTTTCCACTTAAGGCATGTGTGTCTGCTGACATAAAATAGGATACGAGTATCCTAATATTGTAAATAATAATAAAATTATAAAGGTATGATCTACTGATAATAACAGGCTGTGTAGACCATGATCATACTTGATCATGGTCTACACAGCCTGGAGGAGCTAGCTAAATATAACAAACTAGAACTGAATAAAAGGACATAGTGGCATCAAGGGGAACGAAATAGCAGATAAACTTGCCAGAAAGGGATCCTCACATCCTCTAACAACCCTAGAGGATGAAATACTTTCTGCAGGTACTCTGAAAAAAATAATAGAGCATAGGACACATGCTCTACACAAGGTAAGATGGCGAGAAACGCCGGGCTGCAAACAATCAAAGGTAGCAATTAGGCAACCTTGTAAAATTGTAGCCACGACCCGCCTCAACTTATCTAGAACTAATCTGAAATTATTGACTAACATCCTAACCGGCCACTGCCGGCTAAACAAACACCTACACACGATGGGTCTGGTGAACAGCCCGTTATGTAGAGGGTGCAATGAAGAACTAGAAACAGCAGAGCATGTAATATGCCTCTGTTCAGCTCTAGTAAACACGAGGCATCTAATACTAGGAGAGTGCTGGTCTAGTATGGTCAGCATTGGCAGCTCCTCACCCGCCAGAGTTTTGCAGCTTGCACGCAAAATTGACTGGTGGGAGCCTTAAAGGGAGGTTTCACAATGGGCCCATTTTGAGGCCTAAGTGTCTGTAGCTATGCTACCCTCCAGCTAACTATCCAGAACTATCCAGTATGATCATGGAAGAAAATGATTTGCGAAAGAATTATTATAACCTCCACTACGTATAACATAAATTCATGTCTTCAACGAAATAAAAGCGAATGAATATATGTTATGTAAATAATAACAAGTAGTACCACCAAATAATCAGTCCTAAATAAGTAAAGCATGCGCTAGAAATTGCGTTACGTGAATTGAGTGAATCATCTCGTAGTCATCACATAAAAAACCAACCTTACACCCGACAAAAACACTCGGACCGTCATCATATTCATTCAATCTGTGACTTACCTAATTCCTCAAAGGTGTAGCCACACACATTTTAATAAAACACGTACACAATTCAAGAAAACACGAATTAAATTACACTTCACTCACACGGGACTTTAGTGGACGCGCACTCGGTACTATAACTCGCGGATGACTGTCTTAAGCCGCGCGCAGCACAGGCTCGTTCTGATAAGAAAACGAGTTTTTTTTAAATATTTCATCTCTCGGTCGCAAATAGATGAAAATCATCTCAGTTTATATTTAACTTCGCGTAAAAACCAAGGTGACTTTACATTCACTCAAGTTTTATTGAGATTGGATATTTTATTTACTCCAAACCATTTATATTGTTTTGAATAGCATCTAGTTAATAAAAATCTCTCAGATTTCGTTTATAAACCTCGGTGGTTTCAAACATGAAAATATCAAAATATCAGTCGAAATATCTTAAATGTTGATCTAATATAAATTAATTAATTCGGAAAGTCACCAGATATTTATTTTTATAATAAAATCTTGGCAGGCAAGTACCAAACGTTTGTTTTATTCTATTTCAATTTTATTTTGATTCATCATTATTGATGCTCGGGGACATAATTAAATCTTGTTTATATAAATGGCAAGTTGAGCAATTGTGTATAGAATTAAACTATTGTTATGCTCACTCCGTTGGATCTACGACTATTCATTAAAATAGATTTAATATAATTATAACAAAACATGTAATGATGAAACAAATAATCTACTTTACCATGATTATACGTTAATAATTCTATTAATAATTACTACCATTAGTTTATACTTTATTTTCTACCAACAGATAGTCCATAGTGGCTGTAAATGAGAATTTAGCGACTGAATAGTCCGCAAATAATTTTTTTTTGAATTTCTCTATACAGAATTTAGAAAGGATTATCAAAACGGTTATAAATGAAAACAGATAGTCCATAGTGGCTGTAAATGAGAATTTAGCGACTGAATAGTCGGCAAATATTTTTTTTTTTAGAATTTCTCTATAGAGAATTTAGAAAGGATTATCAAAACGGTTACAAATGAAAACAGATAGTCCATAGTGGCTGTAAATGAGAATTTAGCGACTGAATAGTCCGCAAATATTTTTTTTTAGAATTTCTCTATACAGAATTTAGAAAGGATTATCAAAACGGCTATAAATGAAATCAGGTTCGAGCCGAATTAGGCTTCACCATTTTTCCAGATCGCAACTGCAATGCCTCTATATACTAGAGTTGTTTTCCAAGAATAATTCATTGAAACATTCATAAATTGTATTTTTTTAAATTAAATTAAAATAATATCTAAGTAAACATTCATCAATACCCAATGTTGATTTAAGGGGGAAAATCCGTTAGATTTTGTGTGATTGAAGGAAAACAATCAATTCTGAGCTTTTCCATAATTATTTTTTAAATAAATTTCTTCCGCTGTTTCTTATTCTCTATCCTTGCCTACAACCAAGGTTTACCTTTTTAGTTAGAGTAAATAAATCCCGCGGCGAGGACAGAGGGAAAAAATATCATTCATCATATTTAAACAAAAAAAAACATGTGCTTCTTGATCCTGTCGTGTATGGTAAGATCATCAACGCACGGCCTGTAACTGAGGTCACCGTTTTCCAAAATATAGTCAAAATAGTTTCCGTATCTCACTACGAGATTGCTTTAATGTGAACCTGAATCTTTGCAATTGAAAAGTATTTCGCCTTGTAAGATTTGAACTCACGATCTTCTGCACATTACATCAATAACCTGCGTACAGGGGTCTTCTCTTTCTCATCATTTCACCGAAGTTGTTCAATTCCTGCCTTGCAGCTTACCTGAACACCAAAAAATGCATCGGGCTGTCGGTAATTTAGAAGAAAATAAATCTGAATCATATCGAACATTAGCAAAATCCGCTAGAAATTGAACACAATTTCTAGCGGATTTTGCTAATGTTCGATATGATATGCTTAAGGTCGTTTTAGACAAGACAATTTCTTGACTCAAAAGTTAGTCAAGATGCGACACAATCTAAATTGTCTCGTATCATACAGAAAATTATTTGAAATATTGAATTGGATAGTAGATCGAATGGATAAATATAACTCGTTCTATTTGCCAAGGACAAATTGTATGGGAGGATATATGAATTAATTTCTTGAACAACTTTTAAGCTAAGAAATTGTCTAGTCTAAAACGACCTTTAAATCTATCTCTCAGATGTAACGGCAAATACAATTAAATATTGCACATTGTTGCAACTACAACATTACCTTTTAAAATGTTCACTGCCTAATTAAAAACATTATTTTAACAACTGTAATTCTGTATAGTAATCTGCATACACATGATTCAAAATATTGCTAATAACTGACGATTATGACTTATGTTTTATAGCAATTGGACTGTGACTATAACTATTATTTAATATCAATTTAAAAAGTCATGTATTTAAGGGTTAATCATCCTCTTACTTCTAAATTATTATACATATAGTGTAATTATAGCCTCTATAAAGATTACTTATTTGTTTTATTAATAATATAATACAATATAATCGCCAGATAAAGTTCCAAGATGTAATCGACGGTTAAACAAAATGGGAAAAAAAAGGTTTGATTGTGAAATAAAGCGGAGCGCGCCTTCAGGTCTCCTCACAGGGCCCCTCAACTTCAGGTGGTGACAACACGCAATCCGATGATGTTATGTAAAGCAGCCATAATGGCGCGGCTCCAATTTGTTTTTTTGGTATTAAGTGTATGGCGTTGTTGTTCTTATTGTTGTATGGATTGCGCTGTTCAAAATGCTATAAATAAATTACAAATTAATATCAAGAATTATGTTTTATGCACACAGGTTGGAATAATCATAAGCAGCAACGCCTCAAAGCGAACAGGTTTTGCAGGAATGAAAGCTGTAAAGAATTGAATTATTTGGTGTTATTTTTTGTGATGATTGTACGTTTTTAGTTGGATTGGGAAATTTGAGTTACATGCCATTAGGTAGAGTAAAATTTTGTTGCTCTTTATGACCATGATTGGTTTTGTAAACTTATTTATCGCTTTACTCCATGAAAAAAAAAATTAATGAGAATATTTTTAATCCTAGAACTGAATAGCTTTTATTTGGATTGGGAAAATTTGAAATACATGCCATTAAGTAGTTTTGTAGCTCTCTATGAACAGAATTTTCTGTTTTAGAAAATCTATTTGTCGCGTTAGTCCTTGAAAAAATTAATTTAATGTGAATACTTTGAATCCTAGAACTGAATAGTTTTTATTTGGATTGGGAAAATTTGAATTACATGCCAATAAGTAGTTTTGTAGCTCTCTATGGACAGGATTTTCTGTTTTAGAAAATCTATTTGTCTCGTTAGTCCTTGAAAAAATTAATTTAATGTGAATACTTTGAATCCTAGAACTGAATAGTTTTTATTTGGATTGGGAAAATATGAATTACATGCCAATAAGTAGTTTTGTAGCTCTCTATGGACAGAATTTTCTGTTTTAGAAAATCTATTTGTCGCTTTAGTCAGAAAAAATGAATTTAATCAGGATACTTTGAATGCTAGTACTGGATAGTTTTTAGTTGAGTTACATACTAGTAAATGGCGTAAATTTCTTGTTGCTCTCTATGAGCATGACTGTCTGTTTTTGAAAACTTATATTATGTCGCTTTAGTCCTTTAAAAAATAAAATGAATTTAATGAGAATACTTTGAATCCTAGAACTGGATTGCTTTTGTTGGTTTAAGAAGATTTGAATTTTAATTCAAATGCCAACAGGTAAATAAAATTTTATTGCTCTCTATGAACATTTTTGATGATTGTCTATTTTGATTGTTTATTTTAGAAAACTTATTCGTCACTTTAGTTCTTGAAAACATAAATTATAGGATTATAGGATTATACCCCAGAGTTTGTCTATTTTCAGTTTGAAAACCTTCCTTTTAGATCACTAACTCAACCCACCAATTATTTTAAGTAAGTTACTAAAGCAGAACAGTGGCATATTATATGCTATATCAGTGTTTTCATCAGCTTTTTAGTCCGTCACATTTGGGGGTCACAGAAAATATTGATTACAGTTCATTCGGGATATTTATTTACACATACCCATTATTCAGGAGGTCCTTTGAAAAATTTATGTGTAAAAGGACACATACAATTTTCAAAGGACCTCCTGATAATGGGTATGTGTCGAAAAACAACCCGAATGAACTGTAATAAATATTTTCTGTGACCCCCAAATATTTTCCACCAGTTTTGGAATAACTGTGCTATATTACTCCTTAGTAGTACAGTAGAACAATTTCATTCTGTATCAAAAATATGTTAAAATTTAAAAAAGTAATCATATTAGTTTGCAGGATATATCATGACGAATGCGAATTGTTAAGTTGGACAAGAATAGCTATTTGTGATATGTTAATCTGCCGCTGGCAGCACCACTGGTCCTGTTTCGAGTGGCGTTTCTCTTTCGAGTTGCGCTTGGCTAAAAATAAACCAATGGAAGCGATAAAAATAGCTGGCAGCGAGAGGCAGGCGGCACCCAAAAAAGGCCAACGTTGTAGGTACTGGATACTTACACTAGTAAAAAATAAATATCTAAATCTACTTCTTACGCCATGAGCTTCTTGAGGAAGGCTAGAATAAGAAAGAATTGGGCGGTCAACTACACATATCATTCAGAATGCGCAAGGCCCATATATTGCTTATGGGCCCTTGCGGGTTAGATACAAACGTAACGGGAAGAAATGTTTACATTTTTCTGAGCGGAGAGGCAGACAGGGCCCTTAATATAACCGAGCCTTCGTAGTTTATGTTTAAATGATCTACCATTATATGAATTTAGAAGATTTTTTAAAAATAATTGCAATACATACGATCGTATGGGATGAAACCGTCTTCATCTTCTGGGTCCAAGCAGTCCTTGAGAACTTCTTCGACTTGGGCGTCTTCTAATCTTTCACCTGTAACAAGCACACCACCGTTATATAACAATCTTTTAATATGTAGTTTGTAAAAGCTAATGCGTTGCAATAATTTAATCCTTAAATGCATGATTTTTTAAAATTGATATTAAATAAGTCCATTTGCTACATAAAAACATAAAAATCGCCATTTATTATCATAACATATGTATACAGATATCTATACAGAATTACAGTTTTTAAGATAACGTTTTTAATTAAGCAGTAAACATTTTAAAAATATGCATTTAAGGGTTAAGGATGACCCAGGGCCACATCATAACATATAAAATTGTCTAGAGTCCAGGTACTAGGAGGTTATCTGGGCCCTATGTTCCTAGATGGAATTTATAGGACATACATACATAAACTTTCATTTTTTTGTGAAAGTGACAAAGCAGTCACTACTTTCACTTCCATAATTAAAAAATAAATAAAAGTTTATCTTTATGTATGTATGTCCTATAAATTCCATCTAGGAACATAGGGCCCAGATAACATCCTAGTACCTGGACTCTAGACAATTGTATATGTTATGATGTGGCCCTGGGTCATCCTTAACCCTTAACTGCATATTTTTAAAATGTTTACTGCTTAATTAAAAACAGGAACAGAGAAATTATCAAAGGATCATTTTTACAGTAAAAATTAAAACATCCATTTTATGTTACCAATCAATACTCCTTAGGGTACTAATTAAAAATGCGAGACCCGTTTATGGATATTTCTTTCCATTTTCGCGTCACAGCCCTTCAAAAGTCGTAAAAATGCCTGAAATTACTAATTCAAAAACGTCCTTTTCAAGCTTTATCTTAGTAAGTGTTTGTTGTACCGACTTCTAGTTTGTGTTTTTGGATTCAGGGGGTGGCTTTCCATACGAGAACAGTATTATCCCCAATCTACCTCTATTACTTTTAATGGGAATGCGAGAAACCGAGAAATGATCATTTTTCAATAAAAAAGAAAAAAATTTAAACATTCATTTTATGTAACCAATTAATAATAACGATACGGTTGTGCATGATTTCTAGGGATATTAAGCTTCTACCGCCTAGATTTTGGGGTAAGAATATTCTCAGCGTTGAAGCTTTCGGATTGAGATTACGATTATCTGTCATGGTTCTCCTTGTTGCCCTCTCCAGGTTGAGGATTTCACCGGTGTTTTGGTTACGAATTATAATACCGAAAACCGCTTGTATATATCACTTTCCACAATATATCCACAAACGGTTTTCGGTATTTGAATTCGTAACCAAAACCGATGAAATTCACAATCTGGAGAAGGCAACAAGGTTCGTAAAAATTGCTTGAAATTACTATTTCAAACACGCCCTTTTCGAGCTGTATCTCAGTAAATCTGTGTCGTGCTGACTTTAAGTTTGCATTTTTGGATTTAGAGGGTGGCTTTCCATACGAAAACAGTATTATCCACAATTTACCTCTATTACTTTTAACGGGAAACGCGAGAAACCAAGAAATGATCCCTGGGGTAGAGGTCAAAATCAATTTGTATACAATCCTTTTTAGAAACCGCTGGTACTTTCAAAATAGTTATTACTTACCAAGAGAGAGAAGAGTGTGATAAAGTTCAGCAGCCATCATCTTGCCATTCTCTTCCTTGTCGTAGAGCTTAAGACACTCAAGGAAGTCCTCGTAGCAGCCGACATCCTTGTCTTTCTTGACCTGGCTGAAGATGGGGAGGAACTCATCGAGTTTCAACCTCTTCTCGTCTATAAATAAAATACGACCATAATAATAATAATATATTTACATAATGCTTGATTATGAGATTCAACTTAAGATTAAAAATTACAGGAGTCTCACAGTCTCCTGGTCACCGGTTATGTGTTAACACTTTACTACATCTATTATATATATATATATATATATATATATATATGTGTATGTATGTATAATTGTCTCTAGATGCAAGATTATTTCTTCCTTAAAGCCCCAACAAAAGCCTTCATGTGAATAGTTAACTTATCAAATATGTAATTAATATAAAGTATGTACTTACTCTTCTTCTTGGTTCCACCCAATTTCTCGACGGCGGCTTGGGTTGGGTTCAAGTTAAGAGCGCGGAGAGCGTCACCCAGGTTGATGGCATCGAAAGAACCGGAGCCATCAAAGTCGTAGATGCCGAACACGAAGGTCGCCCCTGAAAATACAACATAAACACGTTAGCGTTTAGATAATATTTGTTTAAAAATAATACATCCCGTATTTTCAAATCTTCAAATAAATCAAATAAAAATCTGGGAATTGAATGACGATGGCAACTACTTTATATATTCGGCAAAAAAAAAAATTGGTGTCGAAAAAGTATAAACTGATTTTCGATATATACTATATGTCGTCGCCTAAGCAGCAACATCTAAAATTTTATTTGAGGTTGTCAGGAATGAGAAAAACTGGTTATAAAATGTTTCTTGGAGTTATTTTACTCGAACAAGTTATCAATTGTATTGCTTACTGGATAGGTTCTGGATAGTTGGCTGGAGGATAGCACAGCTACAGACAATTAGGCCTCAAAATGGGCCCATTGTGAAACCTCCCTACTCTACTCTACTCTACTCGTCCCACCAGTCAATTTTGCGTGCGAGCTGCATTGTATTACTTATATTTCATTTATTTGAATCAGCAGCAATTTACTTACTGCAATAAATATTTGATCATCAGATATTTTCTCATCCCTGACAACCTCAAATAAAATTTTAGATGTGTGGTGTTTTCTGTCAACCTCTAATACAAGTTTTCGATGCGTGGTGTTGTTTCTTAAGCGACGAAATACATTAATACGACTACTAATTGATAAGATTGAAAAATACTTAGTACGACAGAAATATAAATTTACTACAAACCCGCTAAAACAGATCAAAATGTGAGGTTGTAAGTACGAAATTTAACGTGGTAAAAATGAAGGTTTGTAAATTCAGATTCTCCATTATATTCCCTTTGAAACAAGTATAAACTTGCTCAATTTATATCATTAGTAACGGCAGAAAAATAAATTTACTTACAATTGTTGGATTTAAAAAAAAACAAAATACAATATGTGGCTGTAAGTACGAAACTCAACGTGGTAAAAAATGGTGGTTTGCAAATTTTGATTCCGCATTTAAATTATTTGTGAAACAAGGCTAAACTTGTTCAATTTCTCTGATTAGTAACGACAGAAAAATGGATTTACTAACTGGTGGATTTTTTTTAAAGAAAACGCAAAGTTGTGCTGTAACTATGAAACTTGAGGTGATTAAAAATTGTGGTTTATAAATTTAGATTCTGCATTAAGTTATCTTTGAAACAAGGCTAAACTTGTTCAATTTTTCGCATTAATAACGACAGAAAACTGCATTTACTAGCATTGTTGGAATTTGTAAATAATAAAACACAAAGTGGGGCTGTAGCTACAAAACCTGATGTGGAAACAATTTAGGTTTGCATATATAGATTGCCTATTATATTCCTTTTGAAACAAGTATAAACTTGCTTAATTTCCCACATTAGTATGGACAGGAAATCGAATTTACTTGCAACTGTCGAATTCAAAAAAATATAAAATGGGGCTGTAACTACGAAATTTGATATGGTAAAAAATGTTAGATTACAAATTTAGATTCACCATTAAAATATCTTTAAAACAAGTATAAACTTGTTTAATTTCTCGCATTGGTAACGACAGAAAAATTGATTTACTAGCTACTGTTGGATTTTTTTTTAAACAAAACATAAAGTGGGGCTGTATCTATGAAATTTGATGTAATTATAAATTCTGGTTTATAAATTTAAATTCTCCATCAAGTTATCTTTGAAACAAGGCTAAACTTGTTCAATTTTTCGCATTAGTAATGACAGAAAACTGCATTTGCTAGCATTGTTGGATTTTGTAAATAATAAAACACAAAGTGGGGCTGTAGCTACGAAACCTGATGTGGAAACAATTTAGGTTTGCATATATAGATTGCCTATTATATTCCTTTTGAAACAAGTATAAACTTGCTTAATTTCTCTCATTAGTATTGACAGAAAATCGAATTTACTTGCAACTGTCGAATTCAAAAAAACATAAAATGAGGCTGTAACTACGAAATTTGATGTGGTAAAAAATGTTAGATTACAAATTTAGATTCCCCATTAAAATATCTTTAAAACAAGTATTAATTTGTTTAATTTCTCGCATTGGTAGCGACAAAAAAATTGAGTTACTAGCTACTGTTGGATTTTTTTTAAACAAAACATAAAGTGGGGCTGTATCTATGAAATTTGATGTCATTATAAATTCTGGTTTATAAATTTCGATTCTCCATCAAGTTATCTTTGAAACAAGGCTAAACTTGTTCAAGTTTTCGCATTAGTAACGACAGAAAACTGTATTTACTAGCATTGTTGGATTTTGTAAATAATAAAACACAAAATGGGGCTGTAGCTACGAAACCTGATGTGGATATAATTTAGGTTTGCATATATAGATTGCCTATTATATTCCTTTTGAAACAAGTATAAACTTGCTTAAATTCTCTCATTAGTATTGACAGAAAATCGAATTAACTTGCAACTGTTGAATTAAAAAAAAACATAAAATGAGGCTGTAACTACGAAAGTTTATGTGGTAAAAAATGTTAGATTACAAATTTAGATTCACCATTAAAATATCTTTAAAACAAGTATAAACTTGTTTAATTTCTCGCATTGGTAACGACAGAAAAATTGATTGACTAGCTACTGTTGGATTTTTTTTAAACGAAACAACTGGGGCTGTATCTATGAAATTTGATGTAATTATAAATTTTGGTTTATAAATTTCGATTCTCCATCAAGTTATCTTTGAAACAAGATTAACTTGTTGAATTTTTCGCATTAGTAATGACAGAAAACTGTATTTACTAGCATTGTTGGATTTTTTAAATAGTAAAACACAAAGTGGGAGCTGTAAATTCAGAGTAGCCATTATATTCCATTTCCACTCATTAAACTATCATAATTCAAGCAATTAATATAAGGTTTATTTAAATATTAAATAGTACCTCAACAAAAATAAAAAAATTACCAACCGATTCAAGCGATTATATATTTTTTGTAGTAATTAGGTCAGACAAGCGCGCGTGCTGGCAGTAATTCGATGGGAGAGGCAAAGTTATTTTCAAGATGAAGTAAATTTAGATCGCGGCCCCACGGTTCCGCGGACCTTATAAGCCAAATCTATAATTAGCGCCACGCCACGATCATTAAAGAACAATGCGAATTTGATTTACGTGAATCTTTATTTAATAGAGGAGACATATACTTACTTTCAACATCCCTAGCACTGAGATCAGCCTGAAAATAACAAAAAGACACTATTAGTAACGTAAAGTGATATAGATTTGTTATAGATTTCAAATTAATGACATTTTTTATTTATTTATTTATTTGTTTATACAATTATTATTCCTCAGGTGTAATACAACATGTTTAAAGAGGCATACTATTAAATTAATCAAATCTCAATAAAAAAGACCTTTATTTGGCATTTCCCTCACAAAAAAATGATCTTCAACATCAACAACCACAATAACAAATCTCAATATATAATAATAAAAAAATAAATAATATTAAATGTAATATAACTAATATCACTAATTTAAAATCTATGAGAATTATGTTAATAATGTAACACTAAAATCTATCACTTTATAGTGTTGTATGGAAGGCATTCGGCCTGTGTAATGACAACGAAACTTTTTTTCAAATAAAAGTAAATTGTATTGTAAAACCGTAAAATTGTCTTTATTAACAACAAAATTACAATTTGTATTTCTTATATTTTTTACAGAAATAAATATATTTTATTATTATATTTTGATTACGTCGATCTGACTATTGTGATGTGAATGAATGCGTTTAGAATTTCAATTTAAAAATAATAATTCGAATCTTCTCTATTGATTTTGCAGCATCCAAAATAACAAATAATGCTATTCTTGATAATAAAGTCACAACAGCTTGTTGCATTGTAATAATTCTAGAAACAAGATCACATTAAACAGACGATTGTTAGTACTGAGATTGATGATGAACTGAATATTGCTAGTACCAATTAGTCCTGTGGTTAGGGTTACCCTAGTTCTAAGTCCGTACGTTACTCGATAAGGATTATTATTGTAATGATAGCGTGGAAATGAATTGGTAGAAACAATAACTTGATTTATCTGAAAATTATATCTATTGGTCGGTCTGTGCTTTTGTAGGTATTACATAAAACCACAAACCACTTTCATATATATGTGTGTGGCGGTGGACAAATATGAATATGATGAAATATCTATTTCATTTCATTGACCTATGTAAATGATGTATAGAATATTGCCATCAATAAATATATCTACCTATCTATCTATTTTCCCCGGTTTAAAGTCGGTAGCGTCGTTATTTCGAATGCTAGAGAGTTGGTTTATGTCAAAATGTAGACCACGTTAACCTATAGGTAAAAAAGGCTGCAGACCCCAACAAAAAAATACCCATCTTTTGAAAACTCATCCCTATTGGCATTTTCATGGTTAGGGGTTTTGACAATGGAAATAGTGCATACAACTAATTTTCTTTTGAAAAAAACTTAATTTAAAATATTTTAGTAGTACTTTTTTCTACATAGTGCCTTCAGATTAAAATTTAGGAAAGCTTGATGAAGACACACCACTACAACTACGTCTAACTCAAGCTAAATTGATGAAATCACCAATACTTACATGTTCAAAACCAAAAACTAATCAAAACCCGTTTCAATCACTTAAACCAACCACTATCAAAATTTTCATGGTATAATCCGAGTAGTAGGTAATTGTTAAAATCCTATTTTTTGTGTTGTTTCACTGTTTATTTTTTGTTTGCGTTTGTGTAGATTTTTTTTGTACTCACCATTGCGACGATGTACTGTTTAACTTGGCTTCTAGTAATTTGACCAGAAGTGGGGCTCGGAGGTCGGCGGACGGGCTCTTTTATACGTCCAGATGGCGCTAGCGGCACTTGCGCCCCCGCTGCCCCCCTCAACCAAGAGAAATTCTAGGATTCCACCTGAAACGCGACCCGAAAATAGCATTCATTCCGGCCGACCGCGCCGACACTATGTACTTTTGGGGACGTGCGTGATTCACATGTGTGTGGTAAACACACAACATATTTGTGGGTTAAGCGAAACACATGTCTTAATTTGGAGAAAAAAAAATTATTATTAAACAATTGTGCCATTCAATTGGATTCGCGAATAAATGTATTTGTTAAGAGTAGGATTACATTCATACTTTTTTTTATTGATTGAATTCTATAATTGAGACTTTCGTCAGGACTATAGTGGTAAAAGTAGCAGAAGGAATTATGTACATAAATCAAAAAGATAAACTAAAACTATAAAAATATCGCAAATATTGTATTTTCCGAAAAAAAAAATTATTCTGTGTACCTATTTTAATCTAAATGTCGTTTTAACCAAGACAATTTCTTGACTCATAAGTTAGTGAAGATGCAAGACAATTTAAATTATCTCGTATCATACAGCAAATTATTTGAAATATTGAATTGGATGGTAGATCGAATGGAAAAATATAACGCGTTGTATTTGTCAAGGACAAATTGTATGGTAGGAGGATATATGAATTCATTTCTTGAACAACTTTTGAGCTAAGAAATTGTCTTGTCTAAAACGACCTTAAAACGAATACTATAACAATATTGCAAATATAGCATTTTCAGAATTTTGTGAACCTATTTAAAGTTATCCTTAATATCTTCGATCTAAAATTTCAAATAGTTACATCGTATACCCGTAACTATTTGAAATTTTATATCGAAGATATTAAGGAGAACTTTAAATAAGTACACAGAATTTTTTCTTCTTCTGAACATGCTTTATTTGCGATATTATATAATTTAGTATTCATTTTAGTTTATCTTTTTGATTTATGTACAGTAATCCTTCGGCTACTTTTAAATTAAAACAGATACACAGAAGTTTTTTCTTATGGAAATGGTATATTTGCAATATTTTTATAGTATTAGTTTTAGTTTATCTTTTTAATTTATGTACAGACATCCTTCTGCTCCTTCAAGGATAACTTGCATTAAAAAAATAAATAAATAAATAAACAAAATTAAAATTTGTCTGAAAATGCAATATTTGCTATATTTTTTAGTTTTAGGTTATTTTTTTTTGATTTATGTACAGTAATCCTTCTGCTACTTTTAAATTAAATTAGGCACACAGATGTTTTTTCTTATGGAAATGCTATATTTGCGATATTTTTATAGTATTGGTTTTAGTTTATTTTTTTAATATATGTACAGTAATTCTTCTGCCCCTTAAAGGATAACTTGCATTAAAAAAATAAATAAATAAAATAAACAGAATTAAAATTTGTTTGAAAATGCAATACTTTCTATATTTTTTAGTTTAAGGTTATATTTTTGATTTATGTACAGTATTCCTTCTGCTACTTTTATCACTATAGTCCTGACGAAAGTCTCAATTATATAATTCGATCAATAAAAATATATTATTAGTTGTAAAAATTGAAAAAAAATAATTAAATTCATGAATTAGCAGAGGCTCGCGCTATTTTGTGGAAACAAACCAGGGTATTTAATTTAAATACCGGCTAAGGGGCAATCTTAGAAGATTTTAATCGCCCGGTATTAACCTTGACTTCACAGAAACCCTATGAAAAACTGTGAAAGGTGATTCCTGAAAATTCGTTTACAATGGGGTTTGAACTCTCGATCCCCAATGCTCATCATAAGACTGATTGTGCCTTTACTCACTGAACTTAGGGGAGTTAAGTCGCATGAATTGTATACATTGCCTAGTTTTTAACTAATGACAAGGCTGTATTGGAGGGTATATGGCGGTATACGGTGTAGATATACGTCGTATACCGCCAATATGTTCTGGACTAAGATCCTAAAAAAAATTAAACAAAATATATTGCATAATTCTTTTATCGATCCAGCCTCTAGAATCGGCATGTCCAGATAGGAGCGGAAAAGTTAAAAATAACAAATAAATAGAAGGAACAAGGTGCTCAGGTTGAGACTTTCCATTTTCCATTGTCATTTTGTTATAAACATTGTGTAAGTTTTTCAAATCATTTGTATAATGGGTAAAAAATAATAATAATGAAATGTGTTGGACTTGGTCGCCGAATAAAAAATAATTAAAAAATTCCAATATCCTACAGGCATCTGGTGCACTGATATGTTCTGCACTAAGATCAGCAAAAAAATTAAACAAAATATGTTGCATAATTTTTTTATCTACCCAGCTATCCATTGTCATTTTATATAAACATTGTGTAATGTTTTTAAATCAATTTATAACGGTGACCTGGTAAAAATAATAAATAATAATAATGATACATGTTCAACTTGGTCGCCGAAAAAAGAAAATTATAATCAAAATTTTCCAATTTCCTTCGGGCATCTAGTACACTGATATGTTCTGAACTAAGATCCAAACAAAAATTAAACAAAATACGTTGCATAATTTTTTTATCGACCCAGCCTCTAAAATCGGCATGTCCAGATAGTAGCAGAAAAGTTAAAAATAAAAAATAAATAGAAGGAACAAGTTGCTCAGGTTGAAACTTTCCATTTTCCATTGTCATTTTGTTATAAACATTGTGTAATTTGTGTAAAATCAATTGTATGATGGTGGCCAGGTAAAAATAATAAATAAAAATAATGAAATATGTTCGACTTGGTCGCCGAAAAAAAAAAAATACTTATAATCAAAATTTTTCAATTTCCTTCAGGCATCTGGTGCACTGATATGTTCTGCACTAAGATCAGTAAAAAAATTAAACAAAACATGTTGCATAATTTTTTTATCGGCCCAGCCACTAAAATCGAGATAGGAGCGGAAAAGTTAAAAATAAAAAATAAATAGGAGGAACAATTTGATCAGGTTGAGACTTTCCATTTTCATTATGGTCGGCAAGACATATATAAAAGATTCCTCAAAATTTTGATGTTATTGGTCACCCTAATTGGTCAGTACAGACCCGCAAACAATCTGCCGTGCGCGCGGTTAGAGGCTGGGATCTTAGAGGCTATTTATTTATTTTTTTTATTTCCCAACAGGATGATACAAATAAGAAGTAAGACTAAGAACACAAATTTACAAAACTTTAAAACTATCTTCACACCGGTGTGATTAAACCCCTCTGAGCTTCTCCCTTGACCGGCGGAAAAGCCTCAAGACTGAGGCCTATAAATATTGAAGTTTTTTTTTAAAATTGATTTATTTTAAACGCAAAACAGGATTAAAGCAGCATTCAAATCAGATCGAATTGATTGAAAATTCATTTTGGAAGTTACACATGTAATAATTGCAAATCTTATGGTAGTTATATTATATATCGCACTGTGAGATGGTGCGATATACTCATAATATAACTACCATAAGATTTTCAATTTTTTCAACAATAGTTGTATGGAAATCAGGATGCATGAAGGTATTAATTAATAAACTGTTTCACCACTAATAATTGCAGTGCAGTATTCTAGCTTTGTGTAACCAGTGCTAAATTATCAAACAAACTCAACACCAACTACATTAAGCGCAAAAAAAATCTACTATAAAAAAAACTATATAAAAATAAAAGTCTTTCATTTAATTTATTGGTTTCAATCGCGCGCAATTTGTTGTTGGCCCACACAATCAATGTACATCCAGGGCGGTTCGCTGGTCCGTCCCGAGCACTGGGCACGGTTTTAAATAAAACACGCGCTGTCGGCGCGCGCGCACTCAGCTACTATTTCAAGAACGCGAAATAGCTTAAAAATAGGCCCTGGCTATTTTAAAACGCGCATATGTAATGTATAAAAAAAATATAACAGACACAGCGGGCGGAATAATAGGTCAAAATGTATATTACGACGTTTTTTTTAAATATATTTTAGTTGTCTTGCTTGTTGCGATGCAGCCTGAATCCGAAAAACTTGTTGTACCATTTCTTTTTCTTGGGTGCTTCTTTGATGACAAGTTTTTTCTCCTCCTTCACGTACTCGTCACCCTCTCCCGCCTTTTGTGCACCCAAATCAACAGCTACTAAAGCGTCTTCGTTGGGTGGTGGAAGTAGGTCGTCTTCTTCATCAGGTGGTAGTGGGATGTTTTCAGGAGCTACCTCCATTTGGGGTGGTTGCAATTCGGTTACTTTTATAAGCTTCTCGCAGCTCTCCTCCCAGTCGTTTAATTTCTTTTTCTCTTCGTCACTTAATAGGTTATTAAGGGCTTTTTTGGAATTCATTACTAGATCGGTGATGCGGGACTTCTTTTCAACTATTTTTGAAGGACGCGTAGGCTCTGGTGGGGGCTGACGTTCGGGGCGCTCAATCGATTGGTCTCCGATTCCGTTGTTGCGAAGAATTTCAAACGGAGTCGGCGACATTATTTCAGACAACAAGCGCTTCACTTCAACCTCTAAGCTCACCTTCTCATCAGCACCTCCTACGTTTATTTTACTCAGACCATCGATTATTTCTTTTATTTCTATACCGTTTTCCTCTTGCATTTCATCGATTATATTCATTTTTTTGGATTCTAAAGCTTTAAATGAAAAATAATGAGTCAGTTAAAATTAAAATAGCGTAAGTCACATTTGAATTGTTTTGAAAAGGAGAAGATTTTGCGTTTGGTATTTAGGTAAATCGACGTGAACAGTTACAGACTTGCAATCGATTAATTCATAAATTAAAATGTAACTACGTACGTGGATTTACATAAATACCAAACCTAAAATCTTCTCCTTTTCAAAACAATTCAAAGGTGACTTACGCCACCCTCATTCTCACAGGCTAATATATTTAATATTGTATGATAATAAAATAAAACCTTTTGATTCAGCCATGTCCATTGCAGTGTCCAGTATATCATTGAGAATGTCATTAGCGACGATTGTGCTTTCCAGCTGTGAGTCGTACTGGCGCCTCTCAAAATTTATCTCGCCCATTGCGGCTGCGGCTAAATAAACTGCCACCGATGATACAAAATGCTCTCGCAGTTCAATTCGTCTCGCAGGTTTTAGGTCGAAAAATGCGACATTGTGACGTGTGTCAAAAAATAAATAAAATCAGCGACTAAATCAGCGACGTTGCGATCTAACGGCCGAGTGACGTTTCCGTGAAATTCTCGGGTCGCGAATAAAATTTGTGAAATGTTGCACGTGTAATATGAACGAGCGCCATGCGTACCCATCGCGGTCGCATGCAAGCGAGAGGGAAATTCGCTTCGTCAACTATGAGGAGGACCCGGACACGCTCAATCTGCGAGACTTCGTCAACCGGGACGATGTTGAGGTGGAGATCGATGGCAGCCTCGGAAATATCTTATCCAAAGATCAGTTCGATGTGACCATCGTGAACAAGCAGGGATCGAAGAATGAAACAACGCTGGGGATTGACGAAGTGAACGAGTTTCTTGAAATGGTCGGCAAACAAAATTCAGGTGATAAAAGACTTGAGGATACTGCCTATAATCAGACTACACCGGTTTATACAAGCCCTTATATTCATAACAATTTACGGAATAAGCTGCCCTGTTTGAATCCAAACAATTCAGGTAACAAGCCTGGTATGCCGTGTCTTTGCCAGCATTGCGGGATGGTTGGGGTGTTGGTGGAGTCGGAAAAGCGCCCGGCTATTCCACACAGTCCTAACAACAAGTTCAATCACCCAAAACACAAAAAGAGGGTTATTGATTTACGTAGCAAATCGAAATCGGAGACTAATTTGATACTACTACGAGAGCTCTCCAGAAAAATTGCACATCTTGAAAATAGAATAAATGAACAGGAGGAACGTACAGTTCAAAAGGAGTACTTCAAGGAGGTTATACAGAAGATGATCACGCAGTACAGCACGAAGATTAATGAAATTAAAATGCAGCGAGTGAGAGGTGTTAATATGTCAACTCAGTACAGTAAACTGTCTGATGATGAGAATGATAACCGGCGACATAGAAGTGTGGAAAGGAATTATGATAGGCACTATAGTCATTATAGAGCTGGTGGGGTCAAAACGATGGAATCGAATGACTCGATTTTGGATTACCATCGGAAGAGTCATAGACCAAAGTCACGTGATCGCAATGAGGACCGTAAAGGTAAGCAATTATTTGTCTTTCCTGCTAGTGTACTTAAGGCCCAATTCACACATCGGAGGCGTAGAGGCGAAGGCGCGTTGCTTAAGCACGACGCTTTCACGACCCCTCTATATAAACATATGGTGCAGTGTCCACTTAGGAGACGAGGCGTGGGCATTTGTCTCGTGCCTCTCGCCGTGCCGGCACCACGTCTTGGCCTCTTCTCCTGAGACATGGTGGCTGCCAGGAGAGAGGCACAACTCTTCCACGCCGCCTCTATGTAAACATATGATGCAATGTCCACCCCTTCACTGCATATGGACAATACATTTTCCCTTACATTTTATTTTTTATACAGGCAAAATAATTGCCACTGCCCTTCTCGAGAACGAGAAACCCAACCGTAAACCATCGCAACGTCCCCACCGCGAGCTCAAGCCAGAGAAAAGCGAAATCCTGCGACTACCCCCCAACCCAGACGACATGAAATTAGGCCCGCTGGCTAAAAACGTGTATGAAGCCCGTTATATGACTGAAACCCCGTTTCGGCGTTCGCACTCGCCACCCCGGAAGGATCGCCCGCATTCTCCGTGCACCGCGCGTCAGGACGATCTCGAGCGCGTGCTTGCGAATGAATTTCAAGACCCCAAGGAGATTCAGAAGCTGTGCGAGTTTATACGCGGGCGGCGCGACCACAAGGCGTCGTCAAACCAAGTGCCGGAGAAGTTGGAGAAGCCGATGAACGAGCGGAATTGTGTTGATGTAGCATACATGGAGCAGACTGAGAATCGAATGCATTCAAATGACGATGTTGATAGAAGGAGACCGAATCGGCATTCGATCGAAGGTAAACGAGATGTTATATAACTCTGAAAAGGACATTAAAACGTGCGCCGATTTTGGTAATTTTTAACCAAAATATGTAAAACACATGTATTTACTTTTTCTGAGAAAACCAAATGAAAATTTTGTAAATTCAATTTTTGGTGAATTTTTAAACGCAATAAGTGTACTGACATAGCGGTTTTCTATGCTTATAACTCTGAAAAAGACATTAAAACGTATGCCGATTTTGGCCATTTTTCACCAAAATATGTAAAACACATGTATTTACTATTTTCGAGAAAACCAAATGAAAATTTTGTAAATTAAATTTTTGGTAAATTTTTTAACGCAATAAATGTACTGACATAGCGGTTTTCAATGCTTATAACTGTGAAAAAGACTTTAAAACGTACGCCTATTTTGACTATTTTTAACCAAAATATGTAAAACACATGTATTTACTATTCCTGAGAAAACCAAATGAAAATTTTGTAAATTCAATTTTTGGTGAAGTTTTAAACGCAATAAGTGTACTAACATAGTGTTTTTCAATGATTTTAACTCTGAAAAAGGTATTAAAACGTGTGCCGATTTTGGCAATTTTTCACCAAAATATGTAAAACACATGTATTTACTATTTCCGAGAAAACCAAATGAAAATTTTGTAAATTCAATTTTTGGTGAATTTTTAAACGCAATAAGTTAAAATCATTGAAAAACAATGTTAGTACACTTATTGCGTTTAAAACTTCACCAAAAATTGAATTTACAAAATTTTCATTTGGTTTTCTCAGAAAAAGTAAATACATGTGTTTTACATATTTTGATTAAAAATGGCCAAAATCGGTGTACGTTTTAATATCTTTTTCAGAGTTATAAGCATTGAAAACCGCTATGTTAGTACACTTATTGCGTTTAAAAATTCACCAAAAATTGAATTTACAAAATTTTCATTTGGTTTTCTCAGAAATAGTAAATACATGTGTTTTACATATTTTGGTTAAAAATGGCCAAAATCCGCGTACGTTTTAATGTTTTTTTCAGAGTTATAAACATTTAAAACCGCTATGTTATTACACTTATTGCGTTTAAAAATTCACCAAAAATTGAATTTACAAAATTTTCATTTGGTTTTCTTGGAAATAGTAAATACATATGTTTTACATATTTTGGTGAAAAATTGCCAAAATCGGCGCACGTTTTAATGTCTTTTTTAGAGTTATAAGCATTGATAACCGCTATGTTAGTACACTTATTGCGTTTAAAAATTTACCAAAAATTTAATTTAGAAAATTTTCATTTGTTTTTCTCGGAAATAGTAACTACATATGTTTTACATATTTTGGTGAAAAATTTCCAAAATCGGCACACGTTTTAATACCTTTTTCAGAGTTAAAATCATTGTAAAACACTAATTGCGTTTAAAAATTCACCGAAAATTGAATTTACTAAATTTGCATTTGGTTTTCTCAGAAATAGTAAATACATGTGTTTTACATATTTTGGTTAAAAATTACCAAAATCGGCGTACGTTTTATTGTCTTTTTCAGAGTTATAAGCATTGAAAACCGCTATGTTAGTACACTTATTGCGTTTAACAATTCACCAAAAATTAAATTTACAAAATTTTCATTTGGTTTTCTCGGAAATAGTAAATACATGTGTTTTACATATTTTGGTTAAAAATGGCCAAAATCGGCGTCCGTTTTAATGTCTTTTTCAGAGTTATAAGCATTGAAAACCGATATGTCAGTACACTTATTGCGTTTAAAAATTCACCAAAAATTGAATTTAGAAAATTTTCATTTGGTTCTCAGCAATAGTAAATACATGTGTTTTACATATTTTGGTTAAAAATGACCAAAATCGGCGTACGTTTTATTGTCTTTTTCAGCGTTATAAGCATTGAAAACCGCTATGTTAGTACACTTATTGCGTTTAAAAATTCACCAAAAATTTAATTTAAAAAATTTTCATTTGGTTTTCTCGGAAATAGTAAATACATGTGTTTTACATATTTTGGTTAAAAATTACCAAAATCGGCGTACGTTTTAATACCTTTTTCAGAGTTAAAATAATTGTAAAACACTATGTTAGCACTCTTATTGCGTTTAAAAATTCACCAAAAATTGAATTTACAAAATTTTCATTTGGTTTTCTCGAAAATAATAAATACATGTGTTTTACATATTTTGGTGAAAAATGGCCAAAATCGGCGTACGTTTTAAAGACTTTTTCAGAGTTATAAGCATTGAAAACCGCTATGTTAGTACACTTATTGCGTTTAAAAATTCACCAAAAATTGAATTTACAAAATTATCATTTCGTTTTCTCGGAAATAGTAAATACATGTGTTTTACATGTTTTGGTGAAAAATTGCCAAAATCAGCGCACGTTTAAATGTCTTTTTTAGAGTTATAAGCATTGAAAACCGCTATGTTAGTACACTTATTGTCTTTAAAAATTCACCAAAAATTGAATTTACAAAATGTTTATTTGGTTTTCTCGGAAATAGTAAATACATGTATTTTACATATTTTAGTGAAAAATTGCCAAAATCGGCACACGTGTTAATACCTTTTTCAGAGTTAAAATCATTGAAAAACACTATGTTAGTACACTTATTACGTTTTAAAATCCACCAAAAATTGAATTTACAAAATTTTCATTTGGTTTTCTCGGAAATAGTAAATACATGTGTTTTACATATTTTGGTGAAAAATTGCCAAAATCGGCACACGTTTTAATACCTTTTTTAGAGTTAAAATCATTGAAAAACACTATGTTAGTACATCTATTGCGTTCAAAAATTCACCAAAAATTGAATATACAAAATTTTCATTTGGTTTTTTCAAAAATAGTAAATACATGTGTTTTACATATTTTGGTGAAAAAATGCTAAAATCGTCACACGTTTTAATACCTTTTTCAGAGTCAACATCATTGTAAAATACTATGTTAGTACACTTATTGCGTTTAAAAATTCACCAAAAATTGAATTTACAAAATTTTCATTTGGTATTCTCGGTAATAGTAAATACATGTGTTTTACATATTTTGGTGAAAAATTGCTAAAATCGGTCCACGTTTTAATGGCTTTTTCAGAGTTATAAGCATTGAAAAACGCTATGTTAGTACTATTATTTTTCTCAGTGTGGAGAACGAGTGTTTACTATGTCTTCATACATTCCTTTGACTTTAATATTTTCTTAAGCAAGTATTTAACAACCCAGTATTTTCCATATTTTGAGAAAATACATAACTAAACATTTCGCGTGCCACTACCCAAGAGTTTTTTTACATATCGTGCAATGAAATGAAATTCTCAGAAAATGTCTGGCATGCCATCTAGTAAAGAATCGCCATGCATCACCTACTTAAAATGTTGTTTATTAATTTAATCATAACTAGAAGTGTTAATTTTATCCAGAAGTTATTTTTTTATTAGAGAAAATCACATACCTAAAAACCCTGGCCCGTCGTAAAAACGTAAACGAAACTGAGTTGTGGTGTAGCATCCTGCAGCAGGCGAAACGCCACATAAAATCAACCGAAGACACCGTCTCCATCCAACTACCGGGAAACAACGGGAAAAGGGAAATGTCGGAACTGGAACTCACGTTGTCCAATCTGAAGGATATTGTAAAGAAGGTGCGCAAACAGGATTCTGATGTATCGGTCGAGTTGAATTATGTCACATCCAGCAACCACCGATTGGATAAGCGCAGAAGAAACTGAACGGTCCGCGCGCGGTCCTCTGCGGGTTAGTAACAAGTCTTATGTATTTTTATTTTTAATTATTTCAATAATCGTTTAACAGTATACAAAAGTTGTATTTATTTGTTTTTATCACAAGAGATTGTGACGGATTTCCACTCCAAAAACAACTACTGCTCCTCTCCCATAATTTTTAAGGCTAAGTACGAAGAAAGGAAAATTAATTAATTACACTAAAATCGTTAGTACCTAAGTGTTTTGGTTGCGTTGCGCTCGTTTGTGTTTGTTTATGGAAAATGATAGAAGGCGTTGGGTTATTCAAATCAGAGGATGGGGCTATTTTGAAGCACTTTTATCACTTTTACTGGTAGAGCTGCAAATTAAAGTTTTGTGTATGTATGGGTGTATGTGTGTGTATGTTAAAATCGTGCGCATCGCTAGGCCGATAGTTGCAACGCGGGCTTGTTGCCGCGACGTCTGCTCAGCTGCTTCCAAAATCTTCTATCCAATTGTCTTTCCTGGAAAGAAATTATGTTTAGGGTGTGAATGTTCACAGATTTACATACAGATACATTCTTATACCTAGTTATTACTTGGTTTATGAAAATTTGATGTAATTACGTGTGATATATCTCGAGGCTCGCCGATATGGTTGGCACGGAGTCGTGAGGGGGAAGAGTCTCAACACCAGACACCAAATAAGGATAAAGCGGACTACGGAAACCCGAGAACTAATGATAAATGCAAACTGATTTCCAATCGCAATCTTATAACTTGTGTTACTTCTTTTTCTCGTGTCTACTGAGTGTTGGCGATCATTACTTTGTTGACGGCTACCCAGAAGAGACCTGTTATTGTGTCGTACCATGTTCTAAGTTTTTTGAATCAAGATATTCTTCTCCTCCCCGGTCCCCAGTACGCTCGTTGTTGTGTTACCGATTACTCCAAATAGTATTGTAATAGAAAGTGGTCGAACGGGAAGGACCGGGGAGGAGAAGAATATCCTGATTCAAAAAGCTTAGAACATGGTACGACACAATAGCAGGTCTCTTCAGGATAGTCGTCAAAAAAGTAATATTGGCGATTATTACTTTGTTGACGGCTACTCTGAAGAGACCTGTTATTGTGTCGTACAATGTTCTAAGTTTTTTTAATCAAGATATTCTTCTCCTCCCCGGTCCTCTTCGTTCGACCATTTTCCATTTTAATACTATTTGGAGTAATCGGTAACGCAACAACGAGCGTTTCGAGTACTCAGTAACAAGTAGACACGAGAAAAAGAAGTAACTCGAGTTAAAAGATTGCGATTGAAAATCAGTTTGCATTCTAAATTCTATTTGTATTTGGTCAACTTAATTTATAAATGTAGACAAAGTTCTTCCTTTTAGCCTACACTGTTGTATACTAGATATTTTTTTAAATTTCAATCATAATAAATTGAAACTCACTTTAATCCTAAGTATGGATTCCGGTTTTTCCGAGTACGTAGTGGGCACCCCGTCGGAATCATCACCCTCCCTGCTGAACACCTTGATAAGATGCTTCCCGCCAGGAAAGGTCTCGTATATCTTCCTCTCGCGGCGCACGTTGAAGAACTCCAGGCTGCAAAAAAAAACCGAATTACGTTATCAAAATAACAACTGATTGTGTCGGTTATTACAATCTAACTCCTTTCGTGGGCGGTATCCGTTCAATATTTACGAATTTCATGCTGGGCCGGTTTCTGAAACGTGTGAAAAAACCAACGTTGTCGTCCTCCTGCTCGATGATGCGGCGGTAGCTCTCCGAACGGTGGATCGTCGTCGTCGTCGAGCCGTATGGAGATGCCGCTGCCGGTGTAGCGCACTGTTCGAAACTTCTCGTCCTCGCGATCGCCCGGCCGGCCGCAGCAGCCGAGCATTTGTCAGCAGCATCGCCAGTTCCGTTGCCCTGCCCACAATGTAAGGCGAGATTTTTTTAAAATTGCCTTGTGCTAACAGCATTAGTGCCGTTTCTTACCTGTTCTGGTGATGCTGATGGGTCGGTTGGGGTGGATGATGATGATGTGGTGCATGTGTCTGAGTACTCCTCCTCCATTAGGGGCTCTAAGGTGCGGCGGGGGAGGAGGCCTCGGATACTGGCACTGGTTACCGGTGGGGTCATTAAAAGCTCGTCCATCATCAGTTCGGTGTCTTCATTGGATGATAATGAGCCGGCGTTTGGCTAATTTTTAATTTATAAATTTATTATAATTATAACTACAAGTAAGAGGCCGGTTCTAGGCATTCTTTTAGAGTTAAAGAAGATATTAACAACTGTTTTAAACATGTAAATACAATTTCCAAGTTTTTAAGATATTAGAGTACAGCCTGTGTGCAGTGCGGCATCTCAATGATCTATTGGGTCTCATACATACAGCATCCGTGAGATGCTAGTCATTGACCCGACTAGCATCTCACGGATGCTGTATGTATGAGACTCAATAGATCATTGAGATGCCGCACTGCACACAGGCTGTACTCTAATATCTTAAAAACTTGGAAATTGTATTTACATGTTTACATCTCACGGATGCTGTATGTATGAGACTCAATAGATCCTTCCGAAAAATTTCCCGACTAGCGGTAGATCGAACCACCGAGGTTTCGTTCGCAATGGATGTTGCCTTAAGCCTAGCGCAGACCTACATACATTTTCTGGCAAACATCTCTATAAAAACTAAGAGTGACTGTAGGCGGAGAAGCCCCTAACCTAACCTCACGTTCTGTTCCTGAACATAAGGTTAAGTTGTAGCCGATAGGCGTGCCGAGAAGAACGTGGCACCACCCATGCCTCTAAGACCAGGAGCTGATAGTGAGGCATGGGTGTCTTTTGAATATTTCCTCCTCACAGGCCAAAAAAGCCCGCGCGGGATTCTGAGGAAGAGCGTAATTAGGGTCACAATGGCCTACCGCACCATATCACCAGACGCGATGCAGGTCTTTACATCAAGCACCCCTGAGTGCGACGGAGCGGTCATCCCCCAGGGAGTAAAGACGGAAACACAAGAGACAACGTCACCAACACTGCCAGGGCAGCCACGATGGCTTCTTGCCAAGCCCGATATAGCAAGAGTTCAAAGGGGGAGTGGATCCGCGTACTTATTTCAGATGAGACTCCCACTAGTTAGATTAACCCAGCTACTAAGCAGTCATGGATGCTTTCAAGTGTACCTGGTGAGAATCAAGAAAGCCACCCCCACTCTAAGTGTATGTAAGTCTGGACTAGGCCTTAGACGGAACGTCCAAGACCACTTAATCTGTTAACAAGCCGTCTTACACCAAACGACTGCATAAAGCAGGCCTCTTACCTATACTACTATCCGGTAGTTCAAAAAATAAAACCAAAAACCAAAGCCAAACCACATGCAACATGCACCATCCTATAATTTGCTAACCGAATTGTGTCCGTCGTAATTCGGGGAGCTTAGTGGGTCATCGAGTTCACCTCCACTAGTTGGAGTGCCCCAAATTTCTTCACCCGATGTAGCACCTGATGTTTCTTCTTCTTGTACCTCATCGCCGTTCATTGTAATTTCAGTTTTCAAGTACCTGCATTACAAACCGAATTTAAGACATCTTTAATGTCTAATAACATTAGTAAGATCGTATATTGAAGCAAGTAAAGCATATGATGAGGGGACATAGTTACAGAATACTAAAACTCATTATGGAAGGAAAGATAAATGGAAAGAGGAGTATAGGTAGCAGAATAACATACTTGCTTAAATTATAATTATAAAAGAATGGTTTGGCTTTGATATTAAGCCAAACCATTCTCATCAACTATTTAGCGCTACAGATCATCCTTTACTTTTTCTTCTTAATCTTCTTCTCCTATTTAATTTTCTTCTCCTATCGGAGGTTGAAAATGAACATGGAAGTGTTTACTTTATGTACCATATAAAACATAGCAATATTTACTTTATATTACCAACATCCCATAAACTTTATATGTCCCATAAACTATTGAATGGATAAATTGACAATGTCATTGTGAGAGAATATGCCAAAATAAATGTCAAACACCTTGAGTAGCGCTTAAGATTGGAACTTTGATGACACCTTTTTTTAATTATTCAGAGTTTCCAATAGAGAGAATCTAAAGTAACTACATTCCCTAGATGATGTATTTATTGTTGCTATAACAACGAATACTTATGGGTTCAATATTTATTGATAGATTTATGGAACGTCGGTGAATACGGGGGATGGTATAGAAAATAAACATTTCTATGTTAATTTCCAACCTCCGAAAGAAACATTAAGAGAAACTAGTAAAGGATGATCTGTAGCGCATTTCCAACCTCTGCTAGGAAAGGGAACATTAAGAAGAATAAGTAAAGGGCGATCTGTAGCGCCGTGTGCTGATGTAGTGAATAAAAATTTTACATTATGATGTTTGTATTTTAGCCGTTTCCTGCGAACAATGAGGGGAGGCAAAAGAACTGGCAAAAAATAGAAGAGAATGGCAAAAATTTATAAAAGAATAGAGGAAAATTCAAACCTTTACACCACACTGTGGTAGAAAAGGCCTGCGGATATATATATATATATATATATATATATATATATATATATATATATATATATATGTTTATTAACAATAAATTGCTTCATGTAGATATAAGTCATTCAATGAAAATAATATCAATGTCAGTTACTCACCGATCAAAAAACCTCCCGCTCGACCGATAATCCTCGCCAAGCTTTTCAAAAAACGCCATCTTCTCAGCCACAAACGAGCCGGCGCGCGCCGTCCAACTCATAATCGATGAGTGATTAAAAGCCTCATTATCGATCCCCACGATCTGTTCATCATCAACATCATCGTCCCCAATAATACTATCACCTCTTTCGCTCCCACTAGAGTCCTCTCGCGCATCATAAACCTCATCTCTGTCCTCAGAACCCATACGCTCCAAACTGGAAACAGTCCCGTAGCGCCGCAATGTGAGATTCGAGCTATTTAACGAGTGGTACGGCTGCTCGTCGTTTAAAGGCGAATCGTCGGGTGAGTTATCGTAGTCTTTGTTCAAAATCAACTTTGCAACCTAAGAAAATCACATGTTTGAGTGATTTTAAGCTTTTTATATTCAACATTGGCTTACCTGTGGTCGCGCATGTTGGCAATTACAATTTGTAGCAAACTCTTTTTTGGCTTGCATCTCTGGCGTCGGCGGTAGCACTGATATCTTCGGCACGGGTGCAGCAAAAGGATCAATTTTCACCAGCGTAGCAGCTGGATTAAGCGCAGTCAACCCCATCAACATCAACGGCCTCCAATCATCCTCGTCCTCGTTGTTGTTCTTACAATTAATATTATTGGCATTCTCATAGTTTTTATTGGTAACCCCGTTGTGTTGAGGTGTAACGCACGATTTATGGCACTGTCGGCAGACACTGACGGTTTCAGGCACTAGTGGACTGGACCGTACGGTGACCTACAAATTGAAACCCCTTATCACCAGCCCCAACCGTAACAGCTGTACAATTACTTGAGACTCCGTGCTGTTGGTGGTTCTGGACGGACTTTGGTCTTGATCGGAGAAGGTGATATCCTCGCAGCGGCTTTCGCACCGGCGCGCCTCTATCTTACACGTTGGATTGCCCTGCGGGTCGATCAAGTGCAACTCCTCCGACCGTTTGCGGACCATGTCGTCCGTCCACAGTTCGAAGTCATCGTGCTCGTCGTACGTCACCTCCGAGACTCCGAACTGTCCCTTCATCCATTGCTCTAAATGAATTGCGTTACTTTTGCTACTGCTACTAGACTTTTCCAGTTGCTTACATTTATGCTCTATAAGCTCATCTATTTGCTTTTTCTGGTCATTTTCCAGACAGTTTATGTTACGTGGAGTCTGAAAATAGGGCGAAATATTACTGGCCAGCTCGCGCGCCGTTTGCACTCCACTTTGAGGGTATTAAAAAGCGATACAGTGTAACTAATAGTTTTATTTGTAAATATATAATAAATTTACATTCTGTAACAATATAAATCAATCTAAGATGCTACTACTGTAATTATCAATGAAGCAGCAGATCTTTTATATCTCTTTTTTTGGTTTTGTTGAAATTTTGATGAAAAAGGTACTTATTTTAGATTAGGCAGTTCGTTTTTGGTACGAGAGGTGGCACATTTAATTGTTTTGTTTTTTTTAAATTTAATTTAATTAGATTGTCTTTTGAAAATTTGACACATGTTTAATACTGTTGCTTGAAATACTCGTCCAGATTAAGCCCGAATTCGTACTCGAAACTGCAAATGTCCCACGGATCCTCGTCAAATTTCAAAAAGTCTATGTCTTCCGAAATCTGCGCGTCTGTGTCGTCTGTCGTTGGTGTGAGAATGGCGGATGGTGAGGGGGGCTCGTCGAGGTGCGGTGTTCGCGGTAGCAAGCTGGTTTCGGAGGTGAAGTGCGAGGTGAATGCTTGGGAGTGCCCGGACGAGGAGGGACTTATGTTCGCGGATGGGGTGTCGGGGGTTTTCGACAGGGAGCTTTGGTGTTGGAGAAGCGATGTTTGGGTGAATGACGGTGCCGCGTGGCAGGGAAAATCTACTGGTTCGCTGCAGTGACCGCTACTCAGACGCACCTGCCGACGTAGGGACAACGATTCTGCCGACTGCAGGGTAACCACAGAGGAAGTGATTGGAGCTTCGGGAGATTCTAACGGGCTGCTATAGGAGCTGCCATCCATGCCCGCATTTACGTGGAAGCTGCGTGCGTAACAACAACTCTATATCAGATCTACGGATTATATCCATAAAGTTTTTTTTTATGTTTGTTTTCTCTAAAAAATATTATTATAAAAACTAATCGAAATAAAAATAAATATCTATAAACTGTGTTTTAAGAGATAATCTCACACGTAACTACAATATTATTGAAAAATAAATGTATTCATAATTATCTACTCTATTCGGTTGAATTATTTTACTCTAAACTAGATATCTTATTAAAACTTATTGCTTTTCATCGAATTAATTACTAAGCTATGTTTTTATTTTCATTACCAGAGAGGGCATTTTTTAACCAAACTAATAACTATCAACTAAACATTGTAATTACTGCGTTTTTACTAGTTTATTAAGATTTCACTCTCATGTACAATGTTACTGGTTTGTTTGTAATGTTTTCACATACACTCATTTCCATAAAAAGACAAAAACATCAGAGAATCAATATTTGTATATAATTCTGTATCCCAGAAGTAAAACTACATGGCACACATTTTTCCAGAAATGAAATTTAAAGACGTTGGTCACCTGTTTAATTGTATATAACAAGAACCCTTTGATGTTATCTTGATTGCTACTAAATTATTTTTTAGGTTCTTGCACCCTTTGTCATAGGGGACTAACCTACTGCAATCAGGGTAGACCTAATCCAAATAGAACAATCTCGTAAAAAAAATATCATCATCTAACTCAGTGATGATGATTATATTTTTTTTTACGATTTTATATGTAAGATTTAGTTGAACTAAAGTGCAATTTACTATTCTCATTAGGAAATGGCACTATAGTTCAACTAAATCTTACATATAAAATCGTAAAAAAAATATTATCATCATAGTTAGATGATGATAATAATTTTTTTACGATTTTATATGTAAGATTTAGTTGAACTAAAGTGCCATTAACTAATTACCAAAAATATTTTTCGAATTAATTCGGTGCTGTTTTCGCAAATATAGAGCATGTAAACAAGAATAGAAATACAGAAGCCTATTTTCTGAAGATTTTATAAACGTAGACTGGTCTAATAAAAATAAAATAATGTGAATTACATCCGGTTCACTTTCTGTATATTGTGCTTTTCTAAGAAATTGAGTGTATACATCAATTAAAATTGGTTGGCTTTTCTAATTTCAAAAAAAATACCTAATGTATTAGTTTATAACGAATGCAATTTATTATCTATAAAAAAAAACATATAAAAACAAATCTGTCGTATTCTGCCAGTAACTATTCGTTAATCTGTTGCATGCCATAAAATAGTCAGAAGAGACAAGACAAAGAGGATATCCGGTACAACCTGTTGTGTGCGAAAATCCGGAACTTTATGGATACACTAAAAATTCGGAGATAAATAATATTTCGTGGTGAGTTAAGTGCGTTTTCAGCGGGGCGATCTAAAATAAAGCAACGAAACCACTTACATCTGTCGCTGCAACAAGTTCTGCCACACCGCCTTGAGCTCCACCGTGGGTGTCCTCAGTACGACGCACCGTCTCGTGGGGTTCTTCCTAGGGGTTCTTGAGAGGTCTGGCCCGCAGTGCACCGTCGGACTCACCGCCTGCTTCCCGCCGGGCTCCACGATTATCCTAAATTCATTTGCTGCAAAACATTGTTATACAGTTTTAAAGGATACACACACGCTGGTATATCGGTAATTTTTCACTAGAAACCATTCATCATCAGGCGCCGGGGCGACTTAAAAAGCGCCATGGCGGTCAACATATTGCCCACATTCCCCTGCTCCCAAAGTTTCGATCACATCCTATTCAAGGTCTTCAGAGTGAAGCATTATAGGTATACGTTATACAGGTCCGCTAAATCTGACGGCATTATGAAACACTCATATTATTTACATTGCCCCTAAAAGGCTACAGTTTGAGAGTAACTGCACTAGCTTAATGTTCCTACAGTAGCTATTCTCAAAGTGTAACCTTTGAGGAGCAGTGTAAACAATATTAGGGGTCGCGATAAATCTAGACAAGGGTAAGTAAAAATATTTTCAAAAATGTTATTTATCAATTTCCCACCTTTCATTCCACCGTTAGATCAAAAAAAATACTCAACACATCTCACCATTTATCGTGTACTATACAAAAATAGTTTTCTTACTTAAGCTGACGGCATAGTCGTATAGGGTACAAGTAAAAAATACATACAAAATATCTACTACTGTCTAGATTTATTCCAAAATGTTGCAGACTTATATAGCTCGTATAACACGTTGAAGCGTGTTATACGAGCTATATAAGTCTGCAACATTCTAAAGATCATGCATGGCACCAACCTTTTTTCCTAACGTTGAAAAAGAAATCGGTGACGTGAGCTAGCGGAAGCGGATCTTCCAGTATGAATAAAACCCTGTCTCTGGACACTTTGGCAAATAAAAGGATATCACTGAATAGCAGCGCCCAGTACGGCCGCACCGTGCGGCCCTCGACCCTGCTGAGGTCGCCGCCGAAGATCCACTGCCGGCCGGGCTTTGCTAATACAAAAGGCTAACAAATAAGGAATTAATCAGACTGGTGAACCGTTTGTGCAGTTGCTACACACCTTGCACTTTGTAAAAACTAGTCTATTCTCTAAGTCTTGTACTGACAGCAGGGGTCTACCTTCGCCCATCGGCTCCATCAGGCCTGCTTCGGAGGTCATCTCTCTGTAACTTACCTACAGGGAATTAGAATATAGCTACAGAATTATTTATCTGTATCCTAAATATTATTACATTTCAATTCTTGGGAAAATTTTATGCTATAATGTAAAGTATTAGCATTGACTAATCATCATCATTTTGAAGCTAACTAAGTGCCAAACATAATAATATTATTATTTAGTTTTAATTTTAAAAATTGAATGTATTACGATTCTTTAAACAAATTTTTTTTGAAAGTTATGTGTCTTGAATTTTTCGGAATTAAGACGTTATTAATTTACCAAAATAAACAAATATAGCTTCGTTTTGAAGCTAACTAAGTACCAAACGTAATAGTATTATCATTTAGTTTTAATTTCAAAAATTGAATTTATTACGATTCTTTGAACAAAAAGTTTGCATTGAACAGGTATGTGTATTGAATTTTCCCACATTAAGACGTTATTAAATTACCAAAATAAATAAATATAGCTTCGTTTTGAAGCTAACTAAGTACCAAACGTAATAGTATTATCATTTAGTTTTAATTTCAAAAATTGAATTTATTACGATTCTTTAAACAAAAAGTTTGCATTGAACAGGTATGAGTATTGAATTTTCCCACATTAAGACGTTATTAAATTACCAAAATAAATAAATATAGCTTCGTTTTTAAGCTAACTAAGTGTAAAACGTAAGAGTATTATTATTTAGTTTTAATTTTAAAAATTGAATGTATTACGATTCTTTAAACAATTTTTTTGGAAAATTATGTGTCTTGAATATTCCAGCATTAAGACGTTATTAATTTACCAAACTAAACAAATATTGCTTCATTTATTTTTTTTGAAAATTATGTGTCTTAATTTTCCCACATTAAGACGTTATTAATTTACCAAAATAAACAAATATAGCTTCATTTTGAAGTTAACTAAGTGCCAAATGTAATGATTTTATCATTTAGTTTTAATTTCAAAAATTGAATTTATTACGATTCTTTAAACAATATTTTTTTTTGGAAAATTATGTGTATTGTTTTTTTCTACAGTAAGACGTTATTAATTTACCAAAATAAATAAGTATAGCTTCGTTTTGAAGCTAACTAAATGACAAACGTAATAATAGTATCAATTAGTTTTAATTTCAAAAATTGAATGTATTACGAATTTTTTTTTGGAATATGATGTCTTGAATTTCCCGCATTAAGACGTTATTAATTTACCAAAATAAACAAATATTGCTTAATTTTGAAGTTAACTAAAAGCCAAACATAAAAATATTATCATTTAGTTCCAATTTCAAACATTTAATGTATTACGATTCTTTAAACAAATTTGGTTTTTTGGTAAATTATGTGACTTGAATTTTTCTGCATTAAGACGTTATTAATTTACCAAAATAAATAATTATAGCTTCATTTTGAAGTTTACTAAGTGCCAAAAATATTAATATTATCATTTAGTTCTAATTTCAAACATTTGATGTATTACGATGCTTTAAACAAATTTGGTTTTTTTGGTAAACTATGTGTCTTGAATTTTTCCGCATTAAGACGTTATTAATTTACCAAAATAAACAAATATAGCTATTTTGAAGTAAACTAAGTGCCAAACATAATAATATTATCATTTAGTTTTAATTTCAAAAATTGAATGTATTACGATTCTTTAAACAATTTTTTTTTTAGAAAATTATGTGTCTTGAATTTTCCCGCATTAAGACGTTATTAATTTACTAAAATAAACAAATATAGCTTCATTTTGAAGTTAACTAAGTGCCAAATGTAATAATTTTATCATTTAGTTTTAATTTCAAAAATTGAATTTATTACGATTCTTTAAACAAAATTTTTTTTTTTTGGAAAATTATGTGTATTGTTTTTTTCTACAGTAAGACGTTATTAATTTACCAAAATAAATAAGTATAGCTTCGTTTTGAAGCTAACTAAATGACAAACGTAATAATAGTATCAATTAGTTTTAATTTCAAAAATTGAATGTATTACGACTATTCAAACAATTTTTTTTGTTTGGAATATGATGTCTTGAATTTCCCGCATTAAGACGTTATTAATTTACCAAAATAAACAAATATTGCTTAATTTTGAATTTAACTAAAAGCCAAATGTAATAATATTATTATTTAGTTTTAATTTCAAAAATTGAATTTATTACAATTCTTTGAACAAAAAGTTTGCATTGAAAAGTAATGTGTATTGAATTTTCCCGCATTAAGACGTTATTAATTTACCAAACTAAACATATATAGCTTTATTTTGGAGTAAACTAAGTGCCAAATATAGTAATATTATTATTTAGTTTTAATTTCATAAATTGAATTTATTACGATTCTTTTTAAACAAGAAGTTTACATTGAAAAGTTATGTGTATTGAAATTTCCCACATTAAGACGTTATTAATTTACCAAAATAAATAAATATAGCATCGTTTTGAAGCTAACGAAGTCCTAAACGTAATTGTATTATCATTTAGTTTTAATTTTAAAAAAATAAATTTATTATGATTCTCTAAACAAAAAGTTCTGATTGAAAAGTTGTGTGCCTTATATTCTCCCTCTTAAGACGTTATTCATTTATCAAAATATACAAGTATACCTTCATTTTGAAGCCAACTAAGTGCCACATATAATTATATTATCATTTTGTTTTAATTTCAAAAAATTAATTAATTGCGATTTTTTTAAACAAAATGATGATGCTTAATCAATGGTATTAGCCTTATTAGTAAACAATGAAAAATATTTGACGATAAATGACAGTATATTGACAGGAGAATGACAGAATATTGACAGGAGAATGACAGAATATTGACAGCTGAATGACAAATAATTGGTAAATAAATGACAGGTAATTGACAGATTATTAATCAGTCATAATTGACATATAAATGACAAGTAATTGGTAGATAATTATATTGGTATTAGCCTTATTAGTAAAACAATGAAAAATATTTGACAGATAAATGACAGTATATTAACAGGAGAATAACAGAATATTGACAGGAGAATGACAGAATATTGACAAGTGAATGACAAGTGAATGACAGATAATTGGTAAATAAATGACAGGTAATTGACAGATTATTAATCAGTCATAATTGACATATAAATGACAGGTAATTGGCAGATAATTATATTAGTATTAGCCTTATTAGTAAAACAATGAAAAATATTTGACAGATAAATGACAGTATATTGACAGGATATTGACAGAATATTGACAGGAGAATGACACAATATTGACAGGTGAATGACAGATAATTGGTAAATAAATGACATGTAATTAACAGATTATTAATCAGTCATAATTGACATATAAATGACAGGTAATTGGCAGATAATTATATTGGTATTAGCCTTATTAGTAAAACAATGAAACATATTTGACAGATAAATGACAGTATATTGACAGGTGAATGACAGATAACTGGTAAATAAATGACAGGTAATTGACAGATTAATAATCAGTCATAATTGACAGATAATTATATTGACTATTATAAACAGGTTAAAAATTTAACAACAATAAAGCGGAAAAATTATATTAAAAACGCAATACCGATCAAAATAATACCACAAACCTCGCGGTGAGGATCGAGGGAAGAAACCATCATTCATCTTTTTTTTTATATATATATATATATATATATATATATATATATATATATATATATATATATAGATATATATATATATATATATATATATATATATATATATATATATATATATATATATATATATAGATATTCAAGTAATTTTAATTTTACATTTTATATAATTATTATTATGTTGTGTATGTATGGTCAACAAAAATAAATATGGTTCTAATATACCTGTAATTCGTGCACAATTTGGTTTATCACAGGATAGTCTTCGTTATTGGGTTTGGTGTGGCTGAGGATGACGTTGAATAGCTTCAACGTTTCGCGGTAGTGTTCGAGCGGTTTGTGGATGAAGACGGTGATGTCGGGCCGTCGTCGCGGGATGGCCGGCGTTTGCAGGAACCGCGCAAAATCCTGATTCTTTGCAGCGTTTGCCAGCACACAGTCGGCCTTTTTGATGCCCGAACAGTAGCGCTTGTAGGCGGAGGTGATTTCGTGCATTTTCGTGTGGTACGTGCGCAGGAGCGCATACGTTTGGTAGTCGCCGTCGTCTTGCACGAGGACATCCAGGATGTCCTCGGTTATCCTCAAGAGCTGCAGACACGCACACAAAAACAGACAATTTTAAGATATTTTCACTGGTGTTGGTATAATATCATGTGAATCAAATCGTAGTAAATGGTTTTTAGGATGTACAAATGGATAAATCAAAATGTGGTCCTCTGTCCCTCGGTGAGACAAGATGAGGACCTCTTCTTCAAGTTCTTCGTGTTCAAGTAGTAGTAGCGCAAGACCAGACAACACAATAGACAGACAACACAACAGACAGACAACACAAGAGACATACAACACAAGAGACAGACAACACAACAGACAGACAACACAACAGACAGACAACACAACAGACAGACAACACAACAGACAGACAACACAGCAAACAGACAACACAACAAACAGACAACACAACAGACAGACAACAAGTTCAAGAGCAACAACATATCGCACTGTGAGATGACAAGTGTCTTCCAAAATGACTTGAAAAATGTCTTCAAAAATGACAATTTTCAGATTTGATATAAAGCGCTGAAAAACTGTTCATCCTAATGGAAAACCGAGAAGTGCTCACTGCAGTGATCGTCAATGTCGATTAGACCTAATACGATACATAGAAGAAGAATTTGATGATGAAATACGTTGGATGATAGAACAACATATTGTTCTATCATCCAACGTATTTAATCATCAAATTCTGCCATAGCACGACAAGAAGATATGTATAAATCACAATGTCTGCTATTGATTACCAATTTAATATTTAAAATAATTTACCACGGTCCTGATATTTCTAGAAAGTATTTTTCTACAAATTATCATTGGAATCGTTTGTTCATTTATAATTTTTGTTTGTCCAACCTTGATTTTTGTTGGTCCACCCTTCACCAGAAAGTTATTAACAATTTAAAATTTAAATAAATTATTTTTTGAAGGATTTTTTCCACAAATTATCTTATTTACTTATTTTTCAATAGAAAATGTTGTGATTAAAGTTTTCAAGTCAAAAAAGTTTGATCCATAGTATTTTTTATGCAGAACGTGTTTAAATTAATTTTTAAAATTAAAGTAAAATTATAATTTTAACTACCTATATCGAAATTTCAAAACTGTAAAATTTGCACAATCGTGGTTTTGGCATTAGAGTGACGATATTAAAAACAAAATTGGTAACTATTTTATCTCACATATGTAAAATACAGATATCGGTTGTTAAATCCTACCTCATCAGAGTTTTGGAACAACACACGATGCTCCGCTGGCCCGATGAGATCCTTGCGCTCAGCTAAAGCCGACACAAATCGAGCCATCGAGAACTGCAGCGCTGTGGCGTACTGCTGTTCTCTGGCGATGATCTGGTACATAGCTTTTTTGCGCGCCTCCTCAGCACTATTCGTAGGCCTCTATAGAGGACAATAGAAACAAATAGAATTTCTTAACAAAATTACTGTCATTGGTGCTTCTTTAATATGGTTAGAAAAATATTACTGGTTGGTTTCCATGAAAAACGAAGCTACATTATAGCTGTGGTTAGTACCACCGCTTTACGAACGCGCCTTCGATTCGAATCATGACAAGAAAAATATTACCGATTATTAAGGTCGTTTCAGACAAGACAATTTCTTGACTCAAAAGTTAGTCAAGATGCGAGACAATCTAAATTGTCTCGTATCACTCAGCAAATTATTTGAAATATTAAATTGGATGGTAGATAGAATGGAAAAATATAACGCGTTCTATTTGTCAAGGGCAAATTATATGGGAGGAGGATATATAATTTCATTTCTTCAACTTTTGAAATTGTCTTGTCTAAAGGTCGTTTTAGACAAGACAATTTCTTGGATCAAAAGTTGTTCAAGAAATTAATTCATATATCCTCCTCCCATACAATTTATCCTTAACAAATAGAACGCGTTATATTTTTCCATTCGATCTACCATCCCATTCAATATTTCAAATAATTTGCTGTATGATACGAGACAATTCGATTGTCTCGCATCTTGACTAACTTTTGAGCCAAGAAATTGTCTTGTCTAAAACGACCTTAAGACGTTAATAATCGGTAATATTTTTCTAGTCGGGATTCCAATCCCGAGCGGCCCGTTCGTATAGCGGTGGTACTAACCACTGCATTATATCTTTAGCTTTTGCTTAACATTCGGGAGCTGTTCCGGGCTGTTCTAAGCCAGTTAAGACTAGCTCAGAATAGATAAACAAAAGCTGCTTATATCGGCGTGTCTTCATTCATACAGTTTAGTGCGTACCCACCATTACACTGAGGATATGGAGTGAGGAATGAATAAAGAAAAATGGTGACAAACAAAAAAAACAATACATAAACAAATATTTCGCAACAAAACACAAATGTTATTACATATAAATGAGGAAAAACATAAACAAAATAATTAACAACTTAATAATCATTAGAATAATAATAGAAAAAAATTGGTTTAGGATTTTTTTTTCGTTTAGTAAAACAGCAATAAATATAAATTAAATAATAATAAAGACAAAAAATAAAATAAAAAAATAAAATAGCCTAATAATGCCCTAGTAGTGGATTTTATACAAAATAATAATAATAAAATAAATGCCCAGTTAGAAGAATAACTCAATTAAAAATAAATGAGAACAACAAAAATATTTGGTTAGCTTACTGGCCCATTTTGAGTTGGAAACGCAACACGTGGTGTCCGATTTATTCAACAACAATTACACTAGGTTGTATAAAAACTGGGTAACTATAACCCGTGATTATATTGTTAGATGTTGCATACATTATTGTTAATTTTCCAGTTGTGTAAAGGTGAGTAAACTGTACAATTTGATTAGATGCTGCGAGAATTGTTATGAATTTGATAACCTTATTTAGTTATCTATCAATGTCAGAAACGTCAAAAGTAATCAAGGATTAGATATTGACACGGCGTTATCTGCTTTTATAGAATCCAGCCTTAAAGTGTATGTAAACTTGATGCAACAGACATCATTGATGCGCTAGCACCTTACATAAACCGTAAAAAGTATGAATTTATTTTCAGTTAAGATTTTAGCGATTATAGATTTTAAATATATACATAAAAACTATCATCATCGCTATGTAACCTGTGTTATGGGAAATACTGCACTTTCGGTTTCTTTGAGTGTTATAGATTCATCATCGCGGTTTTAACCTTAGACGAGCAATGAAGCGAAATATTAAGTCACTTCACTTAACTGTCCCTTGCAAGTTGATAATAAATAGATATTACCTTATGAATTTGACCACCAAGTGTTTTAAATTTTGTGAATAAATCGGACACGTAATAAATCAAATTCATCTCTCTCCACCTTAAAAAATATGACTAATTTTAACAAAAATTTAACTTTGGAGAATTTTTAGGATAATCGTGTGTAGTTCATGTATATGTGTGTTTTAAACAATAATTCCGTTACCGACCTCTGAGCTGAATGTGACCTGCGGCAGGTGCAGTTTCTTGCGGTTGTACTCGACGGAGGCGGTGTTGGTGGAGCACACGGTGGAGGGCCGCCGCTGCGTGGTGGTGGTGGACAGCGGCGCCGCCGGCAGCCCCGTTGAGCTCGTCGTTTCAAAGCAGCTTAGGGGGCGCACGCTAGGAACAGAACCGTTGCGGGACGCGCTCCTCCGGAAGATCTCCAGAGTGAGCTGGTTGCCATAAGATCTGGAAAGAATTTACTAGATACAGACAAAATCTAAGAAGTTATAAAACTTATAATCAAGAATCGGGAAACGATGCCAATGCCCGTATTCACCAACATCCCATAAACATTCTATAATGTTTATGGGATGTTGGTGAATGGACAAATGGTCTATTGAATGGACAAATTGACAACATCAGTGATAGAAATTGTCAAAACAAATACATTCAGAAAGTCGTATGGTACCCAGACCAGATGTTTGTTTTAAATTTAATTATGGTATACATACCTAATCAAATTGAGTATATCAATCTCTGGCATCATGACGACATTGTGTTTATCGACGAAGATGAGGTAGTCACCGGGCACCATGCCCGCCTTGTCGGCGGGCAGGCCCTTCTCCACGCGCTCAATGCGCGGCGGGTGCGTCCACACCACCGAGAACCCAAAGCCCGTCTTGGGCGGCCGTCGCAGCAGCTTCGTCTCCGTGAACGGAGTGCGGCCGTTGTTCTTGGTGCCGGCCGCCTTGCGCTGGGCCGCCGCCGGCGCCGCGTCCGGCCCCTCCGTGGGGTCGAGCTCCAGGTACCGCAGGAAGAGGTTCTCGTCGGCATCGCGCTGCTGCTGGCTGAGCGCCGCCTTGCTGGTCGGCCGCTTTAGGTCGGCGTCCACCTCCTCGAGGCCGGCGGTCACGTCCTCGACGCTCGACCGGCTCTCGCACATCGCACCCGCCTCCTCGCCGCCGCCGCCGCCGCCGCCGCTGCCGCCCTCGGCACACCCGCCGGTTATCGGAATTGTGAGCGGCGCCGCACACCGGCCGGACGACTGAGGTAATAAACGGTACGATCCAGCAATATTCTAATGAAGACAAATCATAATTTTAAAAGTACGAAAAACATTATTCTTATTATTATTATATGTTTACAGGACACATGAGGGATGCATTTAAACTATTACATGATCACTAATAAAACATAGTCATCGATAGTATAGGGGTCGGCAAACTGCGAGCTACACAAAGTATCTAAAGTATCCACATAACCCTTTTAGGCCCAAAATAAATATCGAAAAAAATAATAATATTCAAAGTTTCGAATATTATCATGAAAACCGCTGAGTTAGACAGTGTCCAACAAAATACAAATTGTCTAACCTTGTTTATCTTTTATTTCTCTGTGTATTTTTTATTATAACTAATTATACGTAAGTCAATTTTCAATATTATTTTTCTTTGTTAATCAGCTTAAGTACAGTAGTATCGGCTTTAATACTCATTAATTTGAATTTATTATTGGCATCGATAATTTTAATTGTCCTCTCAGCGCGCACTTGAAATCCGCGTGCGATAGCTCTTTCGTTCGTGCACCGTCATCAATCCCCTAGCTATCAGATTCATTATTAAGGGCGCGACTGGAGGCCGTACAAACACAATCACTACGTGCCACCACGCCGGAGACGGTAATTGGATGTATATATATGGAGGACTCACCTTTTTAATTGCATTTTTTATTACGAAGGACACACATCCTAGGAACTCGCTGCGTCTGCAAAAAGAAATAAACATATGCATTTAGATAAAAAAAACCTAAATAATTGAGTGAAATAGATTATTAATTTTCTTAATAATTAATTTTTTATCATTCAGGTGTATGTATTATCTAATTAAATCTGAAAAACACATACACATACGCATTTAGATAAAAAGGAACATAAATAATTGAGTGATATAGATTATTAATTTTCTAAATAATTAAATTATCATTCAGATGTATGTATTATTTAATTGCGTCTGCAAAACACATAAACATACGCATTTAGATAAAAGGAACATAAATAATTGAGTGAAATAGATTATTAATTTTCTTAATTATTAATTTTTTATCATTCAGGTGTATGTATTATCTAATTAAATCTGAGAAACACATACACATACGCATTTAGATAAAAGGAACATAAATAATTGAGTGAAATAGATTATTAATTTTCTTAATAATTAAATTTGTATGGTTCAGATGTATGTATTAGCTAATTACGTCTGTAAAACATATGAACATACGCATTTAGGTAAAATGAACCTAAATAATTGAATGATATAGATTATTAATTTTCTAAATAATTCATTTTTTATCATTCAGATATATGTATTATGTAATTACATTATTTTCTAGGCGATTGCCTAGAAAGATAGTGACAAAACTGTCACAATAAGCGTGATAGTAGTATATAATGGTAAGCAATGTAGGTTATATATAACAAAACTACCTAAGATCTTTAACAATCTATCAGATAAATTAAAGCAAGAAATACTGCGAAACAATAAATTTACTATACAAAAAAACAATAACAAAGGAATATATATATATATATATATATATATATATATATGTATATATATATATATATATATATGTATATATATATATATATATATATATATATATATATATATATATATATATATATATATATATGACTTTCACCAGCCAGAATAGATAGCGTATTTCAATGTAATTAATGTTTAACACATTATATTAATATTATTCAATCCTCCTACACAAATCACTCATATATTCTCCAATTTACCGACGATACAGCCAGTATATTTCACAAGTCTCTATCCAAAACTATCCAATCGTTACAAACTACAACAAAAACTATCAGCAAGTGGATGGAAAAATGGAGGATCGTCCCACAAAATCTCAATTTATCATATTTAATCATAAAATATCACTTTCATCACCCACAATCACTCTGAACAATTATTGTATAAAACCGCAACGAAATGCGAAATATCTTGGAATTAACTTAGACACCAAGCTAAATTTCAATTCCCACACCACAATTATTAAAAAAAATATAATTGCCGGAGCGAAACATTTTAGAAGTCTAACGTATAAAAATCAAGGCATTAATATAAAGACAATTAGCAAAAGTTATAAATTAATTTGTCGCCCCATATTGGAATATGGTAGCATCTTATTCTGTAACTGCAGGAAACCTGCACTTAAAGCATTGGCAGTTGTAGAAACGACCAGCCTCGAGCTATATCTAAAGCTAGACACCCCAACAATCCACTTTTTAATCCTCCAAACCGACTCCTATACTGTAAATCCAAAATTACCCCAATAAATCTGAGATTACAAATATTAAAAGAAAAATTCATCAGCAAAAACAATATTGAACTATTTGCCCAACACCTTATCCCATATAACCCATCAATACCTAATAAAAAAAAATTCCCATCACTCCTTCCAATACAACAAATCAAACAAAAATAACAATATTATATTAAGATTAGTTTAAGATTCCAATTATATGCAACTTATAAATTTGACGCGGGCAGAAAGACTCCGGTCGTTAGCCCATTGTGGTATGTAATGTAAATGTTATGTATCACAATAAATATTTTTATTATTATCATTATTATTGATATATTGTTTGTAAATGTTATGTATCACAATAAATATTTTAATTATTATTATTATTATTATTATTATTGATATATTGTTTGTAAAGGTCGTTTTAGACAAGACAATTTCTTGACTCAAAAGTTGTTCAAGAATAGAATTCATATATCCTCCTCCCATACAATTTGCCCTTGCCAAATAGAACGCGTTATATTTTTCCATTCGATCTACCATCCAATTCAATATTTCAAATAATTTGCTGTATGATACCAGATAATTTAGATTGTCTCGCATCTTGACTAACTTCTGAGTCAAGAAATTGTCTTGTCTAAAACGACCTTAAATAATATTTATTTATTAAAATAAATGAAATATTTAAAAAGTTCTTATTCAACAAGTCGATTCCGGTCCGTGGTATCGTTTTGCGCGCATGGAAAGTTTGGTTGGGGCGGCTGGCGGCGGTTGCCTGAATAGTTAAACGAGCGGGCGTAATTGCCTCCGTCCGAGGCGGGACTTTAAATTCGTTAAGTAAGCCACACCGAAGAGACTCGTCACGCAATACCAGGGAGCAATACTACGTTATATAATAAGGGTCTAAAGTGCATCGTGTGATTGTTACCCTCCACTTCACATTCGGGAATAAGACACTTTACTACTGGCCTAGAAAATTGTGTGCTACTAAACCGCGTATCCACCAGCCTTCTATAAAGTTATCAAAAGCTATAGCAGCCTCAATGGTTTCAGCTACAATACATTTTTAATACCAACATTTTTATAACTTTTTATAGATTTTTGGAATGTTGTGTGAACAATTCTGCGAAGGTTGGCGGGAAATTAAATGATAATTCTGTATTTCTAAAAATATTTTTTCATTTCTATGTTTAGCATTCTAGGAGTTTTCCCATGTGTTGTTTTTAAGTCTGAAAATCATAATTAAGTTGTATAATTTTTGTTGAACTAATTTTAAGAATAATTACGTTTTATGAATCTAATTCCAGATTTCTAAGGAATAAAACTGCGTTAAAATGAGAATTACATTTATGTTTACTTTAATATAAACAAGATATGGATATTTTTATAAGGTGCTATACGACGCTACGTTGTTGCTAATTTAACTCAAAGTCCACGTTGTGGTTCTAAGGTTAACAATATTTGTATAATATTATAATAAAATATTGGATTGTTAAGACGTCTACTTTGTGATAATTCATTTTAAATTTTTATTTATACTTTATAATAATAAAATTTGTATAATATAATAATAAAATATTCATCGTTGTTTAATAGGAATAAAATACCCGTTTTCTGAAAATTTCATTAAAATACATCAGCGTTTACTGGGTGATCATTTATTTATATCGGTCAGTATATATATATATATACCAACAAAATCCTATATTATTTTTTTTTCTTTAAATAGTCAAATCGAGTACTTATGCTTTCTGGATGTGCCTCGTAAATTAATATGATTTCCTAGTGAACGATTTACACATCACAAAAAAAAACCTCGTACTCACCATCATTCACTCACTATTGTTTTTACAATACTCTGTTGTATGCGTAATGTAAAAACAATAGTGAGTGAATAATGGTGAGTACGAGGTTTTTTTTTGTGATGTGTAAATGACGTCGCAAATGGTTGATATTATGCCACCGTTTTCCTTAAAAAACTAATCCAATAATAGCATGAAATATATAAATATATATATGAGTATGTTTATCAATAAATATTCTTTCTGTTACTTAATAGAACTCATACGAATGTACCCAAGATAAGAAACTGTCGGCACTCATCAATCACAATTCAATTTTCCCGTACGCGCGCTCGATTTTGTAGCGCGCCGCCATGATTTAGTCATTTTTCCGGGCCGCCCGCCGTCACAGAAAAGTTTCATATCCGGAATTGCCCCATCGGGATTGATTTATTAATATGGTCGCATACTCGGATCGATTTCATGTAACTCGCGACTGGGCTACTTACTTATTTCGTAATGTATCGAACGCACATACATGAAGAAAACTGCTACAACAAGGATCAATTATGTAAAATAAAACGACGAGATTTAAGTGAAATTTAAGGCGGATTAAAATATAAATAACAGAGATAATCAAATGATGTTGGCATTAAATAGTGTGAAAACTAGTAACATCCTAGTTTTTGATTATGACTTTAGCGGCTACATCAATATATTGCTAATGGATTAGCAAACATTGAAAAATATCCATCAAGGGATTTTTGAAATATTTACAAATTTCCGATTAAATCGTATTTTTATTAAATACATACTTTGGCATTAAATAGCATGAAAACTAGTAACACCGTAATTTTTAATTATGACTTTAATAAGTACATTAATATATTGCTAATGCATTAGCAAAATTAGAAAAATATCCATCGAGGGATTTTTGAAATATTTACAAATTACCAGTTAAAACATACAAAATCGTATTTTTATTAAAAACTGGCTTTGGTATTAAATAGCATGAAAACTAGTAACACCGTAATTTTTGATTTTGACTTTAATGGGTACATTAATATATTGATAATGCATTAGCAAAATTAGAAAAATATCCATCGAGGGATTTTTGAAATATTTACAAATTACTAGTTAAAACATACAAAATCGTATTTATATTAAATACTGACTTTGACATTAAATAGCATGAAAACTAGTAACACCGTAATTTTTGATTATGACTTTAATGGGTACATTAATATATTGGTAATGCATTAGCAAAATTAGAAAAATATCCATCGAGGGATTTTTGAAATATTTATAAATTACCAGTTAAAACATACAAAATCGTATTTTTATTAAAAACTGGCTTTGGTATTAAATAGCCTGAAAACTAGTAACACCGTAATTTTTGATTATGACTTTAATGGGTACACTAATATATTGATAATGCATTAGCAAAATTAGAAAAATATCCATAGAGGGATTTTTGAAATATTTACAAATTACTAGTTAAAACATACAAAATCGTATTTTTATTAAAAACTGGCTTTGGTATTAAATAGCATGAAAACTAGTAACACCGTAATTTTTTATTTTGACTTTAATGGGTACATTAATATATTGATAATGCATTAGCAACATTAGAAAAATATCCATCGAGGGATTTTTGAAATATTTACAAATTACTAGTTAAAACATACAAAATCGTATTTTTATTAAATACTGACTTTGACATTAAATAGCATGAAAACTAGTAACACCGTAATTTTTGATTATGACTTTAATGGATACATTAATATATTGATAATGCATTAGCGAAATTAGGAAAATATCCATCGAGGGATTTTTGAAATATTTACAAATTATCAGTTCAAACATACAAAATCGTATTTTTATTAAATACTGACTTTGACATTAAATAGCATGAAAACTAGTAACACCGTAATTTTTGATTATGACTTTAATGGGTACATTAATATATTGATAATGCATTATCAAAATTAGAAAAATATCCATCGAGGGATTTTTGAAATATTTACAAATTACCAGTTAAAACATACAAAATCGTATTTTTATTAAAAACTGGCTTTGGTATTAAATAGCATGAAAACTAGTAACACCGTAATTTTTGATTTTGACTTTAATGGGTACATTAATATATTGATAATGCATTAGCAAAATTAGAAAAATATCCATCGAGGGATTTTTGAAATATTTACAAATTACCAGTTAAAACATACAAAATCGTATTTTTATTAAAAACTGGCTTTGGTATTAAATAGCATGAAAACTAGTAACACCGTAATTTTTGATTTTGACTTTAATGGGTACATTAATATATTGATAATGCATTAGCAAAATTAGAAAAATATCCATCGACAAATTTTTGAAATATTTACAAATTACTAGTTAAAACATACAAAATCGTATTTTTATTAAATACTGACTTTGACATTAAATAGCATGAAAACTAGTAACACCGTAATTTTTAATTATGACTTTAATGGGTACATTAATATATTGATAATGCATTAGCAAAATTAGAAAAATATCCATCGAGGGATTTTTGAAATATTTACAAATTACCAGTTAAAACATACAAAATCGTATTTTTATTAAAAACTGGCTTTGGTATTAAATAGCATGAAAACTAGTAACACCGTAATTTTTGATTTTGACTTTAATGGGTACATTAATATATTGATAATGCATTAGCAAAATTAGAAAAATATTCATCGACGGATTTTTGAAATATTTACAAATTACTAGTTAAAACATACAAAATCGTATTTTTATTAAATACTGACTTTGACATTAAATAGCATGAAAACTAGTAACACCGTAATTTTTAATTATGACTTTAATGGGTACATTAATATATTGAAAATGCATTAGCAAAATTAGAAAAATATCCATCGAGGGATTTTTGAAATATTTACAAATTACCAGTTAAAACATACAAAATCATATTTTTATTAAATACTGACTTTGACATTAAATAGCATGAAAACTAGTAACACTGTAATTTTTGATTATGACTTTAATGGATACATTAATATATTGATAATGCATTAGCGAAATTAGGAAAATATCCATCGAGGGATTTTTGAAATATTTACAAATTATCAGTTAAAACATACAAAATCGTATTTTTATTAAATACTGACTTTGACATTAAATAGCATGAAAACTAGTAACACCGTAAGTTTTGATTATGACTTTAATGGGTACATTAATATATTGATAATGCATTATCAAAATTAGAAAAATATCCATCGAGGGATTTTTGAAATATTTACAAATTACCAGTTAAAACATACAAAATCGTATTTTTATTAAAAACTGGCTTTGGTATTAAATAGCATGAAAACTAGTAACACCGTAATTTTTGATTTTGACTTTAATGGGTACATTAATATATTGATAATGCTTTAGAAAAATTAGAAAAATATCCATCGAGGGATTTTTGAAATATTTACAAATTACCAGTTAAAACATACAAAATCGTATTTTTATTAAAAACTGGCTTTGGTATTAAATAGCATGAAAACTAGTAACACCGTAATTTTTGATTTTGACTTTAATGGGTACATTAATATATTGATAATGCTTTAGCAAAATTAGAAAAATATCCATCGAGGGATTTTTGAAATATTTACAAATTACCAGTTAAAACATACAAAATCGTATTTTTATTAAAAACTGGCTTTGGTATTAAATAGCATGAACACTAGTAACACTGTAATTTTTGATTATGACTTTAATAAATAGACCAATATATTGATAACGCATAAGCAAAGTTTGAAAATTATTCATCGAGGAATTTTTGAAATATTTACACATTACCAGTTAAAACATACAAAATCGTATTTTTATTAAATTCTGGCTTTGGTATTAAATAGCATGAAAACTAGCAACAACATAATGTTTGATTATAACTTTAGTGGGTACATCAATATATTGCTAATGCATTAGGAAACATTGAAAAATATCCATTAAGGGATTTTTGAAATATTTACAAATTTCCGATTAAAACGTATTTTTATTAAATACTGACTTTGGCATTAAATAGCATGAAAACTAATAACATCGTATTTTTTGATTATAACTTTAATGGGTACATTGATATATTGATAATGCATTAGCAAAATTAGAAAAATATCCATCGAGGGATTTTTGAAATATATACAAATTACCAGTTAAAACATACAAAATCGTATTTTATTAAATACTGACTTTGGCATTAAATAGCATGAACACTAGTAACACTGTAATTTTTGATTATGACTTTAATAAATAGACCAATATATTGATAACGCATAAGCAAAGTTTGAAAATTATTCATCGAGGAATTTTTGAAATATTTACACATTACCAGTTAAAACATACAAAATTGTATTTTTATTAAATACTGACTTTGGTATTAAATAGCATGAATACTAGCAACAACATAATTTTTGATTATGACTTTAGTGGGTACATTAATATATTGTTATTGTATTCGAAAAACTTTAAAAAATATCTATCGAGAGAATTTTGAAATATCTATAAATTACCAGTTAAAAAATACAAAATCGTATTTTTATTAAATACTGACTTTGGCATTAAATAGCATGAAAACTAGTAACACCGTAATTTTTGATTATGACTTTAATGGGTACATTAATATATTGATAATGCATTAGCAAAATTAGAAAAATATCCATCGAGGAATTTTTGAAATATTTATAAATTACCAGTTAAAACATACAAAATCGTATTTTTATTAAATACTGCGAGTATTTCTATCCCTACAGATTGAGACTAGACGTTGTACTATAGCTCTTTGCTACTTTGGGCAGTCCTAGTGATCTCCTGGAGAAGCTATCCTCAGAAGGCATCACTGCCTAGGACACGACACTGGACACGACATTACGATCGTCATGAAACAACAACTATTCGGGAGAATAATCTCAGAGCGAACAATCAAAGAGCTTAGAATATAATGGACAAATGGTGTGAGGAGGAAGGCTTGTCCATAAACCCTCTGAAAACTACAACAGACAAATATGATATAACAAACCCCCTAGGAGGAAAGTTAAATGCCATCTGGCGGCACTACATCAATTAGCAATGCACACCCATATGGTAATAACCGTTGAAAGATTAAAATCTAGATTGCTAAGAGGTGGGTTCACATATATATATATATATATATATATATATATATATATATATATGTTTTACAACAGACAACTTTACAAGGAGAAGAGTACTAACAGGTCTAAAACGCCCGATACTCATACTGTACAGGTGTAGAAATTACATTTGCATCAGAAGCCAAGTAGCTAGGAGTCATCTTTGAACAAAAATTGATATGGAACTCGCATATAAGCAAAACCACATAGAAAGCTACAATATCCCTAGGTAGGTGCAGTAGAATGTTCGGGGAAAACTTGGGCCTGAACCCCAAATGACCATGATAACATAAGGGTCAATATATCTTACGATTATTTAGCATACAAAACTTATATGATATAAATATTATAACGGCGGCCGACCTCTAACCACTAGACCACTGAGCTGGGGTTTTCATTTTATATTGTTATACTATTCAATTTTCAAAGGGTAAAAAACACCAACAATTTTTAATTAATAAACTTCATAATAGGTGAAAATTTCGGCCTTCATCACAACTACAGAGGGCCTGAACCCCAAATGACCATAAGGGTCAGTAATATGGTGGTCCAAGACTAGCGATATCAAACGAGGCCTGAGCAGCACCCAAAGGCTTGTCTGTTTAAGAATAACTGGGGCCATGAAAACAACACCTACTACTGCAATAAAAGTCCTGCTAGGCCTATCACCATTCATTGAAAAAGAGGTAAGATGTGTAAGCCACTTTAAGGTCCAATCCCCATGGTCAGCACCTTCAATTGTGTTCAGCTTATTCAATAATATAGCATTGGTAGGCCACAAAAAGGTGGCTTGATGATATCAAGATAGCAGCAGGGAAAAAATGGGCTCAAGTCGCGCAAAATTGAAGACTGGAAGAGGCCTACATCCAGCAGTGGGTGAATCAAAGCTGATAAGAAGAATACATAATATAAACTGACGTACTTACACGAAAATCAAAGCATGTACTTCAGTATTTCTTGAAGATTTATTCTGGGCTAAGTAAATTCAATTGATATACGTATCAATATGGTTTAGATATGCATCGGCGTTAAAATGCATACGGAATTAATTTCTAATTTCAATTGTTTTCAATTCTAATTTAAAGTTAAAAAATGAGAATGATACTCTCTAGGAAATTTCCTGAAGATTTATTCCTGGCTAAGTAAACTCACGTAGGGCCCGTTCTACAATTGATATTTAACTGGAGAATAAGGCTATTTGTGGAATAAGATTGACATATTGGCGTTAATATCTCAAACCTATTCCACGAATAATAGCCTTATTCTCCGGTTAAATATCAATTGTAGAACCGGCCCTTATCCGGCAATAAATCTTCAGGAAATTTCTTAGATAGTATCATTCTCATTTTTGAACCTTAAATTAGAATTGAAAAACGATATGAAATTAGAAATTAATTCCGTATGCATTTTAACGACGAAGCATATCGAAACCATATGACCTGTCCTTCTAGCCAACATACCATTTAATTATAGCAGTATTAAAACTTTTTAATTACTTTAATTGTCACGAATTATGACATTATATTAGTAGAATTTTAATGTGTTTAATATTAGGTATTTTTTTTATGTACGCACATATGTATTTTCAATAAATACTACTGTTACTACAAAACCCTTACGTGTGGCTTGATTACGAAATATTTAATAATATACACTATATATCCTTAAATATAAATTGATTTTGTAGTAGTAAACTTACTAACGAAACGTAGCAGAGTGAGGCAACTTGGCTTGGTGCTGGTGGAGCGACAGTCGCACATTGATTTCCGGCCCTCGAACTTCCGAGGACATTTCACGCGAACACAACAATTATTTTTTTTAAAAAACGCCACTAGCAACACGGACGCCTCGTCTCCGCGCCCTCGGTAAAATTGCACACAGTGAGGGGGGGCGGCTGTGAGAGCTGCAGCGTGTGGCGGCGCAGCGCTACGCGACCGTTGTTGGGGGGATATGCTCGTTGCTCGTGCACGAGTGCGGCGCGCGCGAAAGGGGCCCGGGTCCCGTGGATGCGGCGCGTAGCAGCCACCCTCACAAACACCCTGCCTCTGTCTCGTTTTGGTGGATGCGCCGGGCTGTCGGAGGGAGCAGGATGGCGAGCGGATGGCGTGGTGTGGCGGCGGACGCGCGAGCCGATCGATGCGGACGGTAGGATTTTGCGTAGTCCTTACCGCGGAACAGCGGCGGCTGGAGATGGGCACGGGGACGCCGAATTGCTGCAGCGCACACCTCCAGCGGAAGAGAGGCACAATCGATGTCAGTAGGACGAATAGGGACATTTACTAAAGAAATCGTATCTACTACCAGATGAGGATTAAATGCATTTTTCAATTTATGGTTACATATTCAAATTGCAGATTACGATTAAAACTTCTATATTTATAGGGCTATCAGCCGTGAGGATTTTCCTCCGGTCAGGGGAGAAGCTCAGAGGAGTTTAATCACCCGGTATTTAACTTAACTTCACAGAAAACCTCTGAAAACTGTGGAAAGTGATTCGCTGGGGATCGAACTCAGGCTCCCCAATGCTGAGTACGAGACGGATGGCGCCTCTAACCACTCGGCCACTGAGCTGGGTGATTACGATTATTTATGAAGAAATTAAACATTTTGCGAAATTATATATAACAGGGGTATAATTCTACATATAACCGGCGCACAACCGCAAAACTTGGAACGATACGCACGCCACGGGGCGACTAGTGATGTTAAACGAAAGCACCTTAAGATAGGCCTTGTAGTGGATGAAACATGCTGTTGTATGTATGTAATAATTTATAATTATTTGGGACTGCATTGCAATGAAACGTTACTGCTATCGGTCTCCATTACATTTATGAAAAAGCTGTCTGCAACAGATGTAAGTGAAATCCGATAGAATAGTAATTATAACATTAATATTTACAGCAGATTTATTATACCGAAAAGTAAAACACACACGTTACGTTATTTGGTTTAATAAAGTATTTACAATGAGGCTACGTTTGTATTTTACTGATGTATTGGAAGTTCTAGACACAACTAGTTTCGTTATATTCAACAACAAAAATTATACCTCTACAGAATGGAATAAATATTGGAATCAAACACTTCAATAATGTACCTAAAGACATAAAAAAACAATACCAACTTAAAACATTTAAACAAAAATTAAAAGACCTCATAATCCAGAATCAAGAAAAACAAGAAAACTAAACAAAATACAACACCACCACCATCAACAACAACAAAAACAAAAACAGCAATAACTCCTTCACGCCAGGCTGTCCAGGTCAGTGGATTGGTGACAGCACTGACAAAGAGCATCATTTTCCGAAATTACTATGTTATTTCTTGCAAAGCATTTGACAAAAATTACCTACAACCACCTGCATATAATATAATAGTATATATATATATATATATATATATATATATATATATATATATATATTATATAAATAAAATAAAATATAATAATTTTTTTTTCCTATATAAAAATCATTTATTAATTTTGAATACATACATATGTTTCATATATTATTTATATAATATATATATATATATATATATATATATATATATATATATATATATATATATATATATACTATTATATTATATGCAGGTGGTTGTAGGTAATTTTTGTCAAATGCTTTGCAAGAATATATAAGCTTCTACATCCTGCAGAACAATATAAAAAATCAGTTTTTAAAAAATGAATATCTCAATTACTTGTTTAAAAAAATTGCTGCAGAAGCCTAGGATAGAAAACCTTCCATTACCCTGAGATCAAAATGATATAGATTACAGCATCACACCTATCAATATCGTCTTTGCAAAACTCCAGTAAATAGTACCTCTAATGCCGATCCCGCTTCTCGTAAGTTCCAAGTTTGTCGACCATAATTTCCAGTTGATTGGAAAAATCGCGATAAGACCTCCAGGCGTACATAAAGTGGCCGATCGATGCGACCCCTGAGCACGCTAATAAATTCCCCCGGGGGCACGGTTCGGGGGGGTAGTTTGCACTTATTGAAAATTGCGGCCGCCGGAAGCTGGAACGAGCCGCCGGATTCACTTTCAAACGTGTGTAACTAGAGAGAGCCAGCCCGCTCGCCGCGGCTGGATTTACATTTTGTAATATTCATGCGGTAATCGATGCGAGGGGCTGCGGAAATTTTAGCATGGGGAACGGGAAATGCAAAAATATCGTGCGTATTTTAGAATTTGTAGATTCGAATAGTTTTTTAATATCCATCGTCGTTTTTTAACCCTTTTTTGAAAACGATTAGCTATAAATTTCAATATTAATAAAAAATAATATTAACATACTCTCACACACACACAAATCATGTTACACTTGTGACATATTAACATACTCTCATACACAAAAAAAATCATCTTACACTTGTGACATCCGATATCGCACAGCTATATATTGATCAATTTGTAATGTACATGCTACTCTCATGCCCGTATTCACCATTATAGGTCCCATAAACTATTGAATGGATAAATTGAAAACGTCATTGTGAAGGAAATTGTCAAAACAAATCTCAAACACCTGGAATAGCGCTTGTGATTGGAGCTTTAATGACATATTTTGTTTAATGCTCAGTGTTTCTAATAGAGAGAATCTAAAGTAACTACATTTCCTAGAATCTAGGAAATAATAAATCTATCAATAGCTATTGACCCCATAAGTATTCGTTGTTATAGAAACAATAAATACATTATCTAGGACCTAGATAATGTATTTATTGTTTCTATAACAACGAATACTTATGGATTCAATAGCTATTGATAGATTTATGGAACGTTGGTGAAGACGGGGGTCACTCATGTAAACTTAATTCCGATTTCAAAAGGTTACAAATTTCGAAACTAAGAGAATTTTTTTAAACCATTGTCCAGACATCTCCGGCCGCCATAAACTTGAAAATGTATCTTTATCTGCTCTGGTTCTGGTGCACACATTATTAATTCAAAACCGCCGCGCGGCACACACGTAAATAGTGGAGGCGTGTGTGCATGAAATTTCCACCCAAGACGTAGGCGACTGATTAAATTTTCACGATGAGATTTGCGACCTCGCCCGCTTGGAACAGTTATAAATAAACCGGAAGCAAATATTTTACTGTTCAATTTGCTCAACTCAAACCATAAAACTGTGAATGTTTGATGCAACGTTGAGTAATTGTGTTAAATTAAATATATTTGAAAATATCTTGATGTTATTGTATTAAGGCGAATCTTCGAAAATCTCGTTCGAGGATTCGAGCTGAAAATCTATTCGAAAAACGCATTGTGAGACTAACGGAACTGCTGCTACTTCTTTTGCGGAGTGTATAAATCGTGGCCCCAGAAAAAACTGGAGAGGGGTGCGCACCGAGAAATAAATTTATTTCGAAATAATGAAAGCATTTTGTGATAATTGCGCGAATGTCTATAAACTATACTACTGTACTTAAGCATTATCAGATTGTATTTATCAAAACTTGAAATATGAAACTGCAATCTCTTAGAGGAATTTCTGTTGAATTTTGATTACAAATCGGAGTAAATATATACTTTTCGTATGCAAATATTGACTACTTTTGCATATTTTTTACAACTATTTCGAGACAAAAAATTAACTTTTTCGTCCTAACAAAGTATCAAATCATCCTTAGATTGGAGAAATATCCAAACATATTTTCAGAAAATTATAAAATGTTGACTAGAAAAGACCGCGCTATTAGGTCAACATTGAACCGTATTTAATTTTCCGAGATTCGCCTTAATGTAGTCTCCAAAATCCTAGAGAACAGAGATAAAAGCACGTGTTGGTGAATAGAATGTATTCAGAAAATAGTCACAGACACATTTTCTGAATATATTCTATTCAGAAAATCGTCACCGAACGAAGGCAGAAATCCAATTTATTTTTATTTAAATATACGTATATCTATAAAGATTATGTATTCATCACGATTTTGTATAATCTAATAGTTTTTTTTTAGCATTTATCGTCGTTTTTTAACCTTTTTTGAACACGCTTAGCTTTATAATTCAAGAGTAACCAGTGGCAACATGTTTTTAACACTAATCTCAAGTTTCATGAATATTCAAGAGCTAAATGTAAAGTTAGAGCGAGTTTAGTAAAACTTGTTTATGAAAAAAGTCAAGTTGCATTTTAAAAATTCCTTTAAAAAAACAATTCGAATTAATGTTTCACTAAAATCGCTCTAAGTCTACATCTAGCTCTTGAATATTCATGAAACTTGAGATTAGTGTTAAAAACATGTTGCCACTGGTTACTCTTGAATTATAAAGCTAAACGTGTTCAAAAAAGGTTAAAAAACGACGATAAAGCTAAAAAACTATTATAAAACTATATAACTAAAGTTTGTACACTTTACAAACTTACCAACCGATGTTGGGTTGCTGTAGGAGTTAAAAAGACGATGGTATCGTCAGCGAGAAAAAAACGATGCACATCAAGGTGTTTAAAGCTATTACAATAAAACCTGTACCTAGCGCTGTTGTATGCATGTTCTAAAAATACCATCTAGGAACATAGGGCCCATAAGGCTTCCTAATATGTTACTGGGTTTCTTTGCCCTGATTTGTACGTCTTTTGTATAAGTAACAAGTGCTACGTTACCGACTAGACCAATGGCTTAAAGTTTCATCCTCAACATAATAATCGTGTAACTTGAGTTGTAAAAAAAAACTTCTATCTTTATAGGGCTATTAGCCGTGAGGCTTTTCCGCCGGTCAAGGGAGAAGCTCAGAGGAGTTTAATCACCCGGTATTTACCTTAACTTCACAAAAAACCTCTGAAAAACTGTGAAAGGTGATTCGCGCAAATTTGTTCCCCGCTGGGGATCGAACTCAGGCTCCCCAATGCTCAGTACGAGACGGACGACGCCTCTAACCACTCGGCCACTGAGCTGGGTTGAGTTGTAATTGTATGAAAGTTCCTAAATATTAGTCAATTGGACTCTAAATTTAGATATTAATAGCACATAATAACATAATAAGAAACTGAGAGAAATAGAGAGTGAAATCAATCTTTATTAGGCTATCAGCCCTCCGCGAAAGAAACAACTATAAATAGCTTTTAACTATCTTCATGTGAAGGTCGTCTAAAAATGAGATTATGTGAAATAACTTTTAAAATAATAAACAACAATTTCACTACAATTGTACAAAACTGTATACATCTATTTCCGTGGTGTCTTCGTGTTTCTCGTTTTGTTATTTTTAAAAATTTATAGCGCCGCCGGCCCGTAAAGTCGCCCGCCGTTGCCGCCGCAGCAATTTATTTATACCATCGCGTGCCGTTTTACGACGAAAATAACAAAACAAGTTGCGCTCTCTCACCTCGTCGCCCTGTCCCGGTGCCACACCTCGATGTAGAGCGCCTTCTGCGTGTCCGCCTTCTGCAGCGGCATCCGGAAGACGTGATCGAAGACCGGGTCGCACGAGTCCGCCTGCACCGCTGTCCGCTGCAGCGTACCCTTTTGTTTCCTGCGGCCATCCCCGAAACGCTCACTTAATGCCACCTAAGAGACAACAGAAAATACATATGATATAAAATTAGTACTAAGAACTTCTATCTTTATAGGGCTATCAGGCTGTTCCGCCGATAAAGGGAGAAGCGTAGAGGAGTTAAATCCCCCGGTATTTACAGGGCTATCAAAAAAAATACGAACTCCATCTTGTTACCAAAGTACGCATGTTGAGGTGCTACACATTACGGAGTCGAGTCCTGGACACTAAATGAAGCAACAACAAAAAAGCTTGAAGCTTTTGAGTTGTGGCTAAATCGACGTATCATGCGGATATCTTGGAAAAACCGAGTAACACACATAGAAGTCCTCCACAGGTTGAAGAAAGAGAAGGAGATAATGCACACCATCAAAACCCGCAAGCTCCAATATCTAGGTCACATCATGCGGAACGAGGACAGATACGCCCTGTTGCAAGCCATCATTCAAGGCAAGATACACTGCAAACGAAGGCCGGGACGGAGGAGAATTTCATGGTTGCAGAATCTCAGGGCGTGGTATGGGAAGACATCGAACGAGCTCTTCAGAATAGCAACCAATAAAGTGAAGATAGTCATCGCAAACATCTGAAATCGGATAAGCACATGAAGAAGAAGAAGAATCAGTCATGAGGATTTTCCGCCGGTCAATTGAGAAGCTCAGAGGAGTTTAATCACCCGGTATGTACCTTACCATCATAGAATATCAGAGGTTTTCTATGAAGTTAAGGTAAATACCGGGTAATTAAACTCCTCTGAGCTTCTCAATTGACCGGCGGAAAATGCTATTGATTCTTCTTCTTCATGTGTCCGATTTCGCGAACTGTATTCGCAAAAATTCGCCCCGATGGGTTTCGAACTCAGGCTCCTGAATGCTCTGTTCGACACGACGACATCTCTAGCCGCTAGGCCACTGAGCTAGGTAATTTTGCAACATATTTTAATATATATTCGTTTAAAAAAGAACGTCTGCCATCTTTTTCTATCCCTTACTGTCTTTGCACCACACTCAATTTGTCACATCTGTCTTCTCCTTCCCACCGAAAGTATATAAACACTGATAAGCCAGTCAGTCTCAAGAATTTTGGGGGAGGCACAACTTCGAACAGAGGAAACCAAATCAGAACAATAAAATAACGTTGACATCAGATAAAAGCAGAAGAAACCGAACGCTCTACATATCAATGTTCAACACAAGGATACTATAATCAGACGATGGGATAGCAAAATTAGATATCTACACAAAATTAAGTGGGCAATTATAGGAATATCAGAGGTTAGAAGAGGCGGAGAGGTATAAGATAAAAGAATTAACAACCGATGTTGGTTTAGACTCTACACTCTATAATATCGGTTGTTAATTATTTTATCTTCGCCTCTTCTGACCTCTGATATTCCTATGGTGCATATACCTGGATTGCTCTACACTGTAGAGTAATCCAGGTATGTTCCCTAACCTATATTCCCTAACGTATGTTCCCTAACCTATGAGTCACAAGTGTATGAAGATATAAACTACTAGGCAGGCATGAAAATCCAACTAAATTTAACATAATCTCTCCAAAGGAAAGTTTCACAATGGGGCCATTTTGAGGCGAGTGTCTGTAGCTATGCTACCCTCCAGAAAAATATCCAGAACTATCCAGATACCACCTCAGATTCGCAGGCGACGTTGTATTTATCACTGACAGTGGAGACAACTTACACATGCTAAACGAATACGCCCAAAAATAAAATAAAAATGGGTTAAACAAAACAAAACAAAATTCATGAGTAACAAGACGAAAATGTAGAAGAGCTAATAACAGACAACTAAAGAGTCGAAACTGTAAATATCAACGTGAAATATCGATGTCTTGGACATTGTCAAATGCTGTCCAAGTCATCGATATTCTTCATTATACTTCTTTTGATATTTTGAGTTTACAGGAAAATAGGTTGCAGTTAGACCAGAAGTTTCAAGCTATATACTGAATCATGGGTTGTAAATCCTAAATAAGTATTGACTGTAGAATCCTTGAAATCTAACTGAACGTATAGCTCTCAATTGTGCGGATGCGCCAGTAATTCAAAAATTCTGAAAACCGTAGAATTCTGGTTTACATAGCCATATTCATTAAATAAGAGAATATGAAAAATATCCTATTATATTTCTGATATAATTTCTTAACGTTCTCCAGAAGCAACTAAGAGCGCAAGTGTCTGCGTGTGTATGTACGCCCTAATGAGCCCTTTGCGTGTTAACCCCTCAAAATCGACTGGCCACTTTTTGAGCATCGCGACCCTGACGCACGCAAATATTCGCGTTTTCGCGGGATTGTGTGTGTGTGTGTGTACGTGGGGTGGCCTGGTGACGCGCGCGCGCCACCCCCACGGCGACGGTGACGTAACCAGGGGCCGTGTTATCGATCCGCGGCCCCGTCGTCCGTGCCCCAGTGGCCTCCACGCGGGCGAGAGCGTCTTCAGCACGCGAAAACGAGGCGCGCGCACGTACACACACATACACTTACATTTTTTTTTTTTACTGAAGATGGTCGTTATACACTGCTGCCAGGTGGAACAGATTATAACGCGATTAGGTGAGATTCGGAAGGTGATAAGGTGGACTACAAAAATAAATGAAACAAAAAGAGCAATTTGGATTTGGACTATAAAACTTTTCCTATAAAACTAGTTAATTGAGAATAAAAATTATGTTATTACTAATAGCGAAAAGTTCGCATTAATTTCAACCTTTATAACTCAATTTAGAAATTGAAAGGCCCAAGGCAACTGCATTTATATTTTGTCAACCAATTTTTAGAAATTATTATGTACTTAGGCTAATTATCAATCTATTATGTACCTAGGTTTATAATCAATCAATTATGTACTTAGGCTAATAATCAATCTATTATGTACCTACGTTAATAATCAATCTATTATGTACCAAGGTTTATAATCAATCTATTATGTACCTAGGTTAATAATCAATCTATTATGTACCTAGGTTTATAATCAATCTATTATGTACTTAGGCTAATAATCAATCTATTATGTACCTAGGTTTATAATCAATCTATTATGTACCTAGGTTAATAATCAATGTATTATTAACCTATTACAACAAAATTAGTGCAGTAATGGTAATCATTATTATTATAATTAAGTTATATTGAGAAACATTTTTTTTGACAAATTTGTGTGTGTATTATTTATTACAACAAAATTAGAGCATTAATGGTAATCATTATTGATATAGTTAAATTACATTGAGAATTTTTTTGATAAATTTGTGACATTTATTTTACATAAGGCAGTATTACACTAGCGTTCGCGGAGAGTGTGGCATACCAACAGTTATTTATTAGGTTTCCATGATACCACAGACCAAACTTATAGAATGGACCCCCAGTTCCCTAAGACCCAACGTGGACACATTTTGTAACTCAATCCACCGCATAAATATGAAAAACCATCCATTTTATTTCGGGACACCCCGTATATCAGTGCAGTAACTAAAATTCTTTACAAACATTTTTTTTTTGCAGTTGTGTCGTTGCCAATTTAAACCGCGAAGACGTCGTCTCTCGCACATGCCCCAGCTGGCACGGCGGGGCATTCCCACAAAAGATGCTCTCCCCCCGTGTTATGTGTGTAATTCGAAAACAGGAAATCAAAGCAGCTGTTCCGGACGATTTCGTCCGTAATCGATTAAAACGCGACTTTTAGCTGCACATTAGCAGGCTGTTACGCTAACCGTAAACGATGATTGTTAATAATCATAAATTCCACTCACCTTGACGTAGGCGTTGATTGGGTGACCGCTCGAACGCCGCAGGCCCTCGCATTTCGCAACTGGAAGCAATCAAAGAAACGGGGGGTTGGAGGTTAATAAATGAACTGAAGGGGAGGGTTTAATATAAATCGGGTAATAAACTAAATTATGAGAACATATGGTTACTCTATTAGGTAGAAAGTAAATAAACAACTCTATGTTTTAATTTACTAATGATTATTGCGATGGAGGACTTTTTTAACTGTCTAATATACCAAGGACTATCACGTTTTCCACAATCTATTTATATATATATATATATATATATATATATATATATATATATATATATATATATATATAAATATATATATATATATATATATATATATATATAAATATGAATATTCAAAAAAATTTGTTTTGGCGCCGATAGCCAGAGACGTGGGTTGGATTCCCACCGGAGGGTGAAATTTTTAGAGTATTCACATTTACCTATTTACAGCTTCACATTGGCAATCATTATCCATGCCAAAATTATATATATATATTATATATATATATATATTATATATATATATATATATATATATATATATATATATATATATATATATATAGATTCTGAAAAACGTGATAGTCATTGGGGTGTTAATATATTTTTTTTATTCTGAAGGATCTGGTTTCGCTGTAGCATCCCACTGCACTGCGGCCATGGTTGGCCTATTGTGCTCCCCCACAACTATTTCTCATTCATGAGCTCTGTATCTTCAATGAAGTCCAGAAGTCTCGTGAATGGGCGAGCTTGCAGCTTATTTAGGTTCATTCACGTTGAACCAGTTACAAATTTATACAAAAAAAAAACATTTCTAAAATACGAAATTACAGATTATATTTAGAAATTTCTTGTTCTCTTCTCTAAGTTGTGTAGGATTCTGCTTTCTTTATTTTTTTATAATATGTGTCTTATTTTTGAAACTATGTTTTAAAACATTAAATAGTATAAAATAACAAATCCCTGACCCCTTAAGCTAAATTTGGCATGATTATGTTTCCACTTACCACTTATAACAAGCTCATCCTCCTTGTACTCCACCTCCAAATCCATACTTCCACGACACCCCTCTCGATTATTATTCTTCACCGATGACCCAAAACTACTATCCTCACTAAACGACAAACACCTCCGACTCCTACAAGCACCAGTCCCCTCCGGTGTATCCACCACATACGTTAAATTCCTGCCATACCCCGGCTCCGACCCGCACGAATCATACGAGTTATCATCATTATCATCCTTCTTAACAACATCATCCATCTTCCGCCTACGAATACCCTTCTGCCGTTTCAAAGTAAAATCCTCCGTCATCATCCTCTTCCCACCAACATCATCAGCAGGACAATCAGCAGCCCGTTTCCTAGAATTACCCACATCCACACAACGCTCATTAAAAGTCTCCTCAATATTAATAATAGTCTTATCAAATGTCTTCACATCGCATTTACAACTAAAATTAACATCAATTTCATGCGACTGCTCCGTGCTGGTGCTGCGAAATCCAGAATCCGAATACGACGAATTCAACCTTTCATTTTGAGCATTAATCAAATTCTCCTCGTGTGTTTCATTCATTTCATTCTCTTTCGAATTGTCCAGTATAGCGTCAACAATCTTATCCAACGAGAGGTCGTTGATAAACGACGAGTCGTTGGGTGAGCTAGATCCGTTGCTGTAGCTAATCTTGCTGAAACGCAAGTCGACAAACCGTTTGACTAGTGGTGAGACTTTAATGTTAGTCCTGGGTATCCGTAACTCTTCCGGGGATGTTACATATGTGATTTGTTGCAGGAAGTCGTTAACATGATCGATTTTCGCCTTCTTGTTCAGTTTGAGGTGGTTTAAAATGAGGTCACTGCGTTGGGTGTATGTGGGCAGTTTCGGGATCGGTTTCTCCTCCAGCATGACGTCGCAGCCGCAATTAATTAACTCCTTGCTGGTGAGACCTTCTATGTGTGAGTCCACTGCCTCGAATGGCCGGAAGAAGCGGCTGGTGTCGGAGCTGAAGAGGAAGTCTTGGCTGTGCGAGGGGTCGACGCATTGTTTTTTCTTCTTGGGCGAGCAGAAGGATTTTTTCGCGGATCTGCGGGGCTCCTTGGGCGTGAGGTTGCTGACGTCTCTGAATGCGTCCGCGGGGAAGGGTTCGTCGGTGGGTTTGATGGGGGTGGAGGTGTATTGGTTTTCTTTGTCGAGCTCCAGGCCGAGGCTGTTGCGGCGGCCGGTGGAGCGTCGCGACGCGCTTGAGCGACGGGTGGTACTCGAACGGCGCCGCTTTTGCTTTGTGGTAGATTTCGCCGTCGCGGCGCCGGCGTCGTCGCAGCGGATGGTGCATATGCCCACCGAGGAGCGGCGGCGGGTGTCTGTGGCGGCGTCGCGTTTGTTTATTACGGTCCACTTTAACATTCTGGAAACAAATAAGACAAATATATCTTAAAATCTGTATTTTTATAAATATGAGGTGGTAGTCTTTTTTATGTAATAAGATACAAATTAAGAAGAAGAAACCAAACTAGTACGATAACAAACAGCAGGTTTTTCAGATCCATGCAACGATTGGCGAAATCACTGAATTACAAATATGAATTATTTCATACATATATTTATAATATTTTTCTTACTTTTCTTCGCACTTTTCGTATTACTATCAGATGTACTCTTGTGCTTTCATTCAACTTCGTTCAAAGTTAACACACTAAACCCTTCAATATAAGACTTCACCAGTTGCAATACAAATTTTTCAATTTGAATATTTTTTTTTATACAGTTGTTTTTTTTTAGAAAATGTGAAGACATTTTCGAGATAACAATAACTTCCTTATGCTGTATTCGAGAAGTAAAACACTGAATATAAGTATAAATTCAGAATTAAATTCACCTTTTCACCCGTAACTATCGAATGCACTATTACAAGTGACCACGGCGAACGGTTCAGCAACCCCCCTAAATAGTTCCGGGTGCCCCCACCCCACAATTTTAATTGTTCTAGTTTTCATAAAAATCACGTTTTAGATTATTAATGTCCCAATTTGCATAATTCCACTACGCTAGCTATTTCTGGTACGGTACACAAACGGCGCCCCTCCGCCACGAATTAATTAGGAATTAATTTAGATAACGAATCGTGTCCGTTACGCGCAAATGTTTATTTTCCAGCCCTACTAACCACCCCGAATGATCGGAATGCGTATCGGGGTGCATTTATAATTAATTGTGATTTACTTGATACACACACAAAAAAATTATGAAGGCTTGAAGGTGTATAGTGGAAATAACTAACAAAATCTGGGATGAATTTAAAAAAAAAAGTTCTGTCTTTATAAGGCTGGATCTGGATAGTTCTAGATAGTTGGCATAGCTACAGACTCTTAGGCCTCAAAATTATAAGGCTACTAGCTGTGAGGCTTTTCCGCCGGTCAAGGAAATGTAGTTCAGAGGAGTTTAATCATATGTACACAGTACTTTCTTAACTTCACAAAAAACCTCTGAAAATCTCTCTTTCTTTCATATAATGAGTATTTTAGTCTTATTCCAATTTACAACATGGAGACCGCGGTTTGATTCCCGCATACAATCAATATTTTTTATTTTGTAGTAGAACTAATGAGGCAGAGACGACGAGAATGGAACCAACACATTAACAGAATGGAAGACATCAGAATTGCAATAATCGCCAGTGACGGAAATCCACTCTAAAATACCCTCAGCAGACCACTTTCTACAGATAGAAAGTATACAGACAAGTACAGAAAGGAAACAACTCGGATGGTATGCACACATAATTCGCATGCCAGAGGGAAACAGACAAAAACAATACAAAGAAAGAAAAGAAGAGGTAGATCACAGAAAACATGGGAAGGCAACATACATGAAATACTAACGAGGAATGGCATTAGATGGCAGGATGCAAGGAGAATGGCGAGAAATAGGAAGGACTGTTAGGAATTCCTACAGAAAATACAAGAACTTAAAAATACATCCCAAACCACACCCAAAAGGGTATGAAGAGATTCTAAAAGATATATATATATATATATATATATATATATATATATATATATATATATATATATATATATATATATATTCTGCATGAAATTTAGTAAAATAAGATAAAATAAACCCTTATCTTTTTTTATTTAGACAATTTAATAAAGTACGCTACCACTACCTACATACAACCCGATCTGCATAACCCGTTTGTGTATTGTTCCAGTCATAAATTCGTTACTTTTCGTCCGGCACAACTGTCATCTTCTGCGTTTAGATACGAGCGACTGATACCCGTCGCCGTGCAATGCCCTATTTGTAATTTATTCAAATGTATGTAAGACGCGAGAATAACGACGGCTGGCATGTGGGCGACGTCTTCTGCGCGCGTGCCTCTTCTCTCTGGGGGGGAAGAAAATTTACGTGCGGCCACGGCTCGCCGCTCGCTTAAACCACCCTTTAGTGCAGCTCCTCGCGTTTACTTTAAATGCACGATTAGGACCAATCGAGGCGAGTCGACTGCGCGACATTTCAACAGGTTCAAGATTTATGATGAATATTAAGACTTATCGCACACTATATAGACTTTATAGAGGCCATCAGTTTAATTCAGGGATGGCCAACTTTTTTCTACATAAAGGTCGTTTTAGACAAGACAATTTCAAGACTCAAAAGTTAGTCAAGATGCGAGACAATCTAAATTATCTCTTATCATAAGCACAATTTATAAGAAATATTGAATTGGATGGTAGATCGAATTGAAAAATATAATGCGTTCTATTTGTCAAGGACCAATTGTATCGGAGGAAGATATGTGAATTCATTTCTTGAACAACTTTTGAGCTAAGAAATTGTCTTGTCTAAAACGACCTTAAGATCTTCTTTTTATCTTATGTAATCGCATCGGGAGCAACAAATAGAACAAGAGAGCAGCAAATAATGTTAAACGAAAACAGCTATAGTTATGTAAGGTGGACCATCTTATATTATTGGTAACTGTAACTTGAATACTTTGCATAATAATAAATTTCAAAAATCTTCTAGTCTTGTATTGTTCACGTTGTATTATTATTATAATACGTTGGGTTTTATTAG